>JAWWTY010000106.1:4829205-4864763 GCA_035222235.1 Margarornis squamiger
TTTTTTTTTGCCCCCTCTTTTTTTTTTTTTTTTCCTTTTTTTTTTTTTTTTTTGGTTGCTCTCTGTCGTCGTTTGTTGTGGCTGTTAAATTTTAAACTGCCATGCACTCCACTTCCAGTATGCTGGGAGCGGTGAAAATGGAAGGCCATGAGCACACGGACTGGAGCAACTACTACGGGGAGCCCGAGGTAAGGAAGGAGTCGGGGCTCCGCCGCCCCCCTTGTCCCTCCCGGCTCCGGCCGGAGTCCCCCTGCTATCCCAGCCCCGAGACACGATTAATTTTGGCATCAAACCGCGGCTCCGGACTGCGGGTGGGGGTTCCGAGGTGCGGGTGGGGGAGCCGGGCTGCGGGTGGGGGGCGCGGGGGGCGCGGGTTCCCGTAGGGCTGCGGGCGGCTGTTCCCTAATTTTTCCTCCCCCCTTCCTCACCCCCCCGCCCCACTCTCAGGTATTTTTCTCTCTCGGGGCAGCGATGTCGCTTCCCCTTCCTCCAACTCTCCTTCCCAGGACGGCTCCGCCGATCCTGCTGCCAGCCAGTCTCTTATTCCATATATATAAAAATATATTTGTTTTTCATTAAGGAGAAAAACAACCCCTCCCGCTCCGGGATTTAACCCTTCCCGCTCCACCCCGCGGGGCTCCGGAGCTGCGAAGCCTCTTGCTGGTGACGGTCCGGGCAGGGCTGGGCTGGAGGTGTCCCCCACTTGTCCCCAGCTTGTCCGGCTGCCCTTGGCCACAACGGGGTGACCCACCTGCCCCCCTCTGCCATCTCCCCCCTCTCTCTGTTGCTTGCTCCCGCAGAGCTACTCCTCGGTGAGCAACATGAACGCGGGGCTGGGCATGAACAGCATGAACACGTACATGACCATGTCGGCCATGAGCACCACGGCCAACATGACGGCTGCCACCTCCATGAACATGTCCTACGCCAACACAGGCATGAGCCCCTCACTCACCGGTATGTCCCCCGGTGCAGGGGCCATGCCCGGCATGGGCTCGGCCGGTGTGGCGGGGATGGGTGCCCACCTGAGCCCCAGCATGAGCCCCATGGGAGGCCAAACAGGCTCCATGAACGCCCTGGCCCCCTACACCAACATGAACTCCATGAGCCCCATCTACGGGCAGTCCAACCTGAACCGCTCGCGGGACCCCAAGACGTACCGGCGGAGCTACACGCACGCCAAGCCGCCCTACTCCTACATCTCCCTCATCACCATGGCCATCCAGCAGTCACCCAACAAGATGCTGACGCTGAGCGAGATCTACCAGTGGATCATGGACCTCTTCCCCTTCTACCGCCAGAACCAGCAGCGCTGGCAGAACAGCATCCGCCACTCGCTGTCCTTCAACGACTGCTTCCTCAAGGTGCCGCGCTCCCCAGACAAGCCGGGCAAAGGCTCCTTCTGGACGCTGCACCCCGACTCGGGCAACATGTTTGAGAACGGCTGTTACCTGCGCCGCCAGAAGCGCTTCAAGTGCGAGAAGCAGCTGGCGGCCAAGGACGGGGGCGGCGCGGGCGGCGGCGCGGGCGGCGGGGGCAAGAAGGGGCCTGGGCAGCCCCCCAGCCAACCCCTGGGGGAAGGCAGCTCCTCGGGGGGCTCCGAAGGCTCTGCCGGCGCCGAGTCCCCGGCCAGCACCTCGCCGTGCCAGGACCACAAGCGTGCCCTGGCCGACCTGAAGGGCACGGCGGGGCTGAGCCCCGGGGAGCCTTCGGCCTCGCCAGGCCAGCACCTCCTGGCCCCCCCACACGCCGGGCTGCCCCATGACGCCCACCTCAAGCCCGAGCACCACTACGCCTTCAACCACCCCTTCTCCATCAACAACCTGATGTCCTCCTCGGAGCAGCAGCACCACCACCCTCACCACCACCACCACCACCACCACAAAATGGACCTGAAGGCCTACGAGCAGGTGATGCACTACTCGGGCTACGCCTCGCCCATGCCCGGCAGCCTGGCCATGGCGCCCGTAACGAACAAACCCGGCTTGGAGTCCTCCCCTTTAGCCGGAGAGACTTCTTACTACCAAGGTGTGTATTCCCGGCCCATCATGAACTCCTCCTAAATTGGGAGCAGGGAAAAGCACCCCGGGAGAGAAGGGGAGAGCCCCCCGTGCCCCCCTGCAGCCCCCCAGCAGCGCGGTGGACTCTGAGCGCTGGCGAGCACGGTACATATACATATATATATATATCTCTATTTTTTTTCTGTTGGCTCCAGATGTTTGCATCCCTTTGGGAAACAGCAGCCGTGTGTCTCGCGAGCCCGTGCCAAGGGCAGGCATGTTGGTCACCCCCCCTCCCCGGCCCAAAGCCACCCGGGGGGGACTGCGATTCCCTTGGTTTGCCTTGTGGGGTGGTTTGTTTTGGTGGGGAGGGTGGGTTGGGGGGCTCGGGGATGGGCAGGGGAGGGTTCTCTCGGGCTTATTTTTATTTTTTTCGTTGTTGTCGTCGCAAGGAGGTATAAATATATCTATTTTTTTGTGTGGAAGTGATGGGGGCAAAATAAAAACCCCATAAGGAAAACGAAACCCTCCTTTATTGTGAAACCCGCGCTAGTTCAAAATCCGAGGACCAAAAGTCTTGTAATGTTGTAAAAAGGGGGAAAACGGGGCGGGGGTGGGGGGAAAAGAGAAAAAATAGGAAAAAATAAATAATAATAATTAAAAAAAATGGGCAGGATAGATCGTTGTAATTGAAACAAACGCTTGATGTTACCGGGAGAGTAAACTACTTGGATCTGATTAATTTATCGTTTCTGTATGCTTTATTTATGGCTTATAAATGTGTATTCTGGTAGCGACCGGCCACATCGCCGCAAACTCCATTAAAGTGTTATTGGCGGTTTTTTTCCCGCTGCATCTCTGTTCCGCCGCCGCCCCGACGGGACCCCCGCCCTGCCCGGCTGGGATCTCCCACATCCCGGGCTGGGATCTCCGCAATCCCGGCCAGGACCTCCGGCATCCCCGGCGGGGATCTCTGCTATCCCCGGCGGGGATCTCTGCCATCCCAGACATCTCCACCGGCATCCCTCCGTTCCTTCCAGGACCCCCGACATATCTGCCGGGATCCCTCCAACCCTTCCGGGGCACCCGACATCTCGGGACCCCTCCATTATTCCCGGATGGGATCTTGGACATCTCTGCCGGGATCCCTCCATCCCTTCCAGGACCCCTGACATCTCTGCCGGGACCGTCGAGATCTCCGCCGAGACCAAGCCATCCCCGGCTGGGACCCCTCCATCCCTGCCAGGACCCCCATGGTCCCTTCCAGAACCCCTCATCCCTGCCGGAATCCCATCGTTCCCAGGCGAGGGAAGCCCGTGTCGCCCCTCAGAGCCCGGGGGTGGGAAGAGGGGACCCTTCGGGGACGGAGAGTGGGCACTCCCTTTCCCAAAGCCCCTGTACGGGACCCTGGAGGAATCATTCCAGCCGGGCAGTGATATTTGGGGGGCATTTGGGGCTCGCAGGGGCAGCGCATTCCTCCTCTCCCCGGGACGGGATGCCAGGTTATCCGCGGGGGGATAAGCCGGAGGCGGAAAACCCGAAGAGCTTTATTTTAAACACCATAAACGTGTTTATTTTAAGCACTTCTCGGGCTCTCCAAGCCACCGGCCCCACCACCGGGACCCTCCGGTGCCCACCGACACCCGTGGCCACGCAGAAACCCTCATTCCTTTCCCCTCTCCCCGTCTTCCCAACCACTTGTTGTTTTTCCCACGCGGTTACGGCACTCATAGATGTTGCTTTCCGAAATAACATTCAAATCCTTCTTAAAATTCCGCATTGTCCGCGGGAAGAGAAAAGGGGAGAAAGGGAGAGGTGGAAGGGGGTGGGGGGAGAGAGGGGAAAAAAAACCCACCCAAAAACAAAACCGGGCTCCAGGCTGCAATGTGTCGGTCTCTATACGCCAAGGACACACACGTTGTGAACCGGGGCATGCAATGTGTTTCATTAGCACATAAAAGGCTCCCGCAGGGACGGAGCACGGGCGCGGGGGTGCCGCCGCTTTGGGGACACGGACCCCCCCGCCCCCGCCTCCGGCCGCGGCCAGATCCCCCCGCCAGATCCCGCTCGGATCGCCGCTCCACCGCCGGGGCTTTCCCCCGCTTTTTTCTTCCCCCCCTCCCTTTATTTATTCTCCCCGTTTTATTTTTTTTTCTCCTCTCTTATTTTTTTTCCTTCCTCCTTTTACTCCACCGCCTTTTGTTTTCCCCTATTTTTCTTTCTCCCTTTTACTTCGCTCCCGTTTTATTTTTACTCCCCTCCTTTTCATTTTGTCCCCTTCTACTTCCCCACTTTATTTTCTCTCCCTCCCTTGATTTTTCCTCCCCCTTTTATTTCTCCCCCTCTTTAGTTTTTCCTCCCTTCATTTTATTTCTCCTCCCTTTTATTTTTCCTCCCCCTTTTATTTTTCTCCCCCTTTTATTTCCACCCCTTATATTTTTCTCCCCCTGTTAATTTCCCTCTCCTTTTATTTCTCCCCTCCTTTTATTTTTCTCCTCCTTTTGTTTTTCTCCCCCTCCTTTATCGCCTCTTATTTTTCCTACCTCCCTTTTATTTTTCTTCCCTTCTTTTATTTGCCCTCCCGTACCTTTTCTTCCTCCTTTTATTTTTTCTCCCCCTTTCGTTTTGTCCCTCCTTTTCTCCCACTGTTATTTCCCTTTCTTTATAATTTTTCCTTTCCCCTTCCTCTGCCTCGCTTCACGCAGAAACACAAGGATGACGATTTGAGAGAGAAACTGCCAAAAAAGAAGGAAAGAAACAAAAAATCCACCCGCTAGACGTTATTTCTTTTTCTTTCCCCCCCTCTTGGCAATTTCCACCCCCTCCCCACACAACCTGCCCGCCCCCAGCCTTACAGCAAGTGCATTTTGCTCCTGCCTGGTTAAGCAACCGTGATCTGTGAATAAACAAAGTCAGTAAACAAAAAAAAAAGGAGGAAAAAAAAAAAAAGGCGAGGCGGGGGGGGGGGGGGGGTGGAATCTGGATCCAAATTCCAGGAGGGTAAACTTTCCCCACCACGTCATACTTCAGCAAATTTACACAGATATTATATTGCGTCCCCTTTCCTCCCCCCCCCCCCCTCCTTTTGAGCCATTGTGCTTAACTGAATTTTATAAAGCTGATCGATATCTTGGTAAAATATTCATTTTTAAACTAGCGGGCAGCGAAATCTTTGCTTTGTGCTAAAGTCAACAGTCGCAGAGTTTCAGCTCCAATAAATGCCGGGATGCTCCCAGCTCCCGCAGAGCCGGGCCGGCGGCCGGGGCGCAGGTAGGGGACACCCGCCGCTCCTTCTCCTCCTTCTCCTTCGCCTTCAACTCCCACCTTCTGCTTCTTTTCCAGCCCTCCTTCCTCCTCCTCTTCTTCAGCTCTCCTTGGAGCCGGCGGGGGCGAGGGAATCGGCCCGGAGGCCGGGAGGCGCGGGGGGATGGATGCAGGGATGGGTGGAAGGATGGATGGGTGGATGGAAGGATGGAAGGATGGAGGATGGATGGAGGGATGGAAGGATGGAGGGATGGAGGAGGGAGGGATGGATGGATGGAGAGATGGAGAGCTGCTCCCCTCCGCCTCGCCCCCGCGTTTTGGAGGATCCCACTCCCAGCGTTGGAGCCGCTGCGGAGTAGGGGAGGGAAGCAAAGTGGGGTGATTTAGGAGGCTGGGGGACATCCCGGGTGGGAACGGGGTGCGACCTGGGCCAGGCCTCCTCGGAGACCCGATTCTGCCCGTTTTATCCCCAAAACCCGTCGCTGCGGGGGAGAGTCGTTGTGGCTCGGGAGAGGGACGGGGCCGTGCGGGGCCGGCTCCCGCCTCCTCCCGCTCCTCCCAGCCGGACTCCAGGGCTTTACTTCTGAATTTTGGGGTTATTTTAATTTTAGCTGCCTCCCCCTTTCCCCCCGTTTGTCCTCCCTGGCCCCGTGACAATCTTTTGTTCCGGGCTGGGAGCGGCCACGCCGTGCCCTCCCCACGGAAGGGGGTTTCTCCCGTCGGCGGGACACCGGGAAGCTCCGGTCCCGGTGTCGATGCCGTGGGCAGGTCACGGCTGAGCACCCTCGTGGGAAAAAAAAAAAGGGGATAAAATTATTCCCCCGGCGTGTTTCGCGGGAAAACCGGGAGTTTCGGCACGTCCCTTCCCGAGATTCAGTGGTGCCGGGCACGGGCACGAGTGGCATCGCCCACGCGGGGATGGACCGAGGTGGCTGTCGGGGGTGCGGGGGGTGTAGGGTACGGGGAGGGGGCACGGCTCGGGGTACCCCCCGAGCGCGGGGGGGTGTCCATGTTCTTGTCCGTGCCCTTGTCCCCGCGCTGCTGTGCCAGGTGACATCGCCCCGGCGCTAATGGGCTCTCAATAATTCATCGAAAGCAGCTCCGCGCCAGCCCAATTACTTGTCATTACACGCCTGTCGCCCGCGCTGGGAGGAGGACACGAGGGCCAAGTGGCCATCCCGCCGCATCCCTCCCCATCCCTCCCTGGTCCCCGTCCCCGCACCCGCTCCCCGCAGCCCTGCCCTTCCACCCGCGCCCCTCGGCTGGTTTTTCCCCCTTTTCCCTCCCCCGAGCATCCCAGCTCCCTCCAGCCCCTCGGATTGCTTTGCCACGGCTCCCGGCGGGGCCGAGCGCGGGGCTCCGTTTTCCCGTTAATTCCCCTCAAATCCTGATTTAGGGTTTTTTTTGGGGGGAGCGGGTGGCATCGGCTGGGATTTGGGAAGACTGAGGCCCCAAATCAGTCCCGATCCAGCCACTTCCCTTCCCTCCGTTTTCCGTATTTTTACTTTCTTTTCTTTTATTTTCCCTGTCTTTTTTTTTTTTTTCTCCAGGAATGGGGAAAAAACCTACTAGTTTTCCTTTTTTTTTTTTTTTAATTATTCGGCCCCCTAATGACATGCAGCGATGGCTCCAAAAAGACATCAAAGCACAAAGAGGATGGCACATGATGGGGAAGCCCCGGTGGGCAACGGAGGGTTCCCAACGCCCCCCAAACCTTTCCCCCCGAGATAAGCACGGTGCTGGAAGCAGCCGGCTCTGCCTGCCCTCCCTGCCCGCGCCGGCAGCATCGGAGGCAAAAAGTGCATTTATTGATGATCTTAAAGAAAAAACCAACCGGACAACTCGGGGGTGAGATGAGACTAATTATTAGTGGTTCTAAAAAGAGCTGGAACACCCAAGTAGGGCTTAACCCGTCTCCTGGGAAACTGATGGAGACCTATTTTACAAGCTGTAATTCTGCTTTAGACTATCGCAGGCTCAAGGCAGTTCACACTATTCCCTTTCTTCCAGAAATAGTCCTAATCCTATATTTCGGCCGGAGAAAGTCTGCTTCGGCTCCGCACTAGACTAATCCAGAAACCACATAAAACCAGGTAGGGAAGAGGATGGAAAAGGGGAGGAGGAAAAAAAAAAAAAGGTTTGAAGTTTGTTCCCTCTGCCCTGTGTAACCTTCAGGAGAGTAAATATTAAAGAGTGATGCCGAATCCGCCAGCTCTGTATTTCTGGGACAGCTAAACCAGGGATTTCAGGGCCGGGGGATGCGGGAAGAGCCAGAGGAGTTCGGGAGGATTTTTTTTGCTCGTTCGCTGCTGTGCTTTTTCGGGGTCCTGCGGTGGTGAAAGGAATATTTATATATTCCTGATGGAGCAGAGGAAAGGGTGGTCGGGGGTGGAAAAGGTGGATTTGATAATAGTTGGTTTTATGGGGGAAAAAAAAGGAAATAAAATAAAGCAAAACTAAACAAACAAAAAAAAAAGAAAAAAGAAAAAAAAGCCTCTCAAAATAAAAAAAAGAAAGAAAATTAGAAAAAAAAAGAAAAAATAAGAAAAGAAAATTAAAAGAAAATAAAAAAAATAAGGGGAAAAAGAAACAAGAGGAAAAGAAAAAAAAATAAAAGGAAACAATAAAAAGTAGGGGAAGGAAAGTGGGGAGGAAGGGGGAAAAAAGTGGAAAAAATATGCCCACACCCTCCTGCAATCGAGTTTTTGCCCCAAAATTCTCTCTAAGGAGCTGTATTCTGTGGAACACTCCGAAAATCCCGAGATCTGCTCCAGACAACGGGGACAGGTGTTTCTGTCCCCCCACACCGTGCACCTGAGCGGCCGGGACAGCGGGAGGGATGGAACCCAGCCGGGAAACGGGAATGTGAGGACGGGAAAAGCTGCCTCGAGCCTGGGATGGTGCTTTTCGGTGAATGGATGGAGAGACGGATGGAGGGAAGGATGCAGGGTCCAGGGAGTGATGGAGGGAGTGATGAAGGGATGCCGGGATGGATGGACGGACGGACGGACGGATGCATGGATGGATGGATGGATGGATGAAAGGAAGGAGGGACAGCGGTCCTGGAGCCCTGCAGGGCCTGGGCCCCCCCGGGCGGCTGCTCAGTCGGGCCATTCTTTCTGCAGGGGCAGCCGGGTGTGAAATTGAGGAAAAGGAAAAAAAAACATAGAAAAAATGGAAAAAGAAAAAGTTTTTTAAAAGCTGATGATGAGGCAGAGGCGGCTGCGGGAGGAGCAGGGCAGGGATGTGCGCTGGCCCCTCAGGGCATTGCCGGCTCACTTTTGCTCTTTCCTTTCCCCTTTCCTTTCCCCTTTCCTCTTTCCCCTTTCCTTTCCCCTTTCCTCTTTCCTCTTTCCTCTTTCCTCTTTCCTCTTTCCTCTTTCCCCTTTTCTCTTTCCTCTTTCCTCTTTCCTCTTTCCTCTTTCCCCTTTTCTCTTTCCCCTTTCCCCTTTCCTTTCCCCTTTCCTCTTTCCCACTTCCTTTCCCCTTTCCTCTTTCTCCTTTCCTTTCCCCTTTCCTTTCCCCTCCCTTTCCCTTCCCTTTCCCTTCCCTTTCCTTTCCTCTTAGTTCCTTCTCCTGTTTTTCCCTTTTCTTTTCCTTATTCTGCCTTTCTTTTCCCCTTTTCCTTTCTATCCCTTTCTATTTCTTTATTTTCCTTTCTTTCCTTATAATTTCATTCCCTTTCCCCCTATTTCTTTTCCTTACTTTCTCTTTCTTCCCTCTTTTCAGTTTCTTTTCCTCCCTCCTTTCCCTTTCCTTTCCCCCCCCCCATTCTTACCCTTTATTTTCAGTTTCTTCCCCTTTCCCTCTCTTTCCCTTTTTTCTCCCTCTCGTTTTCCCTTCCTCACCTTCTCCCCCCATTCTTTCCCTTCTAGCAGTTTCTTCCCCTTTTCCCCTTTCTCCCCCTATTTTCCTTTCTGTCTTTTCCCCCCTTTTTCTCCTTCTCCCCACTGACACCAACACCTTCCTCACATCCCACCCCACTCCCTCTCTGTCCTTTCCACTTCCCCCAGACCACGGAGCTCCTTTGCAGGAGGGATGTGGGAAAAGCAGGGAGCAGCCAGATGAGGCTGTGGGCAGAGTGCCCGCTGCTGCTCCCACCTGTCAGGGGCTGGCTGGGAATCCTTGTCACTCCACGGATTCCCGCATACACATCCTGGCTGCTGGGAACTCCCTACCTGTCCTACCTGGTACCTCCCATGTAAGGCTGGACAAGGAGCTCACCCTGCCTGGGGAAGGAGCGGTTTTTCACAGGGTTTACTCCCACCAGCATTAAAAAGAATGATCCTTCTCCCTGTTGGAAAACAGCCACCAAGTGCCACAGCCCAGAGGAGGAGTGGAAAAGTGGGGATTTTATTTCCCACCCCGGTTCTGAAGGGAGCAATATGAGGGATTTCGGAGGCCTTGGAATGCTTTGCTTGTCCCTGCCAGCCTCCCGCTCGGTGCTTCCGCGCCTGCCTGATCCCACACTGCCCTTCCCTCTCCTTTATTTATTTAACTAATGGACAAGGAGTCGGTGTCAGGGGGAGCCGGGACAAATTGGGCTTCACCCGTGCGCTGCTGTCGTGTCCTCATCCCTATTAAAGGCAAAGATTCCCATCTCCGATTGCCTCTTTGTGTCTGTACTCGCGAGCGATACCTGGGTCACGCTCCAGTAATTCCTGACTGGAATGGGGAGAAGTGTGAGCCTGGCCTGCAGGAAGCTAAAGAAGGGGCTTGGCTGGGGTGGATCCTTCTGGGCTTCATGGAAACAGGGGGAAAATGCCAACAGCACCTTGAGGAAGTTGAGTTAATTAATTTGTGGAGCTCTTTGTGGGATGCATATGGGTATTTTTCCAAGAGCGACCACAGGAAAGGCTGCGAAGAGGAGGAAAAGCTCTGGCAGACAAAAGTCCCCCAAATGTGGGTGGTGATTAAACCCCTTCCCATGCCAAAGCTTTTCTGAAATGCCCAACCTTGGAGCTCATTGTGGATGGTTGGATCCACTGTGGGAAGAAAATGGGGGTTCCATGGGAAGGGATGGGTGTGTGGATGCATGATCCCACTTTTGCACCACCCTGAGCCAAGGCCTGGGACATGGGGGGCACAAACCCAGCAGCCCTGGGAGGGGAGGAACAACAGGGAGAGGGGACAGAAGGGGGGATGTGCTTTCAAAGGGGTTTCCAGGACTTTTGGCCACCCCCGAGTCCAAATGGAGCCATCATTAGCAAACCCATAAAATCAGTGCAGATGTCGAGCTGAAGGCAGAACGTGTTTCTCAGGAGCATCCTGACGAACTCTCCAGTTTGGAAAGTCATCAGTTCATCCCTGCTTTTCTCTTTGTTTCATCTCCTTCCCCACCCTTGTCCTCCATCACTTCCTTGCGTGGATTTTTAGGGGGAGAAAAAGGGAAAAGGTTGGAAAGCACCTTTTGTGTAAGGAAAGGCAAAAGTGCGCTGCCTGACCTGGAGAAATTTCCATGTCCAGCATGTGGAGAGACCCTCAAAGAAATAAAGCCAGAGGGAGGCAGGTGCTTCCCTGCCCACCGGCCTGAGCGGGGCTGCTTTCCCTGGCACAAGGATATGAGCAGGAGGAGAAGGAATTCATCAACTGGGGTGACAGGCGCTGCCAAAACTGGGTCAGGGTTTCCGCAGAAATAAAAACCCAGGAGAGGGATTGGATCTGCTGAAGTGCCTCTTAACCTTTTCCATATCCTGTTACTAAAGGGAAAATTAACCCCACGAGGAGTTTCTGCCTCTTCACCTAAGCGAAAAAAAAAAGGGGAGAGGATCATTATCCAGCTCTTCAAGGTGTTGGGTTCCAAGGAAAGGAGAAAGGGGTGGGTGAAGGGAGCGGTCACCCAAACTGGGGAAAGGACAGGAGACAGGCCAGGGTGTTCGCTCCAGTTTCTGGATTATCACATGGATGGGGCAGGTATTTTAGCTCCTTTTAACAGAGCAACATTCTTCCCTCAGCTGGAATTGGGGATATTTGGGATCAGGAGTGGCTCCTGCTGGGGTGACGTGAAGGAGAGCCATCTCAAGGTGCAAGAGGCCGATGGGATGATCTCAGTGTTTGCAGGCAAGACCATGAGGGATGAGCAAGGGGGCTGGGACAGGGCAGGGTTTGGGATATAGTGGGGTTTGGGGTATAACAAGGTTTGGGATGTGGCACGTCTGGGATACGGCAAGATTTGGGTTATGGCTGGTTTGGGATAAAACAGGGTTATGGGACGCAGTGAGATTTAGGATACAGTGGGGTTTGGGGTACAGCAGGGCATGGGATGCAGTGAGATTTAGGATACAGTGCTGTTTGGGATGTGGCAGGCTTTGGGATACAGCTTGAGATGCCGAATGCCCTGGGGTTTGAGGGCTCCCTGGGGGATACCAGGACCTGTCTCCCTTCTCCTGTTCTGTTCCCTTCCCTCACCTCTCTCCTTCTCCCTCCCGGGCACTCCTGGCTGTGCCACCCGGAGCCGGGGCCATGCTCCAGCAGGGAGCAAAGGCAGAGCCGGCATATTTTTCCCGAGTTACTTATTAACGGCTGTTCATTTGACAGGATCAATATTTCAGGCGAGGGAGCAAACACTCGAGCAGCCCCACTCTGCTTCGCTCTCCTTCCCTCTGCAAAATGATTTATTCCCGAAAATGCATCTGCCTGGAAAAGAGGCAGTGCCTGGAGCCCGGGGGCTTTTATCGGTGGGATATGCAAAGCACATTTATTCCGGCTTTTATCTCTCCTATTGCATGTTGATCCCATACATATAGATTGATTTTGTTCAGGTAGATAATGAAAAGTCAAGTGGAAAATTTACACAAAGGCACTCAGGATCTCGACTTTCTATTGGTATATAAATTGGTTTATTACTTCATTCCCTTAAACAGGGACTTTCACACTGGGGAACACTTTAAAATATATCATGTTTAAACACAAACCCATTTACCTCCCGCGTGGTTTTTTTTCCGCCGGTAATTTCCTAGCCACTTTTGTTAATTACCCAAAGATATTTGTGTTTAAACACCTTCTCCAGCAATTCATCTTCCTCCTCTCCTACCCGGTGCCCGAAAAGTCCTAACAGGAGCTTCCCGTGCCCGCCATGCTGACAAAACCTCGGGAGCTGATATTAATTCCCTATAAGCAGCTTTCATTTCCCCACCTCGCCCGGCGCCAGGCGGTTAATAGAGGGCACAGTATGTGAGAGCACAGCTTGGAACAAAAAAACCCACCCACCCACCAAAAAAACCCGGAGGAAACATTATTAATAAACATCTTCTGGACATTTGGTGGCGGGCGGAGGCTGCTCCAGCTTAAAGCAATTAATTCAGGATACTGACATAAACTCTCCAGCTCTTTGACAGCTTGGAGCTGAAATAAAAATGCTAGTTCTCCAGGGAAAAGGAGAGGATAGTTGGCTCTTTTCTGGACTGTTTGCTTATAGGCCCAGAGAGCAATCTTCCTCGGGAATGAAATGCAAGGACACAAACAATGTACCAGGGAGAGAATAGGAGATGGGAATGAACAGTTTGAACTATTTGCTCAGCAGAAGGGCAGCCACAATGCCGGGCCAATGGCTTTCCCATGGATCACCCTGGCTCCTGAGCCCCCTTTGTTGTGGAGCCCCTTCCTCCGGCCAGATAAGAGCACAGCTGCTCGGGCGGCCCTGCCACTTATCCACCCCGATCCCGCCTTCCCTGGCATTCCCATTGCGCCCGCTCCGGGCTGTCGGACACACCTTGGTCTGGAGTCTTTGGGGATGGGCAGGAAACCCTTCGGGGCAAAGAAACAACTTTGAGGAAAGGAAAATATTTTTTGAGGCAAGGAAATGATTTTTTGGGGCGAAGAAACACTTTTTGGATGAGAAAATCCTTTTTTTTTTTTTTTTTAGTCAGGGAAACTCTTTAGGGTCAAGGAAACCTTTTTGGGCAAGGAAACCTTTCTGGGTAAGAAAACCCTTTTGGGGGAAGGAAACCCTTGCACGTTGTGCCTTGGCTGTGCCCACACACACATGCCATCGTGGCCTCACTCCACACAAGCTGCAGGAATGCCACATTCCATGGGACAAGGATGTGTCCAGCCCAGGCTAGAGATGCAGAGCTGCTAAATGCAGCATTCCATATTTATTTAAGGCAACAAGGAGCCTGGAGTGTGAAAAGCATAAGCGTGTGTTATCCTTGCTGTGAGATCCATCTCCTGAGAGTTGGATGCTGACAATGGAAAATATTGGGAGCATCCTGGCATTCGACTTCATTCAGGCCTCCATTCCCCTTCCCTCCCTGAAAATCACCCTCCTTTGATCCACCCAGGCCGCCCATCACTTCACTCAATTGATGTCATCGCTGATTGGGCAGGGAAACACCGGAATTAGAAATAAATCGGGAGGAAGGTCAGCAGGGCTGGTGCTGATGGGGAGGCTTTGCTATTCCTGCTCTTTGTCCTACCCCAGGCTGCTGGTTTTGGGAGCTGGGCCATTGGAATAAGGTTTATTTAGCTTGAAAGGGCTTTAGGAAGTGGAAAGGGAAAAGGCTGCGGACTCAGCAGTCACAGAACACACCTGCAGAAAACTCCATCACTGTCCCAAAAATCTGAGGAACTGCTTTTTTTGTTGTGTTCTTCCTTGGTGGGTGGTCAGGAGGATGGATTAGAAGGAAGGAGGGCTCCCACTGTCTCTGTGTTGCCTGAAGTGCTGATCCCATGTATCCCTGAAGTCACAGAGCACCTGGATGGCCCTCACACCTGGGGTTGCTCCAACACTGCATCCCTGGGATGGACCACCACGAGCAAACCACAGTGTCCAGAGCCATGAAATCCCTCAAGAAAAGGGTTTTTATGATTTCACAGTGCAGCATTTTTATACCCCAAGCAGTGCCTTATCCCCCCTCATGGTTGGGCTACTTGGTTTTATTTCATTGTATTAATTCTCACAGAATATCCCAAATGGGATGAGCATCATGAAGCCCAACTCATTCTCCATTTGGAAGGCAGACCCAACATGATTCCCATTTCAGGATGCCCAGGCTGTGCCTTTTCCCCACCAGCTCCAGCCTCATCCCTGCCAGCCCAGAAAGCAGGACGGGTTAATTAATGAGACGTTAAAGAGGCGGAATGACACTTCCCAGTGCTCACTTACGGAGCTAATTTCCAAACCCCTCCGCCATAGACAAAGAGAAGGTGCCGGCGCTGCCGAGTCATTTGCGCCGTGTTCCTGGCGAATGAATTTCGGGGAGCAAATATAGTTATGCAGAATTTAAATTAAAGTTGACACTAATGTAAATACAGCGATGCAACTGCGTGTTTAAGAACTCTGATGAGGCTACGGTTTTAATCAGCTCCTTTTAACTCAGGTGGCATTTCAAATCCTTGCCGTTTAAATTGGATAAAGAGCTGTAGGCTGGGAGAAGGAGCAGCCGGTGGGCTCGGCTCCAGATCCTTCCCAAGGGATGCTCACGATGCAGGGGGTACCTGGGCTCAAGGGAAAGGACAGTGCAGGCTGGTGACAAAACCCCTGTGCTGGCTCTGGACATCTGGACATCTCCTCACCCTGGGAGGGATGGGGAGAGCATTCCCGTGCCATGCTGGAGAATTCCCAACCTGCCAACCCCTGTCCTCTAGAACCCAGCAGCACTTCGACCCTCTGGAATCCATTGCATTGACATTTGGTGGTGGCACAGGAACTTCCCAGCTGTGTCCAGTTTATCCAAAACGTGGCATAAACCCAAGAGCCAAACCCCGGAGCATCCACGCTCTGTGTCTGCCCTTTGTGTATGTGCAGCACAAATTTTTGGGAATTCTGCCCAACTTCCCCACCTCTCTTGAAGGCTTCCAGCCTAAATCATAGAATCATGGAAGGGTTTGGGTTGGAAAGGACCTTAAAGCTCATCTTGTTCCAAACCCCATCAAAGTTAAATCATAGAGTTGAGGGCTTTGGGGGCAAAAAATAAAATATAAAGAAAGAGAAGCAGCAAAGCGGAGAGGAAAGAGCATTCCCGCCTCACCTACTTCAAAGCGGGGTGATCCTGAGCTCTGGAATAACAATAGGCATTAACTGCAGCATGGCAGGAGCTGCTGAACAGGAGCTCTGTAACCTGGCAAGACCCAGAGTCATTTCTGTTCCACGAACAATATATTTGGCACTGGAATTCTGCTGCCTTTATTTCAAAGGGAATAAACTGCCCCTGGCAGGGACACGCTGCCAGCATGGGTTTCTCTGCCACCAGATAAGGTGTCCTGGCATTCCCAGCACCTCCTAAAAGTGTTCCAGGCCTGGCTGGAGGGGGATCAAGGACCTCCATCACCCTCCCTGCACCACGGTTGGCCACGGGGACCAGGAGTTGGGGGGGGGGTGAAACAAATCTCACATGGGGAGGGATAAAATCAAGCTTATGTCCATATTGAGGATGTTTGGTTCCAACCCCAAAATAATAGCGAGAATGGTGGTAATAATAATAATAATAAAAATAACAAAATAATAATAATCACAATAACAACAACAATAATAATGGTAATAATAACAAAACCAACAGTAATATAATAATAACAAAAATAGCAATAATAAAATACAGCAATAAATAAAATACAATGATAATAGAGTAATAATGCAAAAAAAATATAATAATAATAACAACAACAATAGTAACAGTGTATTCGGAACAATAACAACTTTTGAGTAAAAAGAATTCCTTTCTTTGGGATTTTTGAACACCGTGCATGTAATTCCTGGTATCTGGAGTGCCTGAACTGGAGCCATGGCTGGAAATGGGGAAAATTAGGTCCCTTGGATGTGACCTGAGGTGCAAGGGATGCAGAGAAAATTCCCATGGGATCACACATCTCCTCTGAGCATTCCTGGGAAATGCAGGGAACACCTGGCATGGTACATGATGGGACTGGTGTTATCCCAGGTAGGTCCTGCCCGGCAGGGGTGACTCCCACAAGGCATCTCCCACTCCTGGCCTCATCCCAGCTTCCAGAAGTTCGCCTGCCCACCTGCCTACTGCCCCTGGCAGAACCCTCTGGGCTCGCCCTGGGGAGGATTCCATATTCCTGGAGCAGTCCTAATCCCACCCTGTGACTCAGCATTGTTAGGATGCTGAAGAGAGTAATAAATGCCATTAATTACGCCCTGCTCAAAATTGTGAGCATCCAGTTTGGGAGCAAACACCGAGAAGGACTGAAAGAGGGGGAAAATCTGCCCCAAAAGTGAGGGAAAAGCCTGTGATCCCGCTCTGCAGGGAAGGAAGGGGGTCCCGGGATGGGGTTTTACTCACAGCCATCCCCCCAGCCTCTTGCCTGTGTCCACAACCCCCCACCCTGAGGAGTTAAGGAGCTTCCAGACAGCCATTGTCTTGGGAAATCTGCTGGAAACCAGGGGGGTTCAAGGGTTGGGAGGGGAGGGGCGACACCAGACACCCCGGCTGCGTGGAAATGGGAATGGATGGGGCTCGGAGACCTTTGGAGTGCGATAATGGATGGAGAGGAGCAGCCGAGTGGCCCTGACACGCCGTTCTTTAGTGTTTAATCTCTGGTGGGCGACGGGGGGAGGAATGTGATGAAGGAGCAGGGAAGCTGATGAAGAGGCAGGGAAGTTGATGGCATCTGTCCTGGTTTTCTCCACAAGCAGAGCCAGCAAGTCCTTTCACCTGCAGAACTGACCGACGAATAGGAAAGAGGCTGCCCAGAGATGCCAATTTTGGTCCCACTTTTTTTCCCAGTTTTTAGGGAGAATTGAATCCACAGGCTGGGTGGACCCCACGGTCAGAGGGGCAGCAGCAACCCAGGAAGGATTGTTGCTAAGCCCTTGTTTAGAGGCTTTGAGGGGCAAAGTCCAAATTGCTCCACATATTTTGGGCACTCAGAAAATGTTTGGGAGGAGAAAGGTGATGTGGAGAGCACCGCTGCTCTCCCAAATTCCTTCTGCTGGGAAAGCTGGGGAGCCCCCGGGACAGCAGACCCCTCTGGGCAGCCACTCTGGGTGGGTAGTGTTGGTTTTGTAACGTCTTGAGACGGTCAGGAATGTTTTCCATGGAGTGTAGTGCCTTCAAAATCCTGAAACCACCTTCATCTCTGCCAGGCCATTAGAGATAAGGAGCAGGGTGGAAGTTGGCTGAAATTGGCCGCTGAATCTGCCACCCAACCTCCTGGCTGCCGTTCCCTGTGACCCAGGAATGGCTCCAGCCAGGTATGCTGGCAATGTTTAACAAACCATCCGTCTTTCCCTGGTCCTGCTCACAGATCCCTTTGTTTGAGCCATGAGGCCACTCAGCCTTCCCACTGTCCTGCTTATCATGGAGATTAATCTCCCAGCTATCCCTATATTAATTTTAAACCCAGTCTCTACTATTCTGAGTCCTGGGCTGGGGTGGTGGCAGGGTGAGGAGGTGTTTCTGCTGCTGGATCCACATTGGTGTGACTTATCCCCATCACTCCAACTGGGATGAATCCTGTCTCCATGGATGCTCATCTTCCCATCATCTCTTTTTTTCATGGGGGGACTGCATGTCCTACATCCCATCAGCTTGGTGTTTTGTGGGATGCTGCATGTCCTGTGCCATGTCCCACATAATCCCAGCACGATGTGGGGATGCTGCAGTGGGGGCAGCTCTGAACATCCCCAGTGGGTGCTGGAAGGATGAAGGGGTCCGGCTGCACCAAGGGGTGTGGGGAGGGAGCTGGGTGAAGGTGGCTGTCGGGAAGGCGGCCCCAAATTCCTGCTGGAGTGCTGTGCACACAGGCCTTATCTCTCCTGGCACTGTTTGCGCAGCAGGAGCCGGCCGGCAGGAAGAGAGGGTGGCCAGCACCCACAGGAGTCCCCCAGCTCCTGTTCCCTCATTCCCACCCACCAAGAGGCGTCTCTGAGCTGTTTTGTTGGCTTTTTAACAAAATGTGGGAGTCTCCTGGTGCTTAACCAGCCTCAATGGACCTGCTCTCCATGACTCATCTCATCTTTACTGATGTTAGAGGAGGCTACTCTTGCCTCCAGTCACTTCCATACTTCCAATGACATCCAGGTGTTCCACCACATCCATACATCTGGTCATATCTCTATCTTCAACCACATCCATACCTCTGGTCACATCCATTCCTTTGATCACATCCATGCTCATGGCACTGAAAACCACCCAGTGAAAATAAAAGCTCCTCCTGCGTTTATTCTCAAGCCTGACTCTTATCCTCACACTGCCCAGTTCTCCTGGCACAGGAGTGGAAGGTCACCTTGAGACGCTACCAGCTCTGCATCCTCTGAGCCTCTGGAACATCCCCTCTGGGAGGGGTCTGCCCTGGAAATGCTGGTGCTACACAAAAAGATGACCCCTGACTGCCTGTGTGTCCTGAAAATGAGCCAAGCCCATGCTGGCACTTGGTAGGGTGATGGTGATCTTCCAGGATCTGGAAGGTGGGAATCAGCTCTGGATGCTGTGGGATGGAGGAGCAGCTGTCACTCTGTGACTGCCCCTGTTACTGGAGCCCCCATTATGTCAGATACATCCCCTCCCAGTGCAGAAAGGACGTTAAATCCTTTATTTGGGCAAAACCAGGCTGTTCCTTCAGCATGCCTGTGCTACTTGGCCTCTCCTCCCCTGACTTCTTGAGTGCCCTGGGGATATCCAGCTTCTTATTAATAATAAAAGGTAGGAAAACAAACATTCCTGGATCTGCTGGACCCTCACCCGAGCCTGTGGCTCCTTCTGGCCTCCTCACCATGGGGCAAAGATGTTTTCCCTCCCTGTTAATGGGGTGGAGGCTGTCTGGGCTGTGCAGGATGGGCTGTGCTGCTGCTGCCCAGCCACCCCTGCCCTCTGGAGCATCCTCTGGAATTGCTATTTACCCATTGGAGACTCATTATCCCATTATCATCAGAGGTTAACTGAGTGGCTCTGGGTCACCGAGAAGGTCACCAGCAGTGCTAGGAAGGGTCTCATTCATTCACTGATCCTGAGGGTGCTGAGGACATGGACATCCCTGGCCTGCTCTGGCAGGTCGGATGCAGCCATGGATGTGAGCTGGGGGAAAGCTGAACATCCTCACCCCCCTTCCCTTTGCAGCCCAACCTGGCATGAAGCAACCATGTATTCCTGCAAACACCTGGGCTCCCAGCTGCAAGAATGAGGCTTTCCAGCCCTCCAAAATGAAGCTGTTAATAAGGGTGACAGGGCTTTTCCATGCAACCCACCTGGAAACCCACATTCCATGCCCATAGCCCGCTCCCCGGGGTGTCTGCACTGCCTTCAGGTATTATCCATCCTCAGGAGGAAACACAGGGCCTACTAAACCACCCGTCAGTGACGAACGCGAGGCTTGAGCTTGGAAAGAGCACCTGGAAAGAGCAGGATTTCCACCCCGCAGCCTGAGAAGCGGCCCCTTCCCCTTCCCCTGCCCAACTCCTCTGCTATGTCAGGGCGGAAACCCTGCCTAGGCTGGCAAGGGACAGAGGCTTCCCTGTTTGGATTCGGGATGGGGATTTCTGTGGCTGAAAGTACCTTTGTGATTTTTCCAGGAAAGCTTCCTTTCTGGCCGGCTCGGCCCCGGCAGAGGATGCACACGGCAAATGGGCTGCGGCGGCCAGGGAGCAAAAATATTTAAACAAGCAACTCAGAACGAGCTTGGATAGCTCCAAGAGCAGCTTTCTTAGCCTGCCCTAAAATGTGATTTACCCCCGGAGCCCGACGGCAGCTCAGGAGTTCATTAAGAGCTGAGATTGGAGCTTTGTGGCCTGAGAGGACCATGATTAGTCTGCCGTGCTCATTAATCACTTGTGCGACTGGAGAGCAGTGTGGATACACCTCCAGTAGGTCCTGCCTTGTTTATCCCATATATCTTCTCCCCACTGGATTAAAGAGCCTTTTAGCACCCTGGGTTTTCCCTAGGGGAAGCTGATCCCACACCACAGCAGCTCATTCCTCAATGCCCCCCAGCAGCTACCACACACTTTAGATCCATGTTCCCTGTGTCAATCTCATGGATCCCCCTAAGGGGAAAGCACATCCAGGTCCCAGCTAAAGCCTGTGGAAAGTGAGGAAAATCTTCTCTCTGGTTCTCTGAGGGCTTTAACTCGGAGCCCACCTGGAAGGAGGGTTTAGCCAGGAGGGCTCTGCTCCCAGGTAACAAGTGACACGGTGAAAGGAAATGGCCTCAGGCTGAGCCAAGGGAGGCTCAAGTTGGACATGAGGAAGAATTTCTTCATGGAAAGGGTTGTCAGGCTTTGGATGAAGCTGCCCAGAGAAGTGGGGGAGTCCCCATCCCTGGATGTGCTCAAGAAACAACTGGAAGCGGCACTCAGTGCTATGGTTTAGCTGACAAGGTGGGGATGAGGCAAAGCTTGGATTTGATGATCTTGGGGGTCTTTTCCAGCCTTAATGATTCCATGATTCTACATTGACTGAGCAAAGCAAGAGCTTCACACTTCACCTCACTGCCAGTTTTGGGCAGGAGGATGTGGTGAGGTCCAGAGGCCCCTTCCCACCTCCACAGTGCTGGGATTTTGCAGAAGGGAGGGTAAACACTGGTTCTCACCCTCTTCATGGCCAATCCTGGAGAGTCCCACCCTACAGAAGGGGTTTGGCCTCTTTTCTCCCCAGTCTGGGATGGTGCAGCAGCTGGTATCTGCTCTGACATGGGAAGGTGTGACTGTGAGTGTCAGCAGGTTTCGGGTTCTCCTCCTATCCTATGCCCCGTCACACTTCCCATGGCCTGGCTTTCAAATCCTTGTGTTTCCTTGGCTGGTTTTAAGAAGTTTAAAGGAATAAATAAAGGATGAGGAGCTTGAGGGGTTGTGCATAAGCCGGAGGTGCAGGACTTGTGGTTCTGAGTGTTCCAGTACCTCCAGTGCGGGGGCATTTCTCCAGAAGAGCCCTCTGAGGTCTGGCCTCAGGGTGGTTCCATTGCTTCCCAGGGCTGGAATTCTGGCTCTCAGCTGCTCAGGAGTGGCTTAAGTTGAATTCTTTGTTATAGCTGTTCTGAGGTGTTGCAAAACAGCTGAGCCTCCCTGGGTGTTTCAACAGGTGAGGGGATCAAAGCTTTGGGTGGCCTTGGGCTGCAATGTTTACCTGGATTTTAGGAAATCTGGCTGTGGACTGGGGTGGTGCCCTGGATTTGCTCTGGATTCAGGGCAGGATCCCACGTGCTCGACACAAACCACCGACATGGGGCCTCACACTGGGATGTTTCAGCCTGAGGTACCTGGGGGATGCTGCAGGTGCAGGTGTGGATGTTCTAGGTGTGCATCTTTAGAAAAGAGTTGCTTGGCAACTTCTCCAGCCACAGCTCAGTCCTGTAGGGGAAGAATTCCAGGCTCCTTCAATGACCTTGGGAGCTTTATCTCCATGAGTCACCATTAGCTAGCCTTTGCAAATCTGTGACACTCAAGGGAGTTTCCTCTTTGATCTGAAAAATCAGGTGCTCTGTGGCTTTGGGGTGTGCCAGTTTAGGAGGGACAGGGTGGCAGAGCTCCATGGGCCCCAACCTGCCTGGGTGGAAACTTCTCAGCTGCCTGTGTCTCCTTTTGCCAGAGGCTGCAAGCCCTGGATAATTTTCCAGCAGTTCACCAGTGTGAGCAGCCTGTAAATCCATGGAGCAAATGTGGGGACCCACTGTGTTTTCCCATCCAGCTTCCACAGGCAGCATGTCACAGCAACAGGAGGGTCAAGAAGCTGAGGAATCCCTTAATTGTTCATCACATTTGGCATCTGATACCTCTTCCATCTGCACTGGTGCATTGGCATTGGATATTGGGGGTGGAAGTTCTCCAGCTGGGAATGCGTGGGGTTCAGCTGGATTTCCATACCCGAGTGGTATAAAGGGAGGGGGTTCAGCTGGATTTTCATATGTGGGTGATACATGTGGGGGCAGAGAGCACTGAGAAGCCCCTTGACACAGTTCCCCCTCCATCCCTGTTCTGGCAGACTCCGTGGAGGAGCTGTCAGGGCTTGACAGAGTCAAGGGAAAAGTTCAAGCACCTTGGAGTTTGACTGTGATTCGCGGCTCAGCTGGCACAAATCACCTCCCCCAGCAGCTTTATGGGGACCTGGGGACCCACCTGTCCTTTGTGGGGGGGTGGCTCTGCCCAAAACTGGTGCAAACAGCTGCATTTTATTTGCTAAGTCAGAGCAAGCAGCGCCGGCCACCGGTGCTGTTTTGCCCAGGGAGAGCTTTCACCCTCCCCTTTAACCAAGGTGAGGTCCCACAACCTGTGCCCTCCTTCTCCTGACACCTGGAACAACCAGGCCCTGGGCAAACAATTCGGGAACTGAAACGCGAGACAGAGAATAGCGAAGTGAGAGGGCGGGGAGGAGAGGAGAGGAGCCGAGGTCGCCGCATTCCTGCCCATCCGCACCCCATTCGCCGGGGATTGTTTGCTCAGCGCGCACACACACGAATTGACAGCTGCTCACAAATACAAAGCCCTGCGCTCGGATCGCCAATACGGGCTGGGTGGGATCCCAAAGGTGCTAGCCACGGATTTTCATCCCAAAAGAAGGGAAGGGAGGGGCTGAGGTTGGAGCAGGGAGAGAGCTGCACCCTCGGTGTAAACCACGGGAGATCTGCGTGGGGTTGGAGGTGCCGTGAGCCCGACCCAGCTAGGAGGAGGTTGTGGATTAGGGGCCGGGGTGCCCAAATGCACCTCCGGAGGTGAATCCCGAGGGACCCGAGCGCAGGTGAAAAGAAACCCACGGGCGGGCAGTGGAACGGGGAGGTGTGAGCCAGGCTGCTCATTAGTCCTGGGTCTGGCTGCCGCTGACCTGATGGCAAATATGAAATATCAAAGCGCTTGTCAGCACTCCTGAATGGGACAAAGAGACGGCGCATTAATGATTAACTCCGCTAAAAGCTCCGGCTTTTTGATTCCCATGGCGCTGGGACTATCTGGCTGCCATGTGACAAGCTCGGGCCATTTTCTAGCAGATTGGGGAAAGCTAGTGAGCAAACACAGGTGCTTTCGAGTCAGCAGCGCTGTCAGGGACAACCACAAACACCAGCAGCTATGCCTGCCTAAATTAGCTCCTGTGTTTGCCTCCATTTTTCCTTCCTGGAGATTTTACTTTCTAAGTCCGGCGTCTTTCGCTCCCGTCCTCCGCTATTCACACGCAGCGTTAAAAGCGAGAGAGGCACAGAAAAGGGAAGGAAAAGGGGGGAAAAGCCCCCGAAAGGCTCCTCTTTGAGCGTGGGGCTCGCATGCAAAAGACCCGAGTAAACTAATTAAACCGCCTCGGGTCTTTAACTGCAAAAACAAAACACGTTCCTTGTGCTCAAGTGGAATTATTTTGGTGATCCTCAGCAAACACCGAGCCCTGCAAACATGTCCGGGGTGTCGGGATCGCCCTGGCTAATAATCCTGGAGCAGCGGGGGGCGAAGGGAAGGGTCCGGGCTGGGCGATTTGGGGGGGTGTTACCCTCGGGCTTCGAGTGTGACCTCCCCATCGCTCAGCCTGAAGGTCCCTCTAGTGGTATTATTTGTTTTAATTTGGTCCTGCCAGCAGGAATCGGCCAGACTTTCTTTCCCTGTTCAAATATTTATATCGGCGCGTTATTGCTCCGCGCTCGGGCTCCCGGCAATCACGGAGGGGCCATAAAGAACAGGCTATCAGCGTGTCGTGATAAAGGTGCTGGCAGCAAACAGCAGAAAATGAAATAAAGTTATAAAAAAAAGCCAGGTTTGGGATGATATAAATGTCTACAAATAATCACTGCATCAGGCTCCAGCAAATAACAACAACAGGGCTGAAATTGTAGCCGCGCCGGGCTATTGAATTGAAATGCTGCCTCCTGTCCGCGCTGGGAAGGAGGAGTAAAGCATCCCGCTTTTCCAAAGGAGGGATTTGCAGCCTTTCAGGGCCGGGTAATCCCGACGGCAGCTCCGCAAACGGCAGGAGAGGGGCAGGAATAATTCCACAGGCTCCCAAGGGCCTCAGCTTTGGGGGGCTGCCAGATGGAATGGGGCAGGAAAGGCTTGGCTGGACACACAGCTGGAGGTCCCTCGGTTTTATCCATGTGGGGAAAATGTTGACCTCCCCCTAAAAATTGGGATGACTCCCACAGAGGCATGAGGATTCGAATCTGCAACATCCAAGGGTTTTCTTTGGGCTGGTACCGAGTCTTTGATGCGCTGTGGGTGACTTAGGAAAAGTGACAGGACAAGGGGGAATTACTTCCCACTGCCAGAGGGCAGGGATAAATGGGATATTGGGAAGAAGTTGTTCCCTGTGAGGGTGGGCAGGCCCTGGCACAGGTTGGGCAGAGAAGCCGTGGCTGCCCCATCCCTGGGAGTGTCCAAAGCCAGGTTGGACAGGGCTTGGAGCCACCTGGGACAGTGGAAGGTGTCTCTGCTTGTGGTACTAGATGAGCTTTAAGCTCATTTCCAACCAAACCATGCCAGAATTCTAAGATCTGCTGCCTTAGTGACTTAAGCATAAAATGAATTTATGCTGTATAAGGAAAAATTGCTATGGTTCAGCCACTGGATGCACCCTCAGGAGAATCCAAGACAGTGACCGTGTGCCTGCCAACCTGTTCTTCCAAGACGATCATTCTGACAGAAAGTGGTTTTATACAGGGAAAGAAAAGTGCAGGAGTTGGAAAGCAGCGTCCAGATTTTGTCCCAAGGACAATGCTTGCAGATGCAGCATTGTTGGCTTCGGGGGGAAATTAAAATCTGTGTGTTTAGTGGGATTATGCTTGAACTGGCACCAATTTTTTTTTTTGCCAGATTGAGCTGCAGCCAATTTCTTTCCCCAGCGATGGTGGATAAATATCATTAAACAGGGAAAGATGAAGGCCATCGATGCCCTTGCATTAGCAAGAACTACCACGGTGTGCTCTTGAAAGGAAGAACAAAATTGGGGAGATTTGGATGCAAATCATCCAAATGAGACAGATGAAGCACGACGGGATGAGGTAGAATGGGATCCAGAAAGCAGGAGACTGGGAAGAGTGGGAAACTGACAGCTTGTGTTTGGGAATTGAAACTTTGTTTTATCAACAAAGAAATTTGCGAAGAATCCACAGGAGTGGGCTGTGAAAATGTTTGAGTTCTCTGTATATATATTTTTTTAAAAGAGGTAAATATTCCTCAGTTTGGGAAATGTTGTTTCTAATGGGTCACGGATGCTGGCTCAGTGAGAGCCATGGTGGGATTGCAGATTTTTTGGATTGATGGTAGAAGTCCTAGAAATGAATTTTACAGTTACTATCACAATGCAGGGGGGGAACCCCAAGCACTTCCTCTTATCCCCTGTGGAGTCCCTTCCATCCAGGAATGCCCCCCATTTCTGTGTTTGGAGAGGCCAAAGCTGAATCTCAGGATTGCCATCTGGAACAGATGCACAGGTGGAGTTTAACCCTCCCTTCGCTTCCTCTCCAAGCTCCAGAGTTTCAATCTCTAATTTTTATTTTTTTTTTCCTAGTTAGGAATATTTTCCTATATAGATTTTCCAGAATGATTTGGGTGGGAAGAGACCTTAAAGCTCATCCTGTTCCGCTCCCTGCCATGGGCAGGGACATCTTCCACGAGACCAGGTTGCTCCAAGCCCCATCCAACCTGGATTGACTCTTTTGCTGATAATATTTCCCCTTGATCTGCTGCTTTTGGTTTACAGGAAGGGAAAAATCACCTGATGGAGAATTTTTGGGTGTGTTTGGCTGCCCTAGCACAGGGTCCTCCCTTGGAACTGTGAAAGATGAGAGAGATCCCATTCCTCCTTCCTGGAAAATAGCTTCCGATACAGTTTTTAATATCCCCCCTCCCTTCCTGCATTCCCAGGGACCCCCCCAGAGGGTTTTCCTTGGTGTTATCCCATAATAGTTCCCATGCTGGTGGGCACCAAGGGAGCTTGATCCTATCCCCAGCTGGCATCCATGGAGAAATTTCAGGGACTTTCTGGGTTTGAACCTGTTTCTCCCCATCTCCTTTTGGACAAGGGTGACTCTTGGCACAGCTGGCCCTCAGAAGAAAATGGAGAATTAGCTGTGGCCCAAAATGCTCTCTTAATCCCAGTTATTCCCATGCATGGCAAAGCAGAGAGTTTGGGGTGTATGCAGTTATATTTTTTGCCTCTATCTAAAAAAAAAAAAAAGACAGGAGGGGGGGAAAAAAGGAAGTTATACTGTTGCAATCAGCCTGGTGTGTGATAAAGATTTATTACAGGGAGAAGGCAAATAAAGGTATGGTAGGAACTTCTTTATTACCCATATCAGCATTGCTTATGTGATCAGTGACCTGGAATACATTCAAATTCATGTTAAATAAAAGCCTAATAGAATTTCCCCCCCTCTACCCCCCTATGGTGACATGTGGGCAGCAGAAAGAGCAGCCAATTGCTGTGTTTACCCGCTTCCTGCTTTTCTGGAAAGTCAACAGGTTTTTTAGAGGCTTAGGTTGGCTCTGAATTAAGAAACTTGCACTGGTTTAACTGAGGTCATTGGTGGAGAAACAGTATGAAAATGGGGGCTTTGGGAAAGAAGCTGCTGTGCCAGGCTCACCCCACCCCGCTCTGCTGGTCCCTTGCCTTTCTCCAAACCCTTTTCCTGGTGGTTTAATAGGAGAACACCACAGGACTGAAATCTAAAGACTAAAATGTCTCAAGGCCCCCCAGTCTCTTGCAGGGACCACGCTCATCACCGGCCCAAAGCGATCCAAACCCCACCAGGGCTCTTTGGTTTGCCCAGAGGGGTGGACAGATCTGCTGCAGCCCCATCCCAGGTGGTCCTCAGGATTCGCACCAATCCTTCTGAGATCTTGGAAACCCACAAATCCCTGGTAGTTGCACCTCCAGGAGGTACCTATGGGCTCAGATAAGGCTCGGAAAGTCTTATCAGCTCAGGGCTTTCTTCTTGAGGTGGTTCATCCATCACTAGGTAACAGGGTCCCCTTGCAGGGCTGCCTTTCTTTGTGCTGTATCTTTATTTTTATCTCTAAATACCCTTTGTACACATGTATCTCGCTCCTCCATACCCCATTGTATTCCTTCCACCACCACAGGCACTGGTGGCATGAGGAGAAAAGGTCCATTTAGATAAAAAAGCAATTAGCACCTCCCAGGCTGGCTTGGGATATATTGTTTAAGCCTCACAAGAGGCTGGCGAAATTCCTCCTGCCTGCAAAGAAAGGGGGAAAGAAAAGGTGGAGGTTATTTCAAAGGAAACCTCTCCTATGGATTTGGAGGTGTCATTTTTTTTTTTTTTTGGTGAAAATTGGGCAGCAAAACTGTGTTTTCTTGCAGCTGAAGTACAGGAGTTCGGGTTTGGTAAAGAAGTTGTTGGGAATGGTAGAAGAGTTAGGAAAAAAACTCCAAAAAAAAGAGTATAAAATCCCATATTTAATCTGATTCCCTGTGATGGGGCTCCAGTGCAACTCTGGGTGAGAAGAGGGATTTGAGGGGCATTTGGAAATTGTGCTCTCTTGGGAATGGAAGAAAAGTTAGGAAAAATCCCCCCAAAAAGGTTAAAAATCATATTTCATTTGATATCCTGTGCTGGGGTCCCAATGCACCCCTGGGTGGGAAGGGGGATTTAGGGGAGTGGCAGGAAGGGTTTGGGGGTTGCAGATAAATATTTGGAATTATTTTCCAGGCCCCCCCCCCCCATATCATTATCCATGATGGGCTTGAAGCAGCTCCTGCAGGTCTCGGGAAGAGCCATGTATCTTCATTTGTATGTTAATTTGCATTAAATAAATGTCACTATAAACAACTTGGATCTCGGGAGAAGGTGGAAAACATATGGGCCTTTGCCAAGCAGGGGTTATTAATTTTCCACTTTCCAGCTGGAGTCTATAAAGGGTCCATTCTCCGGGACAATAAAGGCCCAAGGTCGCCGGAGAGCCAGGGAAGGCCACGGCAGGAATCCATGGGGAGCCATAAAGCCTTTGTTCCACCTCCAAGGTGCACATGCTTGTGGTAAAGCCAGGGAGCATGTCAGGGCACGCTCTCCTTATCCTAGGGCCCATCCTGCTTCCTGTAAAACCCGGGAGCAGGCAGTGCTGGTGCCAGGAGGAGGCACGGCAAGGGATGTCTCGCTGGCAGGGGGCCAGGGAGGGAGCAGGGAGCTTCCCCCAGGTATCCTGGGAATAAAGAGATGGGTGACTGCAAAGCTTCCCTCTTCATGGATGTCATACCCCTTGAGAGCTCCAGCCTGTGTGGTGGGAGAGGGGAGCTCATGAGGAAGACAAGGGATGAGGTTAACGTTTCATGCACAGAGTAGGGAGGTGATCCCCCAAAAATCAGCCCTTGCCATTGGCATGTCACAATCCTTAAGGGGAAAAAGTCCCAAGGAAGGGAAAGGTGTCTATCCCACCACCCCGAGGCTTTGGCCATGGGCTGGGGCTGTGGCCATGGATCTGTGCTGGCCACCCTGGAGGTGCTCCAACCCCACCTGCTCAAACCAGCCTGGTGGTGACAAAAGTGTCAGCAAACACCGTCCAACACCCCGATGTTGTTCCCACTCTCCAGCCCCTCTCCCGCCCCTCTGGCTCCTCCAGACCTGCCATCCTGGGCTCTCCGTGCTGCTCCTTGTTCCCTCTCTGCTCCTTTGTGGAGCCCTTGTTTGCTTTTCTCACCGCCTGCCCCTCTCCCTTCTCACCCCCGCGTTTATTGGATTTCTCCCTCCTTTCTTGTTCCCCCCTGGTTCCTTCCTTCACCCCTTTCCCGAGCAGGAAACAAAACTCCGTGGGGTTGGCGGTGCCTGGGTGAACTTTTGACCCTCCTGGGTGATGTTTGAGGGAATTTGAGCTGTGGTTGCATAAATGTGCCTCTGCCCCGAGCACCTGGATCCCAAATCTCCTCCTCCCGGGTGGGCCAGGATGCTGGGGCTCCAAGCCAGGCTTGGCAGCTGCATCCCAACGGGAAGAGAGCAAGGAATCACCCCAGGAGTGTGTTAGGGATGAGTTTCGTGGTCTGGAAGGTAGAGGGAAACCAAAACTGAGTAGGTGAGGCTGTACTGAAACACCTTTGCAGAAAATACTTCTATTTTTAAGTGTTTTTTTTTTTTTTAAATTGCTTCCCAACCTCCTGGTTGGTTTCTTTGTTCAAATCTCCTGTTACCTTTGCCATGAGATACTTTAAAAATATTTTTTAAAAAAATAATAGAATATAATTAAAAAAAAAATTCCTCTGAATTAACTCAAAACTAAACAAAAGAAACCCTCACCTGAAATTATCACAAGATGTCCCCAAATCCTTCCAGGCACCCAAGTTTTAGCCCCGAAAATGAGAGAGGGGACAAGTTTTAAAGGACACCTGGAGGTTTTGTGAGGCGTGCAGCAGTGCCAGGGTGCTCTGGGAATGCTCCCTGGATACTGCCCACCTTGGCATGTCAATACCCTTGAAAACTGGTTCCCTAGGAGCCCCACAAGTCCCCAGAACTTTTGCTCCTAAGTCATTTAGGCAGCTGAAAGCATCAAAGTAGAGCCTTGTTTGTTTGGTGTGGGGTCTTTTTTAACTTAAAGTGGTTGTTTGGGGAAGAAAAAAGTAGTTTAGTGTTGTTTGTGAGTATTGCAGTGTTGTTTGGAAGGAGATTTGGGGAGGAAGAGTTGCAGGATGGTTGTTTCTCCAGAATGAAGTTTGGGAGGTGGTCCTGTGGAGTGCTTTCTGATCCTCCCCAATCCCATAGAAGGGGGAAAAGGTCTAAATATTAATTTCTTTTTCTGTAGTAGAAACAGAGGAAGGTTGGGACAGTGCTGTCCTAGTTTGTGCCATGCCAGGGCTCTGTGTCCCGGGATCCAATGTGCCCTGGCTCCCAGGTATCCCCACCTGCTGCAATAAAAACCTTCCCAGGGGACTTTTCCCTAACCTAAACAAACACAACCACGGCTGTAGTTAAAACCCAGGAGTGGTTTTTTTCCAGGCACATAAGGCTGGAGAGCCCTCGCTGGGTATTTCCATCCCGCTCCCAGTCCTGCCCCATTCCCAGTCCGACCCGTCCCGTTACAAATCTATTCAGGGAGGCCTCTGAAAAGGGAGAAAGAAATGCCATCCATTCAGCAGTCCCTGCTCCTTCTGACACCCTCTGTCTCCCCATGCAGTTCATAAAGGACTTTCTGTTGGTTCTCAGCAACCGGGAAGCAGGAATGCCGCCGGCCGCTCATGGTTTATGTGGCTACAAAACGCCCCCAGGATGGGGATCAGATGACCCTGGACGTGTTTATTGTAGGAGGGGAAATTAGCAATAAATAAAGGCAAGTGGGCAGAAGAAAACTGGGACCCTCTGGGACTCTTGTGTCTATAGGGTCAGAATCAAAGGAAGGCTTGATTTGCTCCTATAATTTAACCCAGCCCCTGGGCTCCTTTATGGGAGCAAGGACAAGGACATGCTAATCTGAGTGCCCATAATTTAACGGAGATATACTGTACTTACACCAGGCATTTAGAGGTGGATGGTCCCTCTGGGTCCTCTCACACAGGGCTGGCTCTGGGAGGCTCATCCTGCTCTTGGAGAGCAGCAGATTTTGGTATTTTGAGAATATTTGGTGCCCGTGTGGGGTTTTTGTCCAGGGCTGTGTGAGCAGAGGAGTTCAGGGTGTGTTTTTCCATTGGGATGGTGATTTTTTTTCACCATCACCTGCGGTTTGGGGAAGGGCAGGAGATTCATCTCCAGGGGTGGGTCCCCTCATCCAATCCCAGTGAGACTGAGTTTGGCCGTGTGAGGGGCTATGGACCCTCTCTTCCCATTCTTCCCAATCCCTGCAGAGTTCAGGCACGTTCCAACCCTCCATCCCACTAAACAGGCTCCAGGCACCGTCTGCTCTGGACCTTTACTGAGGAGGTTAATGGGATTACCCAGCAGTTAAGTGGTGTGTGTGTGGGTAAATGCAGTGCTGGATGAGGTCCTAAAGACTCCTGGGAAGGACAGGGAAAACTCCCCTGGGTGAGACGCCACCACCAAGCCCCATTCCGGGGCTGGCAGAGCTGGGTCTGACTCGCATCAGGTTGGGAGAGTTGCTTTTTCCTCCCTCCAAACCACTCACTTGCCTTGTTCCTAAGACAATTCTCCCTTCACCAGGGATTGTTCTTCCCATGGAGAAAAAAAGAAGGAAAAAAAAATCCCCCAAACCACCGGGGTTTTCAATAATCTGGGATGGCAGAGCAAGCCAATAAATTCTCTGCTTGAAAGATGAAAGACCACAAAACCCCCCCTCAACTAACAAAACTCTCGTGTGGTACCACAGGTGTCTGTGGTGCTTAACCAAACAGTCCCATCAAAGAGGGCACAACAAAGCGGCTCCTTTCCATGATAAAATGGGATTTTGGCCCTCAATGACCAAAAAAAATTCCAGGCTGCTTTTTGTGTGTGTGTGTGTGTGTGTGTGTGTGCACAGATGCTTTTATCTATTCCTGCTCTAATTCGGGCATAAGCAGGATCAAAGTGGGTTCCCATCGGTGCCCAGCGGTTCCTGGCCAAACAAACCTGGCTGAGCCAGCAATGCCCTGCAGTGATCCATGTGCAGGGGCATCACTGCATCCTGCTGGCCCAGGACGGCTGGAAACTCTGGGGAACACCCCAATCCCGGGTGCCTGGCCCGCCGAGGGAGTGGTGGGAGCAATCAGGGCCCCTGCTGAGGGGGTGTAAAGGAAAAGGTTAAAGCAGGTGCTAATGGGGGAAATTAATAATGCCCAGAAGACGTTAAAGGTAAATATAATTGTAATTTAAACATAATGGCTTGAAATATTGGCTTTTATGTGACAGCTGCTCTCTGAGCACCCGCTTTAGGCTCTTAGTCACAACAGAAGTTTACAGGCAACAGCTTTGGTTGTGTGCCACAAAAAAATAATAAAAAAAAAAGATAATATCCCTATATTCTTCTTGTCCTGAGATCTTTCCCTCCCAAATCCTTGCATGGAAGGGATTATTGGCTCTGCTTTATTATCTGGTGAGACATATTAATGCTGTTATGTCCTGATGTTGGACAAGAGACATAAAGGGACATGTAAAAAAATGTGTTTTCCTTTTGAAATATGTAGTTGATTATTTGGGATCTTTGTCCCTGGTTTTTTTGCCTGGCACAGCGCTGGTGCCACGACACTGATTCCATGGTGCTGCCCCTGCTGCTCCTTCCTCAGCGAAGTAAGAATTACACACATCTAGCCTAGGGTTTTTTTTTTTTTTAATTATGTCCTTTTAAAGGTCATTCCATCACTGGGTATTAGTTCCGTGGAGTCCTTGGGAGCGGCAAAGCATTTCCAAAGCAAACCCAACCCTGGGGAGCGGGATGGGGTGGTGGGTGCCCAGCAGAGAGGTCTCCCATGCCCTGGAAGCTTTTTCCCAGTGGTTTTTGGATCCCTGGGAAAGCCTTGCCTTCGTGTGGGGCTGCAATTCCTCATTTTGCAGGAGCACTGCAGAGCCAGGTGCGAGGGCTGGAATATTCCCCCGGCCGTGGAGATATGGGGGTGGCGGGGGCACGGTAAACTTTCACCTTAAAAGAGCTGTGGGATGGATAAGAGATGTGCCCGGGGTTTGTATTTACTTAAAGATTAGGGAAGAATTGGCTGGAACAGCGTGTTTTCTGTTGACTGTGGAAACAAGCGTGGCCCTGGCCCCGGATCACCCGATGGGGACGAGGCTGGCCCTGCCTGTGGAGGTGCTGGAGCAGAATTCCCACTTTTCTGGTGGGATGGCTGACACAAGCCAAACCCACGAGCCCAGTGGTGTCGGGGAGTGGTTGGGACACCCGCTCGGCTCTTTGTGACTCTGGGTTGTTTCCAAAAGGGAACGAGCGCACAAACACGGGAAGCAAACGTGGCTTAGGCTGGTGAGAGAAAATTCAAACAATATTAGACTCCAAGAGTCAACATTAGACACACTCCTCCTAAGGACCTCCAAACAAACAGAGTTCCTCTGCACACACATTAACAAACACGCCTCGGGTGGTGGCGATGATGATGGTGATGATGATGGTGATGGCTCCTTTCACCTCTTCGCTGCCTCCGGTGCTGATGGGGCTTCCCAACTGTTGGGAAGCTGTTTGGGGGGGTCATGCTCCTCCACCCACCTACCTACCTTGGCTGTGTTCAGGTGTTCGTGGGACACAGGACCCACGGACTGACACTTATCCCAGCCCGAATCCCACATCACCGTGCTCCAGCAGGAGCCACGTTGCTCCTGAGAGGTGGGAGATGCCTCGGGCGCAGTTTAAGTCCGGTTTCCCGTGGCTTAGCACCATCCTTGGGGCTGAATGGGAGATCCAGCCCCTCCTTCCTGAGGATAAAACACTCATTTTCCCCAAGGCCCCGCTGCTTAAGGACTTCATTCTTTACGGGAGATGATCTCTGAAAATCTGCCTTTATATATTGAATAATGAGCCTGGAATTTTCGGAAAAGGAAGAGCACAGGGAGCCCTCGAGCCCTGGCACCGCTGTCCCCCCTCCCACTTTTCACCCCGAAACCAGGGGAGTGATAGGAGAACCCTCCTCCTAAAGAGCATCCTAATTGTCCTTGCCCCCTGCAGTCGATAGCGCCCAGCCGGCACATCCAGCCGCTCCTCCAGCCCCCGGTAATGCGCTGCTCTTCCCCGGGATCAAGGTATTAAGGTTTAGGTTATTTGTATTGATTTTATGTGCTGCCATGCTGTGTCAGTCACGCTCATATTTGTGGTTCACAAATTCCTCCTTTAAATGTCACAGCCGTTTCATCTCCCGCTGCCATCAATATTTCCAGCCTCGGGGGCTGCTTATTAACCCCCGGCGTCCCTTCCCACCACGCTCCTCCTTTCCACACCCTTTTTTATTGCAAAAAAAAAAAAAAAGGGGGGGGGGAGAATTAGAGTTGAGTCCCCGCAGAGGGGGAAAAAAACCCCTCTGGAACACGCGTCTCCCTGCTGGCATCGTGTCCCTCTGTTAAAATTTTTGGGCCCTCTAGTGGTTAATGGCATTTTTGGATGAAATTCCGTCTTTTCGGCGTGCGCGCCTGCGGTTTCCTCGCCGCAAAGCCGGGGCTGTTTGGATACTGTGATTGCTGAGAGAGTGAGGAGACAGGGAAGGGTGGAGATGGCTTCATCAGGAACCCTCTTTGCCCAGGGATTCCCTGTGAAAAGCGGGAGCGGGGCTGGTACGTCATCCCGGGGAGTCCCAGGGATGCCTCCAAAGATACCAGGATAATGACTGTATTTATTAGCCAGCGTCGGATGTTCTTTGAGATCCTTTAACAAACAGCAAACATGTTTTCCCTTATTCCTGGGCAGGCGCTTACTTAAGCTTTTATTATATTTGGCCACGGGACGTTTAGTAAACTTACTGATGATATCAGCGAATGATTTTACAAACAGTAAAAGTTACACTATTGACACCTCCAAATTCGGGAGTATTTACACTGCGTGAGGTGCACACTTGCTCCGTGAGATTAACAAACATTACTCCAAAGGCTGTAGCCAAATCCACCGTGGTTGTTTATAAAACCTTTACAACTCATCAGCTTCTCCTCACACACTGGCACTGTTCAATTACCATCACTTTTAGAGAGCCTTAGCAAAACACCCCGTGCCCATGTAAATAGACAAATCTGAAACTCGCCGGGCTGTTGGCTTTACATACTGTAGGTAATGTTTTCTTTTGCTCAAATTTGTTCTAGAAACTAATCACGCTCTGATAAAGCCATCTGCAAATATGGGAAAGATTGACATCCACATGTCAAAGTTTACACAGCCTGACCAAGTGTACATATAGTGCGGGCGATGCGAGGGCCCTGCCGCGTTCCGGGGGCCGTGCCGGCGGGAATGCTGTGCCGGGGACCAGGAGCCCCCAGTGCTGCTTGCCACAGCCTGGAATGAGGCAGCTTCCCAGGGAAGGGGGGGGTGGAAGCTGAGTTATTCCAGTGCAAACAGTGGGTCTTGGCTAAACCCAGTTGGGATGGAGATGTTCTGCTGCATCCCTGATTCTGCTGAGGCATCAGGCACCTGGCCTTGGGGTGCTCCAGTTCTGGGATGCTCCTGGGTTTGGATGCTCTGACCCTGGGATGTTCACCAGAGCCTGGAATGTGGCAGCTTCCCAGGGAGGGGGGTGGGAGCTGAGTTATTCCAGGGCAAACAGCTGGCCTTGACTAAGTTCAGTTGCGATGGGGATGCTCTGCTGCATCCCTGACTCTCCTGAGGTATGAGGGACCTGGCTCTGGGATGCTCCCAGACCAGGATGGTCCTGGATTGAGATGCTCCTGCAGCAGGATACTATGGCTCTGGGATGGTCCTACACTGGGATGCTCTGGCCCTGGGGTGCTCCTGCACCAGACTGGGATGCTCAGTCCCTGGGATGCTCCCACATTGGGATGCTCCTGCAGCAGGCTGTTCCTGCAGCAGGCTGCAGCAACCAGCTGCACTGATCTTCCACACCCCCGTTAGAGCAACTC
>JAWWTY010000106.1:4864863-4882452 GCA_035222235.1 Margarornis squamiger
TCCTGCAGCAGGCTGTTCCTGCAGCAGGCTGCAGCAACCAGCTGCACTGATCTTCCACACCCCCGTTAGAGCAACTCCCTTCTCCAGGAGGGAGATAAAGCTTTTTTTTCCCAGGTTTTGCCCCTGAGTACATGCAGGAGCTGTCAGGATGCCTCCAGGAAGAGAGGCAGGGGTGGGATGCCTCAGTGGGCACCGGGCAGGCACACCAGCACTGCCGGCTGCTGTTTCTGCATGGCAACAGCCAAGGGAAAGCTTGGAAAAAGCTTTGAGGTGAAGCTTAGCAAAAGGTTTTGACCCAAGACTCGTTGCCCTGCTGCAATGATCGTTAGGCTGGGTCCAAAGGCTGGATTCCCTGTGGCTCTTGCTTGCTCAACACGGCTTTTATTGACTCCCACCCAAGGCCAGCAGTCCAGAGTTGGAGCCGGCCCCGGTCGCTGGCACCTGGGTCCCGAAATCCCAAATACAGGAGAGGAAATAAATCACTAACATTTCGCTCAATCGTATCCCTAAAGAAAGGATTTAATGGACTTCCCGGCCTTATTTTAATCAAATGAAGTGTCCTGCCTGCACGAGGCTGGGCCTGGACATTTGCCTTGCCGGCATGGCGAGGGAGCCAACTTGGAATGTGTGCTGGGCAGAGCTGGATGAAACCCCAGGCTGGCAGGCTGGGGCTCAAATCCTTGGTTTTCAGGCTTTCAGGTCCTGGGGCAGGACTGGAGACTGGAGCTGCTGCTGTGATGCATATCCCAAGTGTGTCCTCCGCAGCCCTTGGGAGATGGGGTTTGCTGTGGATCTGGGTTAACTTGTGATGGAAAAGGAGGATTTCTGGGAGTTGAGGGTGCAAATGCCACCCCCAGTGCAGTGAGGCTCCATGTGGAACTCTGCTCCTGTGCTTTTCCCAGTGCTTTTTTGTGGATACCAGAGCAGTGAGGCCAGGACTAACATTGTTCCAGGGTCCCCATGGTGCTGAGCTGAAAGGTTGGGATCCTGGCTGCTCCCAAGTGCCTGACAGCTACTGCTGGCTTTTTCCATCCAGCTTTGCCTCTGGATTTCCAAGCTAACAGCCTCTTGAATAGACAGATAGAGAGAAATAGATATTAAAGCAAAATTCCTGCCCCTTCCCTCTCTCACTGCAAAGGGAACTTTGTCTGAAGGGAAAAACTATCCTCTAGAAGGACCTTCAGTGGTACGAATGGATAAATCCAAGGGCTGCAGGTCCATATGTGCCAGTGCTGCGTGTTTAAGGAGCCTTGTTTGGAAGCACAGAGGCCTCTCCCTGGTGTGGAGGTGGCACAGCTGGGGTGGTGGGGTCCCAGCAGGAATAATGTGGGTCCAAAATGGATGTTGGGGGTCCTGGTGGGAATGATGGAGTCTTGGAAGGGATGGTATAAGGGTCTGGCAGGGGTGGAGAGGTCCCAGCAGAGACATCAGGATCCTGGTGGGGTGATGGTGGGGATGAGGCTCCTGCATGGGGACCTTTTCCGAGGGAACAAACCAGCCTCTGGAAGGACCTTTAAGGGACTAAGTAGCTAAATCCGGAGGCTGCAGGTCCATACGTGCCAGCGCTGGGTGTTTAAGGAGCCTTGTTTGGAAGCACGTCGGCATCAATCACTGTCGGCTGCTACTTGAAACGTGGTGCTGATGGAGCGGCGGGAGCGCAGCTTTGTGCCGGCCCCGCAACATGCCGGGATTCAATTAGTCATGGTCAGAGGGTGGCATTATTATTCATACATTACTGATTGTTCCCAAAGTAAACAGGCGAGGATGGGGTCTGTGATCTCTCCGTGCCCTGAGCCAGGACACAAAGGGAAATGCGATGCAGAGCCCGGGGTGGGAGGTTGTTTGCAAACTTCGCAGTCGGATCGTGCTGGGTTTCATCCTCCTCCCAGAGAAGCGGCGGAGTGTGCATACAAAAAAGCCTGGAGATATTCCACCCCGGTCGGTGAAATATAAACTTTTATATTTTTATTAAAACCCAAAAGCCACATGCTCCCTTTCGATAGCTTCAACTATGCAAATACAAGCCCTGTCAGCGCCGAATATAATAATGATGGACAGCTCAGCAATTAGCGGGGCATAGCTGTGCCACCAACACAGCAACATCATTTGCATGCTCACAAACTCGTCACTCCAGGCTGTAATGGCCTCGGCAGCCATCTGGTTATGGGCACAGTGCCGGGGAAAGCCAAGGCACGGAGCGTGGCCGAAGGGCTGGGGACCCATTTCCGTCCTCGCCACTGCAGCAGGAACCTTCCCGGGCGGGCTCGGAGGGAACGGGGCTCCTGACGGGATCGCTAATTGCTTTACACCTCCCCGTCTGTCCCCCCTGCTCCGTTTGTCACCTCTGCTAATGGGGCAAATTACCACCCAGGCTGCTCCCCTGCCTGGCCCACGGTTAATACGGGGATGCAAAGCCGGGGCAAGCAGTGAGGAGCTTACAAGAGGTTGTAGCCCCGGTGGAGGCAAAAGTCCTGCCTGTCCAGGTCGCCATCCGCCTTCCCAGTGGGGCTGCAGAGCAGAAAATGTGGAATTATACGGAGCTGGGATGGGCAGGTGCAGAACAACCAGTTGTTCTGCAAAGTCTTGTATTAAAGTAGTAAGTACTAAAGTCTGGTATGAGAGTAGTAGGTACTAAAATATTGTACTAGAGTGGGAAATGCTAACGTTTTGGACTATGATATAGGTGTTGGGAAATCTCTTTTCCAACGTTCAGGCTTAGCTTATTAAAGCATAAATGGGTTTCCAGCTTTGGAAACCACATCACTTCCCAAACAGGGTGAATGCAGAAGGATTTGATAAGTCCTGGGGTATTTGACCAGCTTCCAAGCTCCTCTTTAATCATGGAATGGTTTGAGTTGAAAGGGCTCATCCAGTTCCAAACCATTGCACCTTCTGCTATCCCAGGTTGTTCCAAGCCTCCTCCAGCCTGGCCTTGAACTCTTCCAGGAATAGAGCCTTCTCTTTTTAATCTTGGTGCTTCAGAAGAATGAATGAAATATTTGGCTCAAATAGTCTTTTTTCTGGGGTGAGGAGCTTAAAATGCAGATGGTATTTCTTCTTATTAAACATAGGTGGTAGGAATGTATAGAAAATTGGTTTTCTCCCTGGAAACAGTCCGAGCTCCTCCTGCCATGGCGATGCTCTTCCCCCAGCCCCCTCCTTCAGCCCACTCATGTATTTGCACACAATTTGAAGGAGTGTGATCTATGGGAGAGCCCTCCCGAGCTGTTACCAGGACAGCCAGGCAGCCACCCCATGTTCCTGGAGAAAACTGGCTGGCTACACTAAGAATGTGCTTTTTCCCAACTGCTGCCCCAGTAGCTGGATGGAAATTCTGGTGTGAGGGAGGAAGATTCCTTAGGGCAGGTGAGGATGGAGCTGTCCAAGGCGTGTAAGTGGTTGGCTGTAAACATAGGATTGTTTGGGTTGTAGAAGACCTGCAAGGTCACTGGGTCCAGCTGTTCACCCAGCACTGTCTTCCATGCTCAACTCCAGAATTACTGAGGTGGCAGTACCAAATCCCCCCCACAAAGGAAAACAACCACCTGACCCTCCAACAGACTCCAATTTTCCTTTTTTTTTTTTTTTTAAAGAAAAAAAGGGCCCATCTTCCCCATCTCATTGATATTCTCCCCCTGCCCTACTCCTGTTCCAAAGGCCCAACCCAAAGGTAGTGCGGGAGCAGCCGCACAGCTCCCAAAATGCCAGATGCGCTGCCTGGTGTCAGTCAGGGGCGTTGTTTTGCATAGCGGGGCTGTTCTGGCCCCCTTGACAGCTTGATTTAAGGCCGCCCTCGCTTGTGGTGTTGACATGACAACTGTGGGATATGTCGTAAATATCCCAGGAGTGGACAGGGATTGTGGGGCTGGATTGTGCGGGCGGCATTGTACGGCATGCGGCTGAGCCGGCGGCTGGGGTTTTGTTTGGGGAAGAAAGAAAGAAGAAAGAAAAGAAATAATAATAATAATAAAAAAAAGAGTGAGCTCCATTTTTAGTTGATTTGGTCTTTGGTTGTGGGCCATGTTGGACCACACGGCATCTCCCAGCAATCCCGAATCCTATTGACGTCAATTAGGCTGGAGAGGGACTTTTGACAAGGGCATGGAGTGATGGGACAAGGGCGAATGGCTTCACAGTGACAGAGGGCAGGAATGGATGGGGTATGGGGAAGGAATTCCTCCTTGTGAGGGTGATGAGGCCCTGGCACAGGTTGCCAAGAGAAGTGTCCAAGGGGCTCAGAGCAACCTGGCATACTGGAAGGTGTCCCTGCCCATGGCAGGGGGTGGAACAAAATGGACTTTAAGCCCATTTCCAACCCAAACCAATCTGTAATTCTGTGAAAAGAGAATTTTCCAAAGAGATTTTATTTGAGCAGTGAGTTGTACCGGAACAGCAGAATTTCAGGATTTCCTGGACTTCTGACACCATTCTGGGGTAAAGCAGAGCAACCCATGCTGGAGAAATCCCTCAGTCACCGTCTCCAACCCTGAACAGTTCCAAGGCCTTTTCCCAGCTGGCACAGGGAGGGTGATGCTGCCACCCTTTGTCCCGAGGGTTGGAGTTTATAAAGCAGCACACACAGGTTGAATTTTGTTTCAAATTGAAATGAGACGTTATTGAAACAAAGGAAAACTTTCCTCTGCTTTCCCCCCTTTCTCTCCTGCTATTATATGCAGCAAGACAAATGATGGGGAAAAGCTCCTTCCCACTTTTTTCCTTTTCTTTTTTTTCCCTTTTGTAATTTTGAAAAAAGAGCCCGACTTGAAAGGAAGATGAGCCAGAGCAGCGAGGGAACAAAACCCATCAGCAGCTCCATCGCGGGGATTTTAAACTGTTAAATGCCCCAGGGTTGCGGGGGAACAATCTCTGTCATTTCCAAAGCTTCCTGAACTAGAGGAGCTGTGGAAAGGAGGGCAAAAAATGGGGGAATTAATGACAATTCCTAAATATGAAGCACCAAAGGCAAAAAGGGAGCTTAGACTTCAGGTTCATTTTTAGGACAGTTCACTCTGTGTGATGCCGGTCCCTGAAGCTGCATCCCTGGAGTTGGGAGGATGCCCCATGCCTGGAGGTGTTCGAGGCCAGGCTGGATGAGGCTTGGGGTGACTTGGTCTAGTGGAAGGTGTCTCTGCCTGGACACTTGGAACTGGGTGAGGTTTCTGGTCAGCTCTGCACAGGTTGGGGGGTGGAGCAGAGGCAGGAGAAATCCCAGCAGGACCTTTAGCGTTGTCCAGGTCACATCCCAGCGCCTGGAGCACGAGCGGCTCGGCAGCGCTCACCAGCAGAAATCAGAAATGCAGCACTGGTCCTTCCCTTCCTTCCTGGATGCCGGGAGAAATGTCTTGATTAGTTTTGTTTGCCTGTTTGCTCGGGTTGTTTGTTTGTTGATGTGTGGTGTGTGTTTGTGGTGTGCTGAGGCTTTATTGACCCAGCGCTGCGCCGACGCATAAGTGGGGTTATGGGGAGGCCTCCAGGAGGAGAAGCAGCTCTGGGGTTGATGGATATGGCATTTACATTCTCTCTGCAATCTGCATCAGCGAGGAGGGTCATGGCAAGAGGAGTTCTGCCTAAGATGTACATCGTGGAGGCAGAGGGAAACTCTTCCCCAAAACCTGGCCAGACCCACCAGCAGGCTGAGGTGATGAGTCTCATCCTATGGGCTGGTGGGAGGGCAAGGGGAAGGTGGCAGCTGGAGGGATCATAGGGAATATCTCCTGCTGGGAACAACCGTGGGGCTGTCTGAGACAATCCATGACAATCAGCAACGCAGTCACTGGTGCCACTGATATCATTGTCACTGTCACTGTAGCAATGCCAGGACAGCTGGGATGGCTCAGTGACCACAGCTCCATGGTCCAGAGGACAAGCTCTGTCCCTGGAAAGCTTGGCTATGTCCCTGGAAAGCTCGGCTCTGTCCCCTGCCCCCTCCTCCTATGCTGGTGGGGGGCTCCAGGCTGTGCGCCAGGTGCTCTTAGAAAGTTTCAGGACCCAGAAGATAAATAAAGACAGATATTTATCTCTTTTTTGAAGATTTCAGACTTACTAAACCAGTCCGAGGCTTTTTCCCTTTGAGATTTGACTTGAGGTTTTTAATCCCTGGGTGTAGGGAAAGGACATTGTGTCAGGACAGGAAAAAGGTGACTTTAATTGTTACCTGTGTCCTCTTCCCAGTGGGGCACCAGGGGGGGTGATCCCCAGCCCTGTCTTTCCCTGGACAAACAGCTCCTTTCCCTCTCTACCCACAACCCCTAAACCCAAAATTTATGCCCAGTTTGCAATTTGGCTCCTTCCACTCCTGACTCTCTTAGCCCAAGACTGGCATCAGGGCCCTGGCTCCCAAACAACCCAGGAAAACCAGCTCCAAACCTCTGCTCAGCACCTAAAATCCAATCGTGACAACACTGGAAAGCTCAAAGATGAAAAGAAAACAAGCAGAATTCCTCCCACTGGATCCCTCCTGATTTGCAGCGGCTCGAGCAACAAATATAAATGAAATATTGTCGTTTACAAGTGTCTGGGATCCAGGTGGGAACGGGGGCTCTGCACCGATGGCAACATCTGCAGCTGCCCCAGACAGACAGACAGACAGATAGTCTGATGTGAATTATTTAACACGAAGTGCCATGACCTCTATTAACAAAGGGAGATGCTTCCAGACCTGCGGGCAGCACCATGGGAAGCAGCTGGATCCAAATCAATCTAATTGAAGACGGGGCTGAATTTATTATAGGAGCGGGTGGAGAGATCCTGTTGAGGACACTGAGCTGGGGGAGATGCCAGTACAGTGTGAACTCCTTTAGCTCAGCTGGAAAAATCACAGCTGGAAATTGTGTTGAAGCAAAATCTGATGGGACGAGCGTGTTCAGACACAAGCGGCACAAGCAGGGATTGCTGTGTGCTGGAAAAATTAAATTATCTTGAAATTTCTCTTTTCTTTTTTTCCCCTTCTCTTTTTCTTTTATTTTTTTTTTCTTTTTCTTTCCCCTTCCTCTGCAATCAAAAGAGAGAACTGAAAGAAACGTGCACTTCAAGGCTTTAAATCTGAAACTTCCTAATCCCCTGAAGTCCACACTAGACTTCTTGCCTCCATGGAAACCCCAAAGCATTCATCCAAGTGATTGGCCTCCAATGAATTTTAGATAAGACAGAATGGAACGGAATTGATGTGATTTTAATGCAGAAGAAAGCGGTGGAAGGGAGGTCCACTTGGTTCATATTTGAATAAAGCAAACATGCCAGACAAAAGGCTGACAGCTGTAAATGACATTGTCAGTACAAAAATTATCAGCCAGTTTACAATCTGTTTGCTTATGTTGAACAAACAGAATGTGTGTGGCATCCCTTGGCTTCATGAATGGCAGAAATACTTCCAGGCTCCGGAGAGAGGCAGATATCTGTTCCCTCCCAGCCCTCCCACTCCAAGAGATCCATTTGACAGCCGCGCTGAAAAGGAAAATTCCCTTTTTGCTCTCCCCCTCCTCCAGCTTTTTGCCTTTAAATTTATTTATTTTCATTTTTTTTCCTAGCCTTTATTTTTTTTTTTTTTTTCTCTTTCTTTGCTTTGGTCGTGGGGGTTTTTAGGGGAGGTTTTGTTGGGAGCACCAGCTCCGGTGCTGCAGCAGTGCTGCATGAAGCCGTTCGGTGCCGGCTCCGGCATTCCAGGCACCAAACCTGCTGTTTCCCAGAGAGAGCTGCAGCCCAACATCCCTCCCAGCCCAACATCCCCCCAAGCCCAACATCCCTCCTAGCCCAACATCCTTCCTAGCCCAACATCCATCTGGTTCTTTGCTCCCTTTCTCTCTGCCCCTGCCTGGCACATCCCGGGAGCCCCACAGGGATGGCATTTTCCGGGCATTGGCTTCAAACCCCTTTTGCTCTTTCCTGCCTCATCCCAAAATGAGCACCCCAGAAATGTTAGCTGTGACCTAAAACCATCCCTTTTTTTGGGTACAGGCTTAAAAAGTAGTGACACCCCTCCTCTGAATGCTCAAGTCTAGGGCACTTGTGAAACAAGTTGTGGGGTCTCAGCTCAGTGTTTGGGGCACAGGAACCACCCTTTTGGTCCGTAAATCCCATATTTATATTCCCTCTAGCTGAGGTGCTGAATATCTTCCTATATTTTGGCATTTTCTGTAAGATTTCTGCTATCCCCCTGCACCTTTGGTTGTGTTTTTCCAAATCTGGGCCTTTGCAAAAGTTCTGGCTCCCAAGGGCCTTTACTTCCAGCCCATTCCTGTGGCATCAGGCTGTGCTAGCAATCCCTGGGAGCTGGGAACAAGCTGCCTAGCAGGACAACATTTATCCTGGACCTGAGAGTTCACCTTGCCCTGCCTATTTTATTCCATCCTGAACCTGAGTGTCCACCTTGCCCTGCCTGTTTTATTCCATCCTGACCTGAGCTTTGCAGATAGAAGGGGCCATGCCGGCTCAGTGCCGTGAATCAATTCCCTTTCTTTTATGTAAATCCAAGGGGGAAAAAAACCCCAAACAACAAACCCGAACTCACGGCAGAATTTATTTAGTGGCACTTGGCTTGTTTGATCAGAAGGAAAAAATAATGAGAGGTGAGCACTGTCTGTGCAGGGCAGATAAAGGGCCGGGATGGCAGCGGGAGGATGCGGAGGCGCGTTCCGGGCGGCCGAGCATCCAACCACAGGCACCGGGATGAAAAGTTGATCCAATTCTGGTGAAGCGGATGACGCTCGTTATGTCGTGTTACTCTTTTCATTTTAATCTAAATTGCCGTTTCTCTCACTCTGATATGGCAATCGGTCAGGAAGGGCTGACCACCGTTAAAGCTGTTTGATTTGGAAGCCTGTAGTGTTTGACTAAGAGGGTAAATGCAAATTTGATGACAGAATAAGGATAAATTTACATATCAGCTTCGGCTCACATGGAGAGAGTAAACATTCTGTTTATCTCAAGTGTCACTTTATGATTTCGGCAGAATATAAAACTGACCTTGGTCCAGACATTGCAAAAGACCTGAATGAAATATATTGTTGTCTAAATACAATTTACTCGAGTAGAAGTTGTCGGCAAAGCCGGCATAACTCAGCAGCCGGGGTTAGACAGCGGGGTCGCCGGGACGAGATTGGGCCCAGCGACTCCCAGATGAGAGTCTTGGCCACTTTGGAGTGGGAAAGGGAAGGAGCTTCCCCTGCCGAGGCCGCTTCCTAAATCACGGCTCCTTCCTCTGGCCGCAGCCTGGAGGGAGGATCCGAGGAGCTGCAAACTGCATTGCTGTGGGAAGGGCAAATTTAGGTGGAAAAAATGAGGTTAAAATGCTACAGTTGATATTTTTATTTTTTCAGTGGTTTTTTTAACCTTCTAGCTGTAATTTTTTTCACTTTCCTTAAATTTATACTCGTCCTTTACTCACTGTCACCTACAAGTAACTGCACTGGGGCTTGCACATGGAATTCCTTTCTCTGCTGTCTCAGGGTTTGTAATTTTGGGGAAGGAATATGAAACTTTAGCAGGGGAAACTTTAATACCTAAATGGTAAAATTCAGTGTTTCATGGGAGAAATTCAATGGTTAAAGAGGGAAATATCAATGGATCATGGGGGAAAATTCAGTGGTTAATGGGGGAAACTATTTTAGTTGCAGAAAATTGAATGGATAATGGGGATTCTTTCTCTGCACAAAAATCCTTGCAGGCTATTTATACTACACTATTTTTTTTTCCTCTGCTCCATCCAAAGGGAACATCAGTGTAGAAAGGAATGAGGATTTTGTACATGATGCCTCAAAAAGGGTCAAACGGCAGCGCGTGATGCTCAGTGAGTGACTTTGTGTGTTTAACAAGGAGAGGAGCGAGAAGGACTCCACAAAGAAATGCGAAAGTGATGGGAGCTGTCACACCAAAGCAAGAGGAAGCCAAATCCATTTTCCCAGGTAACTAAGCCCACTGGCAATCCTGATGAGCCCCCCAAAATTCCGAGCTGCCTGCATGGCCGGGGAGTGAGATGCAATGGGCAGGGAGGAGATTTCTGGTGGGTGCCCACCCTGGGTGAGGGAAAGGCTGGAGGGAGCCCAGGATGGAGCATCCTCCGAGGCTGTGCTGGTCCCGGAGCATCGTGGGCTCGGCACAGACAAAGGCTGGAGGGGAACAAAAGGCGGAGGGAAATAAAGGAGACTCGTGCGGGGTCGCCACTCTCACTGCCTATGGATTGGGGGGGGCGGCTTGGGTGTTTGTTGGGAAAAATATCACGGGTTTAATGCTTATTCTCACTGCCCAGCAGTGGCGTTCCTGGGGGCCAGAGGGCAGGAATTGTTCTCCTGCCAGTGCTATTCCACAAGTGGATCCTTTGCTCCCAAACAAGTAAAACACACCGAGCTGGGGTGACACAGGGGCTCCCCCTCCCTACAGCAACTACAGCACCTATTTGGGACCAATTCCTGCTTTACACACATGCTGAACCACGGCTGTAAAGGGGAATGTTTTGCCATTACAATTTCCCAGGTCCGGGACTGATTTAGGATCCTTTTTTGATTCATGAACATCAGTTTAATGAGGGAATGTTGCACAGCCTGGTGATACGATATGGGGATAGTTTCAATTCCTCCTCAGCTGCCAGAGCTGGGATGGGTGTGGAGAGGGAGCTCTGAATTCATCAGATGAATTTGGCTTCTGATGTTTAGGGGAGAGAGACCAAAAATACTACCCCACTAGAGAAATATCCAGAAAAACTAAACCAAAGTGAATAAGGAAGGCCATGGACAGCCCCGTGCTCTCCTGGGCTGTGTGGGATGAGCTCCTGCCCCACTGCTTGATCTGTTCCCCCCATTTATTGAGATTATTTGCACTTCTAAAAGGCTGAACAAGGCTGCAGCTCCTGGGGGCCGGGAGCAGGCTGGGAGAACAAGGGATTTGGGCTGACCCCGGGAATTCCCTGCTGCTGCTTTGTTTCAGGGCAGCCAAGAATTAGGGAAAGGGGGCACTTTGCCTGTCAGAGAAGGGGGCACACATCCTCCCTCACTGGGGGAAATCATGTTCTGCTGCCCTCGATTGTGATGCTGTATTTAAATTAACAAGTCCCAGAGAGGGGGGGAAAGTTACTGGGAGAAACCCCCAGCATTCCCACATCCTCTACCAGACACATTTTCCCCAAATTTTGAGTCTCAGACAATATTATTTCTCTATGTTTTCAAAGAGATGATGTATTTTTGTAACCAAGGGGATACCCAATGAAGAAAGGCCCATCAATTTGAGTGAGTATGACCACTATAGACTGGTATCATCCATGATGGTCCAAACCTTCTGCTTGAATCCTCTCCTCCCAGGTGGCTTCCCCAAAGATAGAGGAGGGACCAGCCACACCTCAGCATCATGGAGAACATGGAATCCAGTGTTCCTCACCCCTCAGGGCTGCCGAGGGGACACCCTGGAGCAGCCTGCTGTGTCATCGTGGGTTCCCAACCTAATTCCCAGTTCTTCCCAGCAAAAAAAGGCCACGTCTGCAGCTCATCCCACACGGGGATTCCTGTTTAGGGGAGGAATGTGGCTGCTCCGGGCTTGTGGCATCACAATCTCGACCTTCCCTGTGGAACGGGGGGCTTGTCGTGGAGTCGCTGACACCACCTCAATTACCACCGAGCTCCCAGCGCCCCGTAATGAAGGAATTTTCCTCTTTTTGCAGGGAGAATACTAATGGAGCCAGGCTCCAGCGCGGCCCCAGCGCAGGGGGATGGTGCCATCTAAAGGAGCCGAAGGACACCGGGAGCGGCGGCGCCGCCGAGGGATGCTCAGGGACCCCCGGTGTCCCTTGAGTGCCGTGAGGTGGCTCAGCAGCGGCCCCCGCTCAGCAGAGGCTTCCACGGGGAGTTCCTGGTGGGTGTTTGATGGTTTCATGCCACCTTAGTGATAATAGGGGCCCTCATTTGCGTGGAATTTTCCTCTTCCCTTCAAAGCTGATGTCCAGGGGTATTTTCCTCCTAGCACCTTCTCATTTCCAGAGGGTACATAGGTGATACCACGGGAATGCTGGACTGCCTGGGATCCCTGATCCAAGAAAAACAGGGGCTCTCACCCAAAGCCAGGCTGTTGTGATGCCAGAGGACTTAGCACAGCTTTTGAGCATCAGGTTTTGGAAGGGCTCATACCCAAAGCTCCATCCCACCCCAGGAGCCTCCTTGGAGCATCAGGAATGGTTCCTGGGAACCAGGATCTCCACCAAGAAACTTCTGAGCTCACCAGTCCAAGTCAGCCCATGGCCACATCCGATGGTGCTCTGACCCAGCGTAAACTTGAATTCCCAACCAATGAATTCCCCTTGTCAAGAGGGCTGCAGTCATCCAAAAAATCCTCTTGGCACATGTAGCCAACAAGCCCAAACCAACCCCAGCATTCCTATTCCACCTTTTTTGACTCACTGTGTGCTCTGAAAGCAACTTCACTCATGATTTACAGAGCCTGCACAAGGATCCTGCAAGATGGGACTGCCCACCAAATTCCAGGTACGGGAGGGGGCCCACGCTTTTGTTTTGGCAATTAATTAATTTTCACAGGGCTTTCACTTTTACAACCTCTTTTTCCTCTTCCCAGGTTGCTCAACTCCAAAGCAACAAGACCACCCTGTGATAAAGTCGTGGTGCTGAATGTACATGTCATTAATCACTGGAGTTACCTTTCAACCCAGCGCGTTCCCTTTGTCGGAGCCTTCCCGAGGTACTGGAAAAACAAACAGACACATTTATAACCACCCCTCGGGGCTGAGTCAACAGTTGCATTCACCTCCTTAATCAACATCTTGGGCTTAACCAAGATCATCTCTAAAACTCCTCAAAGAGCTACAAAGCAGGAACTGTACTTTCCCGGTGCGGGTAATTGGGATTTTACATGGCATGATGATAGACTTCATTGAAAAGGTTATCCTGACCCCACTGCTCCCTGCTGGGAGTCCTGCAGTCATTGCCCAAGCGTTCCAGTGTCTGATGGCATCATGGAGACATGCTTGGGCATGTTGTCCAAACCATCAATATTTGGCTGCGGAGCAATGGAAGATAAAAGACCTGGAGTCCTTCACTGTCAACCACCCGAACCACCCACGACACAGACCCGTGAAACAGGTCCCAACAAGCCTCGGTCCTATTTTTAAGTGATTTTTATAGAAGAGGGATGTCAAGTCAAGAGTTAAGAGCTGGAGGACTTGGGACCATCAGACTTACATCCATCCAAGGAGCTGCTTCAGCCTCCTTGGGCAGAGGGCTCCCTGTTTTTGGGATCCAGCACCACCATGCACGTTTTAGGTCAGTGAGTCCACCGGATCCACCGTGGGCCATGGAATCCCAGAATGATTTGGGTTGGAAGGAACCTTAAAGTTTATCTCATTTCATCCCTTGCCATGGCCAGGGACACCTCCCACTATCCCAGGGTGCTCCAAGCCCCATCCAATCTGGCTTTGAACACTTCCAGAAATGGGGCAGCCACAGCTTCTGTGAGCAATCCGTGCCAGGGCCTCACCACCATCTCAGGGAGGAATTTTTTCCCAATATCCCATTTAACTCTGCCTTCTTTCACCTTAAAGCCACTCCTCCACCCGGCTAGGTCCTCTCCTCTTCTGGAGCTCTCCACATCCCACCAGGAATGCCAGAGCCTTCACTGCAGTACTCAAAATATTTTTGAATGAAAGTGTCAGTTGGGGATCCTCAGCACAGAACACACCTACCAAAGCCTATTTGCAAAGTAAATTTACTCTGGATTTCCGATACCTTGGAAAGTTTTTTCTATTATATTTATTTAAAATTACAACAGTTTACATTAGAAACAAGCTCAAACAATTAAGGTAAAAGATAAATAGCTGCATACAGTTTAATTTTACAGAATGCAAACAGACATCTCTCATTGTTCCATTATCCCAGAATTAAGTGCAATATAATTGTCCGATGCATTTTCGCTGACTCCGATGGATGGAACTGGCCTGATTTTTGCAAAATGATCCTTATTTTCCTTCCTCGTGGAAGCAGCAACCTGTGATGGCTCCAGGTTTTTTTGGGGAACACCTTCAAATGAACTGCTTGCTTCCTGCAGGATTTCTGCTGGTCAACAGTGCCCCCCAGCAAGCTGGAATTCCAAGAAACAGGTTCATTTGGAAAAACTGGCCATCATCCCAGCTGTGGGGAAGCTTGGAATACCATGGTGAGACAGGACAAAATCCCTGCCATGCCTCCCTTGCTCCACACATTGAACACCCCCAGGGGGACACGCTCATTATCTGGGATGTGATTATAAAAATTGGCTTTTAAATAATCCTTTTAGGATTAAAAAAAAAGGAGGAATAATAGGAGGTTTATGTGCTTATGTGGTAAGGTTGGTGCTGGCTGTATTGTGGCAACTTGTGAAGGCCTGTTCTATCCACAGCAGAGTGCCCGGAGGTCTTGGGAAGAGTTAGTTTGGGAATGTCTGTGGAATATAATACTACTGGGGAAAATTAAATTAGAGGCTGACAATGATGATGTCATTTAATTTCAGAGAGAAATGGAAAAAAGAGGGACACGGCAAAACAACAATAAACCATGTGAAGGCTGGAAAAGGCAGGAAGATCTGGATCGTGGGCCACCAGGCATGGAACCGGAATGGTGCTGACAGTGGGGCAGAGCCAAGGGGAGCTGGGCTTGTGTGGCAGCGACATGAGCCACGTCCCCCTGCTGACCCAGGAGCACTTGGAGCCTAATTGAGGTGTAAGTTACAGATGAATCATAACCCTGGGAGCCCCGGCCGGGCTCACAAAGGTCTGCAGGTGCTTAGGGATAATCCCATAAACCCTCAGCCCTCCGGCTCTTTGAAGGAGCCTGTGGCTTTCAGCGAGCCAAGAGCAGAGACGGCACCTCCTCATTCCAAAGGGAATCTGGACTCTATCCCAGCCCTGTGCCTTTCCTCCATCATTTCCCAAGCACCTCCATTCCTCCTCATGGCTCCAGTCGCTGCCTGAATCCCACCACTGTGGTAGGATCTCATCTCCCAGCAGAGTCTCATCCCCTCCCTGAGTTGTGCAGCCCATATTGATTCCTCTTGAAAACAGGCTCATTCCTCTTGTTCAAGGATGTCTCCAGCTGCTTCCCATGGCATTGAATCACCCCACGTCTCGATTTGGCCTCATAATTCCTGGCTGCTCCCAACCCTGAGAAGGTTTTCCGAGTAAAATCCGGTATTTTAGGAGGAGGAGAATTATGTGGAGCCACCAGAACGGCAGAGCTGGAGTAGGTGGGAATTGACCCCTGCCCTGCTCCTGAAATGGGGTAACTCAGCAGAGCCGCATGGATGGCACCACATTCCCACTAATTTGCCCCTCGAAATCCCATGGCATGGGCTGAAAGCTCCAAGTCTGCCCAGGGACAGGGAACCAGAGCTGAAAAACTGCAGGGAAAGTTGTTAATTTTTTATTATTATTTCTTTTTCTGCTCACAGTCTCAGCTGAAAAATTGCAGTGACATTATTGCTATTTTTATGATTATTATTATTCCTGAAACCTGAGCTGAAAAATTGCTATGAAAATTGTATTTATTTTTTTAAATTATTATTTTTTTAATCTGTGACCTCAGATGAGAAATCACAGGGAAACTTTTATTTATTCATCTATCTATCTATCTATCTATCTATCTATCTATCTATCTATCTATTCATCTATTATTTATGTATGGATGTATTTATTTTCTGCCTCTAACTGGAGCTGAAACATTGCAGTGAAACATATTATTATTGTATATTAATAATATTCATAATAATAATTATTACTAATAAGGCAACTATTTCTTTATTTTCCTGCCTGCAACTGGAGCTGAAAATCTGAAAAAACTGTAGTGAAACTTTATTATCATTATTATTATTATTAATACTGTTCCTGGTACTACTACTCGTTATAATTAATATTTTTCTGCCTGCTACCTGAGTTGAAAAATTGCAGCAAAACTTCAAATTTTATCTTGTTGTTATGATACTATTATACTTAACCATACATAATTATATAATTTATGTAATTTATAATAATTATTATTATTAATACTATTATTCTATGCCTGCAACCAGAGCTGAAAAATCCCGACAGAACTTTTTTTCCCTTCTCCTTTTTTTTTTTTTTCTTTTTTGGAACTCTTTCCCTTCCAGCTGCATCCCCTCTCGGGTGCTCCAGACCACAAAGGGGGGCTGCTGAAGAAGAAGCCTTCAGGATAACAAGTCATTCCAGAGGCAGTGGGCAGGGGAGGGAAGAGGAAAGGGGGGGAACCACTTTGGGTCTGTGCCTTTGGGTAAAGCCTGTTGTACCTGGGAATCCCCCTAGCTGGACCTCTGGAGTGCTGGACCCAGCTGTGTCTGTCCCAGTCACGGGCTGGCTTATACTGGAGTACGAGCAGGGATGCCCGGGGATCCTCAGGAGTCTTGGACTGAACCTTATCAAGGAAATCTGGGTGGAAAAGGCTATAAAATTCCCAAGAACAGATCTTCAGGGGCAGGCAGGGTTTGCCACAGAGATCCAGCCCCCCGCCAGGAATGCACCCACCCGCTTCGGATGAGAGGGAATCCTTGGAGAGCAGCGGGGTCCTCACCTTTCTCTCTCCTTTCAGTTCCCCGGGACAAAGCAGAAATACCTCCAGCCAAGTGCACCCCGTGTGCACTTGTTTGCCAAGCCATTATCTCCTCCCGGCTCCTGAGAAGGCATTTGTGTTTCACTGGGAATCCAATCAATAAATTCCAGAGTCTTTCACCCTCTCTTCTCGGCAAACACGGCCATCCCACCCCACTACAGCAGCTTTTCTCCCTTTGCTGCAGTTAAATATTTGTGGGGCCTCTTGTGAAAACATTGGGAGCACCAGGCTACACCTTCCACTGGAGCAGGTTGCTCCAAGCCCCATCCAGCGACGGGGCTCTGATTATCCAATGGTTCTCTAATTCCTGGCACATCGTTTGAAAATGGGACCTTGTCCGTAGTCGGTTGATGAGATGGATCTGGCTCATGTCAGAAAAATAAAAGCTCCTCGTTGACCTCATCAAGAATAAACCAGATGCCAGACGATCCCCTTAGAAGTCCCTTGGTCCATAGGAGAGGCACCAGGAATCCATTCCTGTTCTCTCCTGAAGAGGGGAACTGTGTATTCAGAGGTGCTCTGATTAGGAACTTGCCAACATCTTGCCACTCTCAGCCCTAATGAAATAAATATTATAGTATTTAATAGCTGTCTGTGTCTCTGATCCCTGATTTCTCTCCAGAGCCTCCTCCTGTCTGGAGCAATGAAATCAGGAGAAGTCTGTTTCCAATTAAAATTATCAGCCTCACTATTAAATGAATTCAATGAGCACTAAGATGTGGGGATTTTTGCCGTGCCAGACATGCTGTGCAGATGCTCCTGTGTCTTCCCACTGTATGGCCTGGCTTTGTGTATCCATGATGTACATCCCCAATAACTGACCTGGACCTTGACCATCCCATGGAGTCAGGATGTGTTAGAGCAGCCAGTGGGGAATCTCCCACCAGTGTCAGCCGTGAGATAGAATCCTAAAATCCTGGAATTCATGGCATGAGGCAGTTGGTGCTCAGCTGGGATGCAATGGGATACTGGGGTGGGTCACTGGTACTGCAGGAGCCCTGGATTT
>JAWWTY010000106.1:4882552-4896368 GCA_035222235.1 Margarornis squamiger
GAGCCCTGGATTTGTCCCACCTTGTGGATGCTGTGGTTGCTCCTGGTCCCTCCTTTTACACACAGCCACAGATGCCGAGGTTTGGGTTGGCCCTGGAATATTGTCCAACAGCACATTCCCCTTTGGCTCCATCTACAGAGAGTCATAGGGGGAGAGGCACCAGCAGAGGCTGAGGGGAATTGCGGTGACATCCCCCCAGATGAAATAAACCCAAGCTGGATCACAATACCTGCATTGTCCCGGGCTCTTCTTTAATGAGGGCTATTACAGGGCTGGGCCTGCAGCCATTGAAGTAAGCGGGACTAACTTTAAGCCTTAACCTTTGTAATCATCCCCGCATGGCATGCCAGAGCTTGGGAATAGGAGCCTTTTGTTCCTCCCAAACATCCCGCAGACAATCACGGTGGAGGCACCGTCTCCATTCCGGAGACAACCTCTCAGGAACCAGGCAGTGCATTCCCCCCAAACCCTTGGATAAAGGAGGAGGCAGCAGCCCTGATTTCCAAACCTGTATTCCGAAGGCCCCCGGGAGCTGTGTTTGCTCAGCACCTCTGGAAATGGTGCCTGGTGGCCACGATCCAGGTGCTATTGAATTCCCTGGAAGGGCATCCAAGGGCGTTGGATTGGGCCCTGTGGTGGCAGCGAAGTCTCCAGGGAAATGTGACCTGGATTAATACAAATAAATAAATCTCTCACACAAACCGGACTGTTTAAACCATAAACAAACTACCTGGGGCTCGGCGTGTTTTCATGAGTCAGGGCACAACTCAAGTATTCTGGAAAACCACAAATCCCGGGAATCCACAGCGTTCCGTTTGCTGTGCTAATAACGGCGAGTTATTGGGAGGCTGCAGCAGCAGGTTGGGGGATTTTTTTAGTTTGCCCTTTGCTCGGCCACAGCCAAAACAGGCCCAAAACGCACCTTCAAAGCAAGGTAGGGATGACAGAGGAATCTGGAGAGCCATCCTTAAAAGCGTGGAGCTGCTGGGACTGTGCTGGATGGATGGGAATCCCCACTAGCTCCTTAGGCTCTGACACTCAGCATTTCTCTCCTAATAAAACTGATAAAAAAAGTTGAGATTGATGGTCTTTGGGAGAAAAAAGGCTCATCACAAACCAGGTCGTGTTCACTGGTCCAAAACCTTTCTCTTTGCTCTCTCTCCCCTGTACACAGGCGATGTCACAGCCCAAGAAGTGATATTTGGGGATGACATCCCTAAATTTTGGAGCCCCTTCAGGTGGCTGCTGCAGCAGAGGCATTGACAGAGATTATCTGGTGCTGTGGCACAGATCCTCCAGAGTGGAAAACCTTGTCAGGACCAAGGAATGGGCTTCTACTGGCACCCAAAGCATATTTTGGAGGACAACAGACAGACCCTGAAAGGTGTTTAAGGGTCCCAAGGGCAGCACCTGGCTCTGATGGGGGACAGGAGTGACAATATGAGAGCTGGGGCGCCTGGTGCTTCTCTTCTTCTTCTTCCCTTCCCAGTAGGTACAACTGAAGCATATTTTAAAATGTGACTCACCAAAAGGAAAATACTGAAATTATTCCCAAAGCAGCTTCCAAAACTTCACCAGGATTTCAGCTGATTTCATTTTATCTCTGTATATTTTATTTGTTTAAAATGAAGGTAACTGTGCTGAGTTATAAAATAACTCTTTTATCATAGACGATATTAATGGTTAATAACTGAGTTATATAACTAAATTAAGGGAAAGATCCATGGAGTTTCCCTACTGAGTAGGAAAAGTTCTGTGAAAGGCAAGACGTTCAAGCCCAGCATTAAACAAATCACAACCCTCTCCAGTTTTTAATTTATTTAATATTCTTTTGCTAGAGGAAGGTCTAGCGAGCTTCCTCAGCCTCCCTTTACATGCAAACCTGTTCCCAGCCCACGTCCGAGTATCCAATTGTTTGCCATATGCTCCCCCCAGTGGGCAAAGCACCTCAGAGCAAAGGCAGCAAGAATTTTCTGATTTTCCACTCCGGGATCCTACGGCCAATCTTAGTCAGCCAGAAAAACTGCAGCTGGTTTGGGTTTGACACCCAAAGGTTCAGCTGCTTGTCCATTCTAAAATTCCACCTTTTTAGAATCTCTCACACATCCATGCCTATAAAAGATGGAGAAGCTGTGGCTGCCCCACCCCTGGAAGCGTCCAAGGCCAGGTTGGATGGAGTTTGGAACAACCCGGGCTAGTGGAAGGTGTCCCTGCCCATGGCAGGGGGTTGGAATAGGATGGCTTTTAAGATCCCTTCCCATCCAAACCATTCTGGAATTTTATGATTCTGTGATCACCTCCAAGGTCTTAACTGGGAGCTTCCCTGCCTAATTAAGCCACCACAAATCAATTCTTCCTCAAAGAGCCAATATTCCAAAAATAAAAAGGACGTGCGACCCTGCTATGGCTACAAACCCTCCTTGGTCCTGTGGCCACGAGGTGTTTCCAACACCCACAGCTGTGAAATGGGAACCTTTGGTTAATGAACAATGGGAAAGCCATTGTTTGGGAGTTTTAGAGGCTAAGCAGGAAGAATGCCCACGGTCAGCCCTTCTCCGGGGCTCCGGGGGAACACAGGGAGAGCACAGTGACCCACGAGCTGCCATCCAAATCCAGCTTTCCCATTAACGTGACAAGAGTGCTTGGAGCGCGGATAAAACACCTCTGGGGTGCTGGCATTTGTGACTGATGGAGCTTGACGTTTGGCTTGTGAGGGGTCACGGTGCCTGAGGAGGCTGGATATATCCCAAATCCATGTATCCTGAAAATGGGGGCACTGCTTGGACACCCCGAGACAGGGGCGTGGTTGGGGAAGTTCACATCACCCTGAGCCCATGTGTTTGTTTAGCCATGAAATTATCCCACCTCCTCTAAACCACGGGTGCATTTGACCTCCCCAGCATTCCGTGGCAGCAGCTTTCCCAGTTTGCTGCAAAAGCTGAGTCCCCCCAGCCTGGAGTGCTTCAGAAAGTCTCCTTTCTGCGGGAGGCTCTGCCCATGTGCTGGATGTCTGCACCAGACGGGTTTAATTGCGGGATCACGGCCTCTGTCATTACTCCTGGCATCCCACATTCCCGGGAACAATGGAGCTCCCTCTGCTAAAACAAGCACCTCCAGCATCAGCTCAATCAAAGCTCTTCCAAACTGACCAATCTCCCCCCCCCCGCCCCCCCCAAGAAAATGCAGTTTTCCTATTAAGCCTGAAAGCAATTATCTGGGATTAGCATCAGATCAAAAGGGATTACTTCCAGTATTGTTTTCCAAACCCTCAGGGCTGGCAGAATTCTGATTCTGAGCTTGCTGGAGGAAGTCAGCCAATGGTGGGGGCTCCGGGATCGATCCTGGGATGATCCGGGGCACCTCAGCAGGCTCTGTGCTGATTTCTGTCCACTTCCCTGGCAGTTTTGGGGCAGAATCCCAGTTTTTCAGAAATGAGGTTGCACCCCCTGCTGCCCGTCTGGGAAGGAGCATTGCCACGGGTGGGCATCACTCCTGGTCCAACATTCCGGAGGGAAAACCCTGCCCTGCAGCCCCCAGGGTTACACCCAGCCGGGTTTCTCATGCTCCCTGCCTCAGTTTCTCCACGGGTGATGGGGAAATGCAATCCCCTGGGAAAGACCTTTGGGAATAACCCACCACTGCCCACTCCTTAAAAGGGTGTTTGTGCTTCAGGTGCCTAATTAAGACAGCAGGAAGGGAGTGTTCCTCCCTACAAAATACAGTCTAATGCAGCATTTTTGAGGCAAGGTTTAGTCTTGGAAGTAAAGAGAATATTATTCACTGCTGGAGTGCAGCTCCTGGGGGGTATGTGACCTGAGGATGCCAGTGTGAGCATCAGTGATGTTTGGAGAGAGGACCAGGAACCTTCTTTCTCAGGTGTCCTGGCAGGATGCTGGATTTTAGTGTGGTCAGCAGGACCAGGGCAGTGATTGTCCCTCTGTGCCGGCACTGCCAAGGCCCCACCTCGAATGCTGTGTCCAGTCCTGGGCCCCTCATTTCAGGAAGGATGTGGAGGGGCTGGAGCGTGTCCAGGGAAGGGAAGGGAGCTGCGGAAGGGGCTGGAGCAGCAGGAGTGGCTGAGGGAGCTGGGGGGGCTCAGCCTGGAGAAAAGGAAACTCAGGGGGGACCTTCTGTCTCTCTGCAACCAGAAGGTGGACCCAGGGGTGGTTGGGCTCTGCTCCCAGGGAACAGGGACAGGAGGAGAGGACATAGGCCCAAGCTGTTCCAGGGGAGGCTCAGGTTGGACATCAGGAGGAATTTCTCTCTGGAAAGGGTGGTCAGGCATTGGAAGGGGCTCCCCAGGGAGGTGGTGGAGCCCCCACCCCTGGAGGTGTTCAAGGAATGAGTGGACATTGCACTCAGTGCTATGGGCTGATGACAAGATAGGGATTGTTCAAAAGTTGGACTCGATGGTCTGTTAAGTCTTTTCCATCCTAAATGATTCTGGGATTTTTCTTCTATTCCACCCTAATATTTATCTGCACCTCTCTCGCTGCCACAGTGCACTTGGTGATCTCTAGGTTTCTTTCTCTCCCTGAAGACAATCCCTCCTTTTCCAGAGCCAGCCAGGTAATGACAGCCAGGCTAATTCTGATTTGAGAAAAAGCAATTTCCATAAACACCGTTCCACTAATGGCTCATGATCACAACTAAACCCCACAGCAAATTACTCTTAATCCAGTTTGTCTGTGTTATGTTACCTGAGGGAAATAATAGCAATTCGTCCTCTTTGCTGGCAAAGTGTTTGCCAGGAGTTCTCCAATATATATTAATCCCATCATTTATCTTTGTCAACTGAGAACAAAAATAATTTGCGGGAGAGTAAACGCAGGAGCATCCGAGGCAGGAGCTTGGTGTTATTAACCAGGGGAAGGCAGGTGTTCACCAAACCAAGCTTAATTTTATTGCTAAAACTTGGGCAATTCTCCTCCTGCATCCAGGCACCATAAACAGGAGTTTAGGGAGATTCCAGTGTTTTAGAGGAAATAGATTTAGTCACTCCAGGAATGATGTAAAAATAATCAAATACTTTCTGCAGCCTTTATTTGGTGTGAAAGATTTTTGGCTCCTCTTCTCCCAGCAGGCTCTCTGGAGGAGGTGCTTGGTCCATGGGATCCTTTCTGGTGCGATGGGATGACACCTTGCATGTCCCCAGACAGGAACCAGGGAATGAACCTCTTCCTTGTCCTCCTCCCACAGCTCCTGGTCCTGCTGGAAGTCAAAGCCCATTCCCGGTGCTTTGGTGACAGGGCTGGGACCCAGCTTGTCCTGAAACCCCCCTGATGTCTGCAGGGACACTCCCAGCTTTCTCTCCTTCTCCAGCATCTTCTTCACACTGCTCCTCATTCCCCATCCATCCCACAGGTGCAGCCGGTCCCTGTTTGGGAGCTTGGCCTCATTTTCTCCCATTGCTGCTCTTTTCCCTGGCACAGCATCTTCCCACTGGCTTCAGAGACACCTTGTTTGGGTTCCTGCAGTTTTTGGAGGCGGAAGCTGCCTCTAACTGGGGCCTCTGAGCAGCCCCGTGCCTGAGAAAGAGCTATTTTATGTCTGGCTTAAATGGGGCTTTAAATTGGGCGTCTTAATGAGCCTCATTACAGCGGGTCCTGCGCTGTAGCCAGGATTAAATTACCCAGGGCAGGTAAACTGCCCTGACCACAGCCTGGGGAGGACTTTTTCGTGTCACCCCTCGTGTCACCCCTCGCCCCATAAAGCACCGGTGAGGAATGAGCTTCCCCTCAGGGTTGTCACCGGCGGGGCCAGGATGCTGAGGGTGCTGTGAGTTATGGGGTGCTGGGTGGCTCTGGGTCACACCCCGATGGGGACACGTGCCCCTGCCCTGAATAAATCAATTAACCACCCTGGATTTTAATAAAGGCCGCTTTATAACTGGTAACATCCATCAGTGCCTTGGATTAACCACAGCAGGGACGACGGAGCCGAGTGCTGTGAGCCTGGGGACGTGGGGCATCTCCTGAGAAAACCCCAGAGCTCCCCACTCTTTTGCTGCTTTCTTGTCCCTTCCCAGGTTATATCCGTGTAAAATCATGATACACATGGAAATGATGCCTTTCATGCCCAGACAGGTGTTTTGCTCAGCACCACGTCTTTCCATGCCCTTAAAAAACAAAGGAGAGTGATTCCTAAGGGAAACCCCTTTGCCAAAATTTCATTATCAATTTTTTTGCCAAAAGACCTTTTCTCCAGCTGACCAAGGAGCCTGGATAGGAGAGGGCTGGAGCAGAGCCGGGGATAATTTGCTGAGGGAGCACCTGAGCTGCGGGGCAGTTTGGGTGGCACTGCCAGACTGTGGCACTCCGGTCAAGCCTTCCTGGTGTCAAGAGCAAGGTTTCGAGGCAATCCAGAGAGGATCCTCGGCTTCCTGAGCTGGTGTTGAGCCCAGCCTTGGTGGGCAGCTGAGATTTAGGAGGGAGCAAGCAGGAGGAACCAGGACGGGGCGGGCACGGACCGAGGGCTGCTGCCTCGGCGGCTTCGGGTGATGCTTTTGGGCGATCCCAGCGCCTGGGACATCCAACCTGCGCACACAGCGGACCGTCTGGAAGCGCCGCTCCTTCCCCTCGGAGTCACTAGATGGCAACCTAAGGCATCCTTTGGTTCTGGAGCGGTCCTGCGCAGGATGGAAATGCCTCTGCTGCCGCCTCCCACCCGCTCCCCCGCCTTTCCTCTTGGTTTGAAATCCCCAGTTGCTGACAGACACCAGAAGAGCATCTCTCCCCCCATGTCCTTCGGCGACGGAGGGTGGAGGGCGGCTCTGGAGCTGTTTCATCCCAAGACCGTGCCCAGGAATGAAACAAAAGTGGGCAGGGGGCTCCACGCTGTTCAAATCCCAGGAATGACGAGGCTTCCATGAGGAAAAAAGTGATGGAGGGTAGAGAAGGGGCACAAGAGTCCTCAGCTGGTCTCGCTGGTGAGGCAACAAATGCTGGAAATTTCGGATTTGGGTCGTGGTGGGGAAGTCTGTGGCCAGTTTAAGAGCAATTGCTGGTGTGGTTTTGCCTTTATTTGTTGCCCACATTTTGTGGCTTCCTTTTCTGGGCCTTTTCATAGAACTATCTGAAAATATTGATTTTTTAATTAATTTTCTTTGTGAAAGAGGATGGTTTGGGTTTTTTTGTGTTTTTTTTTTTTTTTTTTTTTTTTGTTGGTTTTTTTTGTTTTTTTTTTTTTTTTTTTTTTTTGTTTTTTTTTTTTTTTTTTTTTTTTGTTTGTTTTTTTTTTTGTTTGTTTGTTTGTTTTTTTTCTCCAGAGGAGGATGTTCTGCCTAGGAACACAGAGTTCATCACGAGTTTGCAGCCTATGAAACGCAGCCAGGGTTAGAAGGGAGGATGTTTTTCCCCCCAGTTTTTGCCTCATTGACGTAATTATCCCTTTTATCCCTGTGAGGGACATCCTTTAGCTAAACTTGGACAAGGAGAAGTTGCTTCCAGCTCTCTCCATTCCTCCTTGCCACCAGCAGTGTCCCCAGAGGGTGAGACCTGCAGTTCTATTGCTCCATAACCCTTTGGTTAGTCCTAATCCCTCTGCCCTGGGTTGGGTTTTTTCCCCACTGTTGCTTTATTTGAAGTTCCAGATTTGTCCTGCTGTCCCCTCGTGTGAGGAAAACACATGGAGCTAATCCCTGGTGCTGCCAAAGGCACATATTCCAGCATCACCAGATACTTCCCTAATTCTCTCCTGGTGCCCTTAAGTAACTCCTGTGGAACATCAAGTCATTCTTCCCAAACCATGGAGCCTCCCTGTGGCTCCCAGCCTTGCTAATCCCAGGGAAGAAGGGACACATCTCTCTTGCACCATGGTGTGCAGGAGACACTGTCCATCCCAGTACCTGCCTGGCATGGGATGAACTTAGGGTCCCTTGGCAGCTCATCTTTCCCAGGCTGGAAAAACGTCCCCTGGCCTTACCATTCCTCCATGCAGAGAAAGGAATCCATTAGCACCTTCCTCTTATTTAATTTGGCTCCCAGCAGCTCTGTTTTATAGGACTGTCTACTCTGGGAACAGGGATTTTGCTGGGCTTTTATTCTCTCCAGATGTTCGGGCTGTCTTTGGTAACCTCGTTGTGGTGGGACTGTCAGACAGCATCGTCCCGCTCCATGGGGTGTGATTAGGGAAGACAGCTTGCTCCTGGGTATAGACATTCACCAGGAATAAAGAGAGTCAGGATTCAGAGCAGAAGCTGGGCACAAAGCTTTACGAGACCTCAAGCACTTCCCCTGGCCTCTGGAAACAAAAAAATCCCAAAGGAAACCGTCAGAGGGGACCAACAGCTTGGAAAGGTTTTCAGAGTCAACCAACAAAAGGCCCATTTGGAAAAGTTTCATTTGAAATTCAACCACTTAAAAATATCATCAGGATGTCCACAATAAATCAGATTTGAGATCAAAACAGCCTGTTGGTTTCCAACCCCCTCTCCATCCCTGTATCTGTGGAAGAACAGCTGGCTATTGGGTGTTCCCTGAGCTGAGGGAATGGTCAGGTCAGTTATCCCATGGAAGAACAACCATCTTAAGGAAGGAGCCGGGTTGTTGGTCAGTTGCCAGCCAAGTGCCTCTTCTGCTTCATGCCATGGTTGTTTAATTCCAGTTTCTCCCACACAAGCTGAGGAAGAACACACTAAGTAAGGTATCTCCATGTTTTTCCTGCCTTATCCTTTGGATATGACCAGCTGGGAGTTCCACCTTGCAGGATTCACACCTGGGTTTGACTCCTTCCCTGTAGCCCAGGTTAGGAAAACGTGTGAATGACCATGGCTCTGCCAAGAGAGAGCAGAGTTCCCTGGATTGCTGGAGACAATCTCCGTGAAGAAGATCCATGGAGCAGGGCATGGGAGCTGCTGCCTGTTGGACCTACTCTGGGTTCCTGGGAGCCTCTGCAGGAGGAGGCCCCACCAGGAATTTCAGGGCTTGGGGTTTCATATGAGCTTTATTGGCTTCAGCCAAGTTTTATTTCCTTTTGGATTTCAGAGATGGGATAAAACATGATGGGCGGAATGCAGGGAACCTGCGGCAGGAGGAAAACGGAGTTCAGGGTAATGAAACAGCCAGTGGGTGTCAGCAGCAACCCCAAACCAAAGCCAGCCCCTTCCCCAGGGCCACAAGCCTTTCCAGGTTGCTCCCACCTATGGGAAGCACCCAGGGATGTGCAGAGGTGCTGTGAGAGCTGGGACAGTCTAGGAGAGAATCCCGGGATCCTGGGATTCCACTGCGGGCAGAGGGATGGGGACAGCAGGCAGAGGGGGATCTTCATCACCTCGGCCTGGAGAAGGGTGCAAGGGCAACAAGGTGTGTGTGAATCCCCTTCCCTGGACACTTTCCAGCTGTTTCTGGGCTTACAGACATTTTTGGATGTTTTCAGCGAGTTTTGATCCTGCTCCTCTGCCCAGCCTCTCCTTGGAGCTTCAGCAGCCACAATTCCCAAGGGCAGGAGTTGCATGGCATGGTGGCACCGTGTCCATGACCCGAGTTCCAGGTGCCCCAAGAACCAGGACTGTGTGAAGCTGGGTCACCTCTCCTGTAGCTTCTCTGGTGGCTGATCCTGGGGCTGAGCTCCGGCTGCCCGGCTGGAACTCCGCTCCTCCGGAGCCCCCGGATCACCCACTCCACACGTCAGCACCAAAAGGTCCAGCAGTTATTTGGGGCAGGGGAGTTGCAGGCTGGCTGGGTGATTCCAAAGGTTCCTTTGGAGACCCAGCTAACAAATCCTGGAGTGATGAATTCCCAGCTTCCCAGTCCATGGCTATGTGCTCTTCCAATCATATTCCTCTGCACAAAAGGGAAAAAGATGTGTCCTATCTGTGGCCAGAGAGAGAATGAAAATGAAAAAAATACAAAAAGAGAGCCAGTGATGTGCCAGAACTTTTACTTTTTATTAAAAACTTAAGTGCTGCTGACGAGGAACCCACCTGTTTTTGATTTTTTTTAATAAAAAGTCAAATAATCCCCCCAAACAATTCCTTTGCAATGGTTTCAATCTCACAACCGTAAAGATGAACTTTAAAGGCGCTTGTAAAAGAAAGAATATTACAATAATTTCAGTGCAAAACTCCAATATCATATTTTCTTTTATTTGACAGAAAAAGGGGAATGGAAAGAGGATTTTTTTTCCTTTCTTTCTCAAGATGCAGCAGTTTCAGATAAACTATTTGCTTGTGAGAAGGGGAAAGAGAAGAGGAGGAGGACTGAGATATTGGGATGCAGGCAGATCCTGGGGGAACAGAGGCAGCATCTTCTTGCTCTCCAAAATGAGGAGTAGCAGCCATGTGGAAGGCAGGAATTGTGTCTTTTTTGCCTGCTCACCCCCTTGTGCTCACAAATCTGGAGAGAACTGGGATTTTAAAATGCTCAGGTTCAGTAAATGGGCAAAAGGGGGTGGAATCCCTGGGGAAGATGGCCAGGGAGAGGGATCCCCAGGCTTGGAATCCCTGGGGAAGATGGGCAGGGAGAGAGATCCTGGGGGTTCTGATGGCTCTGAGCAGTTGAGACTCGAGTTTAACTGCCTGACATTCCTCCCAAACTCAAATCAAGCCAGGTCCCCATAAAACATAGTGCTATTGCTTCCTAAGGGAAAAAAAAGGGGGATAAATCCATAACACTGAGAAAAAAACAGCCTTACCCTGATCTGAACTTCCCTTCCCAGAGAAAAGTGCCAGAAACATCCTCAAATTTCTTCAGGGGAATGGGGCACCCTGAAATCCCACTGGGATGGATGGACAGTCAGAGACGGGGACAGGCTCTGGAGGGGGCAGAGAGCAGAAGCTTCCCGGGCTGAAACCCTGCACAAGTTGCCACATCAGAATTTTAAAACATATGAAAAGCGCTAAAATAAACTTTAATCTCCTTTTAAATGTGTTTCAAAGCAGGGAATTAAAGCTGGGGAGGATTAGGAGGTGGTCGGAGAGTGCACTTCCAACGGGCTGAAAATCCGAGGATTTGAAATATATTAGCAAACAGAAGGGAAGCTTCGGGAAAGCCGGGAGGAGGGAGCAGCACCAGGAGCCAGAAACAGCCCTGTCTGGCACCAGGGACCACGGGAGGTGGGACATGCTGGGCACACAGAGGAGTTATTCCCAGCTTTGGCACATCCCGAGGGGGACAGGAATGAATTTTAATGTAATCCCACAATGGGCTTGGAAGGACCTTAAAGCTTATTTTATTCCAATCCGGAGACACCTTCCAGTGTCCCAGGTGGCTCCATGCCCTGTCCAGCCTGGCCTTGGACACTTCCAGGGGTGGGGCAGCCACAGCTTCTCTGGCCGACCTGTGTCACATTTTCCCAAAGTGCTTTATACTTATTTTTATTTTTTATTTTTTAAGTATTCCTCATCCTCATCCCTCCCAGCTGGGATTTGCTGCCCTGAGGGCACTGGTGGGGATGGTCACCCACCAGCTGGGATGAAGGCTCCAGCACTCAGGAGAACCAACTTCATGCACCTTCTTATCCTTCCAACCTGCCCAGGCACCTGCGTTATCCCGCCAGCAGGAGCATATCCCTCTCTCCCCAAATCATCCAGTTGGGGATCCTGTAGGGATGTGTCAGCACATGGGGGGAGCCCAAGCCCCCCTTTGCTGCCGGGGAGAATCGAGGCTCTTCCCCCACCCCTCTCTGCTCACCACTTGTCCAAATAGTTGTAAATCACCGGCGAATTCCTGGCGCGGGATGGGGAGGGGAGGCGTTTGGGCTTCAAAGGCCGGGAGGGGTGACCAGAAAGTTTCATTAATGGTGGGAAAAGTCTCCCTGCACCTCAGGCCACATGGAAAGTCCTTGCCAGGTGTTTGAAATGCTGGAAAAAGAAGGGAAAACAAAAGGAAGGGCACCAGTGACATCACAATCTGCTTGTTTGGAGCTCTTGCCTGGCTTGCACAGCCAATAATTTGCAGGGGACTGATGAAAGTCCATGTTTCTTGTGTCCTTTGTCCCAGTGAGGTGGGAAGTCGTCCAGCAGCACTAAGATCCTGCTTTTCACCCTTGATTTTCCTCCTTGTTTTAGTCTGGTTTGCAATATCAGGGAAAACCCTGGTATTTTTCACACTGCAGAGGAAACACAAGGGATAACCGGAGGCTTCACTGCACCTTCAGCTGGGAATGTCATTTCCTTCCAGGCTGACCCCGGCACTGGCCGTTTGACTTCTTGGGAATCAAGGTGAAGAAGAACAAACATGTACCCAGGCCAGGGAAATAAAAAACCTGGGAGTGCCTGGACCTGGAGGCAGATCTGCCGAGCTGCCAGCCGGCTGCTGGGTTTGGAAAACTCATCAGTGGGAGACCTGCCAGAGCTAAGCCTCGGCCATGGGTGGTCACCACCACAGAGCAGGGAGGGAGAAAGGGAATGTCTCCAAGCAGATGATTTTCCATGAGGTGATTGGTGTCTGTTCGACTCCTGCTGAAAGACGAAATTAGGGTGATGTAAGGAGGAGCCGTGGGAGGGTTGGCTTGGATGGGATGCAGCAGGTCCTGGATGTGTCCCAAGGCCACGTGCAGCTCCATGTGCAGCAGGATCTGTGTATCCAGGAGGCTTTGACCTTGTCCCTGCAAAGGAGTGGGGTGGCACCTTCATCAGCTGGGTCTCCAGGGCCACCCAAAGTGGCTGGATGGGGGTGGGGAAGGAATGGAAGTCACCTCCCTGTGTACGCTGGTACAGGGTCTGGGGTTTCTAAATATCTATTCATGGGATTTACGACTAAATATGGGGAATAAATCCTTCCCTGTGAGGGTGAAGAGACCCTGGCACAGGTTGCCCAGAGAAGCTGTGGCTGTCAAATCCCTGGAAGTGTCCAAGGGCAGGTTGGACGGGGCTTGGAGCAACCTGGGCTAGTGGAAGGTGTCCCTGCCCATGGCTCCTTCCATCCCAAACCACTCTGGGATTCTATTACCAGGAGAACCAAGGCCACCACTGGAAATCCTGCTGCACCCTACCTGGGGCTCCTGGATTTAACCTTAGTTTTGCTAGAGAGCAGCAGTGCTGTGGGCCTGATCCATGTAATTTTTTTTCTGGAAATAAGGAACAGCAACTTGCACCGAATTTTTGGAAGTGGGCCCAGGGTCTTCAGAGTCCCTGGCTCTCAAATGTCCTGCTGGGTGGGATAATTGAGTTTATTTTAGCAGCTCTGTGCTCTGAGGAGCCTGGAGCCCTGTGTGTAAGGAACCAGCTCCTGCATTGTGTTTGCTCCAGGGTTTTTTTTTGGGAAAAAGCATGTCACCTTCCTGATCCAGTTGCTGGGATCCCCTGCTTCCCTGATGCTCAGCAGACACAGGGTGGGCTGGGGTGGGGTGAAGGAGAATGTTGGAGGTGCTATTGGCTCTCCAGGATGTGTCCTGAGCATCCAGTGGGAGCAGGGACAGAGCATCCCTTCCCTGTCAGCAGGAGCACTGGTCTAACTTCTCTGCCCTGGACTATGGCTGGGCTTTGCTTTTTTCCCCCTTAATTTGCTGAGCTCCAAGTGTCTTTTCTGCCTGGCTGGAGCTGAGCAGGAGATGGGAACGCTGTGGGAAGACCTTGGGTTCTGGTGGACACTGGAAAGAGTACCCAAACCTCACTTCTCTGGGAAGCCAGGCTGGAAACCCACAGTCCTTATTTTCTTAGAAAATGATCCTCTCCGATCCACAACTCCCCTCTCATGGGCGAGGCTGGCGCTCTTTAGCAAAAGAACTATAATTTTCCCTTTTTCTGTCCTTCCAAGAGGATTTTTCTGGGCTTGGACCTCGAGTGGCACCAAAAACTGCTCCGCCTGTGTGGATGGTGTTCAGGACAGCACAACGCTCAGATCCCACGGGATTTATCCTCTTGGGAGCAGTGCCA
>JAWWTY010000106.1:4896468-4934647 GCA_035222235.1 Margarornis squamiger
CTCCGCCTGTGTGGATGGTGTTCAGGACAGCACAACGCTCAGATCCCACGGGATTTATCCTCTTGGGAGCAGTGCCACGCTGCCAACAGCTCTGCTGGCTGTCACAGAGGCTCTTCCCTGCCAGAGGTGTCTTTCCAGGAGGAATGTGGTCGGGAACAGGAGGAATCGACTGTCAGGACTCCCCCAAATCCCGCTGCTGCTCCTCAGGGTGGGAATTAAGGGCGGTGTGAAATGAGACTCCTGCCAGTGCCAGAGGAGGAGTGTGCTCAGTGCCAGAGGTGGGATCGGGGCTCCCAGGTGGGATCAGGGCTCAGAGGTGGGATCAGGGCTCAGAGGTGGAATCAGGGCTCCCTGTGGTCCTTCCTGGTGGGAAACCTCCCTCCTGGCAGCTCCACTAACCCCACTCAGCTGCATTTGTACAAGTTGCTTTCATGACTTATCCCACAAGAGCCAAGAGGCTCAGGGATTTTAAATGGGGGAAAAAAAATATATATATATATAAAAAGGAGGTTGTCTAAGAAAGTTCAAGTCTGGCAGGAGATGTGAAAATAAGGCAAATAAAACTCAATGCTCCTCATGGTAAAGCTGACTATTAAAAATTCAATTTGCCAATTTCAGGCCCTCATTAATGGACAATGGATAAAGGCTAATGGATAAAACCATCTCAGGCTTTTTAAAAATTATTATTATTTTCTCCCATGTTTGGTGCATTTTTTAGGCTTTTTTAAAATCAGATCCTCCCACTGCAGCACTAAACCCTGCATTTTCCCATTCCATGTTCTCTGGGTTTTGCAAGCCCGAACTCACATAAATATCTATTAAATCGCAGAATCCTTAAGGTTGGAAAAGCCCTCAAACCGTCAAGTCCAGCATTTCCCCAGCACTGTCAAGGCCACAACTATCCCATGTCCCCAAGTGCCACATCCCCATGGATTTTAAATCCCTCCAGGGATTGGGAGCGCCCTGGGCAGCCTGTTCCACGCTTCACATGCTTTGGGGGAAGAAATTTTCCCTACTATTCATATCTATATTCATATATAGAGATATATATATAAAGTTTTCTAGCTGGAAATGGTACATTGACGCGTAATCTTTATTTTTGAGGGCAGCCAGGCCAGTGAGAGCAGCTCAGCTCCTGCTTGAGCTGGACAAACAGGGCTGTAGTTACGTGGTTTGAGGTTTTAGATGTTCTGAGCTGAGTGGTGACTTCCAATGGGAGAAAATGATGATCCAATCTGGTTTCTGCTCCATCATGCAGCCCGGTTTCTGTCTAACCCAGGAGATATCCCTGTTGTGTGCCTGCAGGAAACGTGTCTGAGCTGGGCTGTGAAACCAGAGCTGCATCCCAGCCCGGTGCTCCAACCACAACCCCACGCTCTCCAAAGGACTATTTCTTTTTTCCTAGTGTCCAAACCCCATGGAAGTGTCTGGAGCAGCTGAACATCTGGCATTAACTGCTCATCCCAGCACTGGGGTTTGGAAAAGGAGTGGAAACCACTGGAGTAGTCAAACCCCAAACAGATGAGTTTATCCCTCTAACTGATCATTTCATTCCAGTCTCTTTCGTGTTTTCACTCTTTGCTGTCTGTCCCTTTCCAGGATCAGCCAAAGGAGGCTTTTGAACATCCAGACATTTGTGCTGGGCAAGGAGAGGACGCTGTGGAGCTCAGGTAAGGTGGGACCTCTTGTCTTTACTGCTTTGCCTTTGGGCTGCTTTAAAATAATGTCCTTGTCCTGCTTTGGGGAGCCCAACACGAGATGCCCCCAGCAGAACCCACAGGACTGATATTCCAGCTTAAAGGAACACCAGAAAACTGGGATTTTAACCTGCAGCCAGCCCTGTCACTCCCAGCTGGTGGGAACTTTGGCATTTTGATGGTTTTTTCCCCCTCAGATCAGAGTAGAAAGTCAGGATGCACTTCCTTGGTGGCATGAGAAGTCCAGGGTTCCATGTGCTATAGGAAAATCATCCTCATTCCTAAAGAAAATATTTTAGGGGTTTCGAGCCTGTTGTGATGTTTCTAAGTGAAATATTTCTTTTAAATTTCTTTATTCTTTATTTAAATATTTTCATTTAAGAATATCTCCCCATAAAATCAAAGGAAACCTTGGTGAAGCCAGGTTTCTCCTTGCACAAGGCTGGCAGGGATCAAATACATTTTTATATCCCTTCATTTCAGACCTGGCTTTGAATTAGGCACTGTCCCATTCCCAGGCAGGGTCTGGCACTTAGACATCTCCATTCCTGGGCTTCAAGGTCAAATACTGGGGAAAAATCCTTCCCTGTGAGGGTGGGCAGGCCCTGGCACAGGTTGCCCCATCCCTGGGAATGTCCAAGGCCAGGCTGGAGCAACCTGGGGTAGAGAAAGGTGTCCCTGCCCATGGGGTTGGAACTGGGTGATCTTCCCAACCCAAATCATTCTGTGATTGTGTGTTAATTCTTCCAGCCTTTTTACCCCTTCCAAGCTCGAAGCTGAGGCAGGTACAGCTTCCCTTCCCTTTACCTGTGATTCCCTTCTCCAAACAGGGATAAACCTAAATCCCAAAGGTCTGGGAGATCTCAGAGAGACACCAGTGAAACTAAACCCTTCCCAAATTATTGCCCCAGTGCAGATGCTGAAGCCTCTGGGAGGGAAGGACAGAGGGAGGGAAGGAGGGGAATGAGATTTTTTTTTATTTAGACCTCAATGAAAACCAAAGGTCTGGGCAGAAAGTGCAGTTGGGAGAAGGAAGAGGGATTTGGGAAGCAATATCCAGCGGTGCCTCTCCTGGAAAACAGTTTTTATTTAACTGGAACAACATGCCAATAACAGGGAGCATAACTCATCCCGGGAAAGTTATGGTTGGCTGTAAAAGGGAATACAGCGAATTTTCCTACTCGAGCTGAAATGTTTTTCTTGTAATTCTTTGGGATCCTCTCTGCAGGATTATAAACCCTAATTCATGCCTTGGCCTGGGCTGGCTGTGCTCAGCAGAACGGGGTCCACTTCCCGAATTTTTGAGATTTCAAGCCCCACACCTCCTGCAGCATTAAACCCACCAGATGTCGGGTTTGGGGTTTTTATTTGCATTTATGAGACTTGTGGCTTCAGGAAAGGCCAAGAGGACATTTGGAAGGTAAACAGCAACTAAATGGGGTTTAATCACCGTGTGCTGTTTTAAATATCCTCAAAATCCCATCCCAAAGCCTAACATCGTGCCCTGGGATGGGTCCCACTTACAGAGAATTACAGATGTCGCTGATTTTATTTTCCAGGTAGTTCCCTCAGAGCACGGAATTCCGGCTGGGATTCAGCATCCTGAGGTTAAATGGAGCCGTGTGCAATTAACCACTGGGAACGTAATGACTTGGATTTCCAAACCCACGGAGCTTCCCCTCAATTTTGGTAAGGAAATGACTTCCTGGGTAGGTCCTTTGTGGGTTTGGGAGCATCATAACCCATGGGACTGGCTCCCCTTGGAGCCATATCTGCTTTCCTTGGGAAATCCAGGGCTGGGCAAAAGGCTGCTGGAGATCTGACCTCAGAGAGAGAAAATATGTTTGAGTGCAATTTTTCGATGAGATTTACTATAATTTTTAATCTCAAAGTCCAGTCAAGTGGCACTTTGCACTTTATTGGATGTGTTGGGTGCTGTTTTCCTTCTGAAATCGTGGGGAACAAAAGCTTTGGAAGATTCCGAGGAAGAGACTGAAAAGAAATAAATTCCAGTTAGGTTTTAATTCTGGTGTCTTGAAACCCACAACACCCCCTGGCTTTTTTTTTGGGAGGTGGTTTTGCTTTCTTCCTACAGAATAGTTGGGGTTGGAAGGGACATTAAAGCTCATCCAGTTGCATCTTCACAGCCAGGGCAGTGACACCTCCCACCAGCCCAGGCTGCTCCCAGCTCCATCCAGCCTGGCCTTCAAAGCACTAAAAATGAGGCTATTGCTGCCAGTGGAGCATCCTTTGCCTTTTATGAGACACTTTCACTCCATGAAGGTCTTTTTTCCTTAACCCCAAGCTCCGACCTGCACTTTCCAGCCCACTCCACCACGTCTTTATGTGTGTTTGGGGTCACTATATGGAATATATCGAGTAGAACTCCGATGCCCCGGCCAAAGAAACACGGAGCATTCATTATGGCTCGCTCTGGGATGGGAATTGCGCTGTATTGCTGGGCTTCCAAAGGGAAAAGCTTGGCCTTATTCCGCAGCCTCCCAATAAATCTTTATAACCACATGTGGCTGAGTTGGAAATATCTGGAAAGAGCAGGAAGAAATCCCCCCCCCCTCCCCATCCAGAGGGGGTTTGCAGTGCTGGAAGGATTGTTTTTAAGGATTTGGGAGCATTTTGGAGTTTATTTCCAAGCGAAGGGGAAACCGAATTGTTGGCAATGTTCCCTTGTAGTGTTTACAAACAGCCGGGAAAACCCAAGCAACCAGAGTGTGTGAGAGGTCAAAATAAACTCATTTAATTCTATTTATGTGAAGAAATGTCCAGTCCTCAATGCCCTGTGAGCACAGGTTGCTGCTCCCTCCCCACACTGGGTTATTCCAGCCCTTTTCCCAGCTTCATCCCTGAAAAAATGGATTCTGAAGGCTTTAAATCCTTCTTGGTTAGAGATGGGGGAGAGGAACCAACAGCAGCTCAGGGATGGCTGAGAACTTAAAAAGACACCCCAGAATGAAATAAAAAAATAGAAAAAAAGAAGAAAATAGTAATTTTTAAAGAAAATATTTGCTTTGTAATGTATTTCCAAGCACCTAAAAATAGAATAAAATAGGGAAATAATTGTATTTTTAAGGATTTGCTTCTAAAGGTGTTTCAAAGCACTTAAATGAATTAAGGAAATCTTGATTTATTTATTATTTAAGGGACTTGCTTTTTGCAGTACGTCCGAGCACTTTAAATATAATAAAATAAAGAAATATTTGTCTTTTAAAAGAATGTGCTTTTTAAGGTGCTTTCAAGCACCTAAAAATAAGAATGGAATAAGGAAATCTTGATTTTTTTATTATTTTTAAGGAGTTTGCTTTATAAAGTGCTTTTAAGCACTTAAAACATAATAAAATGAGGAAATACTTGTATTTGTAAGGACTTGGGTTTTAAGGTGCTTTTAAGCACTTTTTAAAATACAGTAAAATAAGGAAATACTTATTTTTTATTATTTTTCAGGGACCTGCTTTGGAAAGGGATTCAAAGCACTGTTGAAAATATAATAAAACAGGGAAATATTTGTGTTTTTAAGGACTTGCCTTTAAAGTCCTTCAAAGCACTTAAAAAAATCACAATAAGGAAATATTAATTTTTTAAAAAAGTTACAAGGGATTTGCTTTTTAAATTCATTCGAGGCATTGGTAAAAAATCAGGAAATATTAATATTTCCCCCATTTTTTAAGGGCTTTGCTTTCAGGCTCCTTTAGCTGCGTTGGGTGACCCTGAGCGTGTGTGGTTGTTGTATTTTGGTGGGGGGGGAAAGGGCAAATGCTGGGCAGTTATTCCTTGGATGTTCCTAATTCTTAAAATCGATTTCTCATGGAAAAAAAATAAAGCCGAGTTTCCTTTCCAAACCCTGCCATTTATTTGCCTTCACAGCGGGGCTGTTTGGGAAATGGTTGGGAAATGTGAAATATCCCTGGTTTTGAGGAAAATTTTGGAGGAGACAGAACTAGAATTAACCCCCAAAAAAATCCTGTTCTGACGGGATGGAATTTTTTCATCCCAAACCCCCTCGTTTTTCCCCCAGTTTGGTTGATGGGTGGGAATGTTTCGTGGGAGGATTTATGGCACGTTCAGCTCTTGCATTAAAGGGTATTTTAAAGGATCTTACTTGTTTTAAATTGAAAGAAATCGATACTAAGATAAAGGTTACATTTAAATGATAGGTGGATGTATTTTTTCCAAAGGAGTGGATATTTCATTATTGTATAATAGTGTATTCTACTATTTTCCAATAGAAACATGATAATTGATATTTTTTATAATGAATCAATTATAATAGAATATATTATAGTATACATCTGTGATAATAGATATCTATGATATTAATAGAAATATATAATTGGGTATTTTTAAGGCAGAAAAAGTTGAATTTGGGTGAATTGGTTGCTCATCGCCGGGTGAATCAAACAGTTTTTATGTGGGCAAACCTGCAATTATGTAAATTAATTATTAATTTTAATAACTTTCTAATTAGTTCATAATTATTAAAATATTTAATGAGAACACAATTTAATTTAGACGAAGAGCTATATTTTTATTTTATTAGTATTTTTAGCTTGTTCTTATTTTTTCCCCTAGGATATTATCCCACACTATTAATATTTGCACTAATATATGAGCTAAAATTCCCTTTCTGGGCTGCTGGGATAAATCCTTCCAATGGGAGCTTCAGAGCTCCCCATCCTGAATGAATATTTATTATTTTGTATTACTTTCATATTTTTAATGATTTTTAAACGTTTTTGGCATAAAATGGTACCTTTACCTTTCTGGAGTGGGGAGATCTCCACCTCACCCAGGTACAAGCAAAGCTGGAGAGGTGGAATTTCTTCCAGGACTGGAAATGTCCTGCCAGGGGCTGGTTTAAGCCATTTATAAATATCATGGATTTACTTAGTAAAGTAGGAATTTATTTTATTTCAGCCTTGCAGGTACATGAAAACACTCCCTGATGGGCAGATATGGGTGGGATTTGCACAGAGCTAAGGCTGGAAAAATCAGAATTTTAGGATTTGAGCAGTGCCATGAACTCCTCTTATGCCCCCTTAATTCATTAAGCGATGCTAATTGCTATCAGGGTCCCTTTGTTCTGCCAGCTGCAGCTTCCAACTGCTTTTAGGGGTTTTTAAGACTTTTCCCATCCCACTGAATTCAGGACTGTCAGGGCAATATTTTCCAAAGCATGGGAATGTTCCTGTTCTGCAGCCCCGAGTCTTGGAGTCACATTATTTGAGATTTTCCTCCTTTCCCTTTAAATTTCTGATTAATTTGAGCAATAACAATATGGAAAAGAGCTGGAGAAGCCGAGCTTTGTCTGTTTGAAGCCGAGATGGATCCTGGTGGGAATGATGGATGTGCTGCTGTGACTGGGAGAGGAACATGACTGTGCTAATGAAAACAACGGGGCAAAGGGGGAGCTGGAAGCAGGTGTAGAAAGGTTTGGATTGGAAGGGACCTGAAAACACATTCCAACCCCTGCCACGGGCACCTTCCACCGGCCCAGGCTGTTCCAAGCCCCATCCAAGCTGGCCTTGGGCTCCAAAATTTGACAGCAGGCTTCCAGATGAAGCCAGCTAAAGAAATCCTGAGTTTCCCAGTGGCTATAATTCCCCAAATACCAGCATCAAGCCTGGGAATCCCTCGGGCTCTCTGTGTTATCCCTCAGGAAAACCCTCCAGTCCAATGTCACCTTACACTGTGGCTGGCAGGGAGTTATTCCCACCTGTAACTCTGTTTCCAGGAGTGATTAATGAAGAAACCCCCTTTTTTTTTTTTTTTTTTTTTTTTTTTTTTTTTTTACATTTCTTACATTTTCATGTGTTTTTATATGCTGAGGAAGCAGAGGGCCTGCAAACCCCCCTTAGAGGGCCTGGTGTTGTTATTTTTCCTATGGCAACCTCACATCTGGCTTTGGATGGCTCAAAATCTCCGGGAGTAGGAAGGGGGAAAGATTGGAAAGAAAACGAAGTCACAAAAAAGCAGTTTTCCCCCTAAATTGCAGAGGAAGAACCGTTCCCAGCCCCACCAGGCCTGATGTGAAGCCACTCCTACGCTGTCCCAGTTTATTGTTGGTGCATTAAAGCTTTTTTAGCTTATTTTAGTTTATTTTAGCTCGTTTTAGTTTATTTGAAAACTCCAGGCTGGAACCCAAAGCAGTTTAATCTACTGACAGATGTGAATCAACACCCTGGAAGGCTGAGCTCCCAGCTCCGGCTTCCACCTCTGCTTCCAGGGCATTCCCTGTGCCCACAGCAGGGATGAAGCCACCAGGGCTCCTGCTGGCTTCCAGAGGATTCCAAATCCTCCTCACTGCCTTGGAAACATCCCCAGGGCAGCGAGGTGGGCTGTGCTGCCCCAGTTTTGGAGCTGAACCCCGTTGCTCCTGGGATGTGGCTGCCCCATCCCTGAATTTTCTGTGATGGCTGGAGAGCTCTGATTTAATATTTCATTATAATTGAGTATTTTGCTGGATACTGAGGAGATCCGGACTGATGGTTTGGAAAGAAGCTGGACCAGGCAAGGCAACATTCCAGAAGGTGCCATATCAAACACACCTCCAGCCCTTTGACATTCACTGTTTAATTCCTTGTTTCGTTCATTGTTTTATTTCTGCATAAAATAATTCATAATATGCAAATCATCCAGAGTCACTTCCAGCCTTAGGGAGCTGCTCGTGTGCTTTGCTCACAGGGCTGAGCTAGACCTGGTTTTGGGCCCCTCGCAGGCTTTAATTGGCTAAAAACCTCAGTATTTTGTTATTGGCAATAATAATAAAAGTTATTCCCTCTCTCCTGCCAGCACAAGGCAATCTGGGAGGCTCCGAGTGCGTGTTCCAGTCGCCTTTATTCCATTTGTCAGGAAAAGGCAGGAGCAGCCTTTCACGCCTGGAAAAAGGCGCTGCTGACACCCCTAAACATCTGTAAAGCAGAGGAGATGACACATCTGCCTGCATCCATTTGGATGTTTTGGGAATAAGCACCGACCCGGTAAACCTCCTTTGGATAAAGGACTTGCATCCTGGAGGGACTTAAGACGTGGCACTTGGGGACGTGGTTGGCAGTGCTGGGTCTTAAAGGTCTTTTCCAATCTGAACAATTCCGTGCTTCTAAATTGTCCCAGGGGGCTGGAAGGAGATGGTCTTGGCGGTGCCTTCCAGCCCAAACACTTCTGGGATTCATCCTGCCCGGAGCAGCCCCTGGCAGAGGAGGGAGCCGTGCTAATGAAGAGCTCTCGGGGCATATGGATCTCATTTGGAAGCAGCGGGGAGAGTATCCAGGTCAGGCTGGATGTGCCGGGGTGTCTGTCTGTCCATCTGTTTTCACACGGCTGGCGAAGGATGGACCCCTCCAGCCCTGAAGGCTCGTAAATCCCTGCTTTTCCCATCCGTCATAAACGCAGGAATTAAATTCAGGCCTGTCAAAATGCGCCTTCTCCCGCCGCCGGAGCAACACAAAGCCCCATCTCATTGCCGTAATTTATGGCCTCCCGGGGAGATTTGGGTGATTAGGGCTTGGCCCACCAACACGCAGAAAAACAGTAGGAACTCCAATAACTCCAAATGGAAATCTTGGGTCAAATTTATCAAACAAATCCGAGAGAAATCTATTTCTGTTTGGAGAAGGAGGAGATATATTACATGTTTAGGAGACGAGTCCAGCTCTGGAACATTTGGCTACTCGGTATTTGTGAGTTTTGGAATTTCTAGCTTAAATAGTATCACCAGAGGACATGTGATGTATTAGACATGAGCAGAGTTTTTAGCCAAATAAAATATACAACTGCAAGCAAAGAGGTTTTTCAATGTTAACAACAACATATTTGTGCAAATGATGTAACCAAAAATTTTCTAGGATAGGATTAAAAAAGCAGAGGGGGTTTTAGTGCTGGAAAAACACAGGAGGGGGAATAAAAAAAAAAGATAAAATACGTTAGAAGTGGCTGACAACAAAACTGCAGCTGGGAGGGGAGGAGAAGGTGATGGGGACTGTTATTTCATTTACAGAGATTAATATTTGGTATTTGGACAGACTTTTTTTTTTTTTGAGCTCAATCCTTTCTTTTCCCTGAATGAGACCATTAATCCAACCCATGCACCAGCATCTCATTTCTTCCCCAAAGTGCTGTTTGCTGTTAGGGGTGTGGTGGAAACCAAGCACAGGTAAGTGAGGGGGCGGTGTGAAAGTGCTTTAGGGCTGTTCCTGGCAGGCTGGATCCCCCTTTCTCTTGGGATGGGCAGGGAAGGGGTGCTCCTGGACCGTGTGGTCACTGCTGTGCTGCAGCTTTGCCAGATGGGGTGATTTATGTGTGTTTTAACAGTGAAGTTTGTGCTGGAAGGGGGAATTCTGACGGCTCCTGCCACGGCAGAATGAATTATGGGGATAACGGTGATGGGAGAGGGAGGCCAGGGCAGTGGCTGGCATGGGATGCTGCAGCACCTGAGTTCCACCAGGACACTCTGGGTCTGTCCTCAAGGAATTCTTTAGCCCGTGGTACTGCCTGCCAGGAGGTGCTGGAACCATGGGGTGTTTGCAACTAAGGGGTCTTTAAGGTCCTTTTCAACCCAAACAAGTCTACAGTTTTCTCAATCTGTTCAGAAACAGGGTTTTCTCCTTGAGGTCGATGTGCTTTGGGCAAGTTCCTCTGCTTCTGTGAATCCCAGCAGCAGATTCCCTGGAAAAATCCCTCAGAACAGGAGGCAGGGCTCGTCATGGAATCACAGAATGGTTTGGGTTGGAAGGGACCTTAAAGATTATCCAATTCCAGTCCCCTGCCATGGGCAGGGACACCTTCCATTATCCCAGGTTGTTCCATGCCCTGTCCAACCTGGCCTTGAACACTTCCAGGGATGGGGCAGCCACAGCTTTCATGGGCACCCTGTGCCAGGGCGTGCCCGCCCTCGAGGGCTGAGCTGGCACATCCTCTGTGTTAACCCCACAATCCCACCTGCATCCAGGTGGCATCATGGGATGCATCCAGATGTTTTCCTGCTGTTGAATCCCAGGTTGGGGCTGTGATTTTTCCCATTATCCTCTATAACCTCTGGCCTTGCAGGAATGGCCACAGCAGCCTTCCCCTCCCAAACGTGTTCCTATTTCCCTTGTGAGGGGCCGAGCGGTGCCTGTGCCGGGTTTGGGAAGGCCCTGGAGCCCGGCGGGGACGGATCTCCCTTTTCCACAGCACTCAGAACAGCCAAGGCTGCAGTAAAAGTCACAGCAGCCCCTTTTACGAGGTGCGAAGCAATAAAGCAGCTCCTTCAGATCACACACATCCCTGCCCCTGCAGAAGCCAGCAAAGTGCAATTAGGACACGGTTTTCCTCCCAGAACTCACATGTTATTTTGAGGTGCTGCAATAGATACAGATGCTGATTCCCAGCACAGGAGCCTTAAATATGATCCATTTCTGCCCCCCTGCCAACCTTCCACTAGCCCAGGGTGCTCCAAGCCCTGTCCAACCCAGCCTTGTACACTTCCAGGGATGGGGCAGGGTTTGAATGGGAAAGTCATCCCAAAAGAGCTTTGTGCCATCATTTCTTTCCATGCACTTTCCCACCTTGCTCTCCCCCTCCCTCAGAAGAGGAAAACACCTGTAGGGTTGTTTTGTTCCTGGTGGTGAGAAACCTCACAAACAGGAGCTGTGAAATACAGTCCTGTACAGCTTAGGCTTTCTGGGAAGGAGCGTTTGCCTCGGGAATGTTCCCAGCACCAGGGGAAAAAGTGTCTAAGGAGTGGCTGTGGAGAGGGGCAGTTGCAGAAGACAAATGCAATGAGTTTATGTGGCAAAAGGAATTACTGGCAATAGTGGGGAGAGGGAGGAACTGATGGAGATCCAGGCTCCTGATGAAATGTTCCTCTCAAAAATACCATTTGGTGTTAGAGATGGGCTGAGAATCAAGGCCAGAAAAGTGAGGGTGTGGTGTGAAAGTCCTTTTTGACTGCGCAGGGCTGTTCCTAACCCATTGGATCCCCCTTTCCCCTGGGATGCTCCTGGTTGGTGTGATTGCCACTGTATTGTAGTCATCTCATTAATGCTCACTAAATTAATGCCACAGCTCCCTGTATTGTGTTCATACAATGGGTATTAACAGAGAAATGCTGGGAGAAAAACACACCTCAGGTGGCTCCAATTCCTGCTCCGTCGTTCCTCCCGCGGCCTCGCACGGGAGCTCCCGGCAGCTCCCCTGGGAATTTGGCACTCCAAGGCCCGGTTATTTAGGCAGTAATCTGGGGATTTCGGAAATAGCTGAAGTGCACGGGAGCCACGTGGAATCAAAGCTGCCACAAATCACTTCCAGCCGCCCGGAGCAGCCACCTGTGCCGACACCTCCAGAAGGGTGGGAGCGGCTGGGTGCTGTCCCAGCCCTGGGTGGCACCAAACCCACCCTAATCAAACCCTAAATTTTGTGAGCTTTGACTATTCCCCCTTGTATTTGTTTTTTTTTTATTTCCCTAACTGAAGTTCAGGCTGGTGGGAATTACATAAGATGAAGTTTTGGCACGGTGCAATACACAGCATATTCCCATTTTCCATGGAGGAGTTTGGTGTGAATCCTTTATTCTTCGCAACAGCCCATGAGAGGCAACCAAAAAGTCCTCTTTAAATAGGTGCAGATTTGTTTGTGACCTTTACATTAATCCTTTGAGGGTTTGGTGGAGGAAATAAATAAGGACAAAGGGATTCTTGGAATGGTGAATCCTTTTTCCAACAGATCTCAGGGCAATTTTCCTTTCATGTTTGAGGTGATTTTGTTTGGGATTTGAGTTTTACTTGTGCTACTGCAACACTTGCTAATTGTGGCTAATGAAGCCACTGGTGGGAATGATTTCCTGAGCCTGGCTCCCACTGGATTTTCAGACCCTCAGCTGGGAGAAAGGAAAAGTTTGGCGTGGCTTGCCTTTGCGTGTTTCTAAGCATTCAAGAGTGGAAATGAAAGGCTTCTCTTCTCCCAGGCAACAAGCAACAGGACGAGAGAGAGAGGTTCAGGTTGGACATCAGGAGGAATTGCTTCATGGAAAGGACCGTCAGGCATTGGAATGGGCTGGGGGTGGTGGAATCACCATCCCTGGAGGTCAATGTGGCACTCAGTGCTCTGGTCTGGTTGACAAGGTGGGGATTGGTTACAGGTTGGGTTCGATGATTCTGGAGCTCTTTTCTGACCTCAGTGATTCCATGATTCTGGGATTCTGCCTCTCCAAGGGATTCCATGTGTGCCTGTGCCCCCTGCACCTCCCCTACCCACACAGACAGCAAAGGTGCTTTAGAGAATTGAAGATGCTTTAATTCTGAATTCAAGAGCAATAAAACCAAGGGGAAAAAACTCTGGGAGTTCATTCCAACAGCTCTTTTTAAAAATAACTCCTTCTATTTACCCTCCTGACGTTCAACCACAGCAGAAAACACTTGTAGCTCCCTGTAAGACACGGGCCCTGTTCAGCTCCAGCCAGGCAGCTCGGGGGGACAAACGAGCTCCAGCTTTTCCGTGCAGTTCATTCTTCATATTGCCTTGCTTGGCTTGTTTATGTTAACTCAGCCTCCATCAAAATGATGTCTTAATTAAATCTGAAAAATGGACATTTGACTTTATTTTAAGTGATGATTTCACTCGGCCACGGGTATAAATTTAAGTTATACAGAACAGACACGCACTCTGCACAGCTCATTCCTGGGTGATATATGGTATTTAAACGAGAGCAGTTTTTTCTCTCCATATTTTTCAACTATTTGTTTAAAAAGAAGTAGGGAGAAAAAGCCAAGAAAACCCAAGCCAAGCCCTGCGCTTTGGGCTCACATTGAAATAAAATCTGTGCATGATTTTTAGCCCTGGATCCACACAAGGGGGCTGTGAGGGAGAGAAAAAAGTGGAGGGTAAATTCTGGGAGTAACAATGCGTTTCCAGGCCATCTCTGCTTGGGAAGCTTGAGTTATCCTGTGTGTGGAGCATCCACACTGAGGTGTTGGATTTTGTCAGGACTGGTGAGCCCCAAAATCCTGGATTTGGGGTGTCCATCTGGCTGTTGTTCAGTGTTACACCCCCCAGCACAAGGTTAATCCTGGTATTAGGATTTCTCTTGTCCTGTGATGAAGGTGATATCCCCATTCCCAAGCACCCTTCTTGGAGCCCTGAGGTTTTTTTTAAGGGTCAGGCTTTCCCCCTCAGAGACTGTGAGCATTTCTGAGGAGAGAAATGGCCCAGCTGCCCAGTGCCTCCCCTTTGTGGGCATTCCGGATTCGCCATTCCCAGTGACTGTGCCTGCCGTGCCTCTGGAGCTCTCCCTCCTCCTCCAAATAGAGAACAGAGGCCTTTAAAATGTGGAAAATTAAGAAAATGCAGAACACATCATTAAATCATTGACTCAGGAAGCTGTGGCAGCCTTTCCTTCCACTCACAGAAGGTCCACTATACCCGAACTCTCTATTTTAATGATTTCCAGTTCGGATGCCCCCGATGTGCAATAGAACCTCCAGTGCTGCCGTGGAATAAAGGGAAAATTGGGTGGTAAAAAGAAGAATGCTGCAGCTAATGCACAACAGTTGTCCATTTATATCCCACATTGCCCTGAGCCAAAGTCTTCCTTTGCTTTTGGAGAAAAAGCAATTCCTTCCCTCCCTGGGCAAATTGTGTTTACTCGGCAGCTACAACAGGTTTACCCCAAGTGTATGAAGCTTCTTCAGCTTTTCAATGTGCTGGGGGCAGGAAAGGGGGAAGAGACTGATGTGGTTTGGTTTTGGCAGAGCACAGAGGGCTGGAATAAAACTCCAGACTGGGGTTTGATGGGGTTTTCCCCCTTCCAGGCATCCACCACAACCTGCAGCATCCCTAAACCACCCCCAGCCTCTGCTCGGACTCACCCCGATTTCAAGTCTATTTGATTTCCTTCTGGAATTGTTGGATCTCACTAAATATTTCCCTAAAGCGTATAAAAAGCTGAGGATTTTTCCTGTTTTCAGGCAAAACAGGGTATTATTCCCATGACTATATGTTTATTTATGTATAAATATTCCCTTTTTCCAAACAATTCAGCTCACAAACATTTGGGTTTTGCTCACTGGGAATTACCAGAGGTACAAGAATTGCATGTGACAAGGAGTGGTGTCACATCCCCCTGTGACAGTAGCTGAGGGAAGGCTGCCAGCAGGAAAAGAATATCCACTGGAAGACCAAATACCCTTTTCCGAAGTTTTCACATTAAGGTGTATTTAATACAGGGAGCAAAAAATCAAGTTGTGCCCAGAGTGTGGTTTATCCTGTTTGCCTCACTTTTCACTGCAAACTGGTGTTGATTTGGGGAAATGGGATTTTTGGGAGTCAAGATTTCTGGGCTGTTAGATTTAGCCACGCCGAGGCTGGAATTGGGACTGGGGGTTCTGGAGTCCGGGGATCACCAGAGAATCCATGCTGCCTGTGTTTGTGGAAGATGCTCTTGGGCTTTTCCTTGTCTTGTGTGCAGAAGACAGGACTGCGCTGCCACCCTCCGACAGGGATCCAAGGGGACACTCCCACCCCGGGGGGTTATTCCCACTATTTATACTGTGCCTTGCAGCAATGCCTGGAAGTCTCCGTCATGGCACATTGGGCTTTGTTTTTCATTCCAGGCGGCTTGGCTGGGGCGACGCACGCTCTGCTGGAAAAATAAGGAGAAGGGGGGGTGGGGAAAAAGAAGCCCAACAAGTCAGCAGCTGGGTTTTGACTGGTGTAAGTCAGAATAAACTGATTTATATCAGCTGAAGGACCAGCCCTGAGCTCCTGGCACGCGCATGGTGGCTCTGGGGCTTTTTCTGGCTTTGGAATTCTCAGGTGCCAGACTCCAGTGGATAACTGGGCTGCGCCTTCCCTGATTTACTGTTCCTCCTGGCTCTCACTGGCCCTCACAGAGGTTCAGTGCATTTCTTCAGGTCCTGGGGGGTGTAAATTTGTCCCACTGCTCTCCCAAAGTCACAGCAATCTCACTGTTGCCTGCAATGTGTCCCCAGCAGGCCCTTGGCTTTCTTCCTTCTCCCTATTTTTGCTCACACGAAAAATCCAGTGGGAAGCCGAAATGATCAGAGACTCCAGAAATGCTCTTGATGAGCAAAGTGCTCCTTAACTCCATAAAGGACGGGAAAAAACTGGATTTTGGGATGAGAGGTTACTAACAAGGAGGGAGGAGTGCAGATGCCTCCTTGATTCAGGGGTTTGGGTTTGTTCAGAGCATTTTTGGAGCTTTTCTGCTAAAAACCACTCCAGAAATCCAAGTTCTGCCTCACTGTTTGAAACTTGTTGTTCTCTGTTTTCAGGTCAACTGAATTCCTTCTGGTTGAATCCTTAACCTTCCTCCAAGGGCCAGACGGAATGAAGGGCCAGATGGAGCGAAGACTCTCTCTGCTGCCTGGTGGAAAATTACACAAAACCCAGAAAATTGATTTTCCGGGGCTTGTGGTGCTTTGTGGCAAAGCCAGACAGTTTTTTTTTCGCCCCCAGCAGCTGGAGGCTGGTCCTGGCCATGGAGATTTAACAACCATCGCTCGGTAGCGTCTCCTCTCTGCTGTCAGTCAGTGATTCCCACTGGGACTGGGCTGCTTCCCACCAGCTGAAACTCGGCCCTTGCAGGTTTGTGGAACATTTCTGTGGAAATGGCGTTGTTGGGAGCACAGAGAGGACCCTGGTGCCCTCCTGTGATGGGCAGTAGCGGTGGTGCCGAGTCCCTCTGGGGCACTCTGGCCACCTGATGGTCACAACTGGAATTCTGTATTATTTTACAACAGTAATAACAGAGAAGTTGGGAAAAGCCTATAGCTTAGGATCACAGATCCCTGGAATGGTTTGGGTTGGAAGGGATTTTAAAGCTCAGCTTAAAACCATGGACAGGGACACTTTCCACTATCCCAGGTTGCTCAAAGCCCCGTCCAACCTGGCCTTGAACACTTCCAGGGATGGGGCAGCCACAGCTTCTCTGGCCAACCTCACCATAAAAAATGTCTCCCTTATATCTGATTTAAGGATAATGAATTAATATTTCATTCTGGCTATGCAAACATACAACCCTTCCCCTCCTCCCGGCCCATACAGTTGTGCTCCAGCATTTTTAACCCCGAGCAAGACAGGAGCTCACTGAGCAAAGGATCTGTCTTGAATCTGGAGCAACCACATGGTCCCGCTCCGACAAGTTAAAGATCAAAGGCTCCATTTCCCCCCGGATATTCGGCAGGTACCGGAGGCGGGAGGAGATGGGTTTACAAGGGAAAGAACAAAACCCAGCCAACAAATTAATGCATCACTCAAGTCCAATGAAGTCTCAGGGCGGGACGGGACGTGCCGGCTGGAGCGGAGAAATCCTCCCATCTGCCAGGAGGAACGACAGGAGAAAACAACTGGGACATGAAAGCCTTCACAGAGCGGATGACATTCGGGCCAAAATAAGTTTAAGATGAGATGTTCCTTTGAGCTGCTCCTCGGGGGTTTTTATCTGGTACTAAATATTTAGTCCTTGGGTAGTTTTGGCTCTGTTCCCCATTATTGAGTCCTTGCTGTGTTTTCAGTTAGGGGGATTTGCCTGTGACCAGCTGCCTATGACGGTGTCTCTCGACCTCAGCACAGTCCAAGGAGTCTTTCAGCTACAAAAATGGGATTTTAAGGAATAAACCCGACCTGTTTTCACAGGGACACAAGCTACATTGTGTTTTATTCCTGTTGCCCCCTCTCCCTCTCTGTCCTTTGAATGTTTCCCTTTTTGGTCATAAAAATGCAGAGAAAATTAAAGTAAACCTGGAAGGTTCTGTTTTCAAAGCCGAAGTTTTGTAGCAACCACACTGACATGTCGAGCATCTCAAACCTCTTTCCTTTTTAAGCCACTGATACTATTCTATCTTTACACTTTTTAGGTTCATTAAAAAACAGGGCTTGGAACAACCTGGTCTAGTGAGAGGTGTCCCTGCCCATGGTAGGGGTGGAACTGGATGAGCTTTAAGGTCTCTCCGGCCCAAACTGCTCTGTGATTAAAAAAGAAATCTAAGCAGTTTATGACTTGAATTTTGCAGCATCACTCGGAGCCATTCCTGACTTACTCCTGGTTTTAATGCAGGAATAAGTCTCTGTGCCCTGTCTGGGACACGGTGTCTCTCAAACACGACGTGGGGCAGCGCAATAGCTTCTTTTCCTCCGTGCCCTGGAGGAGCAGAGCCCTCCTGGAGCCCTTCCCTGGGCTCCCGCTGTGCTCCGTGCAGCCTTCAGCAGGAGGAGCTGCTGCCATGCGGAGCAGGGCTCTCCCTGGAACTGCTCAATCAGTCCGAGGCAAGCAAAGCTGCCTATCTGCCTCAGAGGAGCATTCGCAGGAGCTTCCACAAGCAGGGAAGTTGCTCCAGTTGATGCCAAGGCTGGAGCAGGTCCAGGGTCTGGTGAGGGGCAAACAAATGCCCACGAGGTGTGTCCTGCCCTGGCATCCCCCCGAAGAAAAACAGGATGCTGCTGTTCTCCTGGGTGTGTATGGAGACAGGGGTTGTCTGGAGAAGGAAGGGGTATCCCGGTGCCACGCTGTGGGAGCAGCAGGCAGCAAACTCACTCCCAGCTTTTCCCACGGGGACTCACCTCCTGGAGCAGGGACTGCACCTGTGACCCCCTTTTTTTTTTGCTAAGATTGAATCTGGAGTCACTGTGGACAGAGGAGAGGAAAACGTGTAAAACTCCACTCTGGACTTTTCCAAACTCGGGGGCAGGATAAAAAAAGGCATTGGCTGGTTTGGGCTAGAGGGAAACTGCTGTCTAATCCAGGCTGGGAAAGACTCCTGGAGCAGAGGTGAGGAAAGGAGAGACAAGGGCAGCTTGGATTGGGTTTTGAGCAACCTGATCTACTGGAAAGTGTCCTTGCCCATGGCAGAGTGATTGGAATTAGGTGGTCTTTCAGGTCCCTTCCAGCACAAACAAATCTGGTATTCTGTGAAAAAAGACAGATTCTCTTGCAAAGGTGATGTAATTCCTGCCTTGTGCCTGAGAATTTGGGGATCTCAAGGGTGTGCAGGGTGGTTTATGAGCAGGGTGAAGAGCTCTGGGAGCATCACAGCTCCTGAAACATTTCAGCACAGCAGCTCAGACATCTGTGGGGGCCGGGGCACACGAGGTGAGCCGCTGCTGGAGCTTTTACCCCCCTCATTTTTCTCCCCACGGTCCTGCTGTCCTTGCAACTCGGCTGCCTCTCCAAGTCATTAAGGTTCCTTCAGTGCAGTTAAAGCTGGGCTGGAAAGACGTGCCCTGGTCCAACAGCAACGCAGCAGGATGACACCTGGTGGAAAGCTGCCACCGAGAGCGCAGCTGTGGAACGCTGGTGCCAAGTGATGGAGGTTTTCCCTGGCTACCAGGAGCACAGCTTTCCACATGGATGAGTATCTGCTCCCAGACGCTGTTGGAAGGGCACATGCCAAGGGATTTAGGAAGCAGCTGTTGCTTAGGAAAAAAGGTGAAATCAGGGAATTTTTCTTAATATCCAACTTGAACTTCCCCTGGTTCAGGGGACTTGAGGCAACTTGAGGCCGTTCTCTCTCCTCCTGTCCCTTGTTCCCTGGGAATAGAGCCTGAACACCCCCCGGGCTCTCCCCTCCTGTCAGGGAGTTGCAGAGAGCCAGAAGGTCCCCCCGAGCCTCCTTTTCTCCAGGCTGAGCCCCACCAGCTCCCTCAGCTGTCTCTGATGCTTCAGCCCTTCCCCAGCTCCGTTCCCTTCCCTGGACATGCTCCAGCCCCTCAATGTCCTTTGTTTAGTGAGGGAAAACAAGAGGGGACTTAATTTACTCCTCAGCCCATCCATGCATCTTGTGATGAACCTCTATTTTCCAGCACCTCAACCCGGTTAACCTGGGCCTGAGGCCCAAAAGTACTGAATGTTACAAACCCTGCCAGTGCCGCGGGGCAGAAAGAAGCAAATCAGCAGCTTCGTTCTGGTGTTTGTGTTATGAATCACGGCCATCATGGGGCTGCTCCCTGCAAAGCTTCAGGCTTTCCTTTCTTTGGTGGCTTTGGAGGTTTGGCAAACATCCCTGTCTTTCAGAAGAGACAGAGGAAAGGCCAGTTGTTGTCCCTAGATCTGCAGGAGATAAGACATGATGGGGAAAGGATCTTCCCTTTTCACAGCAACCGTTTTTGGAGCAGCAAACCCCATCTCTGGTCAGCTTTGTGTTATTTCCCTTGTGTGTCAGTGTAGTAGCTGGAGTTTAGATGGAGAGGAAGAACCAACTGAAGGCTAAGGGAGAAGTTCATTGATTTTTTTTCCCCCTTAAATTCTCCAAGTCCCAAAACTACAGGACTCAACGTCAGAGATCAAAGTGTGACAAATCTCTGGTGGTGTGTCCATTCATCCTGTGGTCAACCCTCATTCAAAAAGTTGAGCTTCTCACAGAATATTATTTCCCCCTGAAAAATATTTGTGTGTTTTGACATTTTTAGATAAAATACTGGCTGTGGACTATTTGGAGCCACAGGGAAATTCTGCTCCAGCTCACAGTGGTGCCCTTCTGGCCTGATCTGTCTTGGGTGGAGGATATTCAGGTTCTGTAGGTCTGAGCTGCTGCCCTGGACCCTGGCAGTGCCCAGCCAGGGCTCTCCCTGAGCCTGGAGATCTGCACGAGAAACACAGCCTTGGTTTAAACAGCCTGGATCGGCCCCCAAAACAGCACATTTAATCTTTGCATTTGGCTTCCTTGTCTAAGATTAATTGATAGAGTTCCCTGCTTGACTCGGGAATGAGGGTGGAAGGGAGAACTCAGCTCAGCTTAACCCCCAGTGTTGAAATCCGGGTGAGGAATGCCTCCTTTTATTTTCCTAGCCTTTCTGATCCTGCTCTGCTCCTCCTGGGAGCTGTTTGCAGGAGTGTTTTGGTGTCGCCGTGTTTTGGCTAAGCTTCTCCTCTTCCACCCGGCTCCGTGGGGTAGATGAACATTTAACGTAGTTTTATGTCATACCTGTGTTGATCTTGCACCCTGGAATTTTATTTTAGTGAATTTTACTCAGGAAAATGCAGTTTGAAATGGAAAGGGAAAAACTCTAGGTAGGCAAAGTGAGCCAAGTCTGAATGCTTGTGAACACACCATCTCTGGGGATGCAGCCCCGGATGGATGGGAAAGGCCAAGCAGCAAATCTGCTGTCCAGGCTTATGCCAAATTTCTGCCCTAAACTACTTTTTCTGACCTAAAAGTCTTCAAACTTTCCTGCTCCGGTGTCTTGGCAGTGACAGAGATGCTCCTGTTTATCCTTTGCTGCCCTCTTTTGCTTTCCAATAACCTGATATTTCAGGATTTATTTGACGTGGTTCCTGAAGCAAACTGTTCTGTCTGGATAATAAACAGAATCAATTAGTTAATTAATTAATTTACGGAGGCTTTGAAAGGTGTTCCCCGTCCAGTTATTCTTTGAAAATTGTGAACAGCAATGGTACTCCGGGGGAATTTGGGGATCACCCCTTGCTTAGTGTCTCGCTTCTGCTAAGATCCCTGAAATAATGCAGGAATACTAAAACCGCTGTGATTTTGGCATCTCTTCTGTAGCAAATTGGGTTTAATGATTAACAAAAATCATTAAGGGAAAGGAGAAGGGCCTTTGGATGCTGTTGCTCACCCAGTGGGTCCGGGGCTGAATGAAGACATTTGGTACCTGTTGGGGTAGTTTACTGTCTCTGTGTTTGGTTTGGGTTCAGGCTGAGGTGACCCATGAAAGGCTGTGGCTCTCTTGGGGCAGTGGAATAATAAAGTACAGCCCTTTCTAAAGCTCTTTTTTTTTATCATCCAGTCATTTCTCACCATCCAGCACCATGGTAGAGAAGGCAGCTCATTCTCCCATGTGATATATCATGTTTCTCTTCCTTTTTTATTTTATTTTTCCTGCTTTTTCCCCATTTTCTAGAGGAGATGCTTCTTCCTCAGGTTTCCCTGATTTTTGTTTTTTATTTTTTGTTTTGTTTTTTTTTCCCCTGACTTTTATTTGCATTTCCTGTGCTGCTGGGTCTGCTTTCTCTTTGCAATATTAAAGGTTCCTGTTGGTCTTGTAGCCCTGTAGAAATACACCTGTGCCAAGGATTCAGCATTGTGAATACAAGAGGATGGATCTGAGGTTGTGAATGAGCAGGTGGGGATATTTTTCCAATAGAGAAGTTGTAAAACTGTACGGCAATTTTACCCAGATAATTCCATAATGGATCCATGACTGCCTTGCAGAGCCCATGAAGCAAAGAGGAGTGTTTCTATTCCTGGACATAACACAGGAGGTTTTATCCATTGGTGCTCCAGGGAGAGGGATTTTATGGTGTGAAACACTAAGCAGGGCTCAGCTAATACTTTTAACCACTTTCCTGTATTTATTGGAAGTATTTCCATATATTTCCAACCTCAGTTGCTCCTCAGGGGCAGGAAGTGTCTTCATTTGGCCTTTGCAACTTGTTTCCTTCCTGGGGCAAGCTGGATGTTTTAGGGGGGTAGTTGGGTGGGTTTGGGGTAATTTCTGTAAAATTACAACACCATCTGCAACTGACACATCCACCCTCCTGAGCAGACATGGGATGAGCTGCTCTGCTGTTAAAATAGAGAGAAATAAATGTCTGCATTGCACACACTGAAATGTGTATTTTTATGAATATTTTTAGCCGAACAACACAGTAACAAAGAGTGGAACAAGTCTGGAGGTGCTCGACGGCAGCCCCTGCAATGGGAGCTGCCTGGAACATCTCTCCAAGTGTTCTCCTGGGCTCCATATGTGGAGCCTGGTAAAGCTGTTAACGTCCCCAATTAGGTTTTAATTTATCTTAGTTTCCTCAGCATTGCCATTAAAAGTCACACCATAGAGCCATTAAACCTTAACGCTGCAGTCGCAGAGTTTTGTCAGGTGCTGGCCAGCAAATCCAACCAGAAACTGGACTTTAATTCCAGCTTTTTTTCTTTTTTTTTTTTAAATGTTTAAATGGGTCAGGAGAATTTACCCTGGACATCTGTTTGACGTATAACGTGAGGATATTTAAAAGGCTTTTAAGAAAAACAAATAAAGGCTTCCACATTCCCAAGGACAGAAAGCATTTAATCGACTCGTAGAGTCCTTTCAAGAATTCCCCATTTTGGCAGGAGATATATGTCATTAAAGAAACAGCCAATGAGATTTATTACGGCTAATTTATGGCCGCAGCAGCTCAGACATGTTTTTGGGGTAGCAGAGCTCACCACGGGCAGTATTTTCCTTCCTGCACATTCTTATTGTTTTAGTTTATTCCAGCGGCACGTCTTGTGAGATCATTTATTGCTCGGCGCGATGGTCCGACCAAGCCATTTATTACCGGGAGACATCAACACGTTGAGTGAGATCACTCCCTTTCCTCGGGGTCAGCGTGGTGGAGGTGATGAAATCATGTATTTATCTACAACTTATTAGATGCCTTTGATTGACTGGGGATCAATTTTTGTTTAACCAACTGTGCTGATGAGGAAGTTTCTGGGTGTACGGCCGCGATGTTCCAAAACAGCCGTTAAAATAATTACCGTAACACGGGAGCGCGGGGCGGCCCCGGAACACATGTTTGCAGCAAGGAGAGGACAGTTCTAGCAACTAAAAATACACACCAGATGGAAAACTCATCCAGCTCCGAGGGGGGAGAAAAGCTCAACCTGCTGTAGGTTTTTTTGCAATTCGGGAACGGTACAGTAAATGTTTGGGATAACCCAAGTCACCAGTAGGTCTTTCCTGCCATCGGTGAACTCCTGACCTTATTTCCTTGGAGGGCTGTTAAGATGAAGTCAGAGGGCAAGCAGAGTTATTTGCCAGCACCGTTTTCACTTGTGTGGTCTAGAAAGTTAACAGATTTCCCCCCCTTTTTCCGTGAGATGGACACGGTGATGAGGGGAAAGAAGAGATGGCTTAATTAACCTTTCCAAGTTAATCAGGGAATCGAGTCCGGCTGGGTGACACAACTTATGGGAATGGTGCTTCCCAAACGGTGTTTCCATCCCACCAAGGAGGGCCTGCTCACTTTGCTGAGGGCTGTGGGCAGTGTTTTCTGGCATTTTGGGTATCCCTGGTGGTGAGAAGGTAAATAGTGACAAAGAGAGGGATTTGCTGCTCTGCTGGTTCAAATCTCTGGCCAGCAGAGAGCTAATTCCCTTTGTGCTCCTCCTCAACTTCCAGATTAGCCAGGAGGGTGGTTTGTGGGATGCTGAGCATCACATGGGTGAAGGATGGGATTCCCACTTCTGGAATAAGACTGGGGCTGGTGATACTTTTAACAACTCTGCATTAAAGTGAGAGTTTATTTGGTAGCTGGACAATGAGTCAAAATAGATCAAAATCAGTAAATACACTGGAATACACCTCATGATGTCAGGAGAGGGGCAAGGTCCTGTGGGCTGGAGCCACGGGAATATGACATCCCCAGGGCTGGAATTACTGTGCTGGCAATGTCAGGCATCCGACACCGGGAGGATGTTCTATCCCAGGAGCCAGGTGATTATCACGGAAAGCAGTGGCAGCATCACCCCGAGATAGAACCGAAGGGTAAATACCTGGCAGCGTTTCCTCTTAGCAAACACCAGCCACATGTTCCCTCACAAGCTCCAACTGCAGCCCGAGGACGATCGGACGAAACCCCAACTACTTTCAGCTGTGCCGGTGCGATGAAATGTCTCAGACATGTGGTCCCAGGGCTAATCCATGCCCAGACGATGCCTGGAAACAGGGAGAAGGCATTTGGGAATGAGCAGTGCGTGGAAGGGGATTCCCAGAGTCCGAGGCACGTGGGGAGCTCTGGAGATAGGATGGGGAAAAACGTTGTTGTTAAGTCCAGCAATCTGGAATTTCAATAGCAAATTTGAGTCTTTGAATCATAAAATCCCAGAACAGTCTGAGTTGGAAGGGACCATCACATTCCAAACTCCCCTGCCCTAGGCAGGGAGATCTTCCACTAGACCAGGTAACTTCAAGCCCTCTCCAACCTGGCCTTGAACGCTTCCAAGGATGGGGCAGTCATAGCTTCTCTGGATAACCTGTTCCAAAAGAAAACCCAAAAGTAGCCTCAAGAAAACTGATCCCTAAAAGATTAACCCTTCTTGAAAGGGATTAAAATGAAAGCCCTTGCTCCTCTCCTGATGTTTCATCCCTGAGTCAGTTCCCTTAGGAGTGGCAGCTCACTGGGACACACAAGAGGTCCAAAGGTACCCTGGTGACTTGCCCCTGGATGTCACCCAAATACCACAGTCCCACTACTGACATTGTGTGTTGCACCTTCTTCCCACACATTGTTTGCTGCCAGCCTGAGGAAAATCCTGGTGGTTTGGTGATCTGTTTGATAAAAGACATGGTTTTTCCAGGGATTTGCAGAATTAGGATGCAAAATCCTCTCTCTCCATCTGTAGCAAGTGGCATTTGGGTGACTTGGTGCTGCAGCTTAAGTGGGAGCTGAGGGACACACAGGAGCAACATCCAGCAGAGTGAGGACATCGGGAAGAGTGAGAAAGCTGAGCAATAAATAGGATATTTTTCTCCTGTGTTTTTCCAGCCTTTAGTTAATATCCTGGTGTATGTGAGCTCTCCCAGCTGCATTGCACAGAAGGTCCTACTGGAATGCTCTAATGGTCCCTTATGGCCCTAAAGATCATTGGAATCGCCTGGCTTGGGGTGGGTGGTTACAAATGTGTCTGTCTGAGTGCAGAGCTCTCCTTGTGGCTTTGTAAACCCCAGACTTTTGTGGCTGGAAGGTCTCAGCCATGCTTTGATGAATCTAATTTCTCATCCAGACGATGCTCACCGCTCCAGAGGCAAGTCCTTAAATCAGGGCAGCCGAATATTCCTGGGGCACACTTAAATCAGCTTTAAGTGACTTAATTCAACTCAGGCCGATTCCTTATCGATTTAAATGACTCATTTAATCTAAACTTTAATGTCAATCAATCTTTCTACCTTGCCGCTCTCATCTTCTGGGGCCGGAGAAATGGGATCCAGCTGTTTGTGTTTAGGTCTGTGAGTGGCTGCCAAGGCGGGGAAATGTGGCTTTTTCGGTGTGCAGTTATCCAAACATTCCAGAAGGTTGGCTTCCCGCGCGGGGAGGCATCCCTGACAAATAGGGCTGGAAGGGCTGTGGAGAGGTCTCCTCAGCCAGCCCCACCGCAGAACGGGCTCGGCCACACCGTGCCCCTTCCTGGCAGCTTCTCCCTGGATCTTCTCCTGCTCCAGGGATGGACATCACCGTGCCAGCCTGGGCAGGCTCCTGGGGAATTTTCTTGAACCGCTGAGCTGTGTCAAAGGGCAAGGACAAAACCAGATTTCAAGGAAAACAGAAAATAAGGAAAATTACCTCAATAACTGATGTAAAAAATTAACAAGTGGCCATCAGGGTCACAGCTCAAAAACCCTGAATCCCTATAGAGGAATTCCTCTGACACCATCCAAGAGCTGAACTGGGATGTTGGGTGGGGAGGCACTGGCACAGGCTGGGATTGGGGTGGAAGGAACCTTAGAGCCTACCTAGTTTCACCCCCTGCCATGGATAGGGACACCTTCCACTAGACCAGGTTGCTCCAAGACCTGTCCAAGCTGGCCTTGGACACCTCCAGGGACATCTGCATCCATCATTCACATCTCTGGAGGTTTGTTACCACAGTGACACTCAGGCTACTCTGAAAGGATATGGCTTAATTTCTTCCCTGGAGCAGGATAGGGATTTATGGGCTTGGACTGTTCTCCTCTGGTTCCTCTGGGGGGAGTCTCCATCCTTGCTGAGCTGTGGACTCCAAGCTGAGCACAGCATTGCATCTCAGACCACACCCAGTGATGGAAGCAAATGTTGTCACCTGTTTATGTGGGTATTTTATTCTTTGTTTGCCTTTGGTTTTAAGCAGTAGCAAATTATCTCTCACCTTGGCTCCATCCTTTGATCCTTCTGCAGACCAGCCGCTCTGCCAGATCCTTCCCCTCCTGAATCCCCGCAAATTGTCTTGGAAGACTGGAGTAACAGCCTTAAAATAATTTTTTAAAAGGGCATTTGATTGAATCCTCCAGGTCCTGCACATTGGCAGAGTCCAGCCAAGCAGGAGCTCATCCAACGCAGAGGAGACCCTGGCATTTTTGGCACAGGCAATTAAAATTATCCCTATAATTCCAACAGTTCTCCAAGACATACCATATTGTATTTGTGAGCCCTTAAAATTTTAGATCCTTTTGTCCTCAGTCCACGGGAAAAATGGACAGTGCTGTATTTTAAGGATAATTGTGTGGATTTGAAAGTTTCCTTTCTCATTCATTTTGCTGTGGGAGCCCCATGGGTTGCAATCAGCTGCAAAGTGATCCATGTGCAATGCACATGGAAAGGTCCTTCAAACTCCAGCTCCTTCCAAACAGCACCACCGCAGTCCGGAGCAGCCGGAACTCGGATTTCCGCTCCAGAAGAAATTCTTGCCTTTCACGTGTTTTTTTCATGTTCAATCAAAAAAACAGCAGATTTTTTTGTTGTTATTTTTTCCCCCCACGTTATAAACATTTTCTTGGATCAGCCAGAACGTCGTTCAGGCAAAAAGGGAATTTTTATTTGGGATGTTGACTTAATTTTGATTTTGATAGTTCAAAGGCGTCCTGCTCTGATACGTCCTCTTTTATTGGGGTTTTATAACAGACTTTTCAAAGACAGGCCATTCCAGCAAGTTTCATTTTTTAGGGAAATGGCAGCCACTAATGGAAAACACTCCATCAAAATCATCCTGACAAACTTCAGCCAGATTGTCCCCAATTGCTGCTTCTGGTTTTAGGTTACCCTGGTATCGTAACTGGTATTTATTTAATGCAGTGCTATGTTCCTGAAGAAGTAGTGAAAAAAAAATCCCTGTTTTTTTTGGTACAGAGTGTATTAAAATAAGAGGAATTATTTGCTTTTTTTAAAAATGGGTTTGAAAAAAACAGGGTTTAAAAAATAGGTTGAAATATGGGCTTAAAACCAGGTCAAAATATTTCCCCAAGTGTGTCATTTGGGGAATCCTTGTGCCCCAGGTAGACACATCAGTCTCCCTTGGAAAGAAGGAAGTTCCCAACTATTAAAAACCTTCCTGACAGACCTCCCACAAATGATAACTCCTGAAAAGCCCAGACATCTCTGAAGAAGTCCGTGGCTTCCAAAGGGAATCCCCTCCAAGGAGTCCATCTGGATTCGAGCTCCAATAATAAGGGTCAGGACCTTGTCCATACATTGCACAAAACATACTGTAAGAAAGCCTTTTTTTAGTATTTCCAGATGGAGGGAGAGCGTTTTTCTTTTTGAAATACAATGAGAAAGCTTTGAGGAGCCTTTTTGGAACAAATAGACGGGGAAACATTTTTCCTGGGAATGGAGGCAGGTGGGACTGGGAGCTCGGGGTGAGGAGTTCCCAAAAATCAGGGGATTTTGGAACGGTGCTGTAAATGCGTTGATTTCAATCAAACGGGCATCACATTTGAAATCGATTCATAGAGTTTTCAGGACAGTTTAAATTATCTGATCCACTGATTATCCTTCTTGAAGGAAAAAATAGGTGGTAAAAACTCAACACAGAAACAAGGAAAAAACCCACCAATTTGCATTTGGATGGTATTTGGAAAACCTGCTTGAGTCAGAGTGGGTATCACAACTTCCAAAGCTGTTCCTCCGTGTCCATGGAGGGCTGGGATCCGTCAGCCCGGCCAGGCCCCAGCAACTTCATCTCCCCTTTGCATTTGTCTGCCTTTTGCCTTCAGCACTTACCTGTTTCTGTCTCATTCTCTTAGTAATTAACATAATAATTAATAATAATTTCTAGCCTATAAAATATAATGATATCGATATATTGTTGTTAAATTATGAATTAATCTTTAAATATAAAATTATTCTTAAAACATAAAACCATGAAAAAATATAAAAATATAAATTAATATCAGAAATAAACCAAAATAAACAAGAAAACAAAAACTATTTTAACAAATAATAAAATATTAATAGTAATAGTGATAATAATAGTAATATATTATATTGTAGAGAAACATGCAATATTTTATTACTAGATAATATTATACATTATTAATATTATATAACCAGTTCATTAGCTAATATTTGTATTAACAATAATATGCAACTAATTTATCAAATAATATTTATATCATTATTAGTAGTATTAATTATCCCTTCAATATTGAGATAATAATTGACCCCAGCCAACCATGGCTCGGAGCTCAGGTATTTCTTTCTTTCAGAATGCACTATAAGGAACAACATTAAATGGAAAGGAAGGAATCTTCCCCTCTGCAGGACTCAGATGGAAAATAATTCCGTTTCCTTGGAAAATTAAATATAAGCAAAATATTTTCATCACATTTGGAATTTGACCTTGATTTCTTTTTTCTTTTTCTTTTTTTTTTTTTTTTTTTTTTTTTTTTAAGCAGCTGAAGTAGAAGCAGCTTCATAGTTTCTTTTTTATGGGGTTTTAGATTTCATTATATACCACATGTTTCGCTGGGATTTTTCGGTTCCTGGGGTTCCCCTCTGTCTGTTTTGTTCCTTTATTTCCGCTCAAAGAATAGGAAGGTCCGGGAAAGAAGGCAAATCAAAGATTCTGCGCGCTTGACTCTGCAGATGCTCCGGTCCTGACTCACCGCTCTGAACCTGCTCAGACTCGGTGCAGCATGTCCAGCAAAGGCTTTGTGGCATCCAGCTCTTTCAGACATCGTCTGCTGTTGGCTTGAGGATTTGGGGGTTGAATTTCTTGCACTTATTTTTTCTTTTGTCCCAAGGTAAATGATCCCTGAAGATTCCAGACTGTCACCAACCCAATCCTGACTTGGTTACCGACAAGTACCAGCAACAATATTTAAAGGAATGTCAAAAGCAATGTGTGACGTGACCTGGAATCAGCAGTAGGAACCTGTTGTAGACAGTCCAAGGGTTTATTGAAATTGTTTGTTTATCCTGCCTCTTTCCCATTGAATAGAATTCAGGAAAAAAACATTTAATTAGCAATGGATTTAACAGAAAACATGCCTGAAAAATCAATGTGGCATTTAAAGGTAGACCACCCCTTATGTGAGATCTCTGCCTCCACCGAGAGATGTATTAATACATCTACACAGTCTTTAGTATCTGTGCCTTATCCCAAGGTACAAGCCCATAAAAACCAGCTAAATTCCATTTCAGTTTATTTTCCAGAAGGACACAAATGCCAGTGTGTTACCACCACATCGGTTCACAAGAGGAATTACCTCAGACCAATTACAAACACTTTGAGGGCTGGGGGAGCCACAGCTTCTCTGGGCACCCTGTGTCAGGGCCTGCCCACTCTCCCAGGGAAGAATTCGTTCCCCATATCCCACCCAACCTTGCGCTTTGTCAGTTGGAAGTCATTCCCCCTTATCCTATCACTCCGTGCCCTTATGAAAAGTCCCTCTCCAGGCTTAGCTTATAAAAATGCAATTAAAGCTGTTCCTGTATGCTCTTTTATTGCTTTTTATGTTATTTAAGGAGAGGAATAAAAGGAAACAAAGACCTCGCTGTGTAGATTCTCATTTCGCTCCTTTTTTCGAGCTGGGAATTGGGTCTGCAGAGTCCAAAAGGTTAAATACCACACAGAAATAGCTTATCCCTGTGCCAGTGGATCTGATATTTAATTACAGGGTAGTTATGTTTGCTATAAGCTCAAAGCGTGCATCAGACAAGACCACAGAGGCTGAGCAATGGAAAGGTGGTGCTGCCTAGAGCTAAATCCATGGAAGAGGCAGCAATTGCACCACCCAGCTGTGGTGGCAACTGCCATGGGAAGGGTCACCAGTGCCATGGTCCCCAGGGAGGGTTTGCTGCTCCTGTCAGGCACCACAACTGCTTTTAGGGAATGTCTGGAGGCTCCCAGTAGCTCTTCTTTTCATGCTTTCTGACCTTACTCCAGAAGAACCCCCTTTAGCCAAAACTCCTCAGCTCAGGAACAGCTGTAAAGGTTTCCAACATCACCATGGATACCACTGCTTCCTTCTCCGTAGCCTCCTGAGTCTCCACCAAGCGCATCTTCATGATGCAGATCATTGCCAGGGGAGTGTGTTTTTCCTGCACGGAGCTGGAATTTTTAAAGCAAGTTCATTGGCAGCAAGTAGCCTGATTCTGCAAGGGTTAAATCCCCAGATTTTGCCTCATTCCACTTCTCCGGCTGGATTTGAGCCTGTCTGGCTGAAGTCGTGGATGCATTTCAAACCTGTGATTGAAATATGGACAGTGTGCGATTTAATCGGCACTTGTTTTATCTGCAACGCTCCGTTTGGGCTCCTCGGAGCGTGGTCTGTCTTGGCATGTCCAGGCACTGCAGATTTGCCATCTGGCTTTGGAACCCGGGGAGCGTTTCTTTCACGGTCTCTCCCCGGATCCCTGGGGGGGTCTGTTTGTTTGCTTTAGCATTCCTGGATTTGGGATTGCTCTAAGGACAGAGCCGTCCTCTATCGCACCCGGGGCAGCAGCACAAGGGCAGCAAAGAGCTGCAATGGGCAAACCTCACACCCCTTCTGGAGAGGGGTTTGGGTCTGTTTCCAACAGTTGGGATGCTTTTCTGAAACTCATCCAAACATATCTGAGACTCTTTGGGTTAGGAATTGGGTTAAAACCCAGGAGATCTGTCACTTGTGATTTTTAAATCCCCCCTCCGATGTTTCTGTACTCACCGGTTCTTGCAAAGTCCAGTGAAAACTGGTGATTCACGGGGGGACTCAGCAATTCTCTCTCTGTTCTTGGAAGAAATTAAGGTGACCAGATGTATGCAGTTATCGTGGATGGAAAATTAAGATGAAGTTAGTCCAGCAGCGCTCCCACACTGTGTGGGCTGTAGCTGGGACCTAAACCATGTGGGATCCAGAGATGTCCCCCAGCACAGAATCCCAGAATGGTTAGGGTTGGAAGGGACCTTAAAGATGATTCAGTTCCACCTCCCTTTTACTGGAGCCACCTTTCACTAGCCCAGGTTTCTCCAAGCCCCATCCAACCTGGCCTTGGACACTTCCAGGGATGGGGCAGCCACAGATTCTTTGGGCAACCTGTGACAATATCTCAGTTGTCTTCTCCTCCACCTCTGCACAGACACACATGTCCGTGGCCCTAGAGATGCTCTGACACCTGCAGCTGATCCAGCCTGGTGGCCTGGGTGTCCTTCACCAGACCTTGCGTGAAGGATGTGTTTGATAAACACAAGATGCTCCATGGAGCAAAACTTGGCTGAAAAAACGCAGCTTGGAGCCAACCACCAGCAATTAAATCAGGTAGAAACAAACCACCATCATTTTCTCCAAGCCCGTGGCCCAGAGAGGATCTGTGAGATGCTGACATTTTATCCTAAATCCTGTGGCGCTGATATCTGAGCCTCCAGCCCTGGAATATTGGCCCTGGGCAGTGTAAATCAGAGCAGCCCAGCTGGATTCCCACCGCTTTCCCCTAGCACTGCTGACCTGCCCCAGGGTCTCAGGCAGCCCTGAAGCCCCTCAAGTCCATGGCCAATAAATCACACCTCGATAGCACGGCAAAGGTTCTCCGGTTGGAGAGGTGGAATACCTGGAATCAAACCATCCTCACCGGAATTTTACCCCTTCAGCCTCAGCTCATCAAAAAGCCAGTCAAGGCCTCTGCAGATCCCGCCCGGCTGCTACTTATTCTCCTCCTAATGAATGTGGAAATATCCATGGCAAGCAGAATTTATGGATGAAGGAATTCCAGTTACCATCAGTGGGTCTCCGCTGTAATAAGGCAGGTTGTGGCTGACAGCCCCGTAAAATACTGCCAAAAAACCCCTGGAAAAGGGTCGGTCCAGCCCGTGGCCGCGAGGGGAAACCACCTTTAAACCTCCTGAAGATGTTTATAACATAGAGCAGCTCCTGTTCCTTCCCAGGCCTCCTCCCGAAGCCAAACGAAGGTGAACCAAATACTTTATTGAGTGGGCTCTGATGACCTTCGCTTATTTATTTATTTTTTTTAAATGAGCAGATCTGTTTTAAACAAAAAAAAAAAAAAAAAAAGGTATATGGAAAAAACACAAACCAACTTCAGATGGCGAGTTTAACCTCCAGTGGTCTCGTAGATTAAAAAACATTAAATCTTTTTATCTAAATTCTAATAAAAATCATGTCTCCCATGGTTTTAGGGACTGCTTCCAACTGCACTTAAAAGCTTATTATTTTCAGGTCAGGTAGTGTGCACTGCAAAGCTTTTGCTGGTTTTTTATTATATTTTAAAACATTAAAAACACGTTATTATAGATTTTTGACTGTCACAACTTCACCCAGGAAGAGCTTTGTGTTTAAAATGAAGCAACACCATTTTAAGCTGATAGAGGAGAGGATTTTAATGGCAAATCAGAGCCATTGCACATTTAATTACATTATTTTATACAATGTTATAAATATATGGTATTTTAATGTATTAGCTGAGAAATATATATTTTTTTTTTTTTTTTAAAAAATCTTCTAAAATTAATGAAGTATGGAAAGGTTTGAGGTAGCTTGACTTGACTCTCAGGTAGAAGCATTCCCAGTTGTGGAATCCAGAACTGGGAAAGCCTCTGGAGCTGAAGGAAAATGCACAGATCCTCCAACAAAGGGAAATTCTGAAGGTTTTGGGGGAATTAAGTGCAGATCCTGGCAAAGCAGAGGTGAGCACCAACCCCAAGATCAAATCACCTTTTGTCATTTGGGGTGAAAAAAAGGCATTTAACTCAACCCCAAACAACACTTTTTTTTTTTTTTCTTCACTCTGGTTTATCCAAAATAATTTGGGATATGCCTTAGGTTTCATTCTCCTTGGAGCAGCTCCATTTCAGCATCCCATGCTGGGTGGAAAGCCTTCCATCACCATGCTCTGCTCTGGCAGGATTTTTTTTGGCTATTTCCAAAGGGCAAAAGGGCATGTCATGGAGTCCTGGGATCCCAGAATGGTCTGGGTTGGAAGGGACCAGATCATTTAATTCCACCCCCCTGCCATGGGCAGGGACCCCTTCCCCTAGACCTGATTGCTCCAAGCCCTGTCCAACACTGCAAGGGATGGGGCATCCACAGCTTCTCTGGGCAACCTGTGCCATATAATCCCTAATCCAAGAGTTAATCAGGCTGTTTGGAGTCTCCCTTTCCTCAAAAGGAAGGAAAAGTTAATGGCAATCATGAAAATCTTAAAATAATGGGGTAATGCCCAGATCACTCTTCAGTGCGACCTCTGACCATTTCAGAACTCAAACCCTCCCTTGTTAAACACCCCTATTCCAACAACTGAACCCGATGGAGGCATTTTCCTGACTTTCCATCCAGGAGAGCATTTAAACAGCACTTTACATCAAAGGCCTTTCATTCCTGGCCGGAGGAGTTATAAATGGGGCTCGGTGCAACCGGGCGGCTCCTGCCTCGGGCCGGAGCCCTTCAAATGCCTCGTGCTTTCAGACGCCACAACATCAATATCCCCCCTCCTGCAAGTTAAAAGAATATTTATACACGTACACATCGCATTAATAATGCCTTGATTGACTGCTCTTATATTTAGAAACTAATATATTAAAACAAATTACCAAGTGACAAAACTTTCTTGACAGGGGATGAAATACGCCGGGCTGCTTTATTGTATGTTCTATATATTATTAGAAATGGAGTAAATTCTTCCCATACTGTGAGTTTTTTACATCAAGCCTTCGTGTCTGATTCTCATTTGTGCTCTGCATATGCCCCTGCTCGCATGAAGAGGCAACAGGGCAGATAAACCCGAGTCTTTCCCAACTGAAGACTTTAAAATCTCCTTATTTAGGATGTACTTGATGGGAGAAAATCACCTTCCAGCCTGCCAGGAGCTGTGGGGAGGGTTGGGTATCAAACACCAAGATTTCAGGACCCTGATACTAAAATTTTGAAAGGTCTTTAGCGTAATCCTTTAATCTGTTTACCGTTAGATACAAGAGAAAATGCTTATTTACAAGAGTAAACATCTACTTCCATTTCAAATAGGACTTTAATCTGTTTAGAGAAAGGCTTGGGAGGAAATAATTCCAAGTACTTTAAAGATTAAGGTTTTTCATCTTTTTATTTTTTTTCGGTTTCCTTCAAAGGAGATCGCAGGCAACCTTCAGAGGGAGCTGAATTCAGGCAAATTCACCTGAAAGGATGGAAAATACTCCATTATTTGACCCCATTGTGTAAATCTAAATAGGAAGTGGGCCAATTTTCACCCTTTTGGGAATGAGGCTGGAGGTTGGATAATGCATGGAGCTGCACCGGGTCCCAGTGGTTCCATCACGCTTTAGGGGTGGCTCCAACACATCCTGATTTTCAGGACATGGCAGGATTATGACCTGATATTCCCTTTTTCCTCCTGGGCTTTAGCCATTCCACACGTCCTCCCACACAACCCTTCCTCACACCAGGCATGGATCTCCAGGCAGCACCTTCTCCTTGGGGTCAGGACCAATCGACTCCCATGCTCTGTAAACCTGCTTCTCCTGCTGAAAAACGGGAAAACCTGTTTTTAGAAGCAGCGGTGGCCACTGACCTTCCAGAAGGAACGGAGCTGCAGCACCAGAGCTGCACGGTGGTGCTTTCTCCTTTCCATCCCCTCCCATGGGTGGCTGGCACATCCCAGAGATCTCAGACATCCCTTCTTGGCAAATCCACTGGTCAGGGCAGCTCCCTCCAGGATCCTGCAGGTGAAGGACACGGACAGGGAGGCAGGTGTGCTGTGATGCTCCAGCAGGTGCATCTAAGGAAACGGGGACATTCCCAGCTAAACATCTGGTTAGTCCTGAAGGATTGTGAAGCCCCCTTGAGAATGACAGAGGGTGGAGCTGCTGCTGGTAGGCATTGAAGGATGAAGCCCCTGGGCTCCGGGAGCTCGGTGGCTACTGCCATCTGGCCTTTGGCCACTAGATGCCCCCGCAGAGCCACCGCCAGCCCCCGGCCAGCACCTGAACCAAGCTGGAGCTCAGGCCACGCACATCTGCACTCCTGCAGCTCCTTCTCCTCACGCTCAGGGCACTGGTGGTGCTCCAAAAGACTAAAACTCCCTAAAATATCCCATTCTGCAGAAAACCCACCTGTCCCAACACCCACAGGATAACTGAGGGATGACTTGGAAGTTTCCCCATCATTGACTGGAGCACCAGGAAGCTGGACTTGGTCCACCTGGGTTTGGGCTTGGGCTTGTCTTGGTCCACCTGGGCTTTCCCCCATTGTTTGCCAAAGAGACCTTGTGTTAGTCCCGGGATTAATCCAGCCTTAGGGCCAGAGCTCTGGTGAGGCAGCAGCTCCTGCCTGGCCTCGTCCCCTGGAGCCTTTCTTTGCAAACACTGATTTATTTTCTGGGCTCATTCTTGGTGTGTTCCCTGGCCAGGTTTTCATTTTTTTTTAATGTGACTGGCAGGGCCAAGGGCCAGAAATGCTCTGCCTTGGTGATGGATGGCAGAGGAAGTTACTCTTTCCTGATGACACTTTTCTCCTAGCCCTGCCAGTGAGAAGAGGAGTGACAGGATGTGTTTGATGATTCCTACACATTGGTAGAGGCCCTCCTGGCCACCAGAAATGGCCAGAGGTGTCATGGTGCTCAGTGTAAAGGCTCAGTGCAGAGTTCTTGTGGTTCACTGAGAATTCCCAGGGATTCTGCATGCTCCCAACAGAGTGTGGGTTAAAGATGAGAGGAGCAGGACAGGAGCAATGTACCCAGGGCACAACACATTTCTCCAGCTGAATTCTGCCTGAAATAAAACCTCCTTCCAGCAAAAATGGACCCTCTCTCCGCTTCTTGCAACAGGGAGTGGGACTGTCTCACCCACCAGAAGTCCATAAAAATGAGAAGTCCTTGGAAAAACATCCTCCGAGTGCTCTCCCTGTGAATGTCCTCCCTGCAATCCTGCCTTCCTGTTCTAAATGCCTGCTAAACCCACCTCCCTGCTTCTCTCCATGCTCCCAGTCCCTCTCCTTCTCCAGAAATAAATCTGAGTGTCTCTTGAACTCATTTATACAGCTCGCCTGCCTTCCCCAGCCTAACTCGTTCCATATGGCCGTGGCATTCTGTGCCGAGCAGTTCTGCCTGGCTTCCCTCATTTACTTCCAAGATTCTTAATTTTATGAACAATTTCCTAACAATCAGATCAATTAGAATGTGGAAAAGTCCTCCAAGGGAACCGGTAGGATCGCTGTCACTGGGATAATGCAAATTTGCGGCAGACAAAGCAATTCCGCCCGTTCTCTGCGCAACAATCCCTTGGATGGGCTGAGCTAATAAAGCAGATATTTTCCATCTTGCATTCCTGGGGCCGGATCCTCCTCCCAGTGACACCAGTGGCCATGCTGGTTCCTGTGCCCATCGTGACGTGGAATCAATTTGGGTTATTTAGGCTTCTTTTCACAATTAGGGCTGCTGCTTCGCTCTTCTGTTCCCTTTTTCCCTTATTTATCCCGAGTAATTCCCGACACATGCTTATTTCACGCTTCCTACCGACCTATTTCAGCGCAAGGCAAACATCAAGAGTGAAACCAATACAGTTTTAATGGATCAAATACCAGCCTGCTAAAAAACCACAATTTTCGAATCAACGTTTTTATTGAAACAGACTCGTGCTCCGAGCTCAGATCCCAGTGAATCCCAACAGCTTTGCAACCTCGTGTCCAACAGCCTCTTTCATTTTCCCATCTCCAACAGGTAATTTTCCAATCAGGCCTATTATACCGAATCCATTCACATTTACCAAAAAATATATAATTACCAGAATTAGCTGAAACCGAGGTCTTTTTTGAATCCTTCGCCTGTTAACTCAAACCACATCTATCTGCAGGAGGAATTCTTTGGGAGACCAGTGGAAATGGATTCCAAACAATGCATTCTTATTCAAATTCTTCTACATTTTAATCAAAAAAAGCTTGGATTATCTGCAACCAATATCTCCAAAGGCAGCCTGGTTTATTTTGTTTAAGTCAGGCCCCTTTTGCTACCCCCCTGGTTTCTAAGGAATACATGGAATATATGGAATTAATCCAGTCTGAATATCGAATGCGACGCCTAATGACTTTGATATAATAACACAAGCAAGTTGTTTTCAGTCTATATATAACCAATGGCTCTGTTGCTGAGATGTACCAAACCAAAACATGTTTTTATTGAAAACAGGAGGGATCCCCAGTGAGATCCAGCTTTTCCCTTTTGCATGGCTAAAGGGGTTTGGGGTGGAAGGGTGAAGGGCCCAAGGGCGGTGCTTGGGAGGGATTATTCCCACTCTCTGAACTTCTGCTGTCTCAAAGACACGGTATGGTGAGAATATCCTTGTGCTGGAGCCTCCCATGTGGTAACACACCTTCCACAACATCAAAAAGCCACAAATGAGGGAGTTTTTGTGACTGTGGCTTGTGTGGGACCTTCTCATCAGGAATTTACCACCAGTAAAACTCACCATTTCATCAGGAAGTGTTTTGATAGGACAAGGGGGAATGGGTTCAAATGGAAAGAGGGGAAATTCAGGTGAGAGATTGGGAAGAAATTCTTCCCTTGGAGGGTGGGCAGGCCCTGGCAC
>JAWWTY010000106.1:4934747-4962150 GCA_035222235.1 Margarornis squamiger
CCCTGGCACAGGTTGCCCAGAGAAGCTGTGGCTGCCCCATCCCTGGAAGTGTCCAAGGCCAGGCTGGAGCAACCTGGAATAGTAAAAGGTGTCCCTGCCCACGGCAGGGGATGGAACAAGATGAGTTTTAAGGTTCCTTTCACCCCAAAGCATTCCATGATTCTCTACCTTCAGATTTCCACCTGCCTGGAGGTGGCACTGGCCTCGCTGGATCTTCTCCATCCCTGAGATGTGACTGTTGACAGGATTTATTGTCTCCTCTCTGCTGTCACTCCTCTTGGCTGGAAGACAGACTCTCCTTTCTCCAGGATGTCTTGGAGCTTTTCTCTGCTCTGGCTCAGCAGCTGAGCTTCCTTGCACGTGGATGCCTCAATTCCTGAATTCCCTATTAAAAAAGGTCTCATAAAACAGCAATAGAATCCTCCTGTCCCGGATAGATTTACTGCCCATGATCTGTGCCCTCAGCTGGCTGCCTTTTCCTGCCTGTGGCTGAAATTCCAGCCCCCGGTTCCCATGTTCATACTGATCCCACCTCACCTGGGCTCAGCGTAAAAGACTTGGCCTGAGCTTGCATGGGGAAACAATGTGACTCCACAGATCACCCTTGGAAGTCTTCCATGGAACCATGAGAGGGATCAGGCAGCAGGATACGCCTGCACTGGGATGGACAACTATGGAGCACAGCACTGGGGGATGCTGCTCCTGGGATATTTGGCACAGGGACGGTCCCCCTGATGTGGTGGCTGTGAAGGGAATGAGGGGCAGGGCCTTCTCCAGCACTGGCAGGTCCATCTCCCTCCCAGCCATGGCTTTTCCTGGTGGCTGGTCAGGATGGGACTGGCATTCCTGTTCCTCTGAGCTGTGAGAAGGTTGGGAATCTGGCCTGGCTAAATTCATTTGCTCCTCTGCTTTCTCCTTTATTTACAGAGGGGCTGAGCCAGCTTGGCAGCATTCTGCTATTTCAGTAAAATTAGATATTAATTTTCCCCTAAATGCTCTATAATTTTATTTTATTCAAGCTTTTACAAGGAGTGAGAGTAGAGGTTTTTTTGCCCCACCCCAAATGGGTGCCAATAAAACCTTCATACCCTACTGCAGCTTCAGGTACTCCACGCTTGCAAAAAAACCCAAAAAACAGTGTAATGAGAGAAATTATATATATATATATTTTAAATATATATTAGAGAAAGGATATAAAACTTTATTGGCAGCATATTTCCTACCCCTCTGCTTCAGAAAGCCAGTTTTCTCAAGCCTTCCACACCAAGTGCTGCAAGGAAGGAAAGAGAGAAATAAACCTTTCGGCAAATGGGAGATCACTGAGGGCACTTCCAAACATTTTTGCTGTGAAAGTAATACCTGGTTTTAAGGTCTGGTGTCTTAGGGACCGAGGTGGGATTAGAAGAGAGGGGTCCCAGTGTCTGCCCTGTGTTTGAGGGGCTGGGAAGGCAACATCCCGTGGATGGCAAGGGGAATTCCCAATGCACCTGTGCAAGCAGAGGGGTTTCAATCACAGCATCCCCAAATGGTTTGGGTTGGAATGGACCTCAAGGCCCACCCAGTTCCAAACCCTGCCATGAGTAGGGACATCTTCCACTAGGCCAGGTTGCTCAAGGCATCCTTGAACAATTAAAATGTTTTGTTTGGGACTAAAAAGCACCTCTGTTATTTAATCCCAGAGGTTTTATCGCTGCTCAGATGAAAGGTCCCTTTACCACCACCTCTCTCAGCCCACAGGGATTTTGCACAAAAAAGGCTTATTCCCCAGCTGGGATAAACGGGAATATCCAACTGATCACTCTTCATTGGAACTAGCTAAGGAACTGCTCCAGCTTTTTGGTCTTTAGTGGGAAGGTTTTTTTACAGCCGGACACTGGGCAAAGGGAGCTCACACAGCCCTTCCACAGCACTTATTCACACAAAGCTTTAATATTTGATAATGTTATTTAATAAAATCTGTTACAAGGTTCTTAAATAACTCTTTATGACCCTTTTATGATTTATGTCATGACACAGAACCTCGGGTGTATATATTTTATGTTATTACAGATGTGTAAACTGATATTAATTGTACACATTTCCCCCTGAAGTCTAAGAACTGATTTTTTTCTCTTTTTCCCTTGGCTATATAACTAGACATATAATAATTCCTACAGAAGGTAAAACCAGCACATATAGTAAAAAAAAATGGATGAAAAATGTTTGTGCAGCTCTGCCTTTCATTTTAAATGAATATAAATGTTCGTATATGTCATAAATTTAAGCTGCAAGTAAATTACTGCCAAGTTCTGAGCCCATCTCATGTTTGAGTCCCGGAGTAAAATAGAAAACATTTGTTGAATCAGTCTGCTGAAAGCGGCAAGGAAATGATGTAATGTTTATGAAATATGCAGTTTTGATACAATCCAATTAGCACTCGGGGTTGCTTTCCAGCAGCAGGTTTGCTGGGAGGACTGGAATGGCTGGGAATGGTGGCATTCTTCCTTTGGAGCGGGGTCTTCCAGGAAAACGTTCTAAATCTGTCCATTTTTTGGGGGTAAACCACTCCACAGCCCCGTGCTCACCTGGTGTGGCCATACCTGGCACAATGGAGTTGGGACACAGGATGATGTAACAAAGTCAAATTACCAGGAGCTGCATCCCAGCTTTCTGAGCCCACAGGATTTGCCACCCCAAAATCTGTCTCTGCAAGTGATAAGCCCAGCTGAGGAAGCCACAGCATCAAAAAGAAGGCAGCTAGAGCCAGGATACCTTTCTGTTCCAGTGGGATTACAAAACATTTCGGCATCTGGAAAAAGGGACATTCGTTTTGATTATTTCCTTATGATATTTATTCAATTTGTTATACTTAAAACTATCCTTGTTTTCTCTTCTACCTCTGCCTCCCTCTGTCCTTCTCTTTCATCCCCATATTTCTGTTCATTTGTCAAGCACAGCTAAAAGAGGGGGGGAAAGCCCTGTCAGGAAAAAAGGACTGGAATATTTCACCAGTTTGGCCTTTTTTTGGTTTATGGCACTACATGAACTGCCTGCCCAGGCAGGAAAAAGTGAAGCAAGGATTGAGTTTGACATTCTAATGTCCAAAAACCATGAAAGTGAGGCTGAAATCAAATCCTTGGGCAAGGTATTTCCCCAAACCTCAACTAAATGTGTGATGCTAGTGGATGCACATAGGTCGTGGGCTCAAAAGTGACGGGAGGCTGACTTGAACTCATCTTAAATATTGAATTAAATTATTTTTGTTAATTATTATTGAATTAAAGGAGCCATTGCTGGCTGCCACGGGGACATGAGCCTCACTTGAAGCCTTATAAACCATCAAATCAACAGAAATTGTGATGCCAGAATGGTTTGGGTTGAAAGGGATCTTAAGGATCATTTAGTTCTGACCCTGGAAAAGGCATGGCAGATGAGCAGCCCTGGCAGCTCTGAGTCCAGAGGAGGCCATTCACATGGGCAGAGGGAAAGGCTGAGAGAACTGGGAATGTTCAGCCTGGAAAAGAGGTTTTGGGGTGACCCAATTGCAGCCTTCCAGTATCCGATAGGAGCCCACAAAAAACATGGAGAGAGACTATTTCCAAGGATCTGGAGGGACAGGACAAGGGGGAATGTATTCCCACTGACAGAGAAGCAGCCCTGACTTCTACTCCTTTTTATCTCATCTATTGTCTCTCCCTGTTGCCCAAACACATTTCTCACCAGCTGATAATTTATTCCGTGCGTGCTCCAACCCCCAGCTGTATCCCAGGGCACTGCAAGCCCATTCCATCAACACTTCCCTCAGGATGGAGCAGCTGGATGACTTGTGATGAGTGCAGGCATCGAAGAGAGGAAACAGCAGAGAGAGGAACCCATCCAGAAATGCGTTTGAGCAGCAACAACACCAAAATCCCCTAAGGAGGACCTTGGCTATTCCCTGGGGAAAGCAGCTGGCCAGGGTTTAAGAAGGAGGAAGAAGAAGGGGGTGGAAGTGATTTACAGAAGGTGTATCAAAGAAGATCTCCTCTATAAAATAGGAGTGTCCCTCCTGTCGTTGTTGAAAGGTGTGCTTTAGTTATCTGAGAATGGCTGTTGGGAAAGGTGGGTCCATGAGTGCTCCATTCCCCCTTCCATGTGCCCAGCTCCTCAGCAGAGAGAGCACAGGCATTCTGGAGGAGAAAAGAATCATGCTTGGGCATAGGGTGCTTTTCCTTTTGCCACTGAAAGTAATTACATTTAAAAATGGAATTTCAGAAGAAAAGAGAAACTCTTCACACTTTCGGGTCAAATTCAGCTATTGATTTCAGCTAGAAAAAAGCACGGATTTTCCTTTTATTTTGGGGGGAAATGTCAAAACATTTCACTTTAGCCTTGCTAAAGCCTTTGACGTTTCCCAAGCAAAACTTTTAAGCCTTTTGTTTCCAAACAGCCTTTGTTTATTTCCAATTTGACCTAAATTAACAGACAAAAGTTAGAACAAAAGAGTTAAATAACTCAGCAAAACAAAACAAAGTACTTCGGATGTTTCAGGTTGACCCAACATGACATGTTTTGGGTTTTCTATTTTCCCCCAAAAACTGAGATTCAACATGTGGTGGATATTTTTTTTGTGCGTCTGGTTTGGTCAGGGAGCCAAAAACTCCATTATCAGCCCAGCAATTCTGCAGCCTCTGTGGTGAGGAGAAATCCTGCTGCTTTTACTTCAGGATGGGCATGGTGAGGGGCCAGAGAAGCCCTTTTGCTTGATGGGTCAGCACGGAGGGTGGAGAGCAAGGACAGTTGTGGCCATCAGACCCAGCTGCTGAAACTGCCATCTCTGGGCCCTATAGCCCCTTCCAGTACCAAAAGGGGCTCCAGGAGAGCTGGAGAGGGACTTTGGACAGGGAATGGAGGGACAGGACAAGGGGGAATGGCCTCACACTGACAGAGGGCAGTGCTAGATGGGATATTAAGGAAAAATTCCTCCCTGGGAGGGTGAGAAGGCACTGGCAGGGGTGGCTGTCCCATCCCTGGAAATGTTCAGAGCCAGGTGGGAGCACCCTGTTCTGGTGGAAGGTGTCCCTGTTCATGTCAGGGGGGTGGAACTAGTTGAGCTTTAAGGCCCCTTCCATCCCAAATCAGTCTGGGATTCTGTGCAAACCCATTTTGTGCTGACTGGAGGTGACCCCATCACCTGGAGCTGCAGGTGCTGCTGCTCCATCTCATGCCGGTGGGAAGCGACGCTCCAAGTGCCCTCCCAGGCCGGGGTGCAATTCCCCAGCTCCCCTCCATTGCAGAGTTCACTGTGGAAGCTCATCCCCTCCTGGAAGGGCTGCCCTGGCCTGTGTGGGTGCAGGCAAGGCTGTGGCAGGGGATTATACCCCACACTCATTGTCTTCGGAGCGTGGATGAAAGGGGTAATTCAACCCCGGAGATAACAAACCCATCCCCAGCAGTTGGTGTTGGCATTTCCCATGAAACGCCTGGATGTTGGTTTAAGGAGCCTTCTAAAGAATTGTCAGGATATCTGGCTCCTTCCAGGTGCTGAGTGTCTCTGTGCTGAGCCTTCCCTCTGGTCACCAACGGGCAGAAAAACATTAATTAACTCCAGCACTCCTGAGACACCTGTTGGGAATTTGGGAACCACGTGGTGGGGACCACAGTTCCCACTCTTAGGCACACAGTCCATCCCAGTAGATACTCAGCACTTTATGAAGCATTTCCTGGTTTTCCTGGGGTGTTTTTCCATCAAAGTGGAAAGTTAACAGATAAAAATTGTACCAGGTTAGTTAATAATATATATACATATAATAGATAGATAGATAGATAGATAGATAGATAGATAGATAGATAGATAATGTTTAAACCAATTTACACCAAAGACAATGAAAAAAACTAAAACTGTGTGGTATCTGTGTTACAATATAGTCTAAGATATACCACTTTAATATATATAGTAAAATACAGTATGATATTATGCCAGTTTAATATATATATATATATAGAAATACAGTCTAAGGTATACATCTTTAATACCAATATTAAAATACAGTCTGATTTTATACCTGTTTAATGTATATATTAAAATACACCCTGAGAATAAACCAGTTTAATATATATGTTAAAATATAAACAAATATATACCTTATTAATATAGATATTAAAATATAAACTAAGACAATACCAGTGAATATCACTGGAAACCAGTTGTGCCCTTTGCCAGCCTTTGTGGGTGAATGGGTTCCATGTGCAGCTGGGCCTGCTAATCCAAGCTACCAGCAGATTTCCCGGCTGATTCCAGAGGTTAACTGGAATTCCTGGACTGAGTAGCTGCAAAGTCAGTTGCTCCTGTGCCAAACGTGATCCATCAGCATCACATCCTTCCTCCTGAGCAGCCCAATATTCCTTGCTCGCCGCTGCTCTGGAGGGAAGAAGATCCAGAAAATAGCTGGGATTTGTGGGCACGTTCTGATGCAGGCACGGAGCTTTGGATCCCTCATTTCTCAGCAGGCAGAGGATCCCAGGGCTCAGCGTTTATCACCGTGGAAAGCTCAAGACGTTGGAGCCATGTTTTAATTCCACCTGGTGTCAGATTTTCCAGTGGATGAAGCACCATCTACCCTGCACATGTCCATGTATCGGTTTTATTCAGCAGGATCCGAGGCAATTCAATAGCCTGGTTTAATTCAGCAGAATTCATCCAGCTTAAGTATTTTTCCATCTTCTGCTCAACCTGTTCTATGATTTATCAATTACCTATTTCACATCAATCATGGGTTTAACTTTTACACTCCATAAATCACATTCCTGGCTGAAGAAACGGAGGGGTTTTTTTACAACTGCAAAAAAAAAAAGCTCCTCACCCTCATCTCTTTATATGAGGCACCGTATTTTCTGTGCAATATTTAAAACATCGTTTGCAATCGATGCGATTCAGCGATGAGTCAGAAGATTTGCAGGATGATCGTGAGGTTATAGTGACCTTTGGAGGATAAACTGTATTAAGTATTAATCTTTCCTACAAATAAACCTGATTTCCATCAGTAGTTGGCTGGGATTTTTTTATCCCTGCTAAGGATTCCACTCCTTTTTTTGGAGAAAGCCTCTGTGAAGCATCGTGGTGTCTCAGCTGCTTTGAGGGGAACTGCCCTTCCATTCAAACACAGCCACGACTTTCCATTGACCATGGGAGGTTTGTGGGTGTCTCCCCCTCCCCAAGCCTTATTTTGTAAAGCACTTACTGAAACGCTGCCTGAAAAAACAAACATGAAGCTTGAATCCCTCTCCCGCATCCCGAGGGGACATCTCCATTGAGTCTGGCCCAGGCTCCGGCTGTGCGAAGGCACGGCGACATAATTGCAGCAGGCCAAATGAAAATTAACATTCTGCAAGGCTTTTCTGTTAATCACCCATTGTATCCGACCTCGACCAACTCCCGAGGACTTTTAAAAGGCCCAGACTTCTGCGGAAAATCCCGGCTTCACCGAGGGCAAGGGCGGAAACTTCCACGGGCTTAATGAGCTCACGGGCTCTCCCGTGGCTGCTGTGACTTATTTATGGTGTGGTTTCCTGAAGGATTGTCTAAGGCAGATGCAGAAACGGCTCCAAACGAGACCAAGGTCCCTGTGGTGGTTGATGCTGTGTGGAAATGGGATATTTGGCAGTTTCAGTCCCAAAGAACAGGGGTTAAGGGAAAAGATATGGAGAATGTGCAACGACTCACCTATGAATTTTAAATATTGCTGTTTTGTGGTGTCGCTCCCTCAGCTCCACCCCATTGCACTGGCAGGAGAAAAGGAATGATTGCTTTGCAAAAACACCCCTAAAAAGCAACAAAGCCACACAGGAAACCTGTGCCAGAAATGCTCCAAGGCTGAAGCCCACCACAAACCCTTCTCCTTGGAGGGACAGCCCCTTTCCGTGGTCTGAGGGATCAATAGGATCTCCTCCAGAGGGATCAATTTAATGAACCGATGTGATAATTAAGGGGAGTTTAATGGATGCATCTCGAACAGCACTCCTGGTGAAAATAGTTCTGTTTCCAGGTTTTAACATGGCAAAAAAACCCCTTTCCCAAGAGCAGAATTGCTATTACAGTTGATGATACCATGATAAATGCTCATCTTGCTCTCAGAAAAGCTCATTTTAAAGCAGTGCAAGAGAAAACATTATCAACAGTATTTGCGGGTTCTCTACCAGGAACCAGCCGGTTGCAAATGCTTTGAAATGGAAACAATTTAGAAATTTCAAAAATGTTTGCAAAAAAAAAAAAAAAGACATTTTCACTTTTCGACCAACTCTGTTATTGATTTTCCAGCCTGAATAAGGAATGCTTGTTGAATTTTATGGAAACTGATAGTGGGACTATATGAAACTGGCCATAAAAGATAACAGATTTTGTTTTAAAGTCAGATAAAAGTTATAGTCCCATGTTATTTGGCATATGAATTTCCTATGATACCAATAAAAATGTTACTTCTAAAGCATTTCCTGAGGAATGGCTCTAACCCCAAATGATCGTGGTTATTTGCTGAGGAAAATAGGTTTTATCCCGAACAATAAACCTATGCAGATTTATTAACCTGGGAAGCACACGGCCACTCCGGTGCACCAATCCAGTTCCAGCTGGTGGAATTAATAACACTGATATAATGAAAAATATCTCTTACACTCCAAACCCATTGCCTGCATAATGTCACACATAAAAGAGTTTACTTAGCAGCCCTTTAGCTCTATTTTCCCATTCTTTGCAGAAGTCTTCATTCACAATGGGTTGGTTCTGTTTAAATGGTGATATTTGCCATGGATCACGTTACTCCGGCGCTATTCCCTGCAGATGAATGAAAGCCGAGCAGGAACTAACAGGAACAATCCTCGGAAGATGAGTGTTTGAAACAACCTGAAACGCCGTTCGTGCTTCCAAGGTGAGGGCAGTGAGGCTCCCCCTCCACCCCCAAACTCCAACAAGCCTCCACAGCCCGAGCCCCTGGGCATTCCATGAGAAAATAACCAGGGAGAAGGCTAAATGGAGAGTTAAAGCAGCTCCTCTTTCCACAGGTTCCATGCAGTGGCCAAGCAAATGTCCCACAATGTGGGAACAGAGCTCCCCGAGCCAAAGAAGTTTTTCATGTTACCAGGCAATATTAGGTTGTTCTTTTTAATGTAGGAATAGCTGACTTAACCCAAGAGAGATGCAAATAGGGTGGCTTGCTCACCAGCCCCCAGCTGGAGGGCAAAGGCTGGAGTGAAGGATGAGGAATCACCTTTGGAAAAGGGACAATAAATCCTGAAACAGCCATATTGCTTCTTTTAATTTTTCATCATTTTACCCCCAAACCAGCTCCCACTGTTTAATTCATCCCGTATATCCCAAGGTCGAAGATCCAGTACAGGGTGCTCCACAAATGTCTGTTCTTTCAGAGCACAGAACAATCAGGGGTTTATCCCATCCACTGCCTTTGCATCCTTGGTATCACAGAGTCATGGAATGGTTTGGGTTGGAAGGGACCTTTAAAGGCCATGGACAGGGGCACTTCCCATAGAGTAGGTTGGTGGGACAGTGGAGAACTGTGGGAGATGGTGGCTGACATGAGCTCTGTCCCAGCTCAGTGTGGATCAGAGAGGATGGGACAGATGGGGGTGGCAGCATTTTGGGGGAAATTCTCCTCATTTTGGGCCAAGGAGATGCTGCTATGGCTGAAGCAGCATCCCAGAGCTGCAGATACTCCATGTGGGATTTTCTCATCCACACAGAGCAGGGATGGACTGGGGGACATGTGGGACACAGCTCCCAGCCAGGGCTCCTCCAGTGGCACCTCTGGAGCCAGAGAAAGCACAGAATGCTCTGGAACCCCCCAAAATACCCCAGACTCACCTGGCAGACAATGCTGGGAACAGCAGCAAGAGGGTTAACAGAGGGATTTGGATTTTTGACAAATCAGCACATTCTGCTCTTATAAATGTCTGTATCTGGAGAGGGAGAGGGGGGAACAAGCCAGCCAAATTCTGCATTTTTATAAAGCCCAACCTAAGTCTGCAGGCCCCGCATTAAGGCAAAGAGCATGTTTGCAGGTAATTAGTGTTTATAATCAGTTTGTAAAGCTAAAGTGACTCCAGATCGCAAGGCACTCAAGGAAAAGAAGCCCATAGAAAGGGTTTTTTCCTGTGTGCATGCATGCAAATGCCAAATTAACATCTGCATACAATATATGCTCTGGTCAGACCCAAAATATTGTTGTGGTTATGGCCAATTCACTTAAAAGCTGATATGTTTAAAACCTCACATTAGTATGGATGAAATGTTTTCTGTTCCTTTAACTTTTTTTAGGGCTGGGCTGGTTTTTTTTTAAGTTAAAGTTTCACATTAACGGTACTTATAACCCACAGCTGTTTCCCTGTACCATATAACAATAGTGTTTTGTATCTGAGCAAGTTTGGAAGTCTTCATGCTTACTCAGTTCTTCCAAAACCAAAAGCAACCCCACTTGTTCCTTGAAATGGAAGAGGTATCTTTAGTGTTTGCAAAACAATTAGATTCTTGACAGCTTTTCATAAAGTTGATGTTTTGTTACTGCTTCGGAGACAAGATGAAATTTAATCCCGGGGTTGGATGAAATTTGACAGTTTTGGCTCTGGGAGCTTTTCCTGTGGTTGTGTTTATCCTGCAGGTGACTTCCAGACTGGTGAGGGGCTGTGGGTAGCCCCCAGTAGAGCCAGGTGGTCCAGCTTCACCCAGGGGAAGGGGCATGAAGAGAAGGGGATGTTCATGAGGCAGGAAAGTTGCTGGTGGTGCAAAACCAAACACTGTGCAAGGATCCTGTGAACAACCCAGCAGGAAAACGGCGGGTGAAATTCGGGGAATTCTGATTGTCCTTTAACAGACACACCAGTGGCTACTGGCAGTTTCTGACCTTCATCTTCAGCCCTGCTGGTGATCTCTGGGCCATCCTGAAAGGATGGATCCCACCCAGGAGCCAAGCTGGGAACCCCTTTGTTTGTATCACTAAACCCCACGTGCCTCCACGAGCACACACGGACAGGGACTCCGTGCTGGAGATTCTGGGTGTAGCCTTGGATTGGAGGGATGTGGCTTTGGAGGTCACCAGTTGGCTCCCCTGATGACCATGGGATGAACACAGACAGAATTTGTGCCGCTCTCCTGCCAAAAACATAGAGACCGAGTTCCTGCCAGAGGGTATTTTATTCTCACTTTCAAGCAGATTATGAAGCAGTTTGTTGGGTGGTTGTTGGGGTTTTTTTTCTCTCAGCACATTTCATCTCTTTCTTCAAACCTCCAGTTCGCCGGGAGAGGTTTTGAAGTGGCCTCATTTGTAATCTGACCTCGCTTCTTGTCATATTTGCGTCATCGGCTCCGGGGGCCGTGCTTGGATGCTGACAACTATTCCCAACTTTAAAATATGACTCTTTGGCAACCCAAGGAAGAAAAAAGACAAATACCCTGCTGACTTCAGAGTGTTTCTGCAGAAAATGGTTTGTGGCACAACACAACTGTGACCAGGACTGTCCAGAGCTGCCTGATCCCACCCTGCTTTTTTTCCTGCTGGCTACTGTGAGCCCGGTTACTTTCTCCCATGGATGATCCCCAGAGACCATCAGGCAACTGCAGCCCAAGGAATGTGAGGAGCTGGGGTTGCTGCTGTGGATCCAAACCCTGCACATCCCCACAAGCCTCCTGTGCTCTTCTGGGATCAGCAAAAAGTCAACTGTGGCCCTCTCCCAGCGGGTACCACTCCCAGGACATGGATATGATGGGACCCTGTGCGTGGTCCTGCAGGGTTGTGGCTGGCCCTTGGGTCTTGTACATCCCTGGGACTTTATGTGAATCCATGAGGTCTGGCAGCTCCAGCAAGGTCACCACAACTGGGATCAGCTGACCGGCCCTCCTTTTTGGCAAAGCAAGGTCTTCCCTGTGGGAAGGGGCACAGGAACAGCAGTGGGTCAGAGCAAGGCAATTACAGCTCCTAAGAAATAAGCAGGGACTATTTTAAGGCCACTTCCCAAGGCTTAGGCAGCCAAGGCTGCCCATCAATCCCTCCCAGCTCCTCTTCCTCGCTCATTCCAGCCTCCGTCGCGTCAGCATCTGCAAGGTTGAAACCAAAAGAGGTTCCAGCCAGCCCCAAAATGAAAAACGTAAATATGAAATATTAAAACCAGATCTGCTCCAGAGAAGAACTTTGACATTGCCACAAATCTGAAGAAGAAAGGGAAAACTCTGGCATATAAATTCCGGATGACATCACTTTCTGGGAACGTGGTGCCAAAACAGTGCTATCTCCAGGAGAGCCACAGCAAAAGCTTTGGCTGGCTTTGCCAGGTTAATATAACTTTGATATTAAAAGTGCTTTCATATTTATGCTGCAGGGTGGGGGATGGGATGGGGGGGTTGCGTTTTCCCAAGGGAAATATTACATTCCTATCAGTAGTACCAAGCCAAGGAAGAAAAGGCTTGTCATCCCTGTGCAAGTCATTGATCTTCCTTCCCCAGCTTCCTCCCAAATCCATTGACTTGGAAGCTTCTGTAAGGAGACTGAAACCCACAGAGCTTCTTAGTGGCTGAGTAACACTATAATTAGGGTTCAGGAAATTTTTTCCTTCCATTTATCATCACCAGCTTTTTACAAATTACTGAGAGGAGCCGTTGTCAGGACTCGGACATGGCTGTGCTCCCCTCGCTCTCCTCCTGCAGCAGCTCCAGCCCAGGAAGCTCCTGATCCCCCCACACCACACACCTACCCTTGACGCTTTCCCTCTAAACCTTCTGATTACAAACCTCTCTCAGCACCTCCAGAGAGTAAAAGCCTGTTGTCCAGCCTCTTGCTGTCGGAGCAGACGGCTGGGGCACCAAGCAAGCAACAGAAAGATTGCAGCTGTACGAGGTGCCGATATTGGCAGGGGCTCCTGTGACAGAATTACAGCTGGGGAGATTACCACCATCGCTTTTGGGACTTTTGGGTAACACAGACACTGCTCTCTCTGTAGGGCTACATCAGGCCCCAAGGATTCTATCCCACAGCTGTCCTGCAGGGAAGGGCAGAGCTCAGCAAGCAAACACTGAGCAAAGGGGTGACTTTCAGTACTACCATCTCTGATTCTTGGGAAGACTCTGGGCTTGCTCAAACTAGTGCAAATAATCCAGATTCTTCTCTAGAAGGTGTTGTCAGTGTAAGAGTCAACTTTTTGTTTAGTGGCTCCCCACCTCAGTACCCCCTCAGGAACTTAATGCTCTTCTAGAAGACTCATCTGGTTTGGGACAGTTATTGGGCACCTCAAGCTGTGAAATGAGGAGCTGAGGTGGGATTTTCTTTGGCCATGGGCTGTGAGCAGCCAGGAAGGGTTATGGGGGAGGTCTTCATGGCTGCCAGCACTGGTAGAAACCTGCTGGTGAGCTGGTCTAGCCCAGTCCCCTACCTAAACCAAAAAGTGTTTGCTAAGAGGAAATGTTATGAAGTGCCTGAGTGATCTGGGAATCAAATTCCCCTTTTCTAGCACAACTTAAGCAGTTGTGGGCAGGTTTATAACCTTGCAAATGATGGTTGGATTTGCAGCTTCTTTCAAGAGCTGAGCTCAAAAACTCCTGTGTTCCTCCAAGAGGACAAGAATTCAATTACTAAGAACCCCGAAGATTTGTCCCAGTCTAGAGAATTCCATACAGGCTGTTTTCCAGCCTGAGTAGCACTTACAGAACACTGATCCCCACGTGAGGGTGGGGTCCTTGGCCAGCGGGATTGTGGGATCATCCATCCAGATATGGGACACCCATAGGACGCTGAGCCTGGTTCTTTCCCAGGCCAACACCAGCACCACTTGGTCACTGAGGGCACCCCCTTCAGCCAGGTCCTGTTTCCAGCTTCTCCAGGCACTGGCACACAGTCCAGAGTGGGGAGCACTGGAAGCTCAGGGCCATGGGAAGGCAAACCCTGCAAGAGCAGGGTCTGATGCCAAACATCTGCAAGCCCCACTTCCCCAGCACAGCCTGCTCCTAACCAGAGGGATGGGTTTGAATCTTTAGGATTCTCAGCACGCTCGAAAGGAAATCAATCCGTGGTCCACCAGCGAGTCTCCAGTAACAGAGCCCAGGCCTGAGCGAGGTCTGTAACATTGTCCATCCTGCTCCATGCTCTCCAGACAGTGCTAAAGATTTATGGAGCAGGTAGAGCTGATGGAAACAGTTTTAATCTCCTTTTCTTTTTTTTTTTTTTTTTTTCTTTTTCAGACAGAGAGAACCAGTTCATCAAAATTGACATGTTCCGAGGGATGGTATCGATTTTGACAAAACCGTCGCTGCAGAAGTGTCAGAGTAGATTGTTTCCACCCTCTCACTTTGTTACTGTCAATTTCAAAAGTTCTGCTCCCATCAAGTCCAATTTTCCCTGGATTATGTCAGTCTGCCTGTGCAGCAGGAATCTGCTGTAAGTCTGGTTCATGGCAAGGCAGAGCAGCACCCCATGCTTAAAGGACTGATTTTATTGCAGGATTTATTTGGGGTCTCTGCTCCCAGCATTTTTCTGTGACAGGGAATGACTTACCTGAGGTATGAGGCAGGCACTGAATTTCCCCAGGGATTCTCCCTATGGCAGCTGGCCTCCAGGAAGGACTTCACCTGCTCCCAGGGGGATACAGGTACAGAGAGTGTTTGCCACCCAGCTAGGCTTCCACTTAAGCCTCCTTGCTGGGAACAGCAAACCTTGGTGTCCTGGACCTGCCCCAAAGTGACAGTGGATCTACATGGGACAGGTTTGGCTTTTTGGTTGCTCTCCCTGCACCAAAAATGCTTCTGGGCACGGAGACATGTTTTGGGTTGTATTTTTTAATGAGAAAAATCTCTTCTCCAAACCAAACCATTAAATTCACATTTTTAATAAAGGCTGCTGCCAGTCCAACAGTCAGGAAAAGAGCAGGAACCAGAACCCTGAGTGCACAAAAGCCACGGCTGCTCCTGTGGCCCCCCAGCCCTCAATACCTGCAGCAGAACAGGTTGGGGCTGGGAATACGCTCCGCGTGTCCCTCTGTTCCCGCTGGGAAGGTGAGACTTCCCCGCCGGCTGCTGCAGGCTGCTGTTTCCTGGCTGTGGAGCAAGGGGGTCTCCCTCTGGTGGCAAATTCCACCTGACAGCGCATGGATGGGGCTGCAGGCCACGGTCCCTGGGCTCGGGACACGGCCCTTGCCCTCAGGCAATGTTCCTCGGGCCGCCCGTGCCCAGCGAGAGTCGGCAAAGGGATGCCTTTGCCTTGGGGCTGTGCTGGATGCTCAGCATCCGGCTGTCGTTCCACGTTTTGGCAGCTCCATGACAGTTCTGGAAGGGGATAACTCTGGGAATAACTCAGGCACTCACGCACAATCCCGGCAGGACACTGATGGAAAGGACTGGACTCTGCACTGTGTCTCTGTCTGACTCCAACACTCCTGTCTTGCTCATCCCGGGTCCATCAGAGCCCCCCATCCCACCTCCTCAGGGTGCAGGAGCGCTGCCCCTCCTGCCTGGGGTGGGAGAGGAGGAGTCACAAGGGGGTGCTGAGAACCCAGCACCTGGCAAACACCGGTGCTTTTAAAGGCGTTACTGTCCATCATCACTCCAAAGCTCCTCTGCCACACACTGGAATGCAGCTTTAAATGGATAAACCTGGCAGAGGACCAGAAGACTAGCCAGGCCGTTCGTTTCAGGTGACTCTTCCATCCTCACATCCTTTAGAATCCAGTCAGTGACAGTTTGGCAGCAGATCTTGCCCTGGGACAATCCTCTCACCTACTTAAACTTCCCCCCTTTCCCTCCCAAGCTTTGCAGTGGGATGCACAGCTCAGCTCCAGCTGGGGGCTTCGCAGGGGCAGAGGCAAACCCGAATCTTGCCACCCCGAGGTTGAAGACAAACTAATTTCCTGGGGTGGGATGTGCTTGGCATCCCTCTCGCTCCCGCTCTCCCTCCCACAGAGGCGCCCTCTCTGCAGAAAGCCAGGCGTGTATTCTCCTGCCAGGATATTTCCTCCCTGCCCCGCTGGAGGACCTTCCCCTTCTCCAGACAATGAAGGGACCGACGCCAATGGCAGCGGCTGGTGGAGCCAGGGAATGCAAAGCCCATGGAGCCCATCCTGCACCGCCCCAGCCGGCTGGGCAGGAGGGGGTGACAGAGCGACAAGCCCTGGTGGGTGGGCAGCCCCCACCAGTCCCCTGGGACCAGGTGAGGTTGGTGGGAGATAGCCAGGACTGCCCTGTAGCCCCATAAGCAGTCACCCAGTGAGGCCATGGGCCGCCTGGATGCAGGGGAAGCCCAGGATGAAGTGTGGGGAGAAGGACTGCAGTGTGCTCACACTGGGGTGGGGGTACAAATTCAGGCCTGGCACAGGGCAATTCCAAGGGTGCAAGAGATCCCTCAGAGTCCTCCCACTCGCAGATGTTGCCTGAGGCTGGGAGAACCCAGGAGAAGCGATGGTGCTCAGCCAGACCCCGAGGGAGGGAGGGAGGTCAGCGGCGTGTGCCCACGGCTGTCACTTTTTATTAAGGTTTGTTATTAGAAAAATATATCATAAAACATTGTGGCACGTTTGTCCATTCCTATTCCGGGGCACAGGCTCTGGATGACGGATGGAGAAAGGGCTCCAGCATGGATGCTCCAGCATAGGAAAGGCAGAAATTGCTCCCTTGGGCTGGGACAGAACCAGGGATGCTCCCAGCAGTACCTGGGGACAGATGCACTCACTGCATCCAGCCGTCTTCAGGGACATGGGGAAGGACAAAGAAAGTAAGAGGGGGGGGAAAAACAATAAAGAAGAAAGACTGAGTCTCTTCTGTCACCACTTTCTGATCCAATGGAGGTAAAGTGCCACTCTGGGAATGTCCTGACCAAGATTTGCCACGGGAGAAAGTCGCCTCTCCCTGCCCAGGCTGTCTCCTCGTCCCTGCAGTGGCAGTGGCGCTCTGGAAACAGTTCCATAGCACTTCGTGCTTCGGTAACAGTTTGCAGGTGCTTATTCCAAGAGTCCCTGTCTCTAGGCAGCTGCTCCACGGCTCTAGGATGAGGAGGTTGGAATAGAGAGTCCATGGATGGTGTTTAGAGGGTCCGGAGGTTTCCCCACAGGGCTGGTGGGTTTTCTGTCCACGACTGCAGGAAAGGTGGAGAGGAAAAAACCAGACAACAAGGCAGGGGATTGATGGACTCCGAGCACATAGACCCTCCTCCAACAGCCCCCCAAGAAGAGTTTTGCCCCTCAAGGCCCCTCATCCAGCCCCTGGGGAAGGCAGCCCTTTGGAAAGGGGCTGCCAGGCTCCTTGTACCCGGGAGAAACAGAGACGAAAAGGAGGAATGCGTCCAGTGAGAGGGACCATGGTGATGGCATTGCCAGAGACCAGGATTTGCCTGGGGAGAGAACCCAGACAAGTACTCTCCACACACAGAGCACATTCTACTCCCTTCCTTAAAGCTGGGATGTCCTAGGAGGGGACTGTGCCAGCAGTGCTGAGAGGCGAAGGGGACGTCACTGTCACACCATTCCAGCTGTGGTGAAACTCCTGCAGAGCTTCATCCCAACCTCAACTCCACCCAAGGCTGGCCCAGACCATGGGAATTTCCCTCGCACCATCCACCAGCCGCCTTCGGGGAGTGGGATATTTATCCCGGAGCTGCCGGGGGCACTGGGATAACCGGGGAGAGCTTTCCGTGAAAATATGTCAGTTTGGAAAAGGTCTGAAATTAGAGGGTGAAATTGCCTGGCTGAGTATGTCTGTCTGTCTTTCCTTCCGTCTTTCCACCCTTTTCCCCCTCTCCGCACTCACTGCAGGGACCAGGGGCCGGGAAGCACCCCCAGTCCATCCCACTGGGTGACCACTCTTTCTCCTCCAGCCCCTGCTCGGGTCAGGGTCTGGGGGGGCTTTTTGCCAGATAATCCAATATTTGTGTTGTCCCAGACAAGTAGCAGAACCAGAAAACCGATTCGAAATAAATTAAATATTTTTTTAAAAAGCTTTTAAAGCTAAACATAAAACACAAAGCAAACAAACAGCAACAAAAAACCCCATGCTAAACAAAACCCCACAAACGTTTAGAGAAACTCTGTGAGCCTTTGGGCACGACAGCTTAAAAATCGGCAAATCAGAAAACTTAGGCTCCAAGTCACTTAAAGTACCTCAAAACTACATTAAATATGCACAGGTCTGCTTTCCTGTCTCTGGTCGTTTTATATCCTTTTTTAGTTCCTTATTTTCTATTTTCTTTCATTCCTTTTCCTTCCTTCCTTCTTTCCTTTCCCTTGTTTTTTTGCTCTAGGTTTCTCCCTCTGTCTTTCCCCCCTTTAAAAAATCGATTTAAATTATCTGTTCTTGTTATCTTGATTACTCGCGGCAGGTTGACGGAGTTAGAAATGTTAAAGAATAAAAACCAAACCAAATCCAACCAATAAAACATTAAAACCCTAGAAAAATTACATAAAACCGGAATAATAAGTGGGAAATTAATTGCAAATTAATTAAAATAATAGAAAGTCTAATACTGCCCGAAAAGACCAAAAATACCGACAGGGGTTTTATAATCCGGGCGGAAAAATCGAGATTCTTAAAACGAAACCGCCTATCGAGGAAATAGAGCACCATTAATGAGGTGAAATAATTAACAGGAGACAAAAGAACAGCCTCACTTAACAGCCTCAAATTGCTCCTTTGGAATTCTCGGCGGAGCGTTCGGAGGGAAATAATTAATTATTAGCCTGGCAACAAATTAAAATAATAGTTCCTTATAATAATTAATAATAAATCGTTAAATAATTGTTGTGACTTCATCATTTCTAGTTAATTACTAGGAATTAAGAATTCCCAGTTAAGACTTCTGCCTTTCTGTGTCATTCCAACGTTCCCGGCCTCTTGGCATCCCTGTTAATTTGGAGGGGATGTCGGGAAAATGCTCCTGCTCTGTCCCGCCGCTCCCTCGCATTCCGGGGGTATGGACAGCGCTGGATTCGCCCTGCATCTTCCCGCTTTGCTGGCGATTCCCAGCGGGTGTGAATGAGAAGGAGAAACGATTTCCAATTTATAATCGCGCTATGGTGTCTGAGGCTGGAGGGCTGGACGGGGACCACCGCAATACCGGGCGGGCTCGGGTTTTTGGGGATAGGATGGATATTAAGGATATTCAGCGAGGCAACCCCTGCCTGAGGGTGGGGGGACGCGCTCCAGCCACTAATCCCCCTCCCGCCCCTCTCTCCCGGTAGGGTCCGCAGCTCCCCCGGGGGTCCCCGCCAATGTCCCCCGCCTCTGTCACCCGCTCACCTTCCCTCCCGGGCTGCTTGAACGCCATGGCCGTGGCCAGGTCACCGCCGTGGACGGTCACGCCGTGGCCGTGGTGGGCCAGGGGGGTCCCCTGCGGCTGCCAGGGCGGGCCCGGGGGGATGTAGCCGCCGTGGGAGCCGCCGTAGACGCCGGGCTGGGTGGAGGGGGGGTAGGCACAGGCCGGCAGGAAGGTGCCCATCGAGGAGAGCCCCGGGCCGGGCTGGGGACAGGCACAAAGAGACGGGGAGGGGGGAGACGAGGGAGGGGGCTCAGAACAGCCAACCCGGCTCTGGGGATCGGGGTCCCCCTCGGGAAGGTGGAGGCCGGGCGGAGGGGGAATGGGAGTGGTGGGAAATCTACCCCTTCCCTGTCCCCTCCGTGTCCCCCCGTCTTATCCCATTCCTTGCCTCACTCATGCCCTTCTCCCTGTCCTCCATCCCCTGCCCCCAATCCCTGTCCCCTACTGCCCCTCTCCCTGTCCCTCCCTGTCCCCTGCTGCCCCTCCCAGCAGTCACCTGCGGGTATTTGATGTCTCCCTCCATGGCCGCCTTGTCGAGTCCGTTGACCGCCTGGCCCGGGGTTGGGAAGCCCGTCCTATTCACGCTGGGCCACTCTTCCATTTTGGGGGGGTAGGCAGCCCCCTCCGTGCCAGCCAGAGCCCCTGCGGAGCAAAGCGTCAGCCCTCAATGCCCCCGAGCTCGGCCCGAGTACGGTTTGGGATTAACAGAGGGAAATCCCGGGTTTGCAAATGTCTGAGGGCACAAACCCACGGAGCGGGGGCACAGGAATCCACGTTGCCTTCCAGTGTCCTCCAGAATCCCGGGACAGCCCACTGGACCGAAATTTGGTAGCACACCGTGGGGAGAGGCTGTGGCGTCGTCCCCAAACCCGACTTTCCCCCCCGCCCCCTCAATTTTAAGCCCCCGGTAATTTAGGGGGCCCAATTTCTCTTCTGACGAAGGAGATTTATAAAATTGACATCGGAATTTTAAGGATAAATGATTGCACGGGGCAAAACGCATGCGGTTGATTTACTCGGGCTTTTGGAAGGATAAAAGGACCCGCAGCCCCCTGCCACGTCCCGCGTCCCCTGCCCGGAGTCGGCAGGGCTCGGGGCTTGGCGCTGCCGGCGCTCCCGAAGCCCCAAACCCGAGGCAACTTCCCGGGGGTATCCCGGAGGCCGGATCCGAAGTGCTTTGTCTTCTCCTTTCCCCCCTCCCCCGTTTGTTTTCTCCCCCTTTTTACCCCTTTTCCGTATATATAATTTTTTCCCCCCTTTTGAGAAGGGAAATTCAGGGCTCCGAATTTGCGGTCGGCAATCTATCATCCCTACGAAAATATTTTCCACATTTTTCATAAAAAGTTCAAGATGTGGCTGAGCAGAGGCCGCATCTGGCCCCACCACCCCGACGGGCTGGTGGAGCGGGGGGTGGCCCTCAGTATAAAAAAAAAGGAAGCAAAATATACAAAACAAGAAAAAAAGAAAAGAAATCAAAACCAAAAATCGAAACAAACAAACAAATCCCTGAAATAAACTAAAAAAACTGAAACAAATAAAAAAGAACGAAACGAGCAAAACAGCACGAAACAACAAAAAGTCACGAAGCAGGGAAAAAGGCACGAAACTAATAAAAAACCCCGAAATAAGCTAAAGCGCACAAAACAAGCCAAAAAGCACGAAACAAACAAAACCCACGAAACAAATGCAAAAAAAAATCGAAACATACAAAACCCTCGAAAGAAATAAAAACCCAAACCAACAAACAAAAAAAGGACAAAAAAAAGACCTCCAAAAAAACCCCAAAACAAAACCAAACAGACAACAACAACAAAAAAGCCAAAACCGACGAAGAAACCCCAAAACCGACCAAAAAAAAGGGGGCAGGGGTGGGGTGGGTGGGGGGAAGCGAAATTGCCGCAGGTCGGGCGGGGCAGGGGCGAGCCCGCGGCCGGGGTTGGTACCCACCCGCCTGCTCCACGAAGGTGCGGATGCCCAGGATGTTGGTGACGGAGTGCGCCGAGGGCCAGGAGCGGGGCAGCCCGACGGGGGGGGCCCCGAGGGGCGCGGCCGGGTGCCCCCCGGCCTTTGCGGGCGGCGGGGCGGCGGGGCCGGGGTACGGGTACTGGTAGATGTGGCCGCAGGGCAGCGCGGGCGGGGGCCCCGGCGGGGCGAGCCCGCCGATCTTGTTGCGCAGAATGCGGCTGATGGAGCTGACCGAGGGCACGTTGTACTTGTCGCACACGCCGTCGGCGAGCAGCCGGTCGCGGATCTCCCAGGCGAAGATGCCGGGGTCGCCCTGCTTGTAGTCGCGGATGTGCTTGACCACGGCGGGGGTGGTGACCCGCGGCTTGCTGCCGCCGATGGCCCCGGGCAGGATGGAGCCCGTCTCGTGGTACCGGGCCAGGATCTTGCTCACGCAGCCGTGGGACACGCGGAGCTGGCGGCTGATGTCGCAGGGCCGGATCCCGAGCTGCGCCAGCTCCACGATGCGCAGCCGGATGGCGTTGGGCAGCGGCCGCCCGTTCACGAACACGCCGCCCAGCTGGTTCACCTCCCCGTACGTGTGCTCTGCGGGAAGGGCATGGGTGGGATGCATGCGATGCATGCGATGCATGGGATGAGGACGCGACGGTTGTGGTCCCCGCGGGCTGCCCGAACAGCGAGCAGGCTTGGGACGGGGACGCGGTTGCCAAGGGAAGGGGAAAGGGAAGAGGGAACGGAAAAGGGGGGGAGAAAAGAAGCAAAAAAACCAAAAAAGGAAGTGGTGAAAAAGGGGGAAGCAAAAAGGAAAAGGGAAAGGAAAATGAGAACGAGAGAGAAAGCGAGAAAGAGAAAAAAGAAGGAGACAGGAAAGCAGAAAGGACAGGAGAAAAAGGAGAGGGGAAAAAAGAGGTAAAAGAGACAGTAAAAAAGAAAGGGGGAAAATAGAGAGGGGAAAAGAGAGAAAAAGAAAAAAAGAAACCAGGAGGAGGGGGGAAGGACAGGAGAAAAGGAGAAAAAGCGAAAGAACGAGACAGGGGGAAAGAGCCGCAAGCAGAGAGCAGAGCGAAAGCGAAGGGAGGAGCGGGGAGGACGGGGGAACACGGAGCCCTCCCGGCCGGGCACATCGTGCCGGCCCCGGCCCCGGCGCTGCGGGCCGGGACACTCCGGGCCGGACCCCCGCCCGCCGCCTCCCCCCTGCCCGGTGCCCTCCCCCGGCTCCTCCAAGAGCCCCGCGGAGCCGTCCCGGAGCCGCCCGCACTCACCCATCGCCCGGCGCGGGGGTCGCGCCGCTCCGCCCGGGGAGGGGGCAGCGCCTGCCCCGGCATAGAGAGCCCGGGGGGCGGCGGGGAGCCGGCGGCCGGGGGGTCCTGGCGGCGCCGGGGCCGTTCCCCGCTCGCGGGAAGCCCCCGCCGCTCCTCGGGATCAATTTGACGTGGGAATCACGTCAATCCCGGCCGTCACGGCCGCGGCGCCACCGCCCATTGGCTCCCGCTCGCTCCTAAATGGCCGCGGCGAGGAGGGACGGGGGGGGCTGGTACCCTTTGCCCGCCCCCTCGGGGCCCGCGCCCCACCACTCCTGTGGAACCCCCCCCGCACACCCCCGCAGGTCACCCTGCACATCCCCCGAGCTGCGGCAAGGCGGAGCGGGGTCCGCCGTGGGGGTCCGAAAGCCCCCTCCGTAAGGCGTCAGGGTCCCTCCCGGCTCCCTTCCCGCTCCCGTTCCCACGCGGGACGCGGACACGCACCTGCCCCGCCTCCAGCCCCGACGGGACCCACGGTCGGGGGCAGCGCCGGGGGCTCCGGGAGAGGAGGGTCGTGCTTTAGCGGGGCGGAAGCACCCACGGAGCCCTTCCCCGGGGGGGCTCCCCTGCGGACAAGCTGCTGCCCACCCAGCAGTGGAATCCGACTTTTTTCCCAAAAAAAATAGCTCCCGAGAGCAGCCTCGTGGATGGGGCGAGTGTTCGGGGGATTCCTGCGGACTTTTATCCCCCCTCCCGCAAGGAGAGGTCGGTGGGAAGACCGTGAGTGTTTCCCCGCAAACGACGGAAAGGGTGGGGGGCAACAGGGGGGCTCAGCGGGGGCAGCAGCACGAAAAGGCCTCTCGGCTGCGCGTTTTAAGGCGGCTGGAGGGGGCACAGCGCCCATCGCCCCGTGTCCGGCCTCCCCGCCTGCAGTGCGGGCAGCCACACAAACGGCACCCACGCGTGAAGGGGCAAGGAGGGAAAGCCCCAGGGGGTGTCCACTCGGGCGCGCCCTGCTCTGCTCCCCACCCACCCGAGACCTGGGGTCGAACCCTCGGGGGGATGGCGGCAGACGGTGCCGTCTGAGCGCTAGAAAAAGCGCCGGGAAAAGGAAGCGGATCGATTAAACAGGAGCTGAGCATCGCAGGAGCGTGGGGGTGCCGTGAATGCCTCACCTCCCCCGTTACCCCTCCGGCTGCAGCCCCCGGGGGCGCCGGGCCATGAGTTTGGCGTTCTCAGCCTGGCGGAGCGGCTGCCGCAGCCCGCGGGGAGCCGGCCATCGAACGGCGGCCGGGGAAGGCAGGTGTGGCTCTCCCTGCCCTGGGCATCCCACGAGACGGTTTTTTCGGGGAGTGTGGGCGTCCTTTCCCACCCGCGGAGGAGCCTTTCCCCCCGGGAACCGCGCTCGGAGCATCCCCGATAGGGCGGCGGGACCCCTTGAGCGCAGCCAGCCCGCATCCCTGCTCCGTGGTGATGAGGTGCTGGGGAAGTCTTTTCCAAGAAAAATATCCCCCTGAGAAGCGATTGCCCAGGGGCAGCCCCTCCACCTGCTCCCCGCATCCCCCCGGAGCTCTGCCGGGCTGCCACACGGGACGAGGGGCTGGGATCGTCGAGACCCGGCCGCTGCAGGAATGTGTCCGTAGACATAGCGGGGATGGAGAGGGAGGAGAGGAAAATAGGAAGGAAACAAAGAAGGAAAAGAATAATGAAAAGTAAACCAAGAAAAGTAGAAGGAGGGAAATGAGAAGACAGAGAAAACGAAGAAGGGGGGAAAAAAGAAGGAAAGAGAGGTATAAGATAAAGGAAAATAAAGGGGGTAACGACAAAATTAAAAGGAAAGAAAAAAAGAAAATTTAAAAAAAAAGAAATTGAGAAAAAGGGCAAAGGAAAAATAAGGAAAAATAGAAGAAATTAAAAGAAAAGGAAAAAGAGAGAGGAAAAGAAACAGGCGAAGCAGAGCAGCCGGGGGCGGCTGCCTCAGGTGAGATGCGGACGGGGGATCCCTATTAATAACACGCTGCAAATGCTCCCTGGGGTGCTCAGCTCCCCGCGGAGCCGCATGGGCAGCGCCGGGGGCTGCCCGAGACCCCAAATCTGCTCCTCCGGGCCGAGTCCTTCCCCCCGCCCTGGCCCGAGATGGTTTCCATTTGCTCCGGCTCCTTTTTCCCTTCTTATCGTTGCGAGCGCCGGGAACGCAGTGCAGCGTGAAAATGCATCTGAAAAACCTTTATTTTACCAATTTTTTGTCAAAGCTGCCGGACATTCGTGGGTGTTTTTATGCCTCGGGTGACAGAGGTGGGATTTTGCATCGTTCGTTTGGTTGTATAAAAACAGGATCAGCAGTGGAACGGAAATATCAAGGATATTCTTCTACTGCAGCAGCTGGCGATTAGTATAGGTAAAGGTAGGGGTTCCTGTGCATTTCACCAGTATTTATTCCAGATTATTTATTATGTAATAATATGGTACTATTACAGTTTAATAAATAATACCGTTATATTACTATATAGTCATTCCATCATATATTACATTGTCATATTGTTATATAATTCTGCTGTATTGTTATTTAATACTACCATACTAGACTATATCATTATATTATTTACTATAATTCATTACTAATTCAGGAATGCTGTGGCTCTTAGAGCAGTTTATGGAGCTTGTTTTCTGTCAGGATCAATCCAAATTGGAAAATTCTGTCGCTGGGGGAGCAGACACATTGAAAATGGTCCAGCAAGTGCAATATTATCTCTGTGCCTGTGCTTTGTGTGTCAGGGGGAACACAAAATTAATTCTGACAATATTTTTTTCTCCAGCCTTCAGGCATGAACTGTATGCAGGGAGTTGGAGGATTCTGCAGCCGTGTGGCGAAAAAAGCTTTCTGTTTGCTGAAGAAGAGGGTTTGAGGGCTAAACCGAAATAAAATCCTTCTCCAAAGCTCATTCTGAGAGATTTCAGTTAGTTATCTCTTTCAGGTTGGCAAAGGCCACAGGTCGAGTAATTCACAATAATTCAGTTTTATTTGTTCAGTGCAATTTTGCTCTGTAAAATACACCCCTGCCAGAAGGCTCCTCAAATCCACATAAGAAAAAAACACACCTAAACCGCTCAGACTTTTTTTAGTTTGGATTTTTTTTTCCCCCCTAAAGACTACGTTTTTTGATCACAGGTTCTTAATGTGAAAATGAGAGCGAGATCCTGGATCCTTAACTTAAAAAAAAATCCTTGTGTGAAACGTTGCTGATCTGAGAGCGACACTGGGAGCATTTAGATGAAGTAAATTGTGTGGATATATCCTGCCTTTCTTTTTGTCTTGATTTACTGCCTCAAAACCATTTCAGAGCCCTTGAAAGCTGCTGTTCGTGGATTTGAACGCTCATTTCATGCCCCGAGCAGCTCGTAAGGAGTGGGAGGGTGTTTGGCTCAGCCTGAACCCTCCTGCCTGCCACCAGCTCTGGAGGTGCCCGGTCACAGACCATCCCCTTTCCTTTCCAGGTATTGAACGTTAAAAATACAGAGTATTTTTGGAAGAATGTGAAACAATCTCAGCGTTAACAGCGCGAAGAGATCTGGGGACAGGGACTGCCTGCCCCGGCTGGCGGGGGCTCCAAGGAGGGGGCGAGCTGAAGGTTGTTCCTTGCAAAAGCTTAATCCTGCTCACCACCATCTGGGAGCCGTGTGCAAGGGACCGTCTGGCAGGGGCAGCCTCTGGATTTGGCAGGGTTTGGAATCAAACCGCTGCGGAAGCTGCAATGCCGCACCCGATGTCACTGCCCGTGGCAGAGAGACACCCCTCAGCCTCTGCCTTTGGGGTCGTTCCTCTGCCTCCCGCCTTTCTGACACAGCATGCGTGTCCTGCACAGCATTCCCTGTGGGAATGGCCACTCCTGTCCTGCAAACACTCATCCAGCCGTGACTCCAGAGGTGCTGAGAACGTTCTGACTCTGGTGGGAGCTGTGGGTGCTGTGAGGGACAACCAGCGCCTTCTCAGATGGAGTCCTTGTCTCCTCCCTCACAAATTGCCCTCAGTACCCCCAGGGTCAGAGAAACATGGAATCATCTAGGTTGGAAAAGACCCCTAAGACCCATCAAGCCCAACCTGACAGACAGTGCCTGTCTCTCTTTGGTGAATATTTCACGGGTCCTACAGCACTCTGAAAGAGAAACAAAACTCCCTCCAAATATTTTCCTTTAGATTAAGGTCTTGCTTACTGTTAAGCCCACATGGAAACCCTGGCCTAGGTGTAAATCTTTGCAGGATCAGCTTATTAACCTCTGCCCAGCTTTGCAAACAAACGCTGCACGTGCTCGCAGGCAGCGGAGCTGAAGGGCTGCTAAATCTATTCCCTTTGTTTTCTTATTGAAATGGATTTCTCCTGGCCACAACCAAGTGGGAAGGCCGCAGGCTTGGCAAAGGACGGGATGCTGAGTTGTGCTGGTGGAAAAACACATCACGCAGGCTGAAATAGCACTGGGGAGGCTTGTTGGGCTTGGCACGGGGTGTCCACAGAGCAGCTGCACGCAGGTGGCCCCGGGGGAAGAGCAGGGAATCTCCTTCTCCTGGAAAATATTTCAGATGAGATTTGGGGACATTTGCTCACACTTAAGTCAGCCAGGTTTTATGGCATGGATCCAACCAGCACATCACCCCCAGACTCCTGGAGATGGTCCTCTGTTGGATTTTTGTGGGATCTTCTCATCCAGAGGGAGTCCTGGAGAAGGACTGCAGTGGGGAAGGAGGGGATGTACATCAGGGTGACCTGAAAGGTGGGATAAAAAATCCATTATCTCACAGAGGAATAACCTGCCCTGATGTTCAGCCAACAATGGGTGAACCCAGTGCCAAGGTCTCACCTGAGTCAGGAGCCTGTGGCTGATGCAAACACAACTTTGGGGGGGGGGGGGGGCCGCACTGCCTCCCCCCTGCATTTGTCCCCCACAGGCCCCCCA
>JAWWTY010000106.1:4962250-5004786 GCA_035222235.1 Margarornis squamiger
TTGGGGTTTGGGGTGCACAGACACCAGCCCAGGGGGTCCCTTTGGGGTTTGGGGTGCACAGACACCAGCCCAGGGGGGTCCCTGAAGGGTTTGGGGTGCACAGACCCTCGGGGACACCAACCCAGGAGGTCCCTGTGGGGTTTGGGGTGCACAGGCATACAGGGACACTGTCCAGGAACGTCCCTGTGGGATTTGGGGGGCACATCATGGGGCTCATCCATGGACTCATCCTGTTTTCCCACCCCTCATCCACTGCTTGGCCCCGGGGGGACCCCGGTGGGTTTGGGGGTGCTGGGGGGGGGGCTGTTTTATGGACTGTCTGGGGTGGGGGGGTGTCTCTGTTCCATGTCAGTGTTCTTAAAAAGCTTATTTATTATCAGAAATATAACACCCACCTACGTGCAGCCCTGCCTGGCCCTGTGTTTTTGGGGAGGTGTTGGGTTTTGGCGGGGTGTTTTTGGGGGGTCACTGGTGATGGTGACACTGATGTGGGGGACCCTGGGGAGTTTGGGGGTCCCAGGGATGTGGGGACACCAACATGAGGGGGGTCCCTGTGGGATTTGGGGGTCCCAAGGACTTGGGGACACTGACCTGGGGGGTGTGGGGGTCCCAGGGATTTGGGAACACTGACCTGGGGGGTGATCCCTGTATGGTTTTGGGGGACCTGGGGACACTAACCCTGAATGTGTTTGGTGGGGGGCTCAGAGACCCCGACCCACGCGGGGGTGAGGGGTACGACACTCATTTGCCTACACAGAAGCTTCTGGCGGGATCCATAGAGCGCAGAGACCCTTCCCCGGGTTTCCCTGTGCATTTTGGGGCGGGGGTCGCAGGGTCATGGGGACACTGACCTGGGGGGACTCATTTCCTTGGGGTGGGGGGCAGCTGCTCCACGGGGCGGAAGGATCGCGCGGCGCGGCGGTGCTTCGGCCCACGCGCGGGGGGTGCCGGGAGCTGTAGTCCCCTCCGCGCGCAGAGGCTGCCGGGAGTTGTAGTCCCCGCGCCGTCCCGGCGTGCCCCGCGGACATGGCGGCGGAGCGGCGGCGCTGAGCCCGGCACCGGCACGGTGAGCGGGCACCGGGCACGGCCGGGAGGGGGGTCACGCACGGCCGGGAGGGACCCCCGCGGGGGCTGGGGGCTGCAAGGACCCGGTAAGGCCGAGCTGGGCTGAGTCCCGGTAGCGGGCGCGGCGGGCGCGGCCTGGAGCGCCGGATCCTCCCCCTCCCCGGGCCTACCGGAGCCCTCACGGGGCTTCTCTGTCAACCCCTCTCTGGGTCCCCCGGCCTTCCGCGTTCCCTTCTGGGGGCCCCTCTGTGCCCCCCTCCCCGAGTCCTTCAGCTCTTCCTGGTTCTTCTTGGGGTCCCTCTGTTTCCCCCCCTGGGTCTTTCAGAGTCCCTCTTTGCCCCCCCCGGGTCCTTCAAGGCCTCCCCAGTCCCTACTGGGAGTCCCTCTGTGCCCCCCTGGGTCCCTCAGGATCTCCCCACTCCCTCTTGGGGGTCTCTCTGTGCCCCCCACCCCGGGTCCTTCAGCTCTTTTTAGTCCTTCTTGGGGTCCCTCTGTGCCTCCCTGGCTCCCTTAGGACAACCCCGCACCCTCCTGGGGTCCCTCTGTGCCCCCCACCCCGGGTCCCTCAGGTCTTCCTGGTCCTTCTTGGGGTCCCTCTGTACCCCCCCCGGGTCCTTCCAAGTCCCCCCACTCCCTACTCGGGGGTCCCTCTGTGTCCCCTGGGTCCCTTAGGACCACCCCGCACCCTCCTGGGGTGTCCTTCTGTGCCCCCCACCCCGGGTCCTTCAGCTCTTCCTGGTCCCTTCTTGGGATCCTTCTTGTGTTCTCCCGGGTCCTTCAAAGTCCCTCCACTCCCTTCTGGGGTACCAGGGATGTGGGGACACCAACCTGGAGCATCCCTGGGGGGCTTGGGGGTCCCAGGGACCCCCTCTATGCTGACCCCTGGGTCTCTCAACTCTTCCTGGTCCTTCTTGGGGTCCCTTTGTGCCCCCCTTCAAGTGGGTCCTTGAAACCCTCCCCACTCCCACCCTGGGGGCCTTCCAGGGTCTCCTCCAGCCTCCCCGGAGTCCCCCTGCTCCCTCCCCATGTCCCCCCGGCCCTCCTCGCACCCTCTGTGGGGTCTCCCAGCCCTCCCGGGTCCCCTTCACGTCCCCTCCACTGAACCCCCTCCCCACAGATGGCCGGAGAACTGGCGGACAAGAAGGACCGGGACGCGTCCCCGGTGAAGGAGGAGAGGAAACGCTCCCGTTCCCCAGACCGGGACCGAGAGAGGGACCGGGAGCGCGACCGGGACCGAAAGGGCTCCCCTGCCAAGGACCGAAAGCGACACCGATCCCGGGACCGCAGACGGAGCCGATCCCGCTCCCGGTCCCGCTCCAAGTCCACGGAGAGGTGAGGGGGCTCCTTGGGGTTTTAGGGAGGAGCTTTGAAGGCCCCATGAGAGTTGGGGGGAAGGTGGGACCGTGCTGTGACATCCCAGTTTCTCAGGGATCGGCGGCACAAGGAGCGGGACCGTGACCGGAGCAAGAAGGAGCGGGACCGGGATAAGGATGGGCACCGGCGCGACAAGGATCGGAAGCGATCCAGGTGGGCCCTGTTGGGTTTTGGGGGGTCCCTGCTCTCCCCTAAGCCCCCCAGAGACTGGGGATCCCCCAGGGCTATGTCCAGTGCCTGATTCCACGCTGTTTTTCCTGGGAAGTTTGTCCCCGGGCAGGGGGAAGGACTCCAAGTCCCGGAAGGATCGGGATGCACGGAAAGCAGAGGAAGAGGAGGAGAATGCACTGAAGAAGGAGAAGGTGAGAAGGCTCTCAACTGGGAGTGGCTGCAGGGGGATCCAGGTCCCTGGGGAACAACTCCAGGGGGATCCAGGTCCCTGAGGGCGGTGCTGACATCCAGCTCTGCTTCCAGGCACAGCCACTGTCCTTGGAGGAGCTGCTGGCGAAGAAAAAGGCGGAAGAAGAGGCAGAAGCCAAGGTGGGAGCAGGAACAGGAGCCTCTTCCTTGTGCCAGGGCTGGGGATGTTTGGGGGCACCCCAAGAGGGAGTGGGGAAGGGGACTCAGGGGGTAAACGGGGGGACCCAGGGAGCACACTAGGGGCTGTGGAGACCCTGAAGGGAGAAGGGGAGGCCTGGGGGAGCTCCAGGAGGGAGCAGAGGGACCCTGGGAGGGAAGAGGAAGGGCTGGGGGACATGGAGTGGCACAGAGGGGGCTCCATGAGGGAGTGCTGGAGGACTCGGGGGATGCAGAGGGACTGTGGGAGGAGAGGCCTGGAGAACTCCTAGGAGAGTACAAAGGGACCCTAGAAAGAAGAGGGGAAGGCTGGGGGGCTCTGGAGGGAACAGACAGAGCCCAGGAGCAAGTGGGAGCTTGTGAGGGAGTTGGGAATCCTGGAGGACCCCAAGAAGGAGCAGAGAGGGCTGGGGGACCCCTGGGAAGGAAAAGGGAGGGCTGAGGGACCCAGGGTGGGCACAGAGGGACCCCGGGAGGGAGTGGAGGGGTCTGGAGGGACCCTCAGCAGCGCAGGGGTCGCAGCCAGGCCTGGTATGACCCTTCCTCTCTCCCACCCCAGCCCAAGTTCCTGTCCAAGGCGGAGCGGGAGGCCGAGGCTCTGCGGCGGCGGCAGCAGGAGGTGGAGGAGCGGCAGCGGCTGCTGGAGGAGGAGAGAAAGAAGAGGAAACAGTTCCAGGAGATGGGGAGGAAGATGCTGGGTAAGGGGTAACCCCTGGAGCCCCCCTCCCACCCAGCCCTCAGGGCGATGCTGGCTCTGAGCCCCTTCCCCTGCTCCCCAGAAGACCCTCAGGAGCGCGAGCGCCGGGAGCGCCGGGAGCGCATGGAACGGGAGACCAACGGCACCGAGGACGAGGAGGGCAGGCAGAAGATCCGGGAGGAGAAGGACAAGAGCAAAGAGCTCCACGCCATCAAGGTGGGGCTGGGGGCTGGGCTGGGGGGCTGGGGAGGTGTCCAGGGGGTCCCACTGACCCTGGGGTCCCACAGGAGCGGTACCTAGGGGGGGTGAAGAAGCGCCGGCGCACGCGGCACCTCAACGACCGCAAGTTTGTGTTCGAGTGGGATGCATCCGAGGACACCTCCATTGACTACAACCCCCTGTGAGTGTGGGGTGTGCCTGGGGCTGAGGGTGCCCCTGAGGGGTGCAGGGCAGCCCCTGATGCTCCCACCCTGCTCCAGGTACAAGGAGAGGCACCAGGTGCAGCTGCTGGGCCGTGGTTTCATCGCAGGCATCGACCTGAAGCAGCAGAAGCGGGAGCAGTCGCGGTTCTACGGGGACCTGATGGAGAAGAGGCGGACGCTGGAGGAGAAGGAGCAGGAGGAGTGAGGATTTTGGGGGCAGCTGGGAGGGTGCTGAGGGGTCTGTGGGGTCCTGGCCGGCTTGGCTTGGCCAGGATGGAGAGCTGGGGGTGGCGCTCGGATGCAGCAGGTCCTGTGGGGTGGGCAGGAGGATTCCAGAGTCACAGGGTGAGCCCGGTCCTATTCTCTGTCCCCCTTCCCATCTCCCCACCCATTCCCTCCCCCTGGCCAGGGCCCGGCTGCGGAAGCTGCGGAAGAAAGAGGCCAAGCAGCGCTGGGATGACCGGCACTGGTCCCAGAAGAAGCTGGACGAGATGACAGACAGGGACTGGCGCATCTTCCGTGAGGATTACAGCATCACCACCAAGGGGGGCAAGATCCCCAACCCCATCCGCTCCTGGAAGGACTCCTCCCTGCCCCCCCACATCCTGGAGGTCATCGACAAGTGCGGATACAAGGTGGGCATGAGATGGGGCTTATGGGGAGATGGGGTTTGTCAGGGATTTGGGGAGGGGGAAGAGAGGAAGTTCTGCTCCCAACCTGCTCCCCTTGGCAGGAACCAACCCCGATCCAGCGCCAGGCCATCCCCATCGGGCTGCAGAACCGGGACATCATCGGTGTGGCTGAGACCGGCAGCGGCAAGACGGCGGCATTCCTGATCCCACTGCTCGTGTGGATCACCACCCTGCCCAAAATCGACCGGTGAGGGGACAGGGACACTGCGGGGGGGGACAGGGCAGGGGACACTGCCCATGGGACAGGGTGATGGTGGCAGGATGACATTGCAGACGAGACAGGGCAGCAGGGTGACACTGTGGAAAGGATGGATTGACAGGGGGATGGGGGATGAGGTGAGGTGATGGGGTGGCATTGTGGAGGGGACAGGACAGGCTGACAGGGTTGTCACCATGGCTGACACACCTGTTCCTCCTCCCCTGCTGCAGCATCGAGGAGTCAGACCAGGGGCCCTACGCCATCATCCTGGCCCCCACCCGTGAGCTGGCCCAGCAGATCGAGGAGGAAACCATCAAATTTGGGAAACCTCTGGGCATCCGTACGGTGGCCGTGATCGGTGGCATCTCCCGTGAGGACCAGGGCTTCCGCCTGCGCATGGGCTGTGAGGTGAGCTGGGGTGGTCTGGAGGGTCCTGGGGGGTCAGCTCAGCCCTGGGCTGCTCCCACTGACCCTTCCTGGGCCCCCAGATCGTCATTGCCACGCCGGGCCGGCTCATTGATGTGCTGGAGAACCGGTACCTGGTGCTGAGCCGCTGCACCTACGTGGTGCTGGACGAGGCCGATCGCATGATCGACATGGGCTTCGAGCCCGACGTGCAGAAGATCCTGGAGCACATGCCCGTCACCAACCAGAAACCAGACACCGACGAGGCCGAGGACCCCGAGAAGATGTTGGCCAACTTCGAGTCGGGGAAGCACAAGTACAGACAGGTGGGTGTGGGCTGTGGGTCTGGGGGGCAGTGTGGGGTTCCCACGGGGCTGAGGGGGGTTCTGAGGGTGGGGAGGGGAAATTATGGCGTTTAGGGAAGGGGTTGAGGGGAGAGGGAGCTGCGTTACTGCCCCATAGCGGGATGTTCTTGCCCCACCGGGGATGTTCCCACAGCACAAGGGATATTCCTGCTCCACGGGGCACATTCTTGCCTCAAAGGGGGCATGTTCCAGCCCACAGTGGGGGGATGTTCCTGCCCTTGGGGAGATGCTTTTGCCCCACAGGGGGATGTTCCTGCCCCAGGGGGAGATTTTCTTCTCCCATGTGGGATGTTACTACTCTGTAGGGGACATTCCTGTTCCATAAAGGGGGGATGTTCCTGCCCTGTGGGGGGATGTTTTTGCCCCACAAGGGGATGTTCCCGTCCAAGAGGGGAACATTCTTGCCCCACTGGGTGACATCACTGCCCCGTGGGTGACATCACTGCCCTGTTCCCCCACAGACTGTGATGTTCACAGCCACGATGCCACCAGCAGTGGAGCGCCTGGCCCGCAGTTACCTCCGGCGCCCGGCCGTGGTTTACATCGGCTCTGCTGGCAAACCCCACGAGAGGGTGGAGCAGAAGGTCTTCCTCATGTCCGAGTCGGAGAAGAGGTGGGAAGAATGGGCTTTGGGGTGGTCTGCAGGGGTTGAGGGTGAGGGGGTGATTCTTTGCCTTCTCCTTGCCCAACTGTCCCTCCCCTTCCTTCTCCTCTGCAGGAAGAAGCTGTTGGCCATCCTGGAACAGGGCTTCGACCCACCCATCATCATCTTTGTCAACCAGAAGAAGGGCTGCGATGTGCTGGCCAAGTCCCTGGAGAAGATGGGGGTGAGTCTGGGCTGGGGGGTCATCCTGAGCCCTGTCCCCCCCTGTCTCTGCATGGGGACCCCCTGATGTGCCCCTGCTGACCCCTCCCCTTGTCCCACAGTACAATGCCTGCACCCTGCACGGCGGGAAGGGCCAGGAGCAGAGAGAGTTTGCCCTCTCCAACCTGAAGGCTGGGGCCAAGGACATCCTGGTGGCCACAGATGTGGCCGGACGTGGCATCGACATCCACGACGTCTCCATGGTGGTCAACTACGACATGGCCAAGAATATCGAGGGTGAGGATGTGGGGCTGGGAGGGGCACTGAGGGCGCTGGGAGGGGCACTGAGGGTGCTGGGAGGGGCACTGAGGGCACTGGGAGGGACACTGAGGCGCTGGGAAACACCAAGGGGGCTGCAGGGGATACCCAGCCCTGGTGCTGCCTCTTGCCTGGGGAGCTGTGGGGAGTGCCCAGCCCTGGTACTGGGGGTGCATGAAGTGCCTGGCCCCAGTGCAGGGGATGCCCAGGCCCAGGGTTGCCCACACTAAACCCCTTCCTTGACCTCCTGCCTCCCTCCCAGATTACATCCACCGCATTGGGCGGACAGGCCGAGCAGGGAAGAGCGGCGTGGCCATCACCTTCCTCACCAAGGAGGACTCCACAGTGTTCTACGACCTCAAGCAGGCCATCCTGGAGAGCCCTGTGTCCTCCTGCCCCCCCGAGCTGGCCAACCACCCCGATGCCCAGCACAAGCCGGGCACCATCCTCACCAAGAAGCGGCGGGAGGAGACGATCTTCGCGTGAGGCCCCGCTGTCCCCCCTCTGTCACCTCTCCGGGGACGACAGGACCAGCAGGGCTGCCAGGACTGTTGTGGCCGTTCTTTTCCCAGCTCACTGCACAGCCAGGACTGTCCACACGCAGAGGCTGGGGCTGGGATTGTCCCGGAATATCCCCCCTGTTCTCCCAGTCCCCCTCCCCACCTTCCCCATGGAGCGGAGGAGCTGCTGGAGGCTGTTTGGGGGCCGGTTCCTCCCTGCTGCCAGGGCGGGGCTGGTTTTTGGGCTGTCCTGGGAACTGTCTGCACCTCATTCTTTGGGTTTTTTGGGAGTTTTTTGTAGCTGAAGCTCCAGGCTGCAGGAATAAACCAGCAGCGGCGTTACCAGCACCAGCTCCTCGTCCTCTCCCTTCCCTGGGTGCCATTGCCTAGTCCCTGGGTGCCACCTCCAATGGGGACAGGAGCCAGCAGTGCCCAAAAGGGCATTTTTTGGGTACTCAGCACTGTCCCCTTCCCACCCCCGAGACCAAGTGTCGCCCCACCCCACAGAAACAGACACCGGCACCTCCAAGCACTCTCGTGTGTTTCTGAAACCAGTTACAGGGAAATCAGTGCTTTCTACAAAAGAAATTATAACAAATCTGTGGCCCTCACCCCTGCCCCCCCCTCCCCACCAGCGCTGACCCCCGGAGGGGGCTCAGCCCACGCCGGGACCCCCCGGCCGAGGGCAGTGGGCGCCGTATTTACAGGACTGTGCGGTGACGTGCGGTGACGGCAGCGTGGGGAGGGGGACGGCAGGGCTGGGGCAGTGGGTGCAGGCGTGGAGCAGCCCCCCCACCCCATGCAGCCCCCCCTGTGGCCCCCCCATCCCGAGGGGGTCGGGGGGTGGTTTGGCTGCGGTGACCAGGGCGGGGGGAATCGATGCAGAGCAAAGCGAGTGGTGCGGCCCCCTCCTCCCGGGGGGTCCCATGCAGGGGTGGGGAGGGGGCAGGCCAGGCCCCGGAGTGGGGAGAGCAGGCACCTTCCCCTTCTTCCTCGGGTCTGTTCGCGGTGGGGGATGCTGCTAAAACTGCCCCCCCTGCCCCTTACCTACCCTTTTCTTGGGCGGGGAGGGGGCACCCGCTGTCCATGGCAGCTGCCCTGCGGGGAATGAGCCAGCCTGCGAGGCGGGGTGGGGACACGCTGAGGCAGGGAGAAGGCATGTGGCTGTCCCCAGGTTCCCCCAAAACTTTGCGGGGGGGTGGTCCCAGGGCATCCTGGCCGCCGGGCCCCCCCTCCCTGTGCTTATGGCTGAAGACGTGCCCGGGGGGCCGGGCTCGAGGAAGCTGCCGGTGCCGAGATGTTCCCCGAGAGGGAGATTGTCTGAGCACCCCCAGCGCGGGGCTGGGGCGAAGGGGGGATCCCCGGGCTATGGGGGGGGGGCCGGTTCCCAGCCGTGCCCCCCCCTCTCCCCACCCCTAATAGCTGTCCTTGGCCCAGGGCCGGCTGCGCTGCCAGTTCCTGTCGTGGTTTCGCTCGCCCGGGCGCTCCGGCGTCCCGGGGCCGCTGCCGTGGTGCCGGTGCGGCTGGTACAGGTCGGGGTAGGGGTCCCCGTACTCCTCCTCCTCCTCCAGGTGCCGGGAGCTGCGCTGGGACGTGGCCCCCCAAGGCTGGGGCGAGGTGTCCCCAGCCTCGTCCGACGGCATCAGGCTGTCGTGCTCCAGCGGAGAGTGCTCGCCCCGCTCCCCCAGGAGCTGCTGGCTCTGCGGGCACAGGTGGGGCTGGGTCCCCGTGGGGAGCAGGGAGGGGGTCTGTGTGTCCCCCCCAAGCCTCGGCACCCCTGTCTGTGCTGGGTCCCCATGGGGAGCAGGGAGGGGGCTGTGGGGGTACCTGTAGGCCAGGGAGGCCGGTGGGCGAGGGGACGGCGTGGGGGGCGTGCGGGGGGTGGTGCGTGGCCCGCCAATACACCTCCAGGTACTCAGCCAGGTGCTCACAGGCGTCCTCCAGCTGGTTCTCATCCAGGATCACATCAAAGAGCTCCTGTGAGGGGAAGGGGACAGGTGAGAGGGGTCACGGGGGGCTTGGGGAACCCCCTGGGTATCCTCAGGGTGGGGGGACAGCCCAGCTCACCGGGGGACACTGCACCAGCTTGTCAGCTGCCATCATCTGCACGTTGAGGTGCTTCACCTGCGACTTCCCCCGGGACTTGATGAGCCGCTGCAGGACCTGGGGAGGGGACAGGGGGGTGATGGCATCATGGGGGGGCAGCCGGGACCCCCCAGAGCCACGGTCACCCCTCACCTTGGGCGAGGACACCTTGACGTAGACAATGATGGGTGCCAGGGAGGTCTTGGCCAGCTGGGCAGGGTGGTTGATGGTGTCTGCATCCAGCACCACCAGCTGCAGGGACTTGGCCAGCTCGAAGATCCGCTCGATCTCACTCTGCACCTCGGCTGGGGGGGCACAAGGGGGCTGTGTCAGGCTGGGCTGGCCCCTGGCAGGGCATCTCTGCACCCCGGGGTGAGCCCAGCCCCTCACCGATGCTGGAGCGGGTGGTGGAGCGCTCCAGGATCGCCTGCTTGCCCAGGTTGTTGAGGATGGAGCGCTTGGCCAGGGACAGGTCAGCAGTGATGTGGGTGATGGAGATCCTGGGGGGCACAGGGACACACGGTGGGCACCTGGGGACCACCAGCCCACAGACAGAGGGGGGGTGTGGGTGGGGATGGTCTCACCTGCCGTCGAATCTGTGCTTGAGGAAGTCGAAGAGGGCTTTCTGCATCATGTCGGTGACCTGCCACGGGGCCACCAGCCCGGTGAGCCGGGACAGATGGCACTGGCAGGGAGGTGGCAGCCACCCGGCGCCCTGCCAGCCGCCCTCGGCCCTGCCATCTGTGTGCCGCCGGCACGGGACGGGCAGGGAGGGGACAAGGGGACCAACCCCGGGGCACAGTGAGGCCCCCCCGCCCCGCAGCACCCCCGTACCTCGTATCCTTTCAGCGAGGGCCCCACCAGCACCACGGGCCGCATGGAGGGGACCACGTCGTAGGGTGGGATGTGCTGCGTCTGCGGTGGGACACGGGGATGGGTCAGTGCCCTACTCTCCCACCCCCATTCCAGAGAGCCCCGGTGTCCTGGATTCCCCCAGGCCCCATAACCAGGGTAGAGGGGATGTCTCTGCCCCCAGTCCCAAAGCAGCTGCACTTGGCCCCTGCCTGCAGCCCCCTCCCCATCTTCCCCTGCCTAGAGCACAGCCCTGTGCCTGGGACTCACCTGCTTCTGCTTCTGCTTGGCTTGGGGAGAGGAGAGAAGACACAGAGGTTGGTGAGAGTAAAGTGGGGGACCCCTCTGGGGCCCCCAGGTACCCCTGAGCCAGGAGCTGCCCTTACCTAAGGAGGGGGGAGGCGATCGCCGGCTCCCACTGTCGCCGAGGCCCGAGGCATTGCCAGCTCTCCTGAGGGACAAGGGGGTGAGCAAGTGCTGGGGGGCCCAGGGGTGACCTGGGGTGGTCCCGTCCCTACCTGGCTTTCTGCTCCTGCTTGAGCCTCATGGCTTCCAGGCGCTGGGGGCTGGGGATGAAGGCGATGTCCCCCCCCTCCTTCACTAGGCGCCCGATCCACCAGTCATTGCTGTACTTCTGGGTGAGGACAGGGCAGGGGTGAGACCGGGGGGGACATCCCTGGCCCTGATCCTCCCTACCCACCCACTCAGCACCCCACCTCACCTCCTTGATGTGCAGGAAATCTTTGGCTTCGAAGTTGATGGCGGCTCCCTGCACCGGGCACTCCTCGTCCAGCGCCCCACAGTAGCTGACATTGGTGCGCACGGCGAAGGCGACTGGCTTGTGCTGGGGGTTTTGGGGGGGTGGGTCAGCACCCCCGGGCTCTGCCAGCCCCCCTACACCCCTGGGGGTCCCCCCACCCCTACCTTGGCCCTCTCAAGCTGCTGCTGAGCCTGGCTCTCCACCTCGCGCCGGGCACCCTCACGGTCCTCTTCCAGGGACACGTCGGAGTCCAGGGATGGGCGGCTGGTGTAGGAGTCCGCCGAGCCCTGGGGGGACGGCAATGAGTGCCGGGGGGCTGCAGGGGGGACCCCCCAAGAGAGGAGCCTTGCGCTGAGTCAGTGCCACCCTGGGGAGGGGCACCCGCTGACCCCCAGCCCCCTTCCAGCTTTCGGGGCGTCCACAGTGGCATCGAGCCGGGCGTGTTGGGTGGCATCACCCAGCGCCGCTGCCCTGGGGTGCCACCTCCTCATGCTGGGGGGGGACCGCGGGGGAGAGCCCCACAGCCCCGGGGAGGGCCGGGCTGGGGACAAGGGGGCCCTGTCATCGTAGGGATGTGAGTCTTGCCACTGCCACGTCCCACCCTGGGGTGCTCAGCGCAGCCCCCCCGGCTCCCCCACCCGCCGCGCCGGTATTTACCCACCGCCCGCTGCGCCCGGAACCGGCGCAGAAGCTGCGGTGAAATATTTATAGGTCCCTGGATGTAGCTGAGCATCCCCCCCACCCCGACCCCCCCTCCCCGAGGCCCCCCGGGCCCTGCCGGGCTGAGCTCAGCGCCGCTGTCCAGCACCGCCCCCCCCCTCGCCAGCACACGGCGTCTCCCACCCTGCATATCCCACCCTGCATGTCCCACCCCACTCAAATCGCGGGGGGGGTGGGGGCCTGGACCCCCCTCCACGCCCCACCGCAGGCATTATGGTTTCCCAGCATGGCCCCCCCCAATATGGCCTCCCCAGCACGGCCTCCCCCCTTCATTTGTCCCCCACAGGCAGCCAAGACACATCACACAAAGAACAGACCTTCCCCATTAGGTTTGCTCCATGTCTGGCTGGGTGCTGGTGGTGGTGATAGATGCAACAGGTTAAATTTTATAGGGCTGAATTTGGCCCTGAATGTTATAGTGTTGAACATCACATCTCCTCTGCAGCTCTTCACGGCCAGTGCCACACTTCAGAGCCCTCAGCAAGGGCACTGGCTCAGGGATGTGCTCAGCAGGTCATTCCAGCAAGCCGAGAGCTTCACGGAGCGGCTCCAGAGCGTTTCACAGGGTTCAGAGCCATTTAGTGGCAGGTAAACTCTTTTCAGGGATCATTTCCCAGCAGAAACTTGTATCAGTGTGAAAATGTGCCGAGGTAGCAGGGCCAGGGCGAGGTGAGCAGCAGAGAACATTATAACCATCATAAAGACCCTGAAAAATCATCACAAAACTCTGTTTACTTCTCCCTGTGTGGGACACGGGGGATATAAAATGGGATTTACAGCACATAAAGCTGTGAAGAGCTGCCTTGTCCACTCTACCCGGCTCCTTCAGCCCTGAATCCCCTTGCCAGGCACTGCTCCAGTGATGCTCCCGTTGCTCCCCATTCCTGCCTCCACGTGCTGGCAGCTCCTCCTCACACAAGGCCCTTAGAATTCAAAACAAAGGGGGCCAAAAACCACCTTCTCTTCACTGCTCTGCCTCCCTCAGTCTGCGAGACTGCCAGGAGACAATGAAAATAAACCATCAAGTAGTTATTTATGTCCCTATAAGTTGTTTTCACTGAAGTCTTTCTTCAGGAGGCAAAAAAAAATGTTCTCTGAGCAAAATGGGTCCTTTAAGCAGGTGTGTGGGGTTGAGTAAAAATGTTTTGAGATGTGAAAGATTTCAGTTTTCAGACTTTTTTTTTTTTTCCCACAGATGAGGTAAGAGAAAGTGGCTGGAAAAGTTTCATGTTCATTTCAGGGAAAGAGTTTTTGGATCTTTCTGATCCCGGTTTGATGGCAAGTGCTTTGTTAGTCTGCTTTGAAAGAGGGGGGAAAAAACCCCTCCAGGTTGTTTCTTTTTAAATACCTCCTGGAAGGCATGCACAACATTTTGCTCTTGTAAGAAAATACATTCATGGCACTGATCTGCAGCTCCAGGGGGAGATGGAGTGGGAGATTCCATCGTGTGGGAAGCCAGGCATCTCCCAGGGAGCCTTCACGGATCTGGCTGCTTCTTCTCTCTGTGGAACTCACATCCATGAGATCAGCTCCAAAAGACTTTCAGTAAGGCATAAAACAGTGGAGATCAGGTGAAGGCTGCTGCTGCTGCTTACCTGGAAGAGCAGCAAGCCTTGGACTGGGAACATCTGGGATGGGCATTGCAAGCAGAGTGACTCCTTGCTGGAATTCCCCCTCCAAATCCAACACTACCCCTGTAGGGAAAGGAGTTATTTGAGTTATTGTGTGTTATCGGAAGTGTGCGATGCCAGAAATCCTCGTGGATGGCGGGGCCAGTAATTGGGATAAAATGGGAATGAAATTTCACATCTTGTACTGGCAAGAGGCAAATGGAAGTTCAATTTGGAAAGGCTGCTCACAAACAATGCTCCTGCCATTCATTCAACAACATTGCGAGCAGAGTGCTCTCAGGGCACAGGATCCATTCTGGTTCCCATTTATTTGCTGGAATTGTGGGAGATGTCAGGAGAATTTAATACACATGATGCAGGCATATGAATAAGCTGGATCCTTTTCTGGGAACGAGCATTCATAAGGCTCCATGTGGTTCCCCATCTACAGAGACATGGGTATTTATTTCAGGAGATCTGGACTCCATTTCAGGCAGGGAAAATCCCACTGAAGTGAGCGGAGGAGCTTTCTGCTCACGTCAACGGATCTCAGAGCCCCCACTCAGGAATGCACTTAAAACACGTGCTTAACTTTAAAGCCAGGCTTAAGTCTTGCTTTTGGTGAAAGATGAGGAATTTAAACAAGCGTTCCTGTGCTTACCTGACTCTGAGGTTGGCTGATGTTCACAGCAGAGCGAGGCCAGGCTTGTAAAAGAAAACTGCAGGAACAGCCCATGCTGGAAGTTTTATGGATCCAGGTTGTCTGTCAGCTTATCTGACCAGTGCCACAGATGGAGGCAGAGCCCTGATTTCCCAAAACTGTCTGCATAAATAACCTGGATGTGCCAAGCCAGCAGCTCAGATGGATTTGGGGACCCTACCCCATCCTTCCCCCCTCAGCCACCTTTTTCACCAAGAGGTGAGTGATTTTCAGCACAAATTCCCCCTCATGCCTGAAGACACTGCCTCTGTCTTCACCCTTTACTGGCATCAAAACACCATTTCGTCTCTCAAGTCCTCCTCCCAAAGCCTGCCCTGGCCCAGAGGATGGAGGAAGACCCCCAGGGGGCACAACCTGGACCAGGTCACTGCCCCCCAACACACATTTGTGAGTGACCCAGTGCTGGTCCTACAGGAGCCCAATGGCTCCACATTCCCCCACAGGGACCAGCTGCTGCCAGCCAGCATGCAGCAAAAAGGAAGCATCTTCCCCAGGGAATAACACTGATGGCTTAAAATCCAAGTCTGCAGCTCAGGCAGGGAGATGATGGGATTCCCTGAGATGGCTGGGAATGGGATGGAGGGACTGGGAGAGCACAGGTGCAGGAAACCCTCTGGAGTGATAGACATCACCTTATCTACTTCTACTAGGGATTTATTTTTCCTCTCCCAAGCCCTCACACCGGCTGAAGGAGTGACCTGCACAAAGATCCAATGTCTGCAGTGATTAATTTCCTCGGGATTAAGTTCCTCTGAGTTAAAACAACAGATAAGAGCTAATAAGGGGAAACATCCCTATCCTAAACACGGCTTTGGCATTTGCCATTTGAAATAATTTATATTCTCTGGTCTGGTGGGTTTGTATCACCAGACTTAATGACTGTTTCTGTTTAATTTTCAGATGCTTAATTGCAGTAGAACACTTCAACACCATTAAATTAAAACAAGCTACCAGCTTTTCCTTGCCTGTGCTGCTGGCCTGGCTCCAAGGGACATTTAAAGCAACCTCAGATGTTTTATTCCTGCCACACAGGCTGCTCCCTTCCCAAAAAAGGAGTGTGTGTGTGTTGGGGCAGGGGGGTGCCTAAACCCACTGACATGGGAGCATGAAAAACAACTTCCAGGCAGGAGACACTTGGGTTGAGGATGTGTCCCCTCCTCAGGAGCAGCTTTGTGGTACCCAGCCATCCTCACACTGCCAGGGAAAGGGTTTAGGGGCCAGAAGAACCCCAAAATGGGAGTAGATCCCAGAGAGGAGCCATCAGCCCCCAGCCTTGATAGTCTCCCCCTCGTCAGCCCAAGCTCTGATGGAAAAGCTTCTGTTGAGGGGCTTATCTCAGGAAATTTCACATCTTTGAGCAAATTTTCCAATGTGGAAGTACTTTGGGTATCAGGTACCTATTAAAAAGGAGTAACAGGAAACGGAGCTCCTCTATAAGTTAATATTCTTGGGTAATGGATGTTTAGAGTTAGTATGTGTCTTTACAACATCATTCATAGGGGTATTGTTTGCTCCTGACAGATTTTCTTTTAAGATTAATGTGCTTATGAAAACCTTGTGCCCTGCTCCATGAGCAGAGCTGGAAATCCATCAGCAATACCATGGCCATGACACAACGCCGGGAGAGCAGAGCAAATGACAAACAGAATCTGGTTTTTCAGAGACCGGAGGAGAAATGATCTGAAGCCAAATCTGGCCCCTCTCCAGCCACCCTTCCCGTCCTGCTGCTGGCACCGCCGGGGAGGAGGGAGAGAGTAAAAATACATGCGAGGGAGTGAAAGAAAACACAATTAATTGGGGGGTAAAAATAACCCGAACCTGCCAGCACTTGGACTCTTTTTAGCAAACAAGCACATGGAAAACTCGTATAAAGTTTAAAGACTATTGAAGCCAAGCATGCTTGTTATACACATAAATAATTTCATCGGAGATCAGCGGAAACAATGCAATTAGGGGTGAGTTGCATTTAGCACGTTGGGATTGCATCCAGTTGACGTGCATCCCTGTGAAAATTCAAACATCATGGAGCACGCCCTGAGCTCCTCTCAGCTGCCAAAGCTGTGGAGATTTTTGGGGGGTTTAATGGGTTTTTAGTGTTTGCTTGCCTGACCCTAATTAGACACGACAAGGGGCTGGCTTCACTGCTGCAGGGGACCAACCAGCACAGCAAGGGAACACACAGGGTTAAGTGGTACATGATGGATTTGGAAGCAGGGGAGCATTGCAGCAGGTACAAAACCATCGCTGGTAGGTGATGGTGGGGCTCAGCCTGCCGGAGGAAGGAGGTGTGAGAAGATGGGATGCTCCTGTGCTGCTCTGTGAGGCTGTGTCCATCCTTCCCACACTCCCAGAGGGTTTGCAGAAAACCAAATAGGTTTTAGAAAGGGGAATAAGGAAACAGGGGACATGGGGAGGAAAAAACCTCAAATGCTACTTGGGCAAAGGTGGCCTTGTATTCACACCTGTGTCCTGGGAAACTGTAGGAATGAGGAAACCATCCATGTCCAGGCAGTCCAGGGGCCACTGAAGACAAAACCCTCCACCCACCCCAAACAGGGCTGGGAGAGACCAAAAAAAGTCTTAAAACAACATTTGTGCCAGGTTACCTGATCCTGGTGTAGGGCTGAATGTGAGAACAGTCCGGCTCCAGCCTCTTCTCTTCTGTGCTGATCATTATCTCAAGAGGAGACACAATGGTCTGTTTTTCTGTCTGTTACAGATATCTGAAAAATAACACTTAAAATTAATTTCCTTCTCCAGAGTCCTTGAGCAACGAGCAAACAGAGGAGGCACAGACCCAGTGGTCCACACTCCTCACACTGAATCTGCTCTGCTCCTGAAAACTCCTCACCCTGAACTAATAAAGACTCTCATTAACCCGAACATGATTAATTTTCCTCAGAAAGCCCAATGGTTGGAATCCCCTGGGGTTGCTTTTCCCCCTCTCCTGGGAGCCTAAGCAGCATTTCCAGCTTTCCAAGGGAATGAGACTGGCAGGGTGCACGCATGCACATCCATCTATCCATTTGACCCCTATTTGTTGGGGCCCACCCTCCCACTTTGACATCCACTGCCTAACATTAACATCAGCCTCAAAAATATTCATTTCCTACCACTAGAACACAGAACTGGGGGAAACTCCCAATCTGTGCCCCTGCCCTAAGGGAGGGAAAAAGTCCCCAGAACTGCTCATTACTCTTTCTAGAGTAATTTTCTCCAGAGTGGGCTCAGCCACCATCCTGCCCACAGGTGCTCCCCACAGCCCTTCCAAAAGGCAGCTCCATGCCAAGGAGCTTGGCCTGGTCAGCAAAAGAGGGATGATGAGGCCAGGAAGGGTGAAAGAATATTCCAGGATAATGTATTAGCGGGGGAAAAAAAGAGAATCCAAGTCACCTGACAGGGCAAACTGCCGTTCCACCAGCCATGTTATATGTCCATGGTCAGCTACAACTCCCTTATTTCTAATTTAGGATGTTTGAGTCCCAAACCACAATCTGGTGGAGGCTCAAAGACTGTTTTCCAGGACAGATCAGTTCTGTGAGGGTTCTGGTTTCTGCTCTGTTACTTCTCACCATCACCATCATCACTTCTCAGAGAGAGGTAGGCAAAGCTGGGCTGGCACAGTCAGAGGAGCACGAGGACAAGGAGCCACATCCACACCTCTGGCTTCTCCTGGAAAATACCAGCAAGCAGAGGCCTGTTGAGCAGGAAAGGAACCCCTGAAGGGGATATCTTTCACCTCTTTGTGACTTCTTCCACAAATACCCCATCCTTCAACACCTTTTTGTTGACAAAATCTCTGTCAATACAGCCTGAACTTCAAACTTGATACCAATCTCCACACCGAGGGGAACCGGTTGTGCCAGAAGTGCTGTTGTAAGAGGTGTCTGTGTGGAAACCCAGCCCTGACACGGGGGGACTGTCATGGAATTTGCTTTCATAGAATCGTTCAGGTTGGAAAAGGGCTCTGAGATCCAGTCCAGCCAGTGACCAATCCCCACCTTGTCACTCAGCCAGAGCACTGAGTGCCACATCCAGTCACTCCTTGGACACCTGCAAGGATGGGGACTCCAAATCTCCCTGGGCAGCCCCTCCCAGTGTCTGACAACCCTTCCTGTTAAGAAATTCCTCCTGAATTCCCTTTGTGGCAGGACATCTCCCCGCATACGTGTGCAAATTCCACCCACCTGGATGCGGGACACCCAAGGTTCTCAGAAGCTGCAGGTGCTGTTGAGCTGTTCCATCAGGGTATTTCTAACAGGAATTACCTTTAAAGTGCTAAAATTCTCTTTGATACAACAAGACACAGAGAATAAGCCCATGGCTTTGAAAATCCTGCTGCCACAGAGGTGCTTTTCAGGACCCTGGTTGCCCAACTTGCCAACAGCACCTTCACTTTCATTCCAAAGGAAAAGCAAAGGCAGCAGAAAGTTCAAATGGGTCGGTGTAAAGGAGGAGAAAGCAGGAAGCTTATAGAGAGAAAAGCAGCAAACACACTCCAGTTCTGCCAGGGACAAGGTCAGAGGGGAATAACCATAACCTGGTGCCAAAAGGGAATTGTATGAACTGGCAGAGCCTGGGATTCCCATGAAGGTTTGCCCGGGAAGCATCTCCAAAGAGCCACAGGAGCTGTTTTTATCCCTGCCGGTACTTTGTCGCAGATAACATTGGGGACAGAGCATGGATGGAGGTGGCCACACACCTGAGGGACCAGCTCAGGGCAGCTGAACACCACAGGACAGCAATTCCAAGGGAAACATCCACACAGAATTGCAGAATGGGACTTTAGAACTCACCTCATTCCAAACCCCTGCCATGGACAGGGGTGCCTTCCACCAGACCAGGTTGCTCCAAGTGCCATCCAACCTGGCCTTGAGCATGAGCAGAAAGAGTTGTTTATTTCATTAACCCTTTCACTGAAAAAGTATCTAAAAAAAAAAAAAAGGCAAAGCCACTTAAATGTCAATATTTACAGATGTAAAAATACAAATATTTGTGTTAAACTTTTGGTTTTGCTTTTTTTTCCCCCCCGGTATTATATTTAGAGGAGAAATGGACCAGCAGGCGCTTTTATCTTATCAACCATCATTTTCGGAAATGTAAAGGTCTGAAAGTTGGGAATGGAGGTAAAGTTCATCAGGGGCTCTTTGGCAAAATTTAGAAACATTTAAGGATTGTCAGCGCTGTCCCCCAAGTGCATTTTGGGCAAGGCTTCGAATATTCAAAATAAGGGGAGGAGGAAAGTAAATTGTTCTCAAAAAATAATTCCTCAGGTGAAAAGAAATCCGTGCTGAGGTGTTTTTTTGTGGGGGGAGAGGCTTTGGGATGACTACCAACATGAGGCAGGTTGTGTTTCCACCACCACCGTTCCGGAGCAGGTCAGGGCACAGCAAACCGATGTCAGAATCGAATGAAGAGTCTTCTGAAGTGGGAAAAGAGGGGAAAAAAGCTGAAACAAGAGGCAGAAGCCGCTGCCGGCCTGGAGGGGCCGCCTGCGGCTCCCTCTAGTGCCGCTTCCCAGAGGTGCCGGGTACCAGGGATGTCTTATCCCACATCCTGGCGAGGAAAAACCTTCTCTGGATGAGGAACAGTGAGCAGAGCTCGCCCCGGGGTGCCTGTGCAATGCTATTCCCTGCTCCAGCCCTCAGGACACCGTTCCCTTGAGCCTTTGGAAGCCGCAGCCACCAAACCCTGCCAAGCAGAGCCCGCAGGCAGCTCCTCAGGGACCCCGAGCAGCAACGGGCAGCACATCCTCGTCTGGCACATCATCCCTGCCAGGATCCTTCCACGGCAAATCCCAGAAAGTGTTAAAACCCATAGGAAGTGAGATGTCCCGGCCCTAGGGACGGACCTGCTTTTATACCCGTGTCCCTGCCAACACACACAGAAGTGCCACATGGCAAATATTTGCCCTGATTCAGCCCATCTGCAAAGAGGAGCTGGGATAAATAGTGGGGCTCTCATGGGCAAGAGAAAGCAGCCAAACCCAAGCCCAGAGCGCAGCTCTGCTGCTGCAGGGCTCCACCCCAGCACCCAGCTGGAGGCTTGGCTCTGCCCCACACACAGCCCCTCCAATCCCACCCATGTCCCCTCCAAGGAAGAGGGACAGTCACCAAAAGCCACATTGTGAGGCAAGGGATGGTGTCAGGTGCCAAAGCACGAGCCCTCCAGGCCACGGGCACAGCATTTGTCCGGTAGCTCAGGGACAGCCCCAGACACTAAATCTGTGTCCCAGCGAGGAGCAGCCTCTGCCCGCTGTGCCCTGGGTGATGCTCACGCCCAAAAAAGCTTCCCAAAAAGCTCCGGTTCCTGGAGTCAGTGTCCCCACACAGTGCCGTCTCCATCCTCTCCCTGCACAGCACCCTCCAGGACCGGAGCTGGCAGCAGCGACCGCGTGTGACAAGGTGGGGAAAGACACGGGAGAGGGACACAGAGGCCTCCCAGAGCACGGAGCGGTAGAAAGTTGGTGCTCCTGCGGCCCTGCGAGGACGCGGCTCCCACCGGCGCTGCTGCAGCTTCACAGCGTGCCGGGAGATGGCAATCTCCATCTTCCTGTCCCTGCGCCGGGAAGGAGCTGCGGGGAAGCTGCCCAATAAAGCCATTACACCCAGGAGCCCCCAGATAAGTCCTGCGAGGGGAAACACCTCCTCAGCGTTTCTAAATGAGCGGGGATTTATTTTTGTGTTTAATGCAATAACGTGTATTTGCCCTGCGGTGCATTATCTCCCTCTGTCTTCTCGAATAAACTACAGAAAATTAGAGTGTCCCTGTTATCTGTTTGCTATCTGCCGTGGGATTAGAGGCTTCATGAACTAAGCTTTGAATCAACAATGTTTTATTGGTTCATGTCACTGAAGGCTGGTTACGACCGAGCTAAATAAGACATCAAGCCTCCCTCCTTCCCTCCCTCCCTCTGCTGGGCTCGAGCACTGGGGATGCTCACATGGCTCCTCTTTTTGGGGAGGGAAGAGGAAAAAGGGGATTGCACTGATGTTTCCAGCCTTCCTTCTCTTCCATGGGGGCTGAAAGACCCGAGGGCATTTCCCCTCCTGAGAAAGGAGAAGGGGGTGACCACAGAGCACTTGTAGCTGTCATTAAATCCCTGCTCCTCAATCATGTTTTTAGGGATAGACTTAAATAAAGAATGAAAAAAACAACCTGGGAATCTGTGTCCCGTTTTCCAGAAATCCCTGTCACACCGTCCTTCCCAGCTCTGGGAGATGGAAGCGAGGAACATGCTGCAAACACAATCACAGCAGAACAGGAGGGCAAAGGGATGGGGCTTGTGACTTCTGGATGTCTCCCTGACCATCAGGATGGGCAGGGGAGGGTCTGCCAAAGCCCAGGGACACGAGGCCAGCCAGTCTCCTCCCCCTGCCCAATTCTGAGCAAGTTTTGCCTATTTTTAAAAGAGCTGGTGAAAGGGTCATTCCTGAGGAGGCACCAGCCCCAGCCTACCTTTAGCAAGCTCATCCCCTAGGCAGGTGCCTATGTTTGGATTTCAATGACATTTCCCAACCCCTGGGAGATGGCCCAAAATGGACAGCCAGGTCTGAAGGCATGATGGATCTTGGACATTGTGACTCCACTGGTTCCACACAGTCCAGAAGCAGGGAAGTGATGCAGCAGCACATTTGCTTTATTGCCCGCTGTTCCAGCCACAGGGAGGCTTAGCTGCCTCTCCCAAATGTCTGAGGAGAAAAAAGAAACATGGAGATTTGATTTTCCATAATTAAGCAAAAGCACAAGTTTCTTAAATAGAAAGCATCACTACTAGGGATCCCCACATTCCCCACCTCATATAAGGTGCATCTCCCTTACCTGGCTGGGGAGGGAAAAGGAGACACTTATTCCCCAAAAAACTGCTTGCAAACACATTGGTGGGATTCTCCTTCTCCTCCTTCCTACTCTTTTTTTCACCTTTTAATTTTATAAAAGCGATTCCATCACTCCAAAAGTCAATTGAGGGGTGACAATGGTGCACAGTGTGCAGTGTTGCTATTAGGAATTTGTGCTCTGAGTGTGGCTGGAGCTGCAAATTCCACCTCACATGAAATAACCTTTGGATCTGTGCATATAAGACATGCAGCCGGGCTGCTCCCTCAATAAGATGTCCTTACTTAGTTTTTCTATTACTGTTATCAGAGAGGATCAAACCAGACAGATGCATTTACTGTTTTCCATCAAAAGATAATAAAAAGAAACAGTTTATAAAATCAGATTATATGAAAAATTGCCTAATGATTATAATTTCTAAACCCGCTGCTGAATAATGATGTATTCAAGAGTTGTCATCGAGTGATGAAAGAAACCTAATATGAAAGATTTTCCCTCTGAAGAATGACTACAGATGAATTGCACAGCGATACAATCCTTCGATAAAGGACAATAAGAGCCTCTAGAACACTTAATAATAGACTACTCAGGATGAATTGAGTATTGCAATAAAAGCCCATAAATTAAAAAGTTTCAAAATGATTTCTGATAAAAGACATGCCAAGGTGAAATAAAAAAGGAAAGAATCCTTTAAATCAACAGATACACTGGCTACAGCACATTAAGTAATGGAAAACATGCTCTATAAACTCCAAATAATTGATTTTAGAGAGAATGCTGTCACACCTTATACAAGGTAGGCTTTTCCTTGGAAAACCTCTTCTGTAAGTCGAACTGGGATGTGGATGAATGTGCTCTGGATGATGGGGTGGGGCGGCTGCTCCCATGGGTGCTGTGCTGCTGAGTCCCTGCAAGGAAGAGTTCAAGGGTTAAGGATAGACCTGCAAACAGAGGAAGGTGTGGCTTCTCAGGGCCACCTTGGGCATCAGCTGGGCACATCACAGCTCCCAGAGCAGCACCAGGATGCTCCCAGTCTGTCCCAGCATCACGGAAAAGCCAAACACAACCACACCTGTGATGACCCCACAGCTGCTGATGGGCCTTCCTGAGTGAGCCAGGAGCGCAGACTCTTCGGTATCAAAGGCAAAGAAAGATAGAAGATGGGACTGAAGAGTCACCCTTTCCTTGGGCAACTCCTGGATTCACCCAGCTCATGCCCTGAGCCAGTGCTCCTGCCAGGTGGAAGGTGGTTTTTCCATGTTCCCCATGGTCTGAAATGCAGATGTAGGTACTTAAACCAACCCTGCTGCCTCTCTGTGGCATAGGGACACAGATGATTTATTAGAAGCTGCGCCAGCATATATTATTCATGTTGGAAGCAAGGAAAGGTCTTTGATATGTATCTGAAAAAGCTTCAAATCCATAAAAGAGATAAACTTGTATGAATAGTGTCACCCAGAGTAGAGATGGAACTCTCAGACAAATCTTCCTATCACATAACACAGCGTAGGACAGCTATACTTAAACAATCTGGGCACTAATTTCACTTAAAAGAGAACTCCATTACCATATTGCTATGGGAGCAGAGCTGCTCTGGGTGTGCTATGAAGGCTTTGTTTGCTGTGGGTGCCCACACTGGTGCGCACACCCCACCAGCCCTGCTCAGAGCAGATTTCTCTCTCAGTCTTACTGGTTTTGGCTCAAAAATATAACAGTCACCCCAAAGTCCACCTCACTTGGGCAGTGAGTGAGGGAAAGACGGGATCTGTCAAGGAAATCTTTAGTCCAGAGTGAGTTGTTGCACCCCCACAGGTCTCCTGTGAACACTGGGATTAGACAGTGACTAATTACAGCTTTATTTCCTTTAATAAAGAAACACAAGCATTGGGCACAACTGCAGATGAAAACAATAATCATAAAGTCTCCCACTAAATGTCTGCAATTAGAGCATTCACTATTAATTGCGCTCATTAACCTCACTCACAGAGCAGCTGCCAGAGAAGCAGCTCCAGGGCTGGCAGTATCATGGAGCATCCCTGCATCATCCCCCTGCCATGCAGGACCAGCACACAGGGAACCATGGGAGTGTTTTCCACAGGTCCCACACACAGCAAGGTGGAGGAAGGGGGGAAAAGTGGATTTTGAGGCTCATGAGCATCAGAGGTTTTGCCATTGCTGGTTGCCTGGGAAAAGAGAACCCTTGGCCACAGCTGCTCAGTTAAAAGCAATTATTTGTGGAAACAAACTCAGGCCTACAACACCCAACACTAGGCTGGAGTCCCCACAGGAGCCAAGCCCCAAAGGAAGTGGGGCCAGGCAGCACATTCCCATCCAGCACATTTTCCCCCAGACACCCTGCATCTAGCTCTCCATTCCTAGTGCTGCTCCTGCTCAATTTTGGTTTGGTTGATTGCGTGTTTTTATTTATTTCTCTCAAATTCTTTCTATTTTTAACTTCCTAAACTCCAAGAACACCCTTTAACTTTCCTGTAGACGCTCCAATTCTGACAGCTCATTCCCAGAGAATACAACACAACACAGCCCAGGAGCCCAAGCACCTCCCAGTAAAGCACCCCCTGTGCTTCCAGGGAGGGCATAGCCCTGTTCCATCTAGCAGTCAGGGTCGGAATTAGAGGAGAAGGATTTGTTTCCTAATTTTTCCTGTCTCCAGAAGGATATATCTTTATGTCACCTCCTTAGTTCTCCTATACAAAGCTGCTACCGAAGCCCAGCTGTGCTGGAGGCAAAACAACACAGAGAGGGAACAGAACATCCCTTAACACTTCCATCCCAAACTTCATGCCCTTGCTTGTGCTACCAGGCTTTATACGCCCACAGCCAAGGGATTTGCTCCGGCCAAATGCTCCTAATCCAGGGGTGCCTGAGATATCCATACCCCAGAGAACCATAGCCCATGGGGCACAGCTCTGGGCGCAGATTTCATCTTCTTTACCCCACCACATCCCCTCTGAGCCCTCAATGCTCTGAAAAAAGGGGCTGCCCCAGCTTTCCAACTGCAAACTAGTCTCAGAGCCCTTTCTGGGAGTGATTCAGTCCCTTTCTGCTTGGCTTTCTTCACCAGAATATTCATATTTTCCCATCTGTGCCTTATTTTAAAGCCCTTTTTCTCCCTTCCTTCCTTTTTTGACAGCAAATGTGATGCTTTTGTCCCCATTCTTTCTCTGGCTCTGATCCTGTGAACAAAAAATAAATGCCAGAGCATCTGAAGTGGCCGTGCAGTGGGTAAAACCCTGGCTCCCTTGAAACAGAGAGTAAAACACCCATTCATTCCCCTCCGCCGCCGCCTCACCCCGTGACTTCAATGGGACAAACTCACAGGGCATAAAGTTGTTTGTTGTCCCTTAAATGGCTCCATTGTCTATTGTTGGGGCCCTTTCCTGAGCTCTAAATCTTCCTTTAGCTCTGCTCTCTGCCTGTCCCAGGGCCCGGAGAGGACAGACACCCTGCAAACACGGAGAGCGCCTTTGCAGCCTCCTGACGTTACTCGGAGCGAGGCGATATTTATCCTAAAGGCGTTTTCTGCTCAGATCGTGAGGGTTTGTGCTGCAGCAACAAGGAATAACCTAATTTTCCCCCCCAAGGAAGAATAAAGGGTGTATTTTGACAGCAGGTTGGCTGACCCCCTGCCTGTGTCGCTGCCTCCAGCCCCATCCACCTGCACCCCAAGGCTGCAGCTCTGCTCAGCTCCTCCAGCCCCAAAACAGGCAGAGCTGAGCTTTGCTGTGCCAAATCCTTGGGACTGGAAGGGACTAAGGAGAAAGAGCTTTTTCTAAGAGTACATGTTGCTGAATACATTAGGCATGGTTCCTCTCCAGAGCCTCGTGCCCGCCGAAATCGGAGATAAAAGCTCCTTGTCCTCCCAAAATCAGCTGCCTTTTGAGAACAGGGGAAACAAAAATATCTTGGATCAGACATCCAAGCAGGCCTTTCTGGGAAATCATAGAATGCTTTGGGTTGGAAGGGATCTATAAAGCCCATCTCATTTCACCCCTTCTGCCATGGGCAGGGACAGCTTCCACCAGACCAGGTTGCTCCAAGTCCTGTCCAACCTGGCCTTGGACACTTCCAAGGATGAGGCAGCCACAGCTTCTCCAGGTAACCAGTGTCAGGCGTCTTATGTAAATTGATCCGCTTTTAGTTTTAAATCGGGTTTAGTTTAAAACCATTCAAAAAAACCTGAACCCAGCTCAGTTTGAACTACTAAAAATGCCCAAATCTGGCCCCTTTTGAGGGATGCAGAATTCCAGGTACGAGGTTGACATTGGAGCTGTAGAGGAGCTGGGGAAGGAACATCTGTCCCGCCTCCAGCCCGCTCTCTGTTCCTCCGTTGGGCGACATTTCCCTGCTCTGAGCTGATTTTGGGAGGCTTCAGGGATGGTTTAATTTAAATGCCCTTTGCCGGGCGCTGCAGCTGCCGGAGCGAGATGCGGGGAGCGGCCACACGGTGTCAGCGCAGATCGCGGCATCCGCGGCCCCGCACCCGAGCCCCGCACTCAGAGACCCCCGACCACCCCGCGGGGGGCTAGGGCAGCGCTGGGGATCCGCGCCCCTCACCCTGCAGGGTCCCTTCTCGGTGGTCCCCCGGTTCTGCTTCACCTGCGCTGGGAAACACGGGGTGCCATCCATTTCCTTCCCCGGTGTCGGGGGGCAGATGCTCCTGGCAGCTTTCCCTGCTCTGGGCAGTGCCCCGTCCCGGGGAGCCCCAAAATGGAAAGGGGAAAAGGCCACCAAGGCTGACCCAGATAGAGCTTTTCTGTCCCAGTCCGTGCCACACCAGTGGCATGGTTGGGGCCAAGTGGTCCCAAATCAGGCACAGGCCCTTGGTAACGTCAGGCAGCATTGCCTCTTCTCTGGAGTGGTTGTTCCTTTCACTTTCCTTTTTTTCTGCCCACTTCCTTCTATTCATTCCTCTGCCTCATCCTTCTTGTCCCATCAATCTTCTGCTGCAACAGCCTCGGAGCATTCCCAGCCCTGGCCTTCCCTCCACGAACCAAAAATTGCATCCTAGATTCCCAGAGCGCCTTAAGTGGGGAGGGACATTAAAACTCATCTCATTCCAACCCCCTGCCATGGGCTGGCACACCTTCCACTAGCCCACATTGCTCCAAACCCCACCCAACCTTTTCCTTCACTGAGGTTTTTAGCAGCCCTGAGTGCTACTGAAGCACCAAGAAGATCCCCAGTTTCATCCCTCACAGGATACAGGGAATCTTGCAGTGACAGCCAGGTCTCCTCCTTCCCTGTTCCTCCACTCTCGGGGGGTGCTCAGAGGACCCCTTGGCTTTGCACAGTCACTTTCCATCTCACAGTTGCCCAAAGCAGTAAAAGAAAATCCCAAGAAGTTACAAGTTCTGCTTCAAACATAACTTTTAAACTGCAACAGATTTCTCTACACTCCCCTTCAGGTGCCCTTTGAATGCTCCTGTTTCAGTTTTTCCACTACAAACAGCAATTTTTCTCCCCTTTTCAACCAGAGCAGAGATCACACAAGAATCTAACAGCAAAAATCCGACAAATGAGGCTCTAAAACTAGATATGTATTCTGGGGGTTCCAATAAATGGGATCAATAAGCCTCAAGTATGATTTTATGGCCTTCTGGAAAGCGAAACTGATTTAGCTGAGCCATCTGAGCAGACACTTGGCAATCATCGAGAGATGATTACTGGGAACAATTTTGGAGATTAGGTAAAGGCAATCATTCTCCTTGGCCAGAGCTGCCCCACTTCAGCACAGCGAGGCCCTGGGTCACGCCAGCATTCCCAAGTCTTGGCAAATATGAAAGCCCTCACTGCGGCACAAGGTAAGCAGCAGCACAGCCCTGCAGAGCAGAGCATCACATGCTCACACCACATAGGAGTGTTTCAGGAACTTTGGATGGAAGGAAAACCCCCAGATTTCAAGATAATGTCCCTTTCTTTGCACTGCAGCCATTTCTGGAGACTGGTATTGGCCAGAACTCTGGTTTCCTGCCAAAGGGACCTGAACTGTTGAGGTCTCAGCCCACACTTCATCAGCCAGGGCACTAATGGCAATTAAAGAGTGACAGACACAAAATGAGGCCAGATTGCAGTGCCTCCAAAAGGCACTCTTCAAATCAAAACTGTTATTGCCCCAACCATATTGTTGGTATAAGCAACCCCAGGACAAATACCTGTTTATGGGGGGCAAGAATTAAATCCAAGTGCACCACCTTGGCCGTGAAGAAAGCTGCTGGAATTAAACCCAATCTTCCAGGCAGTAAAACAGTGGCCTGAGTCATTAAGGAAGAATACAGCTTTATAAAGCCTCTGTGGTACCACAGGGCACTGGGGCAGCACAGCACCCTCCCAGAGCCCGAGTAGCTGCTCACAGAGCAGGTGTGTGTGTAGCAGAGGGACAAAATTAAACAGGCAGTAATTAACAGGCAGTAGGACCACTACGGGTTTCCTTTTGCCTGAACAAGCAGGTTCCTGGTTTCGTGGCATCCACCTTTTTCCTCCCACATCCGAGCCCCCCACGCTCCCCCTTCCCCACATCAGGGACTCACGGGGAGTGTGTCAAAGCACATTCCAGAGTGATATGGCTGGAGAGCCGCATTCAGACGGGCGCGTCGCAACGTGTCTGACAACATTATATTCTGATCCAGCTCTTCACACAACCTTCAATTTATTTCTAAGCCCCTGTGTTTATTTAACCGAATCTGCCTTCCGTCATTTGGAGCAGCAGCACTCAACCTTTAAACAGCCCAAGAGCCACTTCAGCCTGCAGCACATGCAGAGAGCTCCCGAGTCAGGGAGTCACAAAAGAGCCGGCGCTTTGTGCCGTGGGCGCACCGAGCCCCGTGTGATTCATCCTGCCGGCACGGGCACCGCCAGAGCCGGGAACAGCACGCCCTGGCACCGGGCATGGGAGTGGGTGTTCCAAGACTGGGTCACCAGCACTCAGCTGGGCGCCAGCACCACGGGAGCCAGGCAGGCAAGGGGTGCTGGATGGCTCTAGGATTTGGGCTTTGGTGGAATAGGACCCTGGACATCTGAGCCGTAGTTTTTTGGCACGCTAAGCCATCCTTCACATGGATAGAGCCCTGGTGCCACCGAGAGAGATGCAGGGGTGACCATCAGCAGCCTCTGGCCACAGTGTGCCAGCAACAACCCATGGGCAGGTTTTCAGTCACCATATCACCATGTCCTTCTGGCACCAGAGAAGACACTGCCTTGTTCAGTTATTTGGGAACATCATCACTATGCATTTGCCTCCAGCATGACCCCTTTTCCCCAAGCTTCTCCTACACCCCAGTACTTCCCAGCTACCAGAGGAATCCAAGCTATACATCAGACTCATCCATACGGGAGCAGCCACTGTGCTGTGCCCTCACCAATGCCCTGACACCTAGCAGCATCTCCCATGCCACTGAAGCATCCATCCCACTGAAGCATCCATCCCATCGGCACTATCCCTCTGTACCACCTGGGCCAAATCCAGCAGGATTTGCTGCTACGTTCCCTGAGAGCACAGAGCCACCAGGAGGCCCCCGAAAGCTGAGAACCCTCCCCTCGTGCTTTCCAAAGCCAGGGCGTTTGGGCACTGGGACCAGCCCTTCCTTTGGCAGGGGCTGGGGAGGGGGCAGAAAAACTTGAGCTGTGACCAATCCATCTGCACACTCGTCACCTGGAGAACAAAACCCCAGCAGTTTCCTGTTGCTTTCTGTTTCCATTCACCGTAGTTTTGTGCTGGCTTTGGGTTCACCGCAAATCATTTAGAAACCTAAATGCAATTTGTAGGGAGAAAACCTTGGCTTGCTTTTCTGTTTACTCTCCCTGAGCAGAATGAAAATGTTAAAACTCCAAGTCACTTGACACCTGCCACCCCAGTAATGGACTTGCTTTACTTTTTTTTTGTAGTTACAAGAGTTGGTGAATATATTTTGAGCTCTTCAATTCCCTTAAGTTGAGGAAGACATGCTGCATATTCAATGAAAAGCCACAGTTGTGACACGTTCCACATCCTCTGCTGTGTTAAGTCTCTTCATTTATTCTTTTTCAGACAGTCACAGAATTTGTTCTGTTATGAATAAAATTATCTCTGATGTCCTTCAGAAATAATGCAGGGCTTTCGACTGAATACAGAAAGTTCAAGGAAAATATTCCAGGTGTCCAGAACATGAAGAACAAGTCATTGAACCTCTCTCATTGAGCTGTCATCTCTTCCTGCAGCTTGCCTGGTTCCAGACAGGTTTCTGCCTTGGTGAATAATGATTAACAGCACCAAAGGCTGTAGTGTGCTGAGAGGAGTCCTGTGCACATGAAGGATGGGCTGTTGCTTACAAAAAACCTGCTGCTTACCTGGAGCTTTGATTTGAGACATCACCATGTAACAGGGCACCTCCCTGGGGGGCAGAGGGGTGGGAAGAAAACAGACAGGCTTCCCAGGACTACAGCCCCTGAAATGTGGGTGTTGCAAGAGAAAAGAGGCAGCTTGGGACAGTTGTACCTCAGTCAGCACCTCTGAGCACTGGAAACGTAAGCACAGGTGACACAAGGAAAGCTGAACTGTGTCCACAGAGGGCCAAAGGGGCAATCCCTCTCCTTACATTTTGGGATGTGTTTTTTTATTATTTCTTAAAAATAATGATCTTCACCCTGTTTAGGAGTTTGATGATAGCCAGGAGGTTAGAAACCGGGCCCCCCCCCCCCCCCCCCACCCACCCCCCCCACAGGATGCCCCACTAGAGACAGACCAAATGAAATGACACCTAAGCATCCCTAACCTTGGATCAGCTTTATAACAAAGGCTAGCCATGTTCCACATCCACTGATTCTGATGCCTACAGACTTCCCTCCACTCACAGCTTCAGTGGAAGCCACCAGCAGCTCCATCCTGAAGGAATGGGGACCTGAGAGCCTGATTTCAGTCCTGGGTTTTAAGAACCTTAACCATTTTTTGCTACTTCCTGAATCACCCCCTTTCCCAGAGAGCCTCTGTTTCATATCCCTGAAATCACGTGTTTTCCATGGGTCACTCTGCGCTCCCCATTATTCAGTGTGACCATGTGCTTCTGCCTTTTGTAAAAATCTGAGCAAAAGCAGCCCAAGTGAAAGTTGATCTCTGTATTAATTTGGATTAGGGATACACACGTGCTCCCTGAGCATCAGAATAAAGCTGGGGATCTGGGCTCATTTTTCTATGCCTCGCAATGTAATTTGTTCTCTATTGTCAACATCATTGTTGATCCTGAAATTACAGTGTCTGAGGAGTTGTTCAACAGGAGATGTTCGACATGCAAAGAGTCTTGGAAAATATCTGCAAGGGGAACATTTAAATAAACCCAGAGATTACAGAAAAAAAATACAAAAGGGACTCCAAGCTCGTATGGCTTCATTCCACTACATTACCTGAGAGTGGGAGTGGAAAAAAATCCCAAACTGGTTCAGTATGATGAGAAAAAGCCCAGGAAACTCCCTGCCTACACCACAGCCCTTTAATTTTCAGCATTCAGCTAAACCCCCAGTGAGAAACCTCATCAGCTCTCCTGTATCCCAGCCCCATGGAAGAGGTGGGGTTTTGGAGAAGACTAGAGCAGAATTCACACAATCATCCCAGAATGGTATGGGTTGGAAGGGACCTTAAAGCTCATCTCATTCCACTCCCTCATACCTTCCACAAGACCAACCTGACTTTGACCACTTCCAGGGATGGGAATTCACAAGAAATGCTCTTGTATAGCTCACAGTGTGTGTGGAGGGGGCTCTTTTTCTCCCCCTCTTTCAGTTACTCTCCTCATTTTTAAGGCCTGCCTGCTGGTTTTCTTTGCCTACATAGCAGGAGCAGTAGGATGTAAGTCCCAGTTTCCCCTCTACATCCCCCAGTAGCTACAGCGATTTTTGGTAAGGCCTGGGGACGGAGCCAGCTTTGCCAAAGCCACTCCCCTCCCAGTAAAGCCAGGAACCAGACACTCCACACACCCACTCAGGAGCATTTTACAGGCACCCAAATTCCTGTAAAGCCCCAGAGTCCCAAATCCAGCAAATTTATACTAACAGCAGTTTCACTCCTCTCTGCCTCTCACTCAAATCTGGGCTTTTTGAGCCCCCAGCCTGCCATGGGGGATGAAATCAGACACTGCTGTTGCTGTGAATAATATTTTGTGATAAGGAAATCTTTTAGGTTTACTTTCAATTATTTTTTTTTTTTTTAAAACAGCAGGCTTTTATCTTAGAAAGAATCAACTTTTCTCTGCCTTTGAAGAGCAGAACCCTCCTGATATTCATTACTTGACTCGGCTGTTCACTCAGGTCTTTCCCTTTGATGGAAAACTTTGGATTACAGACAGTATTTAGCATCCTGATTAGTACATAATGTGACCTACTATTCCAATAAATGGAGTGTGCAGCACTATCTCATAAGCAAAAGAGTTTACTAGTGATACTAAGAGGAAAAAACAAACCCTTAAGAGTCATTATCAAACATAAATACTCATTTTAATTTAAAAAAAAAAAAAGGGGGGGAAAAAGCCAGCCACTATGTGCTCCCAAACCCAGGAAGAATATATCAGCAATCATCCCACCAGCCACTGGCTTCTTTCACTTGTCCCTAGGTTTAAGGCCCAGAAATTCAAGTCTTAGTGGGTAAAAAAAATGCAAATCACTGAAGGCATCTCAACAACTACAAAAAGCCAGAGTTACACCAAGGAGAACCACCAATCCAGGGAGGGGTTTAACTATTCCTGTGGCAGGGGCCACGATCAGCAGTAGCTTTTGGTGTCAGTGTGTGTACGAGCAATAACCACACAGCACCTTCAGCCTCAGCATCCCAAGGGAGCAGCACAAGGTCTCCACATCACTCCCCTCTCCAGCAGCTCAGTGCATGCCGTTCCCTAAAAAACATGACCAGGTTTTAGCAGGAAAACAGTCTCTGTGCAAGCTGGCTTCGGTGCAAGAGCTCCCCCGGGCTGCCTTATACCCACAAGGAAGCGTTTAGGGGCACTGAAAAAAAACATTCATCCATAAAGATCAAGAACATCAAATACCCTTCCCAGCACATGCCGCCTCCCCGAGCCAGCCTAGCTACTGGGACATCCTGGTGGGAAGGAGCAGAATATCTGGGATTACACATTAGCCAGAGCAGACGCACCAAGGTCCCTGGAGAGGGCTGGGTACAGGACAGGAGGACAGAGCAGCCGGTCCCACAGTTAATGTGTAACGGCCCTGCCACCTTTCCCCAGCCTTCTGCTCACCTGCTCTGGGCATCAGCATCTGCCAGGAAAGGAGAGCTAGGGCACCAAAACAGGAGCAAGGTCCAGGCAGGGCTTTTGTACCTCTGAGGGGGCCAATGGATGGGCAGGGGGTGAAGAAGGGGTAGGTGGCCTTGTTTGGCACCTGCAGGTAATGAGGGTCCTGCCCTCCGCTCAGGAGGGGCTGTGATGAGGGAAACCTGGTGCAGTTTGCTCCCAGGGAAGGTCCCTCAAGTGGTCCTGAGTGTGCAATCTCCTGCTCAGAGCTCCCTCGCTCCCTCTTCTCCCATTTTCAGACCCTCCTGCTCCCTGCCGCTTGTCCAGATCTACCCCACAAGCTGACGCCCCATTCCCTTTCACACTTCCTCAGCAGCAGACATGGCTGTTCTCCTTCTCATCATCAGCATCCTGGCATTTTCCTTTCCCTGGCTGGAAGGCTGTGGCAGGAATTTCCCTCAGAGCACAGGTATCAGTTTTGGGCTCCAAGGCACAGAGACCCTGGGAACAGGCTTTGTCCCTCCTCCCACCAGGACAGGCCCGACAAGAGCTGCCCCATTCCATCCAGAACAGAGCTCCAGTCTTCTGATCACCAGACTTAAATTCCATTCCCACAAAAGTGAAAGACTTTGGGAAATAAGCCTCTCCCCAGCCCAACTCTGAACAACCCTTGCAGTATTCTCTGCCACACTGTCACTTTGGATGTGGCAGGCTCTTCCCAGGGATGCCTTTGGAGCACATGGCACTGGTGACCTGCTCAGACTGGGTTCCCCTGCAGGGCATTCCTGGGAGGGTCAGCAGCTGGTGCTTCCAAAGTTTTCCATGTGGAAGCCCATGAAATGGCATTAGTGATGGGCAAGTCCAGCTGAAACCTGATGAAAACATAAAAAATGAGCCAGGCAGCACTTTGCTTCAGCTCCCTGATCTCCCAGAGTGTCACGGAATCACAGAAAATCCTGAGCTGGAAGGGACCCATGAGGATCACCGAGTCCAACTCCTGGCCCTGCACAGACACATCAACAATCCCATGCTGTCCCCAAGAGTGTTGTCCAAATGCTCCTTGAGCTCTGGCAGCCTTAGGGTTGTGACCACTGCTCTGGGGATCCTGTTTAGTGCCTGACCACCCTCTGGGAGAAGAACTTTTTCCTCATATCCCACCTAAACCTCCCCTGTATCCCTGTAGTCCTATCTCCACTGGGGATGATATTGGGTCAAATCCCAGTTGGTCAGTTCCTGGGAGGTCACCGAAAGAGGTGATGCCACCGGTGCAATTCCCCCTTCAACACCAGCCTGGTGTCAGCAGCATTGCCACCAACAGCCTCTCTGATCCCTGCTGACAGTGATTCCAGGGCTGCGTTCCCACCGCCCCTGCCGTGCCGGGGTCCTGGTGCTGGGAGATGGACGTGTGATTGATGGGGCGCCCGCGATACGCCACCACACGCTCCTTATCTGTGCCGTCCCCACGGGCTCCCATGTCGCTCCCGGGCTTTACGCCATCACTGTCACTTGCTTTCCTTTGGTTTTCCTTTTTTTTCAACCTGCTTGGCTCTTTCCATGTATCCCACCGAGTCTGTTTCACCTGCAGGGTTAGTGAAGTTGGACAATCTCTCCTGGGCAAAACTCATCGTCTGCATCTGGGAGTGGAGACAGGTGAGTTGGAGCAGGTGGAGGGTACCTGCTTTTCATGGCAGGATGCTGAGAGCTAAATCCATCCAGACCGACTTCCACAGGGATTCTGAGTCCAACATCACAATGGCAAATGCCATCCAAAAACATGGATGTGCATAGAAAGACCAAGGTTAGCTGTGGAGACAGGGAAGAGGATGGGCAAGAGCGGAGAAGCAAATCAGTCTGAGTGGGAATGGAATAACTAGAACATCCCTCCCTCTCCCTCTGCTTCCTCAGGAACATGGATCTACACTGACAAACATCAGAAAATGTCCCCTGCTCTGCCAGGCACGTGACACCAGGGCAAGCCCACAGCACCCTCAGTGTCCCCAAAACTCTGCTGTCAGGGCCCCTCTGCTCCCACCAGACCATGCAGCCTCCCTTGGGCAGGGGCTGCTGTCCAAGTGTTGGTGTTGTGACCTGGGGCTGCTGTGCCCCACCAGCCCCCACCAACACCTGCTCCTGCTCCTTCCTAATGTGATCCCCAGGAAAAAATAGAATAAAATTAAATAAAACTAAATTAAATTATATATTTTAAAAATGAAGGGTGGATGCCCACTTCCAAATGAAACCTGGATGAAAGGGGCAATTCACATCCTTCTCTCCCCTCTTCCAGCCACTGGGAATGGGAGCAGGAGTGAGCCCTGTCCCGGCGAGCGGACGTTGCTGCAGCAGATTGTGTTGTGTGCTCAGCCCGGGGACAGCCCAGGGCCATCTGTCACCCCAGGTGTGCACACGCCGGGCTCTGTAGCAGCAAAGGTCCCTCAGCTCCTAAAACACACCCTTCACCCAACGGGTGCAGGGGGCTGTAAAGTGGGGATGGGGGTGGGCTCCATCACCCCCTCATCCTGCTTCCATCTCCTCTAGCACTGTCCGTCAGATTCCCCAGGAACTGGGGTGGTGAACTGGGTCTCATTCTGAAAACCAGGCTGGAACAAGGGACAGCTCAGCCCAGACTTTACAGTTCCTGCTCTTCCCAAACCCTGACAGGTCCCAGTGTCACCTTCCTGAGCTCTCCCCCTCTCCAGGGCAGAAGGTCCTTCTGGTCACTTGAAATTCCTTCACTTAGTGAAAGGATTATATATGAAAAGTGGTAATACAACCCTTCAGCCGAGGAATCTCGGGTTTGTTTTGCCCTGCCTGAGCATCCCAAACCCAGATCTCCCAGTCCCCTCTGGAGCCTGAGACACAAAGAGGTGCCAACAGACTCTGCACAAGAGAAGTCAAAGCTGTGACTGCAGATACTTGGAAATAACCATCTTGTAACAAGGTGGAACCCATCCCAACCTTCCCAAGCTGGGGTCCAGACTGCCCACCTTGTACACTCACCCCTTCAAGAGATTCCACACATGGTGGTTTAAGATTTAATTTGGAAGACTGAGTGAAATGTGGCCACATCATCCACTTTACTCTCTGTCCTTGGGTCTAGTGGTTTGTTTTCAGCAGTTCTAGGGGACGGTGGGACACATGCCAAAACATCCTCCAAAAAGGCATCACGAACAAAAATGGTTTATTAACAAAATAGGAGCTTCGTGTTTTACAGCACAAACCAAGAGGCAGCCTGTCACTGTCCCAGGGGACACTGAGGGGCCCGGACACTGCGGTGGTCACTCACCTCCTCCCAGCCTCATTTTCCCTTGGGTCACAGTTTGCTCCCCTTGGACCCTCCCTCAGCTGCCCCAAATCCAGCTATTGCTCCCTTGCCTTTCTCCCACACTCCTCCTCCTGGGGTGTGGGGAGGCAGGAGCTGGAGCTGGTTTATAATCAAAATTATAGAGGTGCCAGCTCTGATCCCACTGTGCAGCTTTCCCTGGGGACGGACTGAGACATCCTGGACATGCACACCGAATGTCTTGTTGTGAAAGCAAGGATCTCACAGGTATTTAAATAAAGATTATTTACATAAATAAACATGCATGTAAATAAAAATTATTTAATTTATATTTTTATGTGGGCAATAGGGTTATTTATTCCCACAATTTCACTGCCTCATTCAGCGATCCGGACACTTCCTTATCCAAACACAACAAGCTTGGTGAAGTTATTAATTGCCCGGAACAAGATCTTTATTGATTGGTGTGAGGATCAATCACTTTATCTGTGGGCAGCTCTGTTCGAGCTGCCGGTGACTGGGGTATTTCACTAAGAGATATCTGTCCTGGGCTCTGGAACTCTCACAGAGGAGTCCAAGGTCTTTCCAGAAACCAGGCAGGTGCTGGAGAGGATCCAGGTGAGGTGAGATGGATAAGGGCCCCTGTCACCTTCCCTCTGGCCCCTGCAGCCACCAGTGATGGCACTTCAACGAGACTTTATCCATCATCCTGGAGAGATATGGGAAAGGGCTCCCTTTGGGAGGGAGATGGGCTACCAGGCTGGGATGCCCAGGAAGCCCTTCTGGCCAGCTGGAACAATCTTCATACTCTGCAATCACAGTGGGGTCGTACCTTTGGCAGGAGCCTCTTGCAACCAGGTGCCACTGGGAAGTGGCCAGAGCACCAAGCTCAGAAAGTGTTTGGACAACGCTCTCAGGCACGTGGTGTGATTTTGGGGGTTGTCCTGTGCAGAGCCAGGAGCTGGACTCGACAGTCCTCGGGGGTCCTTTCCAAGGATTCTGTGACCACTTCATCCCTGGCTTCAGGGAGGCTGGACAGCACCGTTCTTCGTGCCCTATTCCATCATCTCTTCTTCGTCTTCTCGAGGGAAAAAAAAAAAAAAAGAAAAAAGAAAGAAAGAAATCGACGTTATAACCCAAAAAGTACCAAAAAGGACCAAAGAGGGACAGGGAAGGGGGCTGCAGCTGGAGCCGGCTCTGGCAGCGCAGCTCTAATCTCCCGCAAACCCCCGCTATCAGGGCTCGGATCAGCATATCTAATGTAAACGAGCTTTCACACATAAATAACGTGCCACATCTGGCTGTTTGGGTTTACAGCGCCTTGGCTACCGAGCGATTTGCGCAGGGCGAGCTGGCGGCGGAGCGGCCGCGCTGGCCCGGCCGGGGGGGTGTGAGAGAGCGGGGCAGTGGGCGAGGGGGAGCCCGGGGGGGACCGGAGCCCCCGCGCCGCAGACAGCGGCTCCTTCGGGAAGGGGGGCCGGGGGGAGGGCTCTGCCTCCCGGGGGGAGAGAGGGGCCGGCTCAGCCTTAAAAGAGCCACCCAGGAACCGGCGTGTTTGCGCTTATTCCCAATTTATGGCCGCGGAGCATATGGCCGGTGTTCCGCCCCGCGCCAGCCGCCGGGGAGGGGAGCAAACAGCGCGGGGGATGTGAGGCCGGAGGGAGAAGGAGCGGCCCCGGCACACGACGGAGACAATGCGGGAGGCGGGGGGCTGCCGGCAGAACCCCCCCGCCTAGGGACATCCCCGCCTCGGGACCCCCACCCAGGTGAGCCCAGGGGAGAAGCGGGGGACGGTGGGGGGGACCCTCCCGCATAAGGACCCCTGCCCAGGTGAGCCCCTAGGGAGGAGCGCGGGGAGACACTACTGCATAGGGACCCCCTGCCAGGTGAGCTCCAGGAGGGAGTGGGGAGACCCCCCCATCGAGGGACTCCAGCCAGGTGAGCCCCGGGATACAGCGGGGGGCCCCCAGCCTGGAGACCCCGGCCAGGTGAGCTCCGGGGGCCGCCGATGGATGAGGGGTCACCCGGCGGTCGGAGCAGCAGGTGGGAAGGGGCTTTGCGCGGGGGTCCGTGGGGCACCGGCCGCGCAGGTAGAAGGTGATGCTGAGCGCTGAGTGGGACGCGTTCCCCGACCCCGACGGGGCGGCTCCGACACAGCCACGGCCACGGGTGGGTGCCGGCCAGGGGGGCAGCGCGGGGAGGGGGGAGCCGGGCTCCCCCCCTGCCCCGGCGGCGGAACACTTCTCGGCTGCGACGGCAGAGTACGCCAGAGGACCGGGAATGACCGGGAATGGCCCCGGCCCTGGCGCTGCGCCCTCCTCCTTCACCCCTTCGTTTCTCTGCCCACGCCACGCGTGTGCTCCTGATTCGGGCTCGACCATCTGAGTCGAGACCCTCTATGTGGACCCTTTCCCACCCAGACCATGACACCCCTCACACCCTGCGCCGGGCGTGAGGGCACTAGAGTCTTCTTTGGAAGCTTCCCGCAGGTCCGTGCCCCCCACTCGCGACACGCACCCATCATTACCTGGGCACTAAGCCCTCCGTGTTGGGCTTGAGAGTGTGGAAAGTGAATTCAGATAAGAAAGTAAATCCCCCGCACTCTCATGGCTAGCGGGGGAACGGGTCGGGATTTCTCTCCCAAGGAGAAAAAACCCATTTCTGACAAAGCTTAATCTCGTTGAGACACGTTTAATCATTAGAGACGGGGGCGGACAGAGCCGGGGGGCTTCAAGGTGGGGGACCCCCGTTTGTTCGGCAAATAAACCAGTTTATAATAGACTGGAAGGGGAAGGGAGCCCCGGGCCAGGCTTACAGCTCCCCCCGGGACGAAAAGGGGGAATTAAATAAGACAAATATGTGGATCTGGGGCTGCGGGCTCCCGGCTTTGTGCCCGCCCGCACGGCCGTACCCCACTGCCTCCATCACTATGGGCAGTAATTTCCAAAATCTCATTAAAGTGCATTTATCAAAGCCCTAACATGTGCCCTCCGGCTCTGCCATAACCCCGCCAGCCCCCAGGGAGCAGGGGGGAAAATCCCAATTTCTATGACAATTCGCCACCTCAGGAGGCTGGCTGCGGGGCAGATCCAGATCTACAGATTTATAAGGAATATCGGTGAATTGGAAGGATTTCTCCGCCTTTGAAGCTTCGGGGGGAAGGAGATAGAGTAATCGTGAGAATAGGGAAGCTCATTTAGATTCCTATGTCCTGGAGAAGAATTAATTGTCTGCTGGAGAAAGGCAGGCCAGCGCCGGGATTTTGGGGGGCGGCGGGGACTTTCCCTAGAGCTTCCATAGGGAAAGGCTGGCTCTGCTCCCTTTCTCCGTGCGGGGGGATCTTCCACCCTGTTTATTCCTTCCCCCCAGTTTTTCTTTTTTTTTTTTTCTCCTTCTTTTCCCCCTAAAACATCCTTAAAGCCTTTGTTAATGCCCTTTTTCCAGCCAGGAAAAGAGATGGGAATTTTACCCCGCAGAAACTCCGTTGCAATTAAGTTCCTGAAAACGCCGGAGGATTCAGAGGGATCTGGTTCCCCTTGATTTTGGGAAATACGATTTTTTTACACTCCCACCTTACCCGGCCGGACTGCCGGTGTGGAACGCATTCCCGTGGCGTGGGCTCCGTGCCCGCCGCCTTTCCCACGGCCTGGCGTGCCCGGTCCCCTCCGAGCCGGAGCCGCTGCTGAGCAGCAGCATCTCCTCTTCAGAGCTGGAAAATGCGATTTAAACCCCTCCGAGCGGGGCTCTCGGGGGGCTTATTTCGCAGCGATCGTTTTACTCTCTTTTTTAAATTTTTATTTTGTTGTTTGTTTGGTTTTTTTTTTCGCGAAGAAAACTGTCCCCTCTAATGTCGCGGCTCTTCTTTCCCCCGCCACACTTTAAAACAAAGAGGGTGTTACTTACAGGGGTTCTCCCGAGGTGAAGCTCCTCGTAACAATTATCAGGACATGGACTGCTCTTCCCTTTCCCTATTCATTCCAAGTGGATCTCATTCTAAGAGATAAAATCAACCTGTCCCTTAACAAAGGCTTTGTGTGGGCTCCGCTAATCCGGGCCGAGAGGCAAGGTGCAGCACTGCTCGGTTTGTTTGTTTGTGGGCTGGAGGGAAGGAAAAACAATATCTCGCACCTTTGGGCTCATCAAACAATAAATTGATCCACTTCTCGGCTCTTACCGGAGCTGCGGTGCAGGGTCGCTGCGGGCCGGGAAGGGAGGGAAAGCGGCAAGCTCCTGCCAAACACCCTTTCCTTCACTTGTATATGTATTATATATTATTATACTTTATAATACTACGTATTATATTGCATTGTATATAATATGTGTGTAGGGCATCCCTCGGCAGAGAAGGAAGTGGAGTTGGGGCGTCGGTGCCTAAAAGCAGAGGGGGAGACCCGGCGCTGTGCGAGAAGCGAGACCCTCAGGCCGCGGCCCGGAGGAGAAAGGCTATGAAACCGCTTAAAAACGCACCCCACGGGCCGCCCGTGGCCTGGCGAGACCCACTTGATTGTCCTCCGGGGTCCGGTTCGCCTGCGCGCTTTGCGGACCCGCAGCGGCGGAGCCCACGCGTGTCCGGGGCACCGCAGGCGCGGAGAGCGGCTCGGGAGGCCTCTTCCCTCTCGCATCCCCACCGAGTGTCGCTTCCTCTCTCTTAAAAATTACTAAAATAAGCGTTAATGCCGCGAGGAGGCCTCTCCCCACGCAGCCTGTGGGGCAGGGAGGCGAGTGGCGAGTGTTGGAGCCACCCGCGAGCGCAAACAGCGAAACAGCCTCCGTGGGCAGAGCCACTTGTCCCCGAGTGCCACCACTGAGCCCATGCTCACGCACCGCGGCCTCCCGTGGGCCGGTGCAAACAGCCCCACCGGGGTGACACCCCGAGGGAGAGCGCTGGGAAGGAACCCCCTGACCTCCCCTCGCCACCCCGAGCCCCAGCTCTAGAGCATCCCCCCCACGCGTGGGAGAGGCGGGTGGGCTCCCAGCGGGTGCTGAGGGGCAGAAAGGCACGAAGGGTGGCGGCTCTCGTCCTCCTGGCCCTGTCGCGACAGCAGCAGGGCCGCCGTCGGGTTTTGTCCCCACGCAGCGCGGCTGCGGGTGCGGGCGGTGCGGGGCTGAGTCCCGGCCCCGCGACACCTCCTGACGTCAAAGGGCTCTTACGTCAGCCCCGGTCAGTGACGTCACGGTGTCCCGGGATGTTCCCTCGGTGCGCAGCGGTGTCCGCTCTTGGGGAGGGGGCCGCGACCCCCGGGGTTGTGCCCTGCCTCCTGCCGTGGGCATCTCCCTCTCCCGCCGCCCTCGGGCCCCACGTCGCGAGGGGTCTGTGGGACGCTCTGCCCGTGTCGTGGCGTTTGCGCGGCTGTTCGGGTTCGGATGGGGAGTTTTTTATCATTATTATCGTTATTATTATTAGCATTATTTAAGATTAAAACCCTCGCCGCCTCGGAGATGCTCTGCCCGCCCTTTCCCGGGCTTCGCTTCTGTCGGGGTTCTCCGTCCCGCCACTATCGCGATTGTCACTGTTATCCCTGCTCTTTTTTTCCCCTCGGTGGAACTAAACCCCATCCTGTCCGGGGTCCTGAATAAACCCATCGGTAACCCCAAGATTTGCTGGGAATTCGCTGTATTGGCCCGGTGCACGGGGAAGGGGAAGGGAGGCGAGGAGGGGGGGCTCGCCCGAAGGGGTTCCCTCGATATCGAGGAGGACTCTGCAATGGATGAAGAGATAGCCATTGAGTGCAGTTGAATACCATGACAACTAGGAACAACCTCAGATTTATTCCCAACAGTTAGGGCGTGCTGAAAGAGGGCGTCAATCACGTATTATTTCGCCACTGAAATAAATGCAAAAACTGCTCCGAGACAAAGGGTTCCAACAGGAGCCGGACATTTGTCTACATTGCGGACATTGTCCCCAGCTTAGCCGTCGGGTTGTATTTGTGTTTGCGCGGGGCCGACCACCCAGGATGCGCGCAGGGGCTCGCTAAAAAAAAAAAAAAAAAAAAAACGGGAGAGGGAAAAATCCCGGGGCCTTG
>JAWWTY010000106.1:5009520-5035304 GCA_035222235.1 Margarornis squamiger
CAAAAATAAAAGTCGACACTGCGGGGGAAGGAAGGGAGAGGGAAACGCTATTATTATTATTATTATGGCTATTATTATTATTAGTGCTATTATTATTATTATTATGTTTTTTCCCTCTGCCGTTTCTTTTCTCCTCCATTTTTTTTGGGGGGGGGCTCGGTTTGATTTCGGGGGGAGGCGGGGGGGAAGGGAGGGGAGGTGTTTTTTGTGCGTCATTGTTTACAGAAATTTTTTGCGCCATTCAGAGTGGTCCTGTCTACCTACAACTAAAATAAAAAAGGGGGGGGACATCGTCAGAATTAAAAAAAAAAAAAATAAAGAATAAAACCCCCCCGCTGCTCCTGTGATTTTGTGAGGAACCGGGGTGTGGCCGCCGAGCGGGGCACCCCAGAACGGGGAGCTCCATCGCTCCCCTTCGAGCCCCATTTGCGGCCCCCACAACTACTAACGAGGCCGTTTTTACACCTCGTTGTGATTGTCGCTGCCGTGAGCCGCAGCCGGGGCGGTCAGGTCGCTTTCTCCTATTTGGGGGTTGTCTCATCTGTTCCCGAGCAGAGGAAAAAGACCCGCGGATGGTGAAACTCTCCCCGCCTGGAGCGCGGCTCGTTGTGCACCAGACAGGGCTCTCCGCGATGTAATACGGATTTTAATTTTTTTTTAAAAAAGCTGTGTTTCAAGAAAAAATAATAGAGAAGAAACCGATAACGACGACAGAACTGTTTTGTTCGACTTCTCGTTGCAACAGCGGCCGCCTCCCTGCATCGCCCGGCTCAGCCCTGCGTGGGGCCGGCCGGGCCCCCACGGGAGACGCGGCCGAGCAGGGCCCCACGCACCCCCTTCCACCTGCCCAACTTTCTTTTCCTTTTTCTCCTTTTTATTTTTTTTTCTCTACAAAGGGGCTGTTTTCCTTTTTTTTCTTTTTTTTTTCTTTTTTTTTCTTTTTTCTTTTCTTTTTTCTTTTTTTTTTTTTTTTTTGTAGGGGCAGGCAGTTTTAGCCCGCGGGCGAATAACGGGAGCTGGGAGAATTTATGTTTTCGTGTTTCATGTCTGTGATTGTGCCCTTCTACACTTCAGTGCACCCCCCGTGCTGCAGAGGTTTGGGTACCAGCATAACCCCGGTCGCTCCTGCCCGGGCTGGGTGCACTGCGAACGGGAGGGAGCGGGGAAACTTCGGGCTCAGCCCTAGGGGATGCGCCGGCTGCTCAGACAGGGCAGGGGAAATGGTTAACACCGGGAGAACTCCCCCAAAAATCGGAGGAGGCGGAGAGGGGAGAATACAGGGACTAGGCGGGGCTGGGCAGCTCGGCTGGAGTGTAACAGGGACCGGGACAGGCCGGGACCGGGCAGGGACAGCCCCGGCTCGGAGCGGGTTAGGGCAGAGCGTCGGGTTCCCCCGACTTCTCCTGCGGATTTTAGGCTGGTAAGGATGCTTAAAAAAAAAGCAAAAACAAAACCAAACAAGATTTTGTCCGGAGTCGTGGGCCGGGGCAGCTCCCGACCCGTTCCCCCGGGGCTGCAGCCGGCCAGGACGGGGCAGTCCATTGCCAAAGAGACGATGGGTACCAACCTCGCAGCATCCCGCTCCTGCGAAATCCCGGCCCGCAGCATCCCGGCCTAGCAGGACTGTCGATCCCGCAACATCCCGGCCCCTCAACACCCCGGCCCCGCCGTTCCCTGCGCGCCTCTCCGCCCCGGCGCAGCCACGGATCCCTCGCACAGCCTCAGCGCTGCACTTGGGGTTTTTTTCCCTTCTTCTCACTTTTTTTTTCCTCCCATCTTTTCCCGTTCCTCCTTCTCCCGCCGCCCTTGCCCAGCCCACCGAGGCTCCACGCACCGGCGGAGCCCCGCAGCTCCTCGGGGCAGCCGCTCCTCAGCTCGGGCGACCCACGGACAAGTGCCGGTTTTCCCTTCTCCAAGCCCAGCCTGAGAGACAGGAGCAGAGAGAAGCGAAATTATCACTTTTTTTTAATTCTTCCTTATATTTTTTCCCATTTTTAATATTTTTTCCCATTCATTTTTTACTTTTTCTTTCTTTTTTTTCCCTTACACTTTTTGTTTTCTTTTTTTTTTTTTTTTTTCATTCCCCTCGGGCTCTGCTTAGTCTATCAAACCAGTTGTGTGGCCCTAACCTCCGTGGCCTTATATCTCCCATGCTGCCGGGCCAGTCTATCTTTGCACAATATACAGTAGACTTCAGAGAGCAGCACAATGGGGGAGGCAGGGAGGTGAGCATGTTAGAGGCGTGCATATTAACGAGCCGCGGCCAAAGGAGCCGGGAAAAAATGGGAAAGACAGTACGGGAGGGGGGGACGCCCTCCCTGTGCCTTCCCTCCCTTCGCCTTCCCCCCCCCATGCCTGTTTTTGGGGCACGGCATTGATCCGGAGCGCGGAGTCAGGGAGCAGTGCCCTCCGCGTTTTGTTCGGGCTGTCACTCGCGCTCATTGTTCAGCATGTTCTACATGTTGTATTCCATATGGCCAGCTGGGCCGGAGACCCCTCACAAAACCCAAATTGTGCCCAGCTTTCAAACCCAGCATTGTTGTCTGTGAAAGGGAGGCGAATTAAAAATTCGTGCTATATCTATTCTGGAAAAAAAAAAAAAAGGGGGGGGGAGCGCAAGGAGAAAGAATCCCGCTCTCTTCCCTCCCTCTCTGCTCTCTTTGAAGACCAACAGAGACTCTCCTCTTCTCTCGGTCCCCGCTGACAAGTTTCTCTCTCATTTCACAGGAAATTACCCCCCCCCCAGAGCCCGAGCGCATCCCCCCGCAGGAGCCCGCGGAGGCGCGCTGCGCGGCCGCGCTGCTGCGCGGAGGCCGGGGCAGAACAAGGCGGCATTGAGGGAGGGCCGGGCTGCAGCTGCCGCCTCCCTGCGCGGCCCGGCCGTACCGGCTGGCACGTCCCGCTGCCCCCCGGAGAAACGGCCCTTTCTTGTGCGAGCTCCTGGTTGTGCAAGGCGGGCCGGCCGAGGGAGGGAGGGAGAGAGGGAGGGTGAAATTAAAAAGAAAAAAGGAGGGGAATAAGGGGAGGGGGGAAAGAGAAAAGAAAAATAAAAAGGGGAAAAAATAACGAAAAGGAAAGGAGGGGGAAGAGCAAAAAAGAAAAATGGGGCAAAAAAAAAGGAAAACAAGATGAAAGAAGGGAAAAAAAGAAAAAGAAAAAAGAAGGGAGAAAAAAGGAAGAAGCAAAGAGAGAAAAGGAAAAAGAAATGGACAAAGAAAAGAGAAAAAAGAAAAAAATAAAAGAGGAAAATAGAAAAAAGAAAAAGAGAAAAATAGGAGAAAGGAAAAACAAGTAACGAAAAAGAAAAGAAGGAAAAAATGAAGAAGAAAAAAGAAAAGAGAAAAAGAAAAATTAAAAAGAAAAAGGAAAAGATAAAAAAGTGAGAAAAGGGAAAACAACGAGGAAAAGGGGAAAATACGGGGCAAAGAGAAAAAAACTGGGGACGAACCCCTAACTCCGCCACCCTCGGCGTTTCCCTCGCCCCGGGCAGAGGGGGGACCCGCAGCGCTGCGCGGGCTCCCTGCGGTGCCCCGAGCGGGCCCGCAGCGCAGGGACGAGGCTTCACTTGGGGGGCCCGTCCCCTCGGCCCCCTCGACACCCCCGGCAAACCCCCCTGAGCCCCGGTGAGCCCTTCTCCTCGCCAGGGCCGCCCGTCGGGAGAGGATCGCGAAGGGGATCGCGATTTGGGGCACAGGCGGGCGGGGAGACGCTCAGCCAGGGCTTCAGACCCCGCTACCTTTCCTTTTTCCCCCCAGCTTTCCCGGTTTTCCCGTCCCATCCCCTCTGCAGGCCCGGAACTCCGGGGCGCCCCCATAGCCCGGTGAGGGGCGGGAAGCCCCTTAAGCCCGGCAATAACTTCCTCTCATCACCTATTGACTGTTGGGCTTAGTCGGGGACCGGTGTGGATTTTTCGGGTCTGTTCAAGGAGCCGGTCAATGGGAAGCTAAGCCAATATTTACCGAGTATGAGGGCAATTCTCGGCGGTGTTTATTAAGGAGCCGGGGCGAGGTGGGGGCGGGCACCGGGGGACGGGCCCCGCGACGGGACTGGAGCGGCGAGACACGACCCCGGGCCATATTTCAGGATATTTGCACTTGTGGCTGCGGGATCGCCTTGCTCCCCCGCGTTATCCCCTCAGACAACCCCTCCCCGAAAAGGCGCCACTTGAGGGGTTTCTCGCTTTAAATGGAGGGCTCTGATTTATTTTTTTAATTGCTCTCTGACTAAGGGACGGGTTTTACACACCCCCCGGCCCCGTCCCCGCGGTGCGGCCGCAGGGAGGCAGCAGAGCCCCGCGCAGCCCGGCGGAGGACGGGGCGGAGGCTCCGCTGCCCCTCCGCGCTCCCCGGGGACCGCCGAGGGGGGCACCCCGGGGGAGACGAGGCGCTGGGTGGCGGGTCCCGGTCCCCGATTCCCTCCCGGCTCCCGCCGGGACGGCCGCGCGGCGGCGCTGCTGGATAAGGGACGCGCCGTCGGGGCCGCCCCTCGAGACGTCCCCAATCCCCCGGCTCCCCCCGCCCCGGGGAAGGGGCCCTCACACCCGCCCGGTGACACGGAGAGGAGGGATGGAGCGCGAGGGTGGATGGGAAGCACCAGGGCAGTGGACAGCCCCACAGCCCTCCGCATCACCCCCCTGCAGCAGGAGCGTCTTGAGCCCTGCGGCGACGGGTCCCGAGACATCGCTGTGAAATACAGCACAGAGCTCAGGGCGGGAAGACACCTGTCCCCCCTAAGCCTTTTGTGGGGCAGAAAACCGTGGAAACAGGGACCTGCTGCCCACGCTGGTGGCACTGCTACCCCTCCTGCCCCCAGCAGCCCCTCGAGCCCTCAGAACCCATCTTTTGGGCAAGTAGTCCATCTCCTGTCCTAGGCAGGGTTTGGTGCTGAGCAGTCACATGTTTTACATCATTACGAGGATCAGCCACATCAGAAGAACAAACAAACTGCCAGAGGATAGCACTGAATTTCAGAGAGCTGGAGATGATGAGGCAGAGTATCCACGGCTTCCTCCCAGTGCTCCATCTTCTCTCACCCCCTCAAAAAGCCAGTACTGGCAGCTGAGGACAGTGACAGCTCCCTCTCTGCTGCTGGGGGCACAGGGGGCACTGATACTTCACCTGGTCAGAGGGAACAAGGCACCTGAGCACTACAGGTAGGTGCCTCAGGACAATCCTTTTTTTGGAATGCTCCAGCTCCAAAGTGCTCAGGGAAAGGGCAAAGGTCTCCTCTAGCTGCCCTTGCTGTGCCTTTGGCAGGTCGCCCACACCTGCCCAGCCCAGTGCTGTGTGAGAGCCCCAGGGATGCTCATCTGAGCTTTCCCTCACTCTGCAGTTGTCTTGTTACCCAAAACAAGCTTTAAAAGAATTTCGATACTCACATTTTGTGTCAAAAACAGCCTGTGGGACCTGTGGGACACAGCTGAAGAACAGCTGTTCTCTGGGTGCAGACAACATGCACCTTCCACATTCAGTTTTGGCTCCCACCAGAGGGATTCCCAATTCTTTCCCAGGAAAAAAAAAACAAAACAAAAACAAAACAAAACCAAAAATCAAAACAAACAAAAAACCCCAACAAAATGAAACGAAAAAACATTTCCAGCCCCAGAAAGATCTGGTTTTCCTCACAGGCTTTGTGCTTATTTCTCACCAAGTGATGCACCACTGAACGTTGTGTTTAATTCAGTAAACCGAAAGACTTTCATTCACCATATGGTGATGATGAATTTACTGCATTTTGCACTGTATCATTAATTAATGATACTTATAGAAACAGTCACAGAGTCATGGACTCACAGAATGATTTTTGTTGGAAAGGAGCTCAAAGATCACCCAGTTCCCACCCCACTGGCTCAAAGGATTCTTCATGCTTCCTCATCCAGCTGGCCCTGGGGGGATTCAGAGGAGAGACCCCCATCTTCAGCTCCCCACAGCCTTTTCAGGAAACAACCCCCTCCCCCCTCCCTGCTTCCCTTCCTCCCTCCCTCCCATGGCTGGCAGAGGTTGCCTCTGCCCCCTGTCCCTCCCCAGTACTTGAATGACCAGCAGGCTCAGAGCACCTGAGATGCAAAGGACAAACATTTTTTGGGGAAAAAAAAGATTTAAGCCTGCAGAGTGGATTATAGCTTGGGTGCAACATCCTTCCCTCCCACAGTCTCCACAAGTCTCACCAGCCACAAAAATCAAACTGTCTTAAAATATTTTATTGGTTCATACAAAGGTTTGAGCAGTTTGAGTGGGGTGCATGTGATGGTCCCTAGTTCCACTTACATATTTGGGATTTAACAGCTAGGAATCATGTCCATGCTCTCAATAGAAAACATTCAAGGTCTGTTGTATAAATCCAAGACAAACCTGCCTTGAATTGTTACAGATTCACTTAAACAAACAGAGTCCCTTGATCCTGCATAGAGATCTGCTGCTTTTCATGGGATTTAGCACCATTTCAGGGAGAAAGTTATCCGTGAGATAAAAACTGCAAGCAAAGCTGCTCAGAATAAATTGTGTCAAATCATGCTGTCACTGCCTCAGCTTGGATCTGGCTGAACAGTCTCAACTGTTTCAGGGGGGAAAACAGTTTTGAAAAGTGATTGTGTCTTCCAATGTGTGGGAATGGAGCAGTTCTTCCCACAGCCTGTAGGATATGTCACAAATGTCTTGCAGGAAAGAGGTGTCTGAAGGAAAAGAGTTCATCTCCAGTTGTCCAAGAGTCTTAAAAAAAAATTCCCTGGAAGACTGCCCCACTTGTGGAGCTTCCCAGCTGCTTTCTTCTTCAGACATTATTTCCCTCTTTCTTCAGTTGTCCCACAAAAGCCTGAAAACCACTGACTCCTAAAAAAAACAAAACCACACATGATTCTTTACCCAAGATCAGACCAAGTGACTCAGTCTCAATAAACTTTTGATAAAAATGGCCTTAAATCCATCATATTCTCATATCAGTCCAGTCTCTGTTCTCTGCCACACCACTGAGCGTGACTTGGCACCACATCTCATGGGGTAAAACAAGTTCCCAACCTTGTTTGGTGCAGCCCCTCTCCAGGCAGGACCATGGTGTTGGGGCAGGGGGCTCCATGGTGCATGAAGAAGCTCATGGCATGTGTGGCTGGTAGGTTTGCTTATTCCTCCTCCTCCCCTTTACACTTTCATAGTCACTCCGGTGGTTCAGGAAGCCCAGCCTGTGCTGGAGCTTTCCTTCCACAGCCTACACAGGAGCAGAAATGTGATTAATTCTGAGAACATGGCATGAATCAGCCTGACACATCTGCTTTCAGAGAAAGCTCCAAGAGAAATGACCCTTGACGTTCTTTCCCCAGGTATATTCTCAAAATCCCACAACAGCCCTAAGAACTGAGCCAGGTGCAAGGCACAGCTCATGGCATGATCCCAGGAGACCATTTTGTACTTCTGATCCAGCCTTGCTTTGCCCCAGAGGTGAAATGAGACATCCCTTTTGCTGAGGTGCCCGCAGAGCTCAGCACACACCATGTATATGCAAAGGGGTTTGCAATTTGGAAACTCCCAGGTGGGGAGAGGCAGTGGCTGCTCATCACACCCGTGACCACCACACTGACAGGTGAGGAAGGGACAGGAATCCCTGGTGAGTTCAGAGATGAGCCCAGACCCAGGGGACACCACCCCAGCCCCCTCCCTCTTGCACAGCACATGCTCCAGCCTGGCTGGTGCCCACCCCCCAGCACCTCCCACAAAACTGCATCCTCAGCCCCCCAGATGGGCTGAGGGTATTGTGGAAGCAGCCATTGCCATCCACTCCACCCTCATGGGTCCTTGGTCCCTCTGAGGCTCATCCGTCATGGCCACAGCCATCCAAACCTATTTGTGCTCACATGTGAGATACCCATGGGTTTACAGACACATTTAGGAAAGGCAGGGACAGAAGTGCTGGCAGTGCATCAATCTGCAGCCACAGTAGCATTGCAGCCAGGATGAATTCCAGCTCCTACAATCCTTACCACTGATTTCCAGAGACAAAGGCTTTACAGGGCAAAATAAAAATTCACTCATAGCTTATGGGATGTTTTTTAAGTGATGGATAAACACAGAACTTGCCTTTGATGGTCCCTTTCAGAGTTAGGGAACAGCTGGATGAAAATCCACGACAAAAGAGAATTCACTGTTGTCATTAGCAGTGACTTTGGGTGGCAGCTGTTTGCTGAGGTTCTCAGACGAAGACTTGATTGGTCCCTCTCAAGTGAGGCCACTTAAAACTCCATATTACGGGGGAAAAAGGCAACAGAAACATCCCCAGCTTTTTGTATTTTCGTTCTCTTAAGGGGAGTGTTCCTGAATGAGGTAAAAATAAAACTCAACACAGAGCCATCAAAAAACAAATCGAGCTGATTAGGATGAGGAGGGAAGGAGCAGAGAAGGAGGAACAATCACTCAGTCCATACCCAATCCCCTCCTAGTGCATCCTGTGCTGGGCACTGCCCGAACACAATAACTGAACCCCCTCTTCTGATATAAAGTCTTGGGGAGAATAAATCAGTGAAGATAGATGGATTACAGAGTGCATCTAAAAAGACAGAGGAATGGTAATATTGAAAACAATTTTGCCTTATTTCAGTCCAGGGCATTCAGGGTAATTTTTGATTCTCTCTTCCTCTTCAACCAAGTGCTTCTATGTTTGCAACCTGTAAATAATGAAACAAAAATAATAAAAACCTGATCACTAAACAGCAGCCTGCTGTGTGCTCCCATCTGACAGAAACCTGCTCAAAATTTAGTCTGTCCAAGCTCAGTTGGGACCACACTGGTACCAAATCAGGGACTGCCAACTGGTCCACAGGATCACAAAATCATGATATTGGTGTCTTCAGTGCGAGCACAAATTTTCAGCAGAGATTTGATGAAGAAAAGTATTATGACAGTGGTATATGGGCTTTGGGAATTGCATATGAACATCAGGCTGCATGTACACTGGTATGTATGGGCCCACCTTCCCTTTATCCCAACCCCACCAAAGTCCAGGGGCACCAGTTAACCTCATTAAAGAACCCTTTTCCCTTTGGAAAACTTCAAAAATATTTGGTTTGGGGTTTTTTTTTTGTTTGGTTTTTGGTTTTGTTTTTTTCTTGGAGACCCCAGCATCTGTAAAGGAATAAATCAACTCAGTGGCATGTTTTAAGCCATCTGGCCTAACATATAATCACTTTTTTACCACTGTCATAAAAACAGCCTAAATTAGTCTAGACTTTCCATTTGGCTACTATACCATGGTGGAAGTATTCGAACAGGAACCCAAGAGTAATCACTGTTAACCTGTGGCTGGAGCCAAAACTCAAGCCTGTTAGTGAACAAGGTCAGGCTGTTTTCCCACAATTCATCCCTTTCCTTTGGTTTTTAACGAAGATCCTCGGGCTGCTGTTTCATTTCTATTTGTGCTTTGCATCTGGGTTAAGAACTTTAAAGCATTCTAAAGACAGGCTTTTGTTCCCCACTTTCTCACATCTCCCTTGGGTACAGCTGGGGTCAGATCTCCAGCACATGGATGTTGGAGCCTCCCCATTTGAGCCCATGGAGTCTATCACCACTTCAGCCAAGAGCAAACACGTTCCCTTCTCCACACGCCTGCACAGGTCACACCTCTGGAACAACACTCTGTATAATTCATGTCAACTTCCTGAAGTACTTAAAGCTTTCTCCCTCCCCACATGCCTTCAGCTATTGTGCTCCTTCCAGTGCTCAGGCAAATCAAAGTTTTATGATTATTTCATTTGAGAATGTTTACCCATCTTCCCTCTTCTACCTTTATCTCCACACAATAGCCAGGAATCACTGGCAGGTAGCCCTTTGCATTCCAGCCCCTTCCTCAATGAGTGAGGATGTAGAGCACCTGGACAACCTGTGCCAGTGCCTCACTGCTCCCACAGCCAAGAACTTCCTCCTGAAATCTAACCCACCCCTGCCGTCTGCCAGTTTGAATGAAGTGGGAAGGACCTGGCTTTCAGTAGCACCATCAGTGAGGTTTAGGTTCTTGCATCTTCTGGAGAGACACTTGGAGCTGCAAAGCACGAGGAGTTGGACTTGATGATCTTGAAGGCTTTTTCCAACCCAAAGTTTAGTCCCAGTGTCAGACTCTGCTCACACTCTGCATCAGCTGAAGGGAGAAAACAGCACCTCCCTGGCTTTCAGAAGGTTCCTGCTCCAGCTTAACCACAGAGGAGCTGAAGAACATTGCTGTTCCTCCTCCTCACTTACTTGGTGCTAAACTACTAATGCAGCCAGGGAGAATTCCACATTTGCTACTGGTCACCAGGAGGCACAGTAGGGACCACCCCTGTGACCCAGGCAAACAGTAGTTATGCACCTAAATGCTCAGTTTCTACTTTCTTCAGCTTGATTTTAAAGGCAAACAGCAGCTTTTCTAGTTTTCATCAATTATTCATGGGCCACTCCAGATAGCCATCAAATATATAATCAAATTAAATTCACATATCTTGAGTTTTGTAACCCAAGATTTCCTGTTTCAGCCCACAGGACGCCTGCTTCTGTTTGGGTTGCCACTTAATCATTGCATAATATTTGTTTTGGCTTGGTTGTGTGTAAGAAGAGATTTATTCTGTTCCATCTGGCTGCAGCATGTTAGTCAGCAGAGGATAAAAGCCACCCTTAACTCCTCCACTGGCTGTGTTAGTGCTGCTTTATGGACCTTTGGAAATGAACACCAGAGTGGAGGAACTAAAAATATTTCAACTCCCTGGTTTGCCACCCTGCTTATCAATATTATCAGTCTTTAGGCAACAATACACACCATTGCAGACTTCTCCCACCTCCTAAATTGCCTACAAAAAACCACACAGCTCTCAGAGGTAATTGCAGTCACAGTAATCCAGGTTTTGTCTATGCCCCTTCAAAACCAAAATATAATGTGGTGTGATACAAGGGTTTCATCTGAATTTATTTGGGATGACTTCACCATCACTGTTAGCAGAGCTCTTGGGGGACTTGAGATGAACAAGGATCCCATTGTACTCAGTGTACAACACTTAAAGCCCACTCAAATGCTGCACCTGCCATCTCAGCCTAAAGAAGAGCTTGACTTGACATCCACTGGAAACAGTAGAAAGACTCACATTGACTTCAGGAGACACTGAATCAGGTTCTCTAAGGAAGATAAGCCACACTGGTGGAGATTGGCTTCATGTTTATTGGCATTTGAAGAATCAACAAGGAGTTCTGACAAGTCACAGAGGTAATAAAAAATAAAATACAAACAAGAAACCTCAAAAACATCATCTGTAATTGAGCGTGCAACGAGTGTAGAGAGCAGCAGTCACAGCACTGAGTGCTTCCCACAGATCTGCTGGGAACACGCTGGGGTTGCTGAGGATGAGGGCAGAGACAGTCACACACGGAGCTGGGGTTGTGACAGTTCGGTCCTGGAGCAGTGCCCTGGGAGGGAGAAACTGGAGCTGGGAGAACCTCAACCCACACCAACCCACACCAACCCACACCAGCCCACATCCACCTGCTGGGTGAAGCACAGAGGATGAACCAGCCCCCAAACCACCAGAACCAGCAAGGCGGGTACCCCAGTACATCCTGTGGGACCAGCAGCTTCCCCAGGGACAGGTGCTCCATCTGTGTGCAGGCAGAAGTCTGCCTCGAAACCCTCTTGTCCTTGGAATGCTTGCATGGGTCCTTCAGCCAACACCTTATTTCCTGGGGGAGGAGAAAGAGACAATTTACACTGTTATTTTAAAGAAGGGAAAGGAGGAGCTGCTTCACAGAGTTACAGTTGCACAGGAGAAGCAGTTTTACTCCTCAAGTGGCATTTTAGGCACAATGGTTTACGTTTCTGATAATTCAGTGCATCAACCCTGCAACAAAAGTCATTCAATGATACCATTTCCAGTCTCTGAGCAGAAAGGATCTTAATTGCCAAAGAGACATTTTCCTTCATATCTCTGGATCTGTACTTCATGATTTCTGTGCTCTGAGCCTCAGAAAATTGCAGCTCTCTCCTGATTAAGTGCTTAATTGTGGCCAGTGCTTTTCAAAGTGTTTTCAGCCCTGAGCTTAAGTTCCACTTCAGACACGCACCGGTTATTGACTTCTTTATCAACTCACACAATCTCCTCACATCGAATGCGTTCTGGAGGATACTCGGGGGGGGGTCCTTGATCACATCCCTGCTCCACAGGGATGCACGTGGAGAGCCAGGAGCCCTGAGAGCTGGACAGCACTTGCCAGCTCGGGCTCCACGAAGATGTTTTCCTTCCGCAAGCTTTCCCAGATGAAACAAAAGGAATTTAACCATGATTTTAAACAAGCAACCATCCCTGGAAGTGTTCAAAGCCTGGTTGGACAGGGCTTGGAGTAACCTGTTCTGGTGGAAGGTGCCCCTGCCCATGGCAAGGAATTGGAATGAGGAGAGCTCTAAGGTCCCTTCCCAGGATCACAAAGCATCCTGGGATTCCACAGTGATGATTTATGATGCTGACTTTGTCTGAAGTCTCCTCTAGACCCCTTGCAACAGGTCACTGTGGATCAGTCAAGAAATCTTGAAGAGCCACATCACTTCGCCGGTACTTGGTTATGCTTGAGCCAATTCCCACCTGTGGGAAGAGCCACGCACCTCATGTGCTGTGGTTCCTGAGCCAGGATCACCCACAGCTCCCCAGAAAGTTTCCAGCTGTGGAAAAACACGTGAGGTTAAAGCCTATGGATGCAGCAAATGGGACCACGAGTGGTGCCACCGGCCGGTGTTCAAGCAATGGAGCTGCTTAATGGTTAATAGAATAATATTTTCATTCATTGTAGATGAGAAAAGATAATTACATTTGGGGCTTAAGAACCAAATGTGTTGATCCAAATGTAATCTCTATGTTTTAGCATTTGATTATTACATCAGAAACACAAATGTCAATGGGCTGCTGCAACCGAGTTATCAGAAGGAAAAGAGAGAGATGTGTGACTTAAATTACAGACCAGAAGGAAGAGCAGACGCCATCAAGGGACTTTTCACTTTAGTTAATTAAAAAGGTATTATTTTCCAAAAGCATTTTGGGAGCTGAGAGTTCATGTTTTTCCCAAGTGATCCTTTTGCTATGCCCAGAACAACTGACAACGAGGACAATGCAAAGAGAAAGGAGAACTGCAGGTAATTTCCGCTTCCTGGTCACCCAAATCAGAGCTACAAACCCCAAATGGCTCATTTTCCACACTGAGGGGTGGCCATAGATGCTTTATAGACTGAGGATGCTTTGGTGCTTCTATTCCTGATCTTTTTTCCACAATCCAGTTGGCACCTTGCTCTGGCATCTTCTTTCATCTTTGCAAGCACAGATGAGCTTGTTTGTCCCTCTTGTCCTAAACCTGCTCTGATGAATCTGGCACAGGAAAGATTTTCTTTCCAACTCAGCCTAGTTCAGTGCCAACACAACACAGAGCTTGTACCAGCAGTCCCAGCAAAGCCGATGCAGGAGCCAGTCTAGAAAGGGAACTCTCTCCAGGAAGTGATCCCTATCCCAAACTCCTTGCTGGAAGCATTGAACACAGACTGGAATCCAGTGTATAACAGTTAACAAGAGCTTGCTGCCAAGAACCAATTCAAGCTGTTGTGATCTGCTGCTGAACAAAGCTATTGCCTTGATTTCTCAGCAAAGTTCAAGTTTGCAGCAGGCTGATTATCCCACCAACATCCCTGAAGCACCTACTGTTGTATGAAATTTTATTAAATTGCCAGCACAGGCGGCTGTTCAAAGTTTATGGCTCGATGCGATCAATGACAGCAAAATACAGAAATAAAGGAAGGGGGAGGGAGGGGAACCCTGTTTGTTAAGGCTTTTTCTTTTCCCTTTTGAATAAAATGTCAACTCCATTATATAGATGTCAACTCCATTACTGTAATGCTCCTGTGGCAACCTCAACATGGAACTATCTGCTAATAAAACAAGTTTCTCACAGGGGGAGCGGAGGGCAAGCGACCTGCTGGAGGTTCCAATCTGGTTAAGAAAATGCCTGTTTATCCCTGTAGGCACAAATACCATTTTCATTATTCTGTTTTCTTCTTTGCCTTTGTCATCCCAAAATAAAAACCTGCTCCTTATCCCAAGGAGCCCATGATGGTCACAGACTTGTTCTTGCTATAGAAGCCAGCAAATGTGAAGAACAATGCCTGGAGTGACCGTGGGGGTGTAAAATCTGTGTTAGAATCACGGAATGCTTTGGATTTAAAGGCACCTGAAAGACCATCTTGTCTAAACAGCAGAGAAGATGGGAAAAAGAGAGGACCAGCTGTCCTAGTGTCCTGCTCCAGGTGGATGTGCTGCCAAACCCTCTGAGGGGTTTTTTTGGGTTAAAATGCACCCCAAAAGCAGCAAGAACTGAAGACCAAGCAATCCCACAGGCAGGAGGCACCATAAGCATCACCCCAAGAGCACTTTCAGTGATGCCACCAAGTCCCTCGAGGGCTCTGACAGGCTCATCTGTCCCTGAAATCCAGATACATTCAGGAAGAGAAGCTGGGTGTATAAAGCTGAGAGCTTCCATTTCCCTACATCTCCTTTTTCAATATAAATCCTATTTTTAAATAGACAAAAGCCTGGGGAAGCCCCTCACCCTCCCCAGGCAGTAGCTGAGAGAAGCCCAGGGGAGGACAGAGCTGCTCCCCGGGCTCAGCTTTGCTGGCTGCACACATCAATACACACACAAAGATGAGTACATATTTAGAGAAGAATAAAGAAATCCATTCCAGAACGGGAGTTGTTTAGATAATTGATTTCCCTTGGACTTACAAGCACTAAATAACACCCACCGAGCCACATCTCTGAGATAACCTTTTCCTTCAAATCTCTCTTCCAAAGGATTGGCCTTTGACAGAGGCATCTTTCAAAGTGCAAATCCAGCAAGCTCTAAGCCAGCTCATAGGTAAGACCTTTCTGAAAGAACGCCGTGATGATTCCTCAAGCAATTATTTTTCCTTAGTATCCTTTGCATAGAGAGAGCTAATTAACTGCCTGCCAGGTTCTGCAGATTCACAGTGAAAAATGAAGTAGCACAAATGTCATAATTAATTAGCAGTTTAATGCTAGAATGAACACAGCAAAGGTGCTATAAATATTCAAGCAACAGGACCTCCACACCAGCACATGCTGCTTGGGCGAGCCTGCCTGGAGGATGGGGACCATTCCCTGTGCCAGGGACCAGGGGAGGGTCAGGTGGGACAGCAGGAGGAATTTCTTCATGGAAAGGGTGGTCAGGCATTGGAAGGGGCTCCCCAGGCAGGTTTGGAGTCCCCATCACTGGAGGTGTCCAAGGAATGCGTGGACGTGGCCCTCGGTCCCCTGGGCTGGGGGACAAGGTGGGCAGCGGGCACAGGGTGCACTCGATAGTCTTTTCCAACCTAAATGATTCTGTGACCACAGCACAGAGCCCCAAAGGGCAGGAAGCTCAGCTGGAATCACAGAGGAATGAGGAATAATCTTCCGTGCCCCATCTTTGTGCTGTTGGCCATGTCCCCCGTGGAGCTGGGCAGGGATAACCCACCCCAGGCACTGATTGCCACTGCTTGGGGTCCCTGTCCCACCCCAGGGTCTGTCCAGGGGGTCCCAGGGCTTGGGGTGCTTCACACAGCCCCATGCCCTGCTGTTTTCCAGAGAGACAACTTCCGTTCTACCTCTCCCTCCATTCATCAGGATATTTTAGTTCCATATTTTTAGTGAGCACAACCCCACCAGTGGCCATCAGCCAGATCCCAGCTCCTCTCCCACAGCTCCCGCCTTGCAGGGAGTAAATGCGAGGACAGGGACACGTTTGCCACATAGACCTGAAGCTGTCACACACCTCCCGTGGGCAGCACTTCCATCCCAGAGATGCAAAAGGAGCTCAGCATCATGGAGAGTTCCCACCTTTCCCACGGATTAAGGCAGACAGAAAGGGATTAGATCCGAGGCAAACCCAGCACCAGATATGAAGCATAAAATAAGAAATAAATTAAAAATTAGCAAGATTGGCTCTTGGCAAGAGCAAAAAACCGAGAGAAAACTCTCAGTCCTACCCTTGCCCCTCAGGAGATGTGCCCAGTGCCTGTAGGCAGTGGGGAGTGTATCCCCCTGGATACCTGGATCCCTGCATGGGGCACCTCCACCCTGCCCTCATGAGCCTACACAGCACAGTGGAACAGCTTAGGCATCCTTTCTACCCTAAAAATAAACAATCCCAAGGCTCAGGCATGATTGTCTCCCTGGACAGCCCAGGGAGCCCTGGAGCAGGACAGACTCCTGCAGGAAAATAAGAGTGGGGACTTAGTGGCAACTGTGTCTCTTCCCACACTCAGCTCCACTCCCTTCCCCATCCACCTGCAGGAGATTTCCAGGGGAAAAGAGCAAAGAGAGAAACAAAGCCACTCTGCCAGGCATCCATCTGGGACCATCCCGAGCAGTGGTGTCACCAGTGCCACCCACTCAGCTTTGCCAGGTAGGGAAGGCAAAGCTGCTTTCTGAGTGTGGTTCGTTTTATTTAAAAGCCACCATTGCTTTGCAGACGACAACTCCATGGTGACAAACAGCTTGGGAAAGCTGTGACACTGCTGGGTCAGAGCCTGCACAGCACAGCAGCACGGGAAGGGAACAATGAGCCGGAGCAGGACCCCGGGATATGGAAGAAAGGACGGCCTTGAGGATGAGAAAACACACAGCTCAGAGGAGAAGGTCCTTAACTTAAGTTTTCTCTTTTTTTAACCAAATAAAATCTTTTATTAACACTATCTGGAAGAGGCCAGCATGTCTTAAACAGCTGTCTGGGTGCTTTGTTCAAGTACATAACTTCTCTTTCCTTCAGCTCCACTGTTTCTCCAGGCATGGTCTAGTTCAGCACTTCAACAGTGTGACATTTCCAGGGTTTTTTCCCCCCAAAGTGCTGACTTCTGCAGGTGAGAGCCCCAGAATAATGGTTCGGTTGTGTCCATCAGTCATGAAGATGCCACACATTGCAGAGCTCAGCTCCTCAGGATGCAGCAGCCTATTCCTGAAGCAGAGCACTCATCCTGCTACACCCTTCTACACCCCAGAGGGAATTTCCCTGTGCAACAGGTTTGGATCGAGGTGAAGGTGGCTACAGCAATGGGGGGTCTGTGGGAACCTAGGACACACTTTCCACCATCATTTGAGAGCAGAACTCATCTTCTTCAGGTCCACATCCTTCATAAATCCAGTTTAACTGACTCCTCCTGACTCAGTCTTGCCCTGCCCTGTTATTCCCAGCTCTGGCCACTCACCACTTGAGTCTCCAGGATTCAGATCACCTCCATACCAAGCTGTCCCACAAATCAAGAGCCACAAAATGTTTCACTACAGCCTCACTGGTTACATAAATCAGGTTTAAAGGACATCTGTGTGGTGTTACTTTGGCACCTGGAGCTGCTGACAGGCACCAACAGGTCCAAGAGGAGTCGATATCTAACTGCGGAGCACATGGGTGCTCTGGAGGCGTTGGAGTGGTCCAGCAGCATGAGGTGCCAGCCTGAAGTGCCAGATGCACTTGTAGAAACTACCTTCCAGTTAGGAGTGACTCTCATTGATGGTCCTTCCTGGGGTGTGAAAATCCCTGCTGATGCTCCCACTGCTTGACAGCCTGGACACTCCGAGCAGGAGTGGGGCAGCCAAAAGTGAAACATCCCTTGGCACAAAAGGGCAGAGAAATGAAGCACCCAGGCCCAGGGAGCCCCTCTGCCAGGCACAGACCCCCCTGCATCCCCTGCTCCCCCAGCTCTGCTTAGTTCATGTGGCAGCATCCCGACCCCAGCTCAGGGTGCTTCATTAATTTCAAGTGTTGACTCTTGATCCTGGGAGTCAGCTCCCACCCATCAGCTTCCCTTGGTGGAATTTAATCCAAAGGAAAAGCTCAGACATGATTTTTTTCTTCAGAAACTGCCTTTCTTGGAGCTCCATTATCCCCTCCTGATTTCGTGGTGATAGTTGTTTCTTCATTCTGCATACCCCACTCCTCCCATTGCAGGGAGCAGAGCATTCCTGCTGATAACTGCCCAGTGCCAGCGATCCCAGGCACCTCCACACAGAATCCACAGGCAGCCAAGTTGGAAAAGCTGCCTGGGGTGCCAGCAACCTGCCCCACACACAAAAAAATGCTCAGGGACCCTTTGCCAGGCCCTGTCTTCAAATGATCCGGCAGCAGCTCTGGCTGTTGCACCACAGCTCCCACAAATCTATCCCAGTAGGAACGCTCTGCTGTGTCTGAGCTCTGGCTCTTTCTGCACCTGGGACAGGGACCAAGGCCTGAATCTGCCATGGGGGTTCTGCTTTTGGCAGTCAGCAATAACCCTGGGATAATGCTCATCTCCCAAAAGGACCAAGCCCCTGCTGCCACTGGGGAGGCAATCTCACCTCACGCACCCACAATGCCCAGTGGGAATGATCACATCCTCCTCTCTGAAGGGACAAGCAGGAGCTGTTCCTCGGCTCCCCTTCACTCCACCGGAGCAGGCAAAGTGATCTCTCCCTTCACAGGCCATTGGCAGGGGGATGAATATCCTTAAATCCCAGTGGAGCCCTATTTAACAACAGCATCTACAGCTGTACCACTAGGCAAAGCCTCGTGGACCATCTTCTCTGCCTTTTCACATCACTTGGAAACAACATATTCCCCATTCCCCAGCCCCTGCCAGGTCCTGTACCAATGAAACACGTTCCTGCTTCCCATATTCACCAGAAAAGAGGGGTTTTTTCCTCTAAAAAAGGTTTTCTCCTGCTCTGGTGCCACCCTGCTCTGCTCAGCTTCCCAGACCCAGGGCTCTGAGTACTACAGTTACTTCTAATTGCACATGAAATGTTATTCTGACTTTAAAGATCATGGAGATTATCCTTCAGGTAGTCTCTCTGTTTCATGACTTCCTCACACTGTATATAAATCTAACAGAAATTGAGGTTTTCCCATATTTTATTTTTTTCTCATCTTTCCCAAGAAAACCCATGTGCCTGTCTGGGATTTTGTGCAGATCCAAAACTTCCTGGCTGGACACAGACAGCCTCTGGCTCTTTAATCCTCCCTGCCAACACACCACACTTCAGCAGAAGAGGCAGAGCAGGACAGGAGAGACAGTGATAAAACTCACCCCAAATCCACAGCAGCAGAACAGAGCCCCAGTAGCCTGTGCATCCATCGAATCCAGCTGCCACAGAGCATGGAGAGGTTGGATAACCCTGGAATTGCTCAAGACCAGGTTGGATGGGACTCTGGCAACTTAATCTGGTGGTGACAACTCTGTCCACGGCAGGGATTGGAGCTGAATGGTCTCTTAGGTCCCTTCCATCCCAAACCAGTCAGGGATTACATGATAATCCCTCTGCCAGCGCCAAGAACAACCCAGGCCAGGGACCACACATGGACAAACTGGCATGCCCTGCGTGGAAAGGCTCCTTTCCCAGAGCCAGAACCAGTTATGAGCAGCACACACCAGGAGGGGATTTTAAGCATCAAAAGAAAACCACCTGAAAGTAACTCGGGACCCCAGACTGTCCTGCCGTTGCCTTGTGGAGAATTCACTGAGCCCCCGCCCTCGCTGCAGCGACTGGGAAAGCCAGCCTTGTTATTCATCCCGACTAATTAAAACAGGAAAACAATATGGAACGCAAGAGCAGTGTTTCCACAAAGAGCAGGGGCAGTTGGCTGGGAGCGGTGGCGCAGCACAAAGGAGCCCGACGGCACACTGCTCTGCCAGGCGGGAACGGGGCAGGCATCAGGGATCAGGGATCCGGGCACAGGAGGCTGGGGTGCCAAGTAAATATTTATGTTGTTATTTGAAGAAGAGCTGGAGGGGATGCCACAGTCACGCAGCGCTGGAATATTTTCTACTGCATCAATAACTAAAAGCAACTCTGGGACGTTTCGCTTGCCCAGAAGGAGCAATGCTGCCCACATCGGAGTCTTCCCTGTTCCCATCCGCACACCTTTCTCTTGCCAGAAACTTTCCCCAGCCAGATCTAAGGACACAAGACATTCACTTGCGTTAGCAGTAGCTGGAAACATCCCCTTCCACAGGCGGGAGGAAAGCCGGCTTGTCCTCCCTCGGCTGCAGGACCTGCCACCCGAGCCCAGACGGAGCATCCCTGTGCCTGAGCTTTGAGGGACAGCCAGAGCCTTTGAGGGACATCCAGGTGCTGGGACAGACACTGTCCCAGGCTGTCAGAAGGAGGAGGGCAAGCATAGCCAGCCAGAGGAACCCGCCCTTGCTCTGCAAGGTAATGCGATGGATAATCAGAGGACTGGGGGGAGATTTCAGCCCAACATGCAGCACTTGCCTCCTCCCTGCTGAGGGTGCTGGGAAAAGGACCAGAAGGGCTCCTCAGGGAAAGAATCCCAACGGGAAAAAGCCCATCCGGCAAGCAGGGCATTCAGGGAAGGATTTGAGAACACCAAAACATTTATTGTGGGATTTTTATCCCGGAAAGTAGCATAAGGAAAAAACCTACAGGATAAGGTAAAACACTGCCTGTTAATAACTGTCATGGCATAAATAGGAGCAGGAGGGAGGGAACCCTAAGGCTGGACAGATGTTGGCTGCACGGAGAACATTCCCTTAAGCCTGCTCTTAGTGTAAAGTGACCCCTCCAAATCTGCAAGGAGGTGTTCCGATGCGGCCGTGCCCTGCCGTGGCACTGCCGGGCATTCCTGCCGGGCATTCCTGCCGCAAGCACCGACTCCCGGAGCAAACACTCGGGCCGATAATTCCTGCCCACAGCCACTTGTGAAGTGCTTGATTTCCCTGGAAAGGGAGAGGCAGCCCGGCAGGAGGCCCGGCCGGCGCCGCAGCGGGAGCGGAGCTGTCCCCGTGCCACGACAATGCCGTCCTTTCGCATTTGGTGACACTTCAAACTCCTAATTCTGGGGTTTGCGAGGAAATGATTTTAGAGTGGGCTGGAAACGCCGGGTTCCTTTTTCAATCTCGCGACGCCTTTAGAAAGCAATTCCTTAGGTCTCCGTTTCCAAGACCCTTTTAATCTCTGCAAATTGTTGGTAAGAGCTGAATCCAGGCAAACCGCCGTCGGCCGCGATCGCAGCGCTGGCGCTGATTATTTAGAAGAAACTATCGCTTTTAGGTGAGCTGCCGTGGAAATAAATTAGCATTTATACTGGATTATTGCAGAACGCCCTGCCAAAAATCAGTCTCCATCTCTGTGTCAATTGTGCCTCGCCAAGGTCAATATCTCCGCCGTGACAGGCACGGGCTCAAATAGCAAGAACAACTTAGGTGTGGAAATGAGCCCCACACGGCCCAAATGTGTCATTATTATCAGAGAGACAAGCCGGGCTCTGAAATAACAGCTGCACTCGGCAGCCCGGCATCCGGGAGACCTTCTGCGGAATGGGGGTAATCAGGGAGCAGGGAAAATCACTCACAAAAATTAAAACCCAGTAGTTTATCTTCTTGGTACTTTCTCTCCTGTTGCTGACAGCCTTGCTGCATTTCATATATTATATATATCATATATATATATATCTCATATATACATAATATATATATTTAATCTGCTCTTAAACTACTCAGCTTGGAATCTGCAGTTTGGTCTTCCCAGGATACGGAAGGATATGGTCCAGTTTTGTGTGGAACCTCCAGGTAATGGCTGATTAGGTTAGAAAAACATACATTCTTTAAGTGAGGAGGACTTTAAGGTTGGGATTTTTTTAGCGTTATTTGCCACATCGGTGGAATTTTCTTTACACACGCTAAGGAAATGAAACATTTTTCCCTCAGAAAACGTAGTCCCTGAAGTTGAACTGGAACGAGTTCTTTGGGTTTCTGCCACAGCCAAACAGCAAAAGGAAAAACCACCTCAGTCCTTCACTTCAATTGGGACCAAGTGTTTGATCCCGACCCTGCCAAAAGGTTCCTTCCCAGGGAAGTTTGGGAAATGGTGAAAGCCTTCATCGCACTGTTACATTTTCTACCCAAAACGCCATATTACTGATGCGGGAAAAAAATCCGAGGTGTTTTCAGTGCAAAATGGCTGTGAAAGATTTTGTTGGCTGCATCTCCTAACAGCTCTCCCTGGGCTCTGTGAAGGGATGAGCTATCTCTGTCCCCAGGACGGGCCAGGGGTGTCCCGGTGGGCAGGGACCCAGCTCAGTCCCCGCTGTGCCCCAGGGACCTGCCACAGCCACCAAAGCCCGTCCCAGCCCTATCACTGGGGCGTCCTGCGTCGCTCCTCAGCCCAGCTCCACTAAGAGCAGTTTGGCCGTAGTGTCCAGGGTTCTTTTCCCACCGGCTCACCCTTCCCGGGCTGCTCTGCCGGGGCAGGCTAATTGTATTTCACTCCCTGTGCACAAGGCCCCCAGTTCCAGGCCTTGGAGCATAAGCAGAGGCCACAAGTACTGGTACCGTGCCCATCAGCTGAGTCCTTAGGAGCCACCCTGCCTCTGCCAGATCCCAAAATCCCAGGTTACAGGGCCAGTCTGATATAAATAGGGTCAGTCCCACTCAGTCTTTTGCCTTATTTCTGTCTGGTTTGTCTCCAAAGCAGCACTGAGGCCACGGTGAGATCCCAAATTTCCTCCTTGCTCCAGTGGCTTGCAGGGAATCATCCCTACATCTGGAACTGCTTCTCCCCTTTCAGAGAAAAGCAGGGACACCACACTGCCTCTTTGGCCGGTCTCCATCCATCCATCCATCCATCCATCCATCCATCCATCCATCCGTCTTCCAAGGGTCTCACCTGCACAGGGCTGGAGGTGCTTCAGGGTCCTTGGTTTGCCAAGCTGCAAGTTAACCCCAGGGCTTTCTCCCTGCAGGGCTGAGTGGGGTCTCCTCCCTCCTCCTGCCAGGTCAGGGGGCTCCAACCTGATCCCCTTATGTGGGGTGATGCCACCTGCCCTGACAACTAAAGGGCACCTCTGTGTATGGGGAGGATGGAGATTTCAGCAGTTCCTTCCTGGAATGTGGGTCCCAGAAACGAGGGGACATGCTCCAAAAGGGACGAAAAACTCCAGGAAAAAAAATGAAATAAAATACGAACACAATTATCAGCCTTCTGAGGAAGACACTGGTGAAGTAAGAACTGAGCTCAGACACTGCTCAGCAGCTCAGAGTGCTGTTGGGGATAGAAGTGCCCGGGCTGGTGGGCACTGGGGGCTCTGCTGTGGGCCCCAATCCCAGGGATGGCAAACAGGACTGTATTCCCTCCCCGGGGATGACCTGAGGGACACGGAGGTCCCATCAGTGAGTCACCTCGGGGACAGGGGTGGCAGTAGCTCCTGTGCTGCTGCCACAGAAACGTAGAGGGGGTTACATTTCTTTTTTTTGTATGTTTGGTTTTTTTGGAGGAGAAGGGAAGGGGAAAGCAGGCACGGGAAAAGGGTGCAGTGGCCAGAAATTCTGCCCTGGGAAAATTCTGCAGCTCTGGGAAAATTGCAGCTGAATAAACTGGCAGAAGCAGGGTATTCAGACAACAGCACATGGAGATTCGGGACTTGTTCAATTCCTGCCCCTTACCGGGATCTCAAGATCTAAGGGGGGAGCACAAACTCTAAGAAGAGGAACTGTCCTTGCTCTGATCTTTTATTTTTCATAACCACCCCAGACCTGCAAGTGCTTTCCCTCCAAAGGGATCAGGGAAAGGATCGGGTTTGAGAAGGGAAGGGAAGGTGGTGCGGGATACCCCTGGCTCCAAAAACGGGGCCCAGCGCCTCTGGAGGGGGACAAGGTGGGTAGCCGAGGGGGACAAACCCCAGAAGCAGCCCGGGAGTGGGTGCCCCCCCGGGAGGGAGGTGCGGGTGCTGCTCATCGCACACACCGAGTTTTATCTATTTGTCGGGAAAGCGCAGCCCTGCCGTCCCCCAGCGCGGCCCCAGTGCACCCGGGTGCGCACACACGGCACAGAGATGCGCGGGGCTCCGTCCGCCCCGTCGCGGCGGGGCCCGGGCCCGGGGGACAGCGGAAAGTTTGGCCGCGGGTCTGGTTGCGCCCCGTCCTCTCAGCCCGTCAGAGACCCCCCTCCTCAGCCTTTCCTGCCCCAGGGAGCGGCGGGGACGGGCAGGAGCCCTCGCTGTCCCTTCCTCCCGACGGGCGCGGGTCCTGCCGCAGGAGCCCCCGCAGCCGCCCCCCGGGGTGGGAGGGGCACGTCCCGCACCCGGCCCGGCCCCCACCGGCGGGCTCGGGCTGCCCCGGGGCAGCGTTTCGTTATCTCAAACCAACGAGCAAACGAACAACGACGGAAAAAAACCCCAAAACTCAGAGGCAAACGAAGCATCAGCCCTAAAGGGACACCGGCGCTGCGGGGGTCCCCGCCTGCTCCGCACCCCGCGGCAGAGTTTCCGAGGGGCTGGGGCCAGGAGGGAACCGCACACCCCCGGGACACCGGCCCGGGAGAGGGCAGAGGGTCTCCCCGTTCCTGCCGTCGGGGCCGCGGCCGCAGCCGTCACGCTGCCCCGGGATGATTTTCCCGGGGGTCGCCGCTCACCGCGGGGCGGGGGGGACGAGGGGTCGGGGGAACGGGCAGGTACTTACGGGCGAGGGCGGTGGGGCCGCTCAGAGCCGCTCCGGCGCTGCCCCGGGGCGGCCGGGCTTAAGAGCCGTCGGGCGGGCGCAGGACAATGGCCGGGAGGAGGGGGCCGGGGCCGGGGGGCGGCGGGAGGCGGGGAGGGGCCGGGGCCGCCCGCCGCCGCTCCGCCCCCCCGCGTCTGGCGTAAACCCGGCTCCGGGCTAAAAGAACCGGCGAGCTACCGGCGCCCGGGGCTGGTGGCCGCCGCGGACGGCTCGCCGGTGCCGGCGGCAGCGCCCGGCCCGGCCCGGCCAGGCCCGCCCCGTCGCGTCCCGCCCCGCCACGCCATGTCGCTGAGCCCCAAGCACACGACGCCCTTCTCGGTCACCGACATCCTCAGCCCGATGGAGGAGAGCTACAAGAAGTTCGGCGGCATGGGCGGGGCGGGCGGGCTGGGCGCGCCCCTCGGGCCCTACCGACAGGCGCCGGTGACCCCCGCGGCCGCCGCCGTCCCGCAGCACGTCCCCGCGGGGGCGGCCGCCTACCACATGCCCCACGGCGTCTCGCAGTTCCCGCACGGCGCCGTCGGGGGCTACTGCAACGGCGGGCTGGGCAACGTGGGCGAGCTGCCCGCCTACCCCGAGGGGATGCGGGGCGGCGCGGCGGCGGGCGGCGGCTGGTACGGGGCCGGCGGCGACCCCCGGTACTCCAGCAGTAAGTGCGGGCGAGGGGCGGCTCGGGGGGGGCGGCGGGGGCGGGCGGGGGGAGCCGCGGCCCCGACGGGGCGGCCGCCGGCGCTGAGTCGCCTCTCCCGCTCAGTCTCCAGGTTCATGGGCCCGTCGGCGGGGATGAACGTGGCCGGCATGGGCGGCCTGAGCGGCATCGCCGAGGGCGCCAAGGCCATCGTGCCGCTCCACGCGGCCCCGAGGAGGAAGAGGAGGGTGCTCTTCTCCCAGGCGCAGGTCTACGAGTTGGAGCGGCGCTTCAAGCAGCAGAAGTACCTGTCGGCGCCGGAGCGGGAGCACCTGGCCAGCCTGATCCACCTCACCCCGACCCAGGTGAAGATCTGGTTCCAGAACCACCGCTACAAGATGAAGCGCCAGGCCAAGGACAAGGCGGCCGCCCAGCAGTTGCACCCCGACGGCAGCGGCCTCTGCCAGCAGCCCTCGCCGCTCCGCGTGGCCGTGCCGGTGCTGGTGAAGGACGGCAAACCCTGCCCGCCGCCGGGCAGCGGCACCCCGGGCCCCGGGCAGGCCGCCCCCGCGCCCCCCGCCGCCCCCGCCGCCCCCGCCGCGCACCCGCATCCCGGCTCGCTGGGCCAGGCGGCCGA
>JAWWTY010000106.1:5035404-5275488 GCA_035222235.1 Margarornis squamiger
GGCCGACCTGGAGGAGCTGTCGCCCAGCCCGCCGGCGCTGCACGGCCCCGTGCCCCCCCTCGCCCCCCTGGACTCGGCCGGCGTCGACTACAACGGCGGCATGGTCAGCCCCAACCTGCTCTACGGCAGGACGTGGTAATCGGTGTGTCCCCTGTGTCCCCCACCGCGACCCCTCGGTCCTCCGAGACCGCACCCTCCGGCCCAGCGCCTGCGGACACCCAGACGGACGCCCGTGGGCCCCCGCGCTCCCCTCCCTCCGGCCCCTTCCCCTCCTTCATTCTGTTTTTTTAAAGCCTCTCCGGTTTTTGGATAAACGGCCCCGACGGCAGCCCCGCGGCGGGGCCGAGTGCGCGGCCACGCGTGGGCTGCGGGCGTGAACTCGCCGCTACCTGCGTGTGTGAGTGTGCGTGTGAGTGTGCGTGGGGGGTGTGTGTGCATTGGTGTGCGGGAGGGGTGTGTGCACGCGTGTTCGTGGCTCCGTGCCCCGCCCGGGGGGAGCCCCCGACGGGGCGGGGGCAGCCGGGGGAACGCCGGTCTCCGCTCCCGGCCCGGCCCCGCTCTCCTGCTGCGGCCCCGGGCACCTGGAGCCCCGGCGTGTCCCGCCACAGCCCCGCCGAACGCCACAATAAACCTTCTGAAGTGCAGCTTATCTCGGCAGAATTAATTTCACGGGGGTGCCCCGAGGTGCCGCTCCGTTCTTATCCCCATCGGAGGTAAATTGAGTCGCGACTCGAGAGGGGGCGACGGCGGCGGGAGCCGTGGCAGAAGAGTCCTGGAGCGCCGGTGCTCAGATTTAAGGGGAAAAAACCTTTTTCTCGTTGTTGTTACTAAATATCGCTCAGTAAATGAATGTCCGCGCGTGGACGGGACGCGCGTCCCGCGGGACCGTCACAACCCTCGGCCCCTCGCTCGGCTTCCGACGAGCTCGCAGACCTGCGGAGATGCCAGAGAGCCCGGGGATTCCCGGGGCTGGACCCCGCTTCCCGCCGGGATCGCGGGCGGGGATGGAGCTCCGGGGCCGCCGGGCCCGAGGATGCGCCACGGCAGAGCGGGGTTTGTCCCCGCGCCTCTTCCCGAGGAAATCCCGCACATCGGGAAACAGTTCTCGGGAGTTTCCGGCAATTTCTCTTTATTTTTAATTTTAATTTTTATTTTATTTTTAACAATAAAAAGAAGCCTTGTTCTCACTAGTCGGCTGCTTCGTTCTCTGTGTACGGACGGATGGACAACCCCAAAAGCCCCTTTTTTCTGTCTCCCCCTTCAGCCGTCAAGGATTTAATTCCGTGCCTCCCCGCCCTGGCTCCCCCATCCTCGGGTGACCCGCTGGACCCCAGCCCGGGCAGTGCCGGGGCCCACCCCGCTCCCGGCTGCGCTGTGAAGGAACGATTCTGGGGTGGAAAATGAGGATTTCAGCCTCTGCAGGACCACGGACCAGCTCCCGAACCCCTTTCCAAGACCCATGCGGGAGCCGGGAGGGGAAGTGGGGGGCGGTCCCCACTATCCTTCCGGGTGGGAAACGGCAGAGAGCCCCCTTCCCATCACAGCAGCTGCCACATGGGGACCACCAAGGCTCACCCCTTTTCCCACAGGGGAGCCTTCCTCCCCCCTGGCTCCGACCAGGAGCATCCGGGGTGGGTCTGAGCCCAGTGGGGTCAGCGATTTCCCCCTCCAACTCTGTTAAATCCAAGGGGACATGCCAGGCTCACCTCCAGCTTGGAAATACAAAAAATATATCTCTAGGTAGAGCAGCTTCAGCAGCTCCATGGGATGCTGTCCCAGGGTGAACCCCAAACCCACCAGCTGCTGAGGGTGCAGAGGCAGCCAAAGCAGAGCCCGACGAGGGGGGGATGCTCCATGGTCAGGCTCTGCATTGCACCCCTACACTACAGGGACCAGAAACTGAAGCCCCCGGGCGAGGGTGTTGCTCCAGGCATTGCTCCGAGGGTCCAGGAGGGCAGCGCAGCTCCCAGGGCCAAGGCAGGCTCCACTCGGGATCAGACTGCAGAGGGGTAGAGAACTGGGCAAGGGGGAACTTGCAGGAACGAGTTCTTCCCACAGAAGACCCCCAAAATGTTTATCCAGACTTGTTTTCGTGCCCCCAGAGATGAGAACAAGGGATAAAGCCACAAGTCTGAGTCTAACCCATCCCAGTCCTTCCTCCACTCCAGTCCCATGAAAACTCACCCTCACAGCTGGTTTTGTCCTGCTCAAAAAGTAAAATGACTTTTTTTGAGCCCCAAATCTTTTCCCATCTGAGGGAGAAGGCCACGGGGAGGGCTGATGGTGTTCCCAGCTCCAGGGACACTGAATTACAATGAAGGATTCTGCTCCACCCTCAATCACTTGAAAATAATGAATCCAGTTCGATGATTCCTTCCTCCCAAGGTTACCCAGGTCTGCCTAGGCTTTTCCCTGGTCGCTGGTGATTAACAGCTGGGCCCTGGCAGGAAGAAGCACCATGCCCTGCTCCGCAGTGTCGGGGTAAGAGCAGAGCTGGAAAATGACTTACACAATACTTTTATTTAAGGGAAAAGTCCAAAGGGAAAGCTGAGGTGGATGCTTTCCTCAGTTTTTATTTCCTTTTTTTTTTTTCTCTTAAACAAAGATTTCGAATGCTAAGATAGAGGCTGGATGGAATTATTTTCCAAGAATTCAATGTAAATGTGTGTACGCAGGTAAAAGATACAAACAGGGCCTGGAGGGGGGTGGAAATTAACCACACGCTACCACTGAGAATTTCAAAAGCCACTTTATAAAGCAAATAAAAATATTTACCGATTTGGTACACTCACACAGAAAATCCTAGAAAGAGTGCTAAAAAATGAATGGAATCTCTGCCCTTCGCAGCTATTTTAAATTAGGTATCAAACAGACAAATCCATTGCCCCTGCTTGGTTATGTCCCAATAACCAGGTCAGAAAGAGGCACGCATTGTAAAAGTTGAAACGTTTTACTTCAAAGTCCAAAAAAATCTCCTCTCTGTGAGACACTGAAGGAAGCATCTGACAAGGACTGGCGAGGGCTGTCTTCCAGCACCGCCGGCTGCCTGCTGGGTCCGCCCCAGGAGTTCATAAAATCCCATTTCTAGGCATTCTTTAAAACTCCGTGTCTGTTTTCAGGCTCTTGTGTGTGGAGTAGAGGATGTTTTGGAGTTCAGAGTGACAGGCATTGCTCGGCACAGCTTGGACACGCAAGGAAGACAACACAGCACTCCCACCTCACCCAGCGGCTCGCAGGCAAAGCAGCCAGGCTGGTCTGCAACCCGCTATTTCCCAGCCCCACCGCCCCCTCCCAAAAAATCATCATCATCAGGTCCGTAAGAAATGTGCACATTTATAACAGGTATCAGAGTTTAAAAACTACAGGAATGGCACTTAACAATTTAATCATTTTTCCCGCCCCCACAAATAATAAAAAGAACAAAAGCAAAAAATCTGGACGTTTCCTCTATTTAAAGGAAAAAAAAAAACCACCAGAAGCCAGGAGCTAATTCCAGCTGTACCTTCCTGCGGGAGGTGGGAGCGGGTAGGGCCTCCCGGGGCCGTATGCCTGCAAACAAACAAAAGCAAGCATTTATTTTTTGGATTAACACCACAAGCAAACAAGTTGGGCGAGCTCGAGGCGCCACTCGGAACTGGAACAATGAACCCTCCACATCCTCCGCACAGGCAGGGCTGAGCCCCCTCACCACGGACAGGCTGGACGTCCCTCCACGGTGCCTCCCAGAACCTCGGGAGCTGAGCGGGGCTGCACAGCTTCACAGCGGGAAAGAAATCCACCCAAAAGCCAGCCCGAGGCCGAGCGACTTCCCCGCTGTGGCACCTCTGGGTGTGCTTCGCTTTCAGAGCCCCAGGCAGAGACCTGTAAGTGGGGCATCTCATGCTCAAGGCAGACAAACACAGTTTCATTTTTAACTTAAAATACCTACATGTCCAAAAGTATTTTAAGGAAAAGAATTAAACTGTATTTGTTACAGAAGCAGTGTTTTCCAGCACTCATTCAAACTTTAATAATAGGTCAGAGACCTAAATCCCACCTTGGAAATTACTCCAAATAAGATGTATTTTTGTACTTAAATATAGGCATTTGGTACATCAACTACCCAGTGAAAAAATCCATTGAAAAATTTCATGGAGTCCCCGGGAAGCATTTTAAATTATTTCCAAACTTGATATAACGCAGAGACCATAAAGCAAATTAAATATGGTACTCCAACAACAGCAACAGGCTTTGTTTGCCCCTTACTTGGAGTGTTTTTGGGGGGAAGGGGAAGAGGGGCTGCCTTTCCTTTCTTTAAAAGAGAAATCCATCTTTACCCCAGCCTATGGTGGCTGAGATATCTACGGAAACCGCGGAGCCCACAACCAAACCTGCCGGGGAGGCTCCTGCAGCGTGCCCAGGGAGAGAACCTTGGAGGTTTGGCTCCAGGTTTGATTGCAAGCAATTAAAAAAGGAAACATGTTGGCCATATCCCTTAAAAAAATCCTTGAAAACCAGCAGCAATCCCTGTGTAGAAGGACAATGCAGAGGTCTGGAAGGCTGCACAAGACACTGAGCTGGGCGCTCTGTTATGTGTTGCCACAGACTGAAACAAGAATGTCCAGCACCTGCACAACACCAAGTTTATTCTTTCGTTTTCTGGGAGAGCTGGAAGGCCCCAAATACCCACTCCTCCCATGGAGCCCCTCGGATCCATGGCAGCTGCATTAATTTTGTAAGCACTTTGCGGCAGCGTGTTTATTAACCTCTTCAGACCATGTTCTGTATGCTGTAAAAAAAGAATTCAGAGGTGAAAGGGCCCAAAGATAATTATTTATGCTGCTATGTGTCACCACTTCCACTTGAATCCCTTTTCAAGGCTTTAAAGCTTTGAAATTTTCAGGCAGCAAGGCCGGATTCAATGATTGGGTTGGCACCCTAAGGCCTTTCAGGTACCTTCTCATTTCACTCCAGCCCCGAGAAAATAATGACATCTGAAAGTTCATTTAAAAATAATAACAACAACGACAAAAAAGGCAACAAAAATCTAAAGGGAAATAAAAAAAGTTGGAAAGCAACACACTGCAAAGGGAATTTTTAAGGAAGTAAATTTAATGGAAATGAAAGGTTTGTCCTTAATATGCATTATGCATGTGAATACCAACAAAAGGGTTGTCATCATCCAGTTCTAATGTTTCCTGCACCAGCAGATGGGTCCAGGTCAGTGCCAGGGGAACTATGTTTTGGGCAAGACCGCAACATGATCCAGGCTGTGGATGCCACAAGACTCCAAGCTTTCCAAGAGGGAACTAATTAGGGATGCCCTCCACAACCCTTCTGGAAGAAGGGTTCCAGCTCACCCTCATGATTCCAGCTGCAGCTCTTGGGCACCAAGATTTCAGGTTGGGATGCACAGATTCCTTTAGCAAACATATCCACCTATGCTGCCCAGGATGAAGGGCAGAGCAGAGTGTGCCATGGCAGGCAGACTTTTTCAAGCCTAATTAAACACTGCTCAGACTCCACTGGCACGAAGATCCTCCACTGATTTTTCTACATTGTCAAAGCAGCGCCTGTTACAGATTAGAACAATCAGGCATTTTTTCCTCTGGCTCTGGTGTTTGGGGTAAATCTGTGTAACACATCCCAAAAGATTTTGAAAACTGATCCTACCAATATACGTCATCCAAATTTAAAATACACCACCACTGGGTCCTAGCTGTGCAAAGGTTCAAGCCCCACTATTTCCCCAATACGCCCAGTGTGTTCATAACCCACGCTGTTGAGTTCTGCTTCCAGTCAAACCCAGTGCTGGCAGGATTTGTACTGGTACTGCCTCCCCTGTGCTGGTGCTGTGCCATGTAACACACGTCTCTGCACTGGGGAAGTGGACAGGCTGAGAGGGAGAAAAGAAAAACTAGGGGTGACTAGGAAATGACTTATCCTGAGCTGAGTCCTGCCCCAGCAGAAGGCACATTTTCAACAGGTTGTGACTTAGTTTCCAGATAAAATATTGGGCAACAGTGCTGTCACCCATCAGCTGAGCCCTCCTCCTGTCTGGTACTGGTCAGTAACCATCCCATAGATCTGACTTCCCCAAACAGCAACAGAACTAAGAGTTTAACCTAGATATCTGAAATTTACTTTAAATCACTATATAGCGCTGGAAACAGTGATCTGTAACAAGAGTATATACAGATCCTGTTTTAGTGGGAACATCCCCCTCCAAAAACTCCCTAAGCAAAGTCACCTGCTACTTTCAAGCAGCATTTTCACTGTGTGCCATTTTCATGAACTGCTGACAAAGTCACCTGTAATTTTGGATGAGGTTCTCCCATCACGTTCCCTTGTTTCCATTTAACCACACAGAGCTATTTTCACATGTCCTTTCCCAGACATGTTTATTCCTCAGCCTACATTTGCATTAAGTAGTTTTTCAGCTAGGAGAAAGCCAATAAACACTTGAGAGGAAAAATTCGGGAAGTCGTAAGAATCTGCATTTCAAACATGCTGGGGAGAAACTCTTCTGTGCCCAAAAGGTGTAGCTTTAGATTTCCTTAGAGAAGAGGAGGACTGGTTGGAATACTTGCCTTCAGGTGCTGTTTCTTCATGCTGCAAAGGTGGTGACTCAGGAGCACTTTGATCTGTGCTCATGGGCAGTGGTGGTGGTGCAGTCCCAGCAGGGCCTTGTGCCAGGGGCACACCCAGAGGGGCTGGACAAGGCTGGGAAGTCACCTGTCCGTGCTCTCAGTGACACACTAAAACCAGCTCAGGAATGCCTTCCCATGCCACACTCCCTCTCCACAGCCCCCTGAAAGGGAAGCCTTACTGGGGTGGAGGACAGAAGGTGTTCCTACCTGTCTGCCCCTGTCCATGCGATCCTCGGGTCTCTGTGGGTATCCCATCGGTCCCAGCCCCTGGTACTGTGCCGGCTGGAACTGATTTGGGGACTGCAGCATGCGGTTCCAGGCAAGGAGAGGAGCAGCTCCAGCAGTTCTGTGGAAGGAAAAGACACCGCAGTGTGACCTTAGAGAGTCCCACACCACACTCCCCAAACCTGGATTTGTCTCAGAGCTGAACACAGTCCCATCAGCTGTGCCTGCAGCAGGACTGCAGATGGCCAAGTGTTAGAGAGAGACTAGGGAGGGGGGAACATCTTCCCAAATTGTCCTAAAGGCCACCTTTGCTGTTTCCTCCATCACAGCTTGAAGCTGCATAGCCAGGTACTGTCACAAGCAGCAAACTCCACTTTACAAACCAGCAATTTTTCTGATTTCCTGGAAGGTTTCTGCCCACCTTTTATTTCAGGGGCAGATTTGCCGACTGCCCCGTGCTGCTCCCGAGCCTGGAGCAGACCCCAGCCATCCATCCCTACGTTAGCCAAGCGTTCCCCACCATCCCACGAGTAAACATGTGCCACACGGGAGCCAGAGGCTTTCTTTTCTGAACGCCCAGACTCCTTCTGGGAGCCCATTCTTCCCAGTTAATTGCAGGTTGCAAATGAATTCTTACGGCGAGTATTCGGAATCTAGGGTAGGGGCCTTGGCTGCTTTTTCCCATCCATTATTCTGCTCAATATGTCAGGAGGTCTGATCGGGAAGAAACCTTTTCAAGTTCTATTGATGCTGTTTTCAATTGACCATGGTGACCTAGCAACATAAGCACTAATTGGCACGGGCTGACTGACATTTGGTGTACAGTTTATATGGGAACGCAGATCCAACATCCATTATAACCTAGTTTGCCATCCCAGATTACCAACAGCAAGAAATGTTTTCATTGCCTTCAAGTACCTATTCTAGCATTACAATTATAAAGCAACAGGTATAACACGTCAAATATCGTCTGATTAAAAATATTTAGAGAAATGCTACAGCCATGATCTGGTCGTTAAAGCTGAGCAAGAGTGAGGGACAAGGCCTTACAGAACTCATGGGTTCTGCAGGTCAATATAATGCTGTAATGAAGAAACAGGGATAGTGGAGCCAGTTAATCTTTCCTGACCCCTCTTGATGAGGGAGGCAGCAGAGCAGAGCAGGGCCAGCTTGGTGGGAGATGGGGACAGCAGGAAGCAGGAGCACTGCATCCCAGATTTACCTGCTGGGATGGGGACAGCAGGGAGCAGGAGCACTGCAGGTTTATCTCCTTCACTGCACATCACTCCGTGTCTCTTCCAAGAGCCCCTGTACAGATGTGCTGGATTTCAGCCCTGGAGACCCTTTCCAGAGGCAGGCAGATGTCCAAACACCCCTGGAGCTCAGGGAGGAGCTGTGACAGTCCTGGCCAGGTAGGATTCACAGCCAGCTGCACAACACTGGGCAAAGGGAGCTTTGAGAACTGAGGAGCTTTGGGAGGGGAAGGACTTTAAACACACATTCCACCAGCTGGAGGAGAGGCAAAGTTGGAATCAAGACAGGTAAAGGTGAGATTAAACAGATGAAATCGGGCATTTTGGATGTGAAGGTGGTGTTGTTTTGGATGCAAACTGCTTTTGGTTTCACAGGAAAGCCTGCAAAGACTGTGCAGCTGCTCCACTTTGTCAGAACAAGACCCATCTGGATTTTAGAAAGGCATAAGGAACTCCTGCCATCTCCAGAAACAAATAACTTGACTCCTGCTTAGAAAAATATGAGTCCTACCAGATAAATATGCAGCTGGTGAATACAATGTGCAATGGACTCAAAATGGACATGCACAAGTGGTAAGTGGTGATACTGAGCTGTGTGCTGTGCCTTTCACTCCAGAAATGCATAGTGTTACCCAAATCCTACCTCAGAAGGAGCAATGCTGTAGTTAAAAAGTTCATAGCACATAGCACTCTCAGGGACTAAACACTCAAAACCAGTATTCTGAGTTCCTCCTTAGAATTAACTTAGTCATATTTATTCCTTTTGATTAAGTATTTTGAGTACTAACTTTTTCCTCCCCATGATTCCTAGAAAACAGCAGACTCCAGGATGAATACACTGCTCAGCCTTAAGGAAAACTACTGGGAATTACCTATACAGCTCCAGCTCTTGAGCTTTTATTAACAATCATTCTGTCTGTGTAACAAGCGCTGGTGATAAATACAACTGAGGGTCACAGGCCAGCACTTGCTCCATGCCTGGAATGGGAAGGCTTGACACAAATTTCATTTGTCATTAATGTGTATCTGGCACAGAGTCTAAACTTTTTAAGTGCTGCTTAGTGGAAAGTTGGGAATTTAACAAACTAAACACAGCAACACTAATATCACTGTTACATTGGGGCATTTTTGCTCAAGGCCATCTGAAAGAGTGGAATTGGTGATTTTCAGTCAGAAATACTATGGATTCTAGAGGATAAACCTGGAAAAAAGGCTGCAATGCATTTTCTGATCTTAAAAGCCTGTTCTTAATTCACAGAACTATGTATTATTAAAAAAATAAATTAGATTTCCATCTTGTAAACAGAAATATGGAAATTACAGGACTCACAGCACTTGACTTCGTGTTCATCTAGTGCATCTATTAATTGGTGAGGGTGGAGATTTGTACATAGCAAGACTGTAACCAAAAAAGAACTGTGCCACTTGAAACATCCCAGGAGCTCACACTGGCAGAATTATTCAAATCACTATCCAGAGTTACACCAACTCAGGATTCAGTTGAAGCATATTCATCCAGGGCAGCTGAAATACAGCTTCAGGACACATTACACAGTAAAATATGCCTGTGTTCCAAGCCCAGCCTCTTTGGAAATCTCTTCTATAAGCAGATTAAACAAATAATTTTGCTACCTTTCTATCAGCCAGCTGCCAAATATCTCTATCAACTCTGAACCAGATCAAGAGCATGAAATGATCTCTGCAGTGCCCAGGAACGTCAGGACAGGGGGAAGGACACCTGCCCTGCTGCAGGTGTCCTCCAAAGGCAACTCCCCCACTTCACTTCACCTGCTGTACCCGCATTGCGGCACTAGATTTAAAAGTAGGGAATCCTACACAGGAGACAGGATACACTGGGTTATGGAAAAGCAGCTTTACACCCTTGGGGTTTTTCCCCCCGCCAGGCCTGGGAAGCAAGAGCGAATTTAGTCCTCCTGCAACAGCACAGAGGCTCCAAGCTTTCCTGGCAGCAGGGACAGGGCTCTCTGCTTACCCCTCGCTTGATGTCGTAAATCAAGGATGTCACAGCCTCCTGCCAACCCACTCCATCTAACGGGCTGGAGCAGGGCTGGCATCTCCCTTAGTTACTTTCTTCCTGGGAACAGAGGTGCCAGAGAATAGAAATCCCCGGCTGCTGTCCCCCCGTGGCACCTTGTTGGTCCTGGAGCACCTGAAGCAAGTGGGGACAGCCTTGGGGGTGAACAGTTTGGGAAACCAGCAGCTCCCAGGGAATGAACTGGGAAATTCCAAATCCCTTGAGGGGGTCAATTCAACAGGTTCAGACACTATTTCCTGCACCAAGTCTCTCTGTGTTTAACCTTCTGCTTAAGTCTCTGTGCTTGTCTCTGTACAGGAACTAACTCAACATCAGCCCTAAGCATGTTTGATCTGCTTCCCAAATCCAAAACCTTGCAGAAACATGGCAAAATTACTTCTCAGCACTGGCAAGTTAGAGATTTTCACAAACCATCCAAGGTGTAACAAAGCAAAAGCAATGACAAGTAACAGACCTGCAGCAATTCTTTACAAAACAGTACTATATACACTGGATTTAATTAAGGTGTGGGAATAGCAACGCCCATGGAACAAGTAATATTAAAGTTTGCATTATAAACGAATCTTGCCCTACAATATTCCACATGGATAAGGCACAGGACAAGGGAGCCAGACTTAGTTCAGTGGAGATCAAAATGGTTGCCATGGAAAGTGACTGCGGAGAGCTCAATAAATTCTCCCAAAGCCCGTATTTCAATGGTGAACATTTGCAAATAAAACCAAGGAAAAAAATCTGTGCCTCAGAGCAGAAACATCTCTTACATACTCTCCCATTCCTCCATAAACATAAATATCATTATTCATAGCTGTCAGAGGTACCCTGGGTTTATTGAGTCCCCCCTTTGAAGGACATACAAGCCATCCATGAAGGAACGCATGTAAAACATCCCTGATTATCAAACCATGTCACATTCCTTCTATTCGATGGCACTTATTGGACTGCAGATTCCATAATCCTTCCCTGAGTCCCTTCTGCATTTAATTCAGTTCAGCCTTAAGTAGTTAAAGAAACTGTTTTCAGTGGCAACTAATAACTACTGACCTACAGTGACACTGCCCTACAATGGGCTTGTCAGCCCTGAAAAACTTGTACCAAAGAAGCTGATTAGGACTTCAAGAGGTTTGTAGCAAGAATCAATGGCTGGTCTGTACTAATGCTGCGGCTGCAGCACAGAAATGATAAAAGTGGAACACCATTAGTTATGCCTCATTAAGCTCCACAGCCCTCCTAAAAAGAAATTTGTTTAGCCTGTCCAAAATCTAATGCAGTTTTAAGCTCTCTGTGTTCAATTTCATAGTATCTCAAAAGCTTCAATAAGATAAAGGCCAAAGAACCAAGAACGGTACCCAAGCACCAACAGTAAAGTTAATTTTGAAGCCTGAGTTTTAATGGAAAGTGTTTTTGCCTTCCTTTTTTTTTTAATTCAAAGTACTCGAGCCTTTTAAAGGATGAGCACCACGTAGCGTGCTCTCAAAACATAAATAAATCATGGACATTAATTAACTTAAAAAACCTGCAATACACCATGATTTCAACAAATTTAAACAGCAATGTCCAAAACAAAGAAGGGAAAAAACAAACATTGGGAAGCCTGGCAGAACCAAATCCACCCTCCTGGGGATGTCTCACAGAGCTGTCACCCCTCCTGCCTTACCTTTGTGGTGTCTGCTGAAACAAGGGCGTGGGGCCTCGCCAGGACTCCTGGGGTCGAAGATCTAGAGGGTAAAACAAAATGGTAAAATCAGACAGAGAAATTCAAGAGCTCTGCTCCACTCCTGCGTGTGCCCCAGAGCTGTTTTTAAGAAGCCAAACAGAAAAGCTCAGATGTGCCACAAACACACTCCAAGCCATCAGTTCCTACTGCAGATTTGGACAGAGCCCTGCCGGGAACTGATAAAAGGCAACTTTTTTGATTTCAATATGTCCAATAAGCTTCAGGTGACAAGAATAATGAATTTTAATTGCTAGAACTACGCTCTGGTTAGTGCTTGGACTCTTCACAGGCATCTCCTCTAGAATTTTTAAAGATGCAAAACCATATCTGTTACCCCAAAAATTTAATATTTACATTTCTTCCAAGTACATTTATCACTACATAAAAAATATGGATATACACCCCCCCCGCTGTATCGTCACCACAACACACCATGTTTGTGAGCCCGAAATACATACTAGTCAAAATACTGGGGGTTTTGGCCAGTTTGGAAAATTGGCCAGTTTCCCTTTGACTGGGCTAAGTTATTCCATAAAGGAAACTAAAAGAATGACTGGAGCATGGAACAAAGTGAATGGTCCCACTTTATTCATGTTTAAATAAAGCTACATTTAGGATACAAAAGATAAAGAATTCAATAATATAAAATAGAAATAGATAATCACTAAAGACACTAAGGTGCATTTAAGAGTTAACTTAGTCAATGATAATATAACAATAAAAATCTATTAAAGATCTCTGAGATAATGGAATCAGACTGAATTAAGCCTTTTTGGGTAAAAACCTGGCCAGAGCCCCAGTGCTGCAGCGCAGGAGACCACCCACTTCTCCATTGTCTCTTCCACCCAAACCAGCCCTTTACAAAGCTGAGGCAGGACCAACATTGCTTTAACAGGACACGCAATTAAACGGTTGTTGTCCTTCTAAATAACCTGGTCAGTAAACAGGATAAAAGCAACGGTTCCTCAATAGCGCCCGGGCAGCCCCCAGCACTCAGAGGGGGCGTCAATCAAAGGCTCCCGTTTCACTGACACCTTTGATGGCTTTCAATGGGCTTCAAGTGTGACCTAATTCCAACAGCTGGCTCCAGCAGCTGGAGAACAGCCACACCAGGACACGGATGTGCTGCTACATTGCCAAGGGCTGAGGACATGGAAGCTTAGCCAGTTTGAAAGAAAAGGAGGGGAAAATGAAATAAATAAATCTGTGCCCCTCTCCCAGCTCTGGCTGGAACCTCTCAGGTGTGCAGGGGAGGGTGTGAGCAGCCCCCACTGAGGAAAACACAGAATAAATTCCCATCCCCAGCAGCTCCACTCTTCCCACTGGAGCAAAGCCAATCCAGCTCATAATTATTTATATTCCATATGGAGTCATTTATTAAATATTACATCTATATACACAACTACATCAACCAATATATAAACATATATATAACACACAGCCAGACACACACACTGTTACCAAGTGGTGCTCCTCAGCAGGTAGAATTGGCAATTTTCACCCAAATTCCAACCACACCAGCCTAATAAGCATGACCAGGACTGAAGATGGACATGTGGCACTTCCTCCTGACCCGTCTGTGACTCACAAGGACCTTTCCATGGCCAAACAGGCTATACCCCACATAATGCCATGTTTGCTTTGGAATACAAGGGAATGCAACACAAGAGAATCCACAATGCTGCTTTCAGGGAAATGAGCAATTAACACACAACATCCAACTGGAGCTTGGGAAAAAATAAAAGTACAAAGAAAAAATTGCTAAAAAAAAAAAAAATATTACAAAATTTAAAGTTTGGGACTGCCTGAGAGTGTCACTACATTCAATCAAAATACCCTAAGGTGACTCTGTTTCTAATAATTTCAAAGTTTCACAGCCAGCAGCACCACAGAAACACAGCAGAGCTAAGCTCTGCTCATCATGTGTCCAGATCCTTCTTTTCTATGTCAACAAGAAAGGACCCAGCTCTCCTGCTGTAACCACACCTCTTTGCGGCTCTAGGGAACAGTTTAAGAGACAGTTTAATGAAATCATCATAAAAACATTTAAATCCACCTTATTACTATTCATTTGTATGGCTGGCAGAACAATCTTTGAGGGAAAGAGCTTGGAGCAGTGAACTGCACTTCAAAAAGATACAAAATGGGAGAAGAAATGACAACTAATATTTTCCTCAGGCTGCAAAACTTAGGTATTTCCTAGAGCTATAAGGCCAAAGAAACTGCCTTCTCTAGCAGCTCCTCAAGTAACAATTTATCTAATCAGGGTGGCAATCAAAGACGAGATTTTGTGTTTACTGATTGCACTAATCAAAATCACTTTTCAAATGCAGCTAATTGACAAGTTTACTGACTGCAATGAAAGTCATAAATCAGATGTCCTGTGCTGCAGAAACCAAACCTGCCATTCCCAGAGTGCTGCCACACTGCACTTGACTCCCCAAGCTATCAGCACAGACAATTATTCATCAACTGAAAATTGGCACATCCAAGTCAAATCAGGGAGCATGGGCAAGGAACACCCCCAGCAGGCTCTTGAGGGAAAGATGGCACTTGGCTTGACCGCATCGCCCTTCCAGAGGCTGATTTTACAGCAGTCTATACAGAAAAACATAATACATGAAATGAAAAGTTGCTCTGCGCTGATCCCACAAAATGTGGGAATTTTAACCCCATCAGCTGTAGTTTTTCAGGTTCTACACACTTCCCAGTCCAGTCATGCCACAACAGTGTTTCTCTCATAATGATGCAGCTGATGAACAGTATTGGGGTACAGCCCATTCACAAACACATCCTTCAGCCTAAACATCCAAAAGGCTGATCCCAGCAGAAATTCCAGGCTGTGACATCTGGAGGTGTTCCTCTAACAAGGGTTTAGGCAGCTCTGGCCTCTACTTGGTAGAAGAGCAGTTGAGACACATGTGGTTCACTTGTGACTGGTAGTCCCACGTGGGCTGGGGCCTGACTCATGAGCCAGGCAGCAGGATGTGTTTTGGGAAGCCCTTCTAAGGAGCAAGAGCATCCCTCACACTGTTTGCATCCCTGCTACTGATGGACATGAGTTGCCCTCATACCTCGGTTAAATAAAGACATACTGAAAGGAAGACAATCTCCAAAACACCAAGTCAAACACTGCCATAATGAGTTGTAGAGACTTCACGCTGCAGTCAGTGTGAATTAGAAGTTAATTAGAGCTTAAGACTAACCTCCTAGGACAGCTTGGTGTCCTTAGAAGAGGAGAAGAAGAAACACAAGCCAGTGAAGTGCCAAAGAACACATTTGCAGCATGCTGCACTGCGGTCTCCCACGCAAACAGAGCGCCAGGACCTGGCTCTGGAGAGCAGCGGCTGGCACAGGACCCTGCCCAGGGAAAGAGCCTTTGTGCAGCAGCTGCTGCAGCACAAGGGACCAGCAGATCAACCTGGCACCTCTTCTGCTGGACCAGCAGAACAGCATCGACCTCTGTCTCATGGAAAAAGCAGCATTCAGGGAAGTGGCACAATGAGAAGGGAAAAAAAGCCCCAACCAATTGGTTTCAGGTTTGCCAGGCACACCCGCACACAGCAAAAGGGGATGGCTGAGGCATTTGGAAGGGCAGGAGATGAGGGGAGGAAGGCACTTGTGAAAGAAAACCACCAGACAGTTTTTTCCAAGGCCAGCAGATGGACTGGCACTGCTCATCCAGTGGTGGATTCCAGCCTCCTCAGTGTGAGCACCCCGATGGCACTGGGGGGTACTTGCATGCAGAGCTGCCTGTACAGCACCAGGTGCTTGGGTGCCAGGAGGACAAGAGCTCTGGAAGTACCTCCTTGGCAGGATCAGCTCCATGGATGGGAGTCAGAGAGAGCAGCTTTGAAATTAGCATTTCCCACAAAGTGCCAAGACTCGACAGGAACGGCAGTACAGCGACTGCTGGGCTGCCAAAAAGTTTCTCCCCAAAACCACACAAACTTTCTGATTTTGGAGAGGAATACAAAAATACGATGCCTGTCTGGTAGTTCTGCCTTCTAATGTTTCCTGTTTGTTAAAAAAAAAAAAAAAAAGGGTTTTCCTTTAAGCTGAGTTAATCCCTCCAGGCTCCCATTCAATCAGTCTTTCCACTTACACCAATCTGGTTCCTTGCACAAGAAATCAGCACTCACCACTCAGCTTCCCTTCATCTGCTCTGGGACTGGACACTGAGTTTCAATCAGTGGCCACTGATACTATTTGTTCACTGTCTGATATGTAGCAAAGATGCCAGTGAAGTACAAAAAGGGTGAGAGTTTCACTGGGCAGCAACTGGTCTAAATGGGACAAAGCTCTGGAGTTCAAACTTCACCTATGTCAACTCTTCAAATGTCCCACACTTGCAAAATTCCACACTGCAAGAATTCAGCTGGACAGTGAGAACTTCTTATTTTAAAGCACCTTCTTAGGCAGTTGAATCAAATTTCCTCCTGTCTCAGCCCCACCATTACAGAAACAGTGCCTGATCACACGTGAAGAGACAGAACTCTTAAGCAGCACCCTTTTTCAGAAGCACAAACAACTCCTTCCCAGGATGAAAAACTCCATTTTGGGTCACACAGGATTTATTGGTGATGCTGGTACTGCCGAGATTCCACCACAGATGGAATATGTTCCAAGTAACAGACGCCAGGAACCCCTGATATGGGTGGGGTTTATAGTGCTATTTTTCCTATTCCATTTGAATCCTGAGTGCAGTGTTCAAAGTGGGATCCCACTGGCAGACACTTTGTTACATTTCAGCACATTTCCCTACAGCAATTCCATAAAGGAAGAGCAATAGAGAGGAGCAACACGAGGTTACTGAAGACAGAATCCACTTACTATTTGTGATGGTGCCACACACCAACCCAAACCCTGTATTTTCCAAACTCTGAAATGCAGGAAGCAGAACCCACTTACTTGACAACAGCTTGGGGATCTGCTGCTGCCCCCCCAGAAGGGGCCTGGCGTAGGGGCTGCCGTAAGCTCCGAGCGGCATGGCGTTGGGATACATCCCTGGCATCCCTCTTTCCCGTGGCATTGTGTGGCTGCTCCGTGTAAGAAAAGGAAAGGAAAAAGATCAGGATGTTTTGATGAGTTCCACCTTACAGCACAGCTGCCACCTGGCCCATCCAAAGCCCCAGCCCTCTCCACTGTGCCAGCACAATGTGGGGATCTGCTCATGGAGCGGGGCCCAGGCACATCCCAACACAGGAACGTGCCTTGGCAGCTGCTCCCAGGAAAATGCCCAAGTTTTCACTAACACAGCTGTACTTTTTTTTGTAACTATGACATGGAAAGACAGAAGAGGGTTCACCAGCACAGCCCCAGGACAACTCTACTTTCCAGCACACGAGTGCAGGGAAAAGTGGTGCCTTTTCTTCTTCCAGCTCTTTTATTACTTTCAAAAGCAGAACAGCAGGGCAGCCCCCCCAGCAGGGCAGCCTGTAATCCAGCAGACTCACCCTAAGGTTCTAAAGGCCGACTGGTCCAAGTGTACTGGTTTCCTGTCTCGGTTGAAGCCAAGTTGTGGTCTCCAAGGCCTGCCATCATTGTTGGTTTTTTCCCAGTCTCCTGGCTTCAGAACTGGAGCAGGTTTCCTTAATAACAAAAGTAGTTCCATAAATATATATCAGAGCAAATAGATGAATAAATCAGAACAGAGTTATTTGAAAGCTGACACTTACTTTGCCCCAGGTAACACTGTAGCCTTGAAAACAAAGTCTTCAGCAAATTGTGGATCTTTGAATGAGATGCTAGAAGAAAGCATTTGAGGATTAGGTTCACTTTACACAGACAACAAAGTGAAAAGCAATCGCTGCTTTACTAACAGTGATGTCCACAACAGAGTCAAGAACCCACAACTTACACTGCAGAGTGAATTTCTTGCACATGGATGTACTGACTAAACGGGATGTCTCGATTATTTTCCAGAGGGTGACCATTTCAAAAAGGAAATTCCATGTCTAGAAACCAGTTAGCCTCACATATGGGAATGAAAGGCTCTTCTGCAGACCCTCAAGTACAAATCCTCCAGTCAAAGCACTGACTGTGCCTGATGGAGCTCAAAGGCTGCCACAGGCAGGAGACCAGGAAGACTTGGTTACAAGTGGGATGTCCCAGAGCAGGGAGTTTTATCCTGAAAGGCAGCTTTGTGATTCCATGCAGCTCCCATGGAGGGATGCATCCCTGTTTTCAATGACATCTCACAGACCCTGCATTTTGAGCTGTCTAGTACTAGACAAACTAATTATTAATAGAGCAAAAACTGTCTGAAAGCTTCATTTCTACTCGTACAATACATCACAGAGCACTAGGTTGGCAATTCCCATCTCCTGGTGCAGTATTCAGGTCTCAGGTGCGTCCCACCAGGCACTTGTTTGAAGCACATGACACTAACCTGTCCCCTCACTACCTACCATCTGACACAGAAGAAAGCTTGGGATGCCAAGCAAGCTAAAAGCAAATGGCTGAGCAGAATAATCTTGCTCTTCCAGCTGAAATACATCTGCTTTTCAGTACCAAGAATGAATGAGACTCCAAGGAAAAAGAATAATGGTCCCTTGGAAATTTCAGCCTCAGTTACACGACCTGAAGAGCAGAACCCTGACTGCTCATACCATCTCCAACGACAGGAAGAAAAATCCTTGCAACAGAGAACTGGAGAGAAGCACGAAACAACCCAAACCTCCTGACAGGGGCAGATGAAAAGCCAAAACCTTCCTTTAACTCATTGCTCACAGTAACTACATCCCCATTTAGAGCATCCTTCCTCCAGTATCCTGACAAGCCACAACTCAGCATTTCTTACTGCCTGTTGAACCAAGTTAGGCCTCTTTGAAAGAGAAAATTACACACACAGATCACAAGTGATTTTCAGGGTCTCAAGTATCTCATGTGGATCAAGAAGTGAAAGGTTATAGGCCAAAGCATTGCAAATCCAACAAGAAGACACCACAATAAAATGAGTTTTGACTGCTGTGTGTTGTACCCCCCCTGCATTAAACCCAGAGGTTACTGACCTGACTGCAGAATTTTGTGTAAGATCCCGCAGCATCGGAACAGGAGACTCCACTACCCTGGTCAAGAGAAAAACCTCTGTCAAAACATCAGGTAATTATTTCTCATCACTTGCTGCTCTTTTCCTGCTGCTCTGTCAACTAAGCCTGTGACATATAACAGGGATTTTAAAACAAACTTGCCTTGCCCCTAAATCAAGTACTTCTATAAGCACTAGAATGACTGAATCCTTATTTCTCAATGCCACAAGAGTTTTCTTTTTTGTTTTCCTTCCAAGAAGAGCTCTGATTTGCTCATATTCCTCACAAACCATGACAAGAATGGAGAAATGCCCATTAGTGTGACCTGGGATACATTATCTGTGCAACAAAGTCAGTGTTTGTGCATTTAATGCAAATGAGCTACTGAACACCTGCTTGTGCCTCTGAGCACAGTCAGAAAAAGTAAAGGTGAAGATTACACTGATGATTTCTCTAACTAACTACATTCTCTAGAAAACAAAAAATATGAGCATTCTTTGTATGTGTGCCTGAAAACAGTCCTGAATTTAGTGCTACAGGACAATTGGGCAAAGGCAAAATGTATCTAAGACACCACTATTTGGATTTTTCTCTAATGCAATGCAGATTAACATATAAAAAGAAGAGTTTGGGGTTTTTAAGACAATATGCACTAATTGGAAGTCACATCAGCCCACATTCACGTTGATACAAAAGCAGAGAGGTCAAAACAACACAGCCTTACTGAACAAGGCCACTGAGTGCTACTACTTTTATTATTAGACTACTTTTATTATCCAGACCTTGTTTACCTAATAAAACAATTACTAACCACATAAAAATCAGCCTTCCACAGGTGAAATGAGAAACAAAAAAAGATTCACCACCAACTAAACACGTGCATTAGGGCACTTCAAAGGTTTCTGAGGCTGTTCTAAAAGCCAGGCTCTAAGGTTAAGCAAAACCAGACTGTAGGATGACAGTGTCACTTCGTTGGGATTTTCCACATGCTGGAGGTGACACGCCCCTGCTCGGAATCCTTGGGCAAAGCATGCTGAGCCTCAGAACTACACACATTGCCTGCTGGGAGCTTGAAGCTTCTCCTTGTGGGCACAAAGGTACTTCTGTTGAGACACAGCTAGAACGGAAGGAAATGCCCTTTAGCAGCACCAACCCACCCCACAGGCCACACTCACTGATCCGGCAGAACGGCATTGTCATTCAGGGTAAGCTTTCCCTGGATCCCATGGCACAGCTCTGGTGGTATGTCCACTGGCTACAGAGGGAAGAGTTTTGCAGCTGAAGCACTTTATTAGACCTTCAACCTCACCATTTCCACAGCCCCTCAAGAGCAAGGACAACTCACCTCCGTATTTTTGGTCTTGTACTGTTCTACAATAAAGTCACAGAGTGGATGGTGCTTTCCAACAAAGAGAACATCACCACCAAGGCTGTTTCTTCTGCCTGGGAAGATGAAGGGAATGGGATAAGAGTTCAGAGTAAAGAGGGAAGGAACACAGCAGACCTGCAAAACTGTCTTGGTAACACCTCCACAAAAGCCAAGTTTCACTGTGACTGAGGAGAAAGCTTTGAACATTCCTTGAGAGTGTAGGAAAAACATTGTCTGCCCAGAGCAGGATGGCTCTGGTCACAAGGGTAGTTGGGAGACAGTAAAGAAACCAGGAATTTTGTGTTCAGTGGGAGCAATATTGAACTTAGTACAGAGTAACACTGCAGATCCAGACAGGCTGGGTAGAAAAACCAAGCCAAACACTCCCAGACCCGACACACTTCCCACAGTTCACCCACAAGAACCTGCTACTGTTTCTGTACCGTGGAGAGACAAACACCTCCACTGGCCTCTATAAGCTGAACAAAAGCTACAACCACAAACCCACCAGGGATCACTTTCATTATCAGCAGCACCCATGAAGAACAATCTGCCGTAACTCAACTCAACCAAACACCTGTTACACCTTGTCCATTTAGGGTGAAATGAATAAGTGGCAAAAAAATATCACAATTCTTTAACAAAATATCAATTCTTACTCTCTTCAGGGGTGAGGTCAGGGTACACCTCCTCCAGGGCAGCTCTGAGGCGTCGCTCATCCACAAAGGGCAATAATGCAACACCTGGCAAAACCAGAACAGTATTTTTTCACACTTGTAGAAAACACCCAAACCAACACTCATACGGACTCTGAACTTCCACAGGCATATAGTCCCAATTTAAAACTTGGTCTGCCTGAAACAGTTTTGCTTCAGATCTTTGTGTGGCTTTTTTACAACAAATACCGTTGCCCTAAAACTGAAGGAAAGGACAACTCAACTTTACCCACAGTGAAATTACACACCGTATAATCAGCCACAAAATTTGGCAGACCTTGAAAATTAATATTCTCTAAAGAAAGAAAAATCTGCATAAATATTGTAGCTCTTCTTTCATTCTTTGTATGCTCCCAAATATTTCTATATTCCCCAAAGCATTTTTGGCACAGTACTAATGAGCCACTGATTGAGCAGAACAAGATCCATTAATTAAATGCAAAGGAGACAAAAGACAATTACACAGTGAGGCTGATAAAAACAGAAGGATGATTAATCTAGTTCAGGACAAATTAACAAATCTGGAATGATTGCTGAAATAACTAATAATCATTGTCAATCTGAAATCAGTTACTGAACCATAATTTGTTCCTCGTGCTAACCGCTTTTCAAAAATACACCTGCTGTAAAATACTTGTCCCCACGCCAAGTAACACAAGTTACCTGTGTGACTTAGTGCAGTGTTTTTGCCCTAAGACAATTTTCCAATTTCTTCACATTTTTACAGATTCTTTAAAAAAAAGAAAAAAAGAAGTTGAAATTTCACCTTGCCAAGCGTATTTCTTCCCATTTAAATCAATAGCAAAATCTTCAGGGTAGAAGTCAATGATGCTTGATTCCTGTCATTGAGATAATAAAAGTCACCCTTTAAGGCCAATTTTGACATGGGTTCAGAATGTCATGTGGTATCAGACACAGTGCTGAGAGGGATGAAGAGATCTTTCACTATTGAAAAAATATTTTAATAAATGCCATTCAAGCACCGTATGTGGTTGGGCACTTCTCTTACTTAAAAGATCCAAAACAAGAAATCAAGCAGGAGAGAATAATTCCAGGGGATCTGCTGGATTAAGTTTTGCAAGGTTTCTGTAAGGAACGAAATAACCTGAAGTGTAAGAGAGCCAGGAAACAAGTTCTCACTGAAACAGCTAAATTCCAAGAGATCATTTTTACAGATTGTTTGAAGAATCTCTGCAACCTACTACAAACCTCCTGGTCCCCAGCATTTTTCTGCCTGAAGGAAGAAGCAGCAACAGGTCCTGTTCACACCACTACAAGATGACCCAGCCTCACAGAGGGGGAGACAACAAGGATTCTCACCGGATCTGTCATGAGTTTCCTCCATGTTGGGGGCAGAAAGTTTCCACTTGCAGCTGGAAATACTCCCATAAGTTGTTCAAGGGGCTTAAACTGTTGAAATCAGACAAGCAGATGTAGGACACTTCTAGTGAGGTGTTAAATCATAAACAAACAAATAAATGAATAAATAAAGGAACTATACCGGTTTGGAGCCTTTCTCAAAATCTGAAGGCATGTCTGCAATTCCCTCAAAGTCAGAAGCAAAGGGAGCATAGTGAAAAGGGTAATACCAGTTCCAGGATGCACAGCCCTAAGGTAGAGATGGAAGACAAACAAAATCAGACATACCAGAAAAATAGAAGAAAAAAATTAAAATCACATAGCCCAGTCACTAAAGAGGAAAAAATGGCAGAAAGTAGTATTTTTCTGGCAGGACACTGTTTTTCAACACTCCTGTTTTTCAAAGCAAAATCCCACTGCTCACTTGGGAAGACGTGGAACCAGAGACACCCAATACATCCTACAAGGTGTGAAAACGTGAACAATATTTGCTGCAGGTTGAAAAATGTTCTGGTTTTAGCTGTTACTTTTCTCTTCAGTACCAGTACTAAGAACGCACTTGGAGCAGCACTTTGCTCTTTCCCTCTCATTCTTCTCGCTTAAACACTGAGGAATATAAAGTGCATCCTCAAAAAGCAGAAAATAAACTCCAAACACACCAGAACACCTTGCACTTTGTAAAGGAAATGTGGCTCTAGGAGGTCCCAGTCAAGTTTTCACCTCTTCAGCTATTTTTCTTAGCAGCACCACTTGAAACAAAAGCCCACTACCATTTTGACTTCCAATTCTGAACAAGTAAATGTCAATGAGGCTTCTCCAGTGATATTTTTGGTACAAAATTACAGCGACTATAATTATTTGATGCAATCCTTCAGATGGTTTCAGAAGGTTTCAAAAGCCAGGTGGATTGCTTTCTTTCTTTTCTTCCTCTCCAAACAGATGTTCCCACTAGTGGAACATGCCCTGCATTATTAGCTTTTTGTAAGAATAGAAAGGCACATAATGTATTCTGCCAGGAGCAGTTGTTATTGGAATCAATTTTTATTATGGTACAAAGAAAGAAAACAAACAAACAAAGATCCTCAAGGAAGCCTATTTTGAGGTTCCCCCAGTCCCCAACAACTTCCTAATCTAATTTCCATACCAGCAGGAAGTGATTTGTCAGCCCTTTCATCCCAACACAACAGACTGGAATGGTTTTGTACTATCATATCACTGAAGGTGACAGTTCTACAGCAAGGACATTTCTACCGCTCACCTGAAGAGCCAGTTACACCCTTGCAGACAGATGGGCACGTACAGAGTTGTCGGATCTATCCTGCCATGGTTAACAAGAACAAGGTTTGCTTTCAGCAAAACCTTAACTGTGTGTGGGATCACAGGAATTCCCACCTATAAAGGTGTCCAGGTGACCTCTGTCCTTTGCAAAAGGAGGTCACACCCACAAGGATGTCCCAGGTCACACACACAGGGATGTGGAGAGCTCAGCAAACCTTAAACTTGATGATTTTCTTCCACCATAACACATGAGCCAGAGCCCAAACCCAACGAATGGATACAGCAGAAGGGAACATACTCACATTTTGTTCCAAAGGGCAATTAAAAAACCCTATTTTAAAGTGCAGTGTTTTGCAGGTGTGTGAGGTATTTGCCCTGCCTGTGCTCCCAGCTGAAGAGGTGTGAGCTCCCAGCTGGACACCTACAAAAAATGTGCAGTTCTATCAACATGGCACGGTGTGGCAACTCCCAGCTCCTGCTGAGGCAGATAAACACCATCAGCTCAGCACATTGTGCTCCCAGGTCACACACCACATCTAACTTACTTTGCCTTCAGGGCACGAAGCTCGTTATTAACCATCAGTGCAACAAACCCCACAATGTCCCACTAATCTCTTGCCAATCTGACATCTCAATTATCAAAAGATTTAAATCGGATACAGATTACTTCAATCACAACACACTTCATGGAACATCATTACAATCCACAGAGGAGACTGACAACTCTGTTCCTTTCCAATTCTTACTGACATTTCACAGGCTTTGTCCTTTGTTCCCTCATTTAGTCACCTGCAATGTCATTATTCGTGGCTTTGTATTGCAAAGCAAAAATGGCATCAGTCCACACTACACCAACAAGTGTTTTTACTGTACATGAAAAACAGAATCATGGAATCACTGAGGTTGGAAAAGACCTCCAGGATCATGGAGTCCTACCTGTGACCCATCACCACCCTGAGAGCCAGACCAGAGCACTGAGTGCCATGTCCAGTCAGTTCTTGGACACCTCCAGGGATGGTGGAACTGTATTCAAACCCTGAGTGTCACAAAGAATGGGTACCCACTTATTTTACACCTTCAAAAAACCCCCATCTTTTCCAAAATGAGCAACAGACTGAAACAAAATAGGGCACAGACACAAAAGAAGATTCAGAGAGGAAAATCTGAGGTACCTGATAATAATATCTGAGAACCCAGCAAAGCCCTTCCACGTAGGACTGTACAACCTTGCGCCGGAATTTCTCATCAGAGGCATCCACATCGAATTTGTTTTTATAGTAGCGCTGTTTCCAGCCTGTTTCCCACAACCTGCAACACAGACACTGATACATCTTAACAGAGGCACATTAGAGGTCTGAATTACAATGTAAGCCAAAGTCACTTGTTACTTCAGTTCCCATTTGTATACAGTTTAAATGCAAGCAGAAAAACTGATACTCAGCAGCAAGAGAACAAAATGTGATGGTTGGCATCCCAGAAACCCAGGTGAAATCCTGAAGCTCCCACCCTAATAATCACAGCTCCAGTGTTAGAAGCAGGGTGGATTTTCAAACACAGGCCTGCTGCTGTCAGGATTTCTAAGAACAGAATTGTTCCTGGTCAGCAATTCCATATTTCTTACCAGAAATCTGCCATTTGAACTTTGTGCTTTAACACTTTCATGAGAACAAACTCTTCCCCTTCCTTATTTCCTTTCATCTACCATAGGCCAAAATCTTTATCTTCTCACATCAAGTTCATTCCTCTATTCTTAATGCCCCTCTCAAGCAGAAAAGTGACATAGTTTCCCTGCTCCTCTAAATGAAAAGCAAGCACATAAATAGTAATTTCTGTGTTCTGATGCTGTTTAGACAAGCTGTGATTACCCGCAGCACCTTCTGCAGCCCAGGCGTGCTGTGCTTGCTCACTCACATCACACCAGCTCCCTTTCACACAGGGTTTTCAATCTCTCATGCCAGAGATGGATACTGGAATCACAAGAGCCATTCCAGCCACCCTGTATCCTCCCTTCACACAGCTCCCCCTCATGTCTGTCTGCAGATGGGGCAGGGGAAAACCAGCACTTGCTCCTCTTTCACACGAGTACCTGCTGCCTCACGACACAGCCCTGCTGCCTCATGTCAGCAAAAAAAACAAACTGCTTAAATCTGATAATCCCTCAATAAGAATTTATTTTTTTAAATGGTTTATTCCCAACAATTCCAAACTTGGAATATGACACCTGAAAAATCAACACTCAAAATCCCTTTCCACAAAGGCGGAGACCACTTTAAATATTTAAATATTCTGAGCTACAGAGGAGCTTATATAACTGCAGTTGAATGCAGCACATCCTTTTCCTCAGCAATAGCAACCCTGTCAGAACTACTGGTGCTCACAAATCACCACAGTTCATTCGCACTGGTCACTAAAAAACTGTTAAAAGCTTCTTTTAGAACCTCTGCAACAGCTCAGATTGAAAGGAACATTAACACTGGTCCTGATTCTATATAAAAATTCTGCTTGCTTGATTAAAAAACCAGATCAATTAATTTAGCTATACCCATACAGGAGAGAAAATGAGAGCTGGAATATGTGATATTGGAAGGGCTGATGGGCTGGATGTCACAAATATGTCATGACAACTGTGCTGGACATGAGGGACCAGAACTTCACAACGAAACATCCCTCAGTGTTTTCCCATGTCCACTTGACTCCACACAAAACAAACCCCTCCTGGCTGCAGTTAGGGGCAGAACCCTTAACAAACCACTGCAAAGGCCTTGCAATTAATAGCAAAAGCTTGACTTAAACCTTTGATCAATGCAGAGTCACTGGCAGTTAATTCTCTTAACATTCCTGTCCCTTAAAATCCAAGGATCAGCCGCCCTAAGACAATCAAAGAACTCATGGACAAAACAGAGCCTGCCACAAACCTAAGATGGAGGAAAACACGCTGTGGAAGGCAGGACAAGCAGTGCTGCCCACGTGAAGGTAACTGAGCTGGATGGGTTAAACAGCTCGACAATTCCAGTGTGGAACGGCGCATTCCGCTCACATAATCAGGGCTGAGCAGGGAATGTCTCGCCAATCTAGCGCTGGGTCTCAAAGGGAGCGTGGCTTGGAGGCTGAAAACCTGCACGCATACTAATCTGGATGCTCAGATTGAACAGCCAGAGCTTACCCATCTCACTGGAATTTACTGGATATTCCAACCCTCCACGTTAATTACCGGCGGATAAAGAGATCATAGCAAAGGCACTGCTGCACTAAGCTAAATGGCATTAATTAGGCTGCATCTATTTCAGCAATTTGCTAACAAAGTGCTACAAAAAATGGCTTCACCTGATATTATCCTCTGGCTCAGGTTCACTGTCACTGTCCTCAGGTTTCCGCTTAATTCCTCCTCCTCCCAGGGACGGGCTGCCATCAGGAGTCAGGCTGGTATTTGGAGATGCTGAAGTTGTCTGGGGTCAGAATTATTACAGATAAATAGGGGAAAGGGGGAGGAGGAGGATTCATTAGGCATTTTAAATTCAAGTTACAATTAACAGCTCTGTAATAATCACGTGTTATTTTTAGTTCCAAAAAAACTCCAGGCAAAGGCTACACAATCCTTAACCCATTAAGCCAAGGGGCAAAAAGAAAGAAGAACACATCTCTGTTAAAAGACAGGCATTGATACATACAGGCAAAAATGTCATTGGGTTGGAGAAAGAAAAGGATGCAATAAACAAGACAGTAAAAACTGATACAACATGCCATTTAAGATATATTCTAATTTTGGAACACCCATGTTTGTTCTAGTCCTGCTGCTTCTGTTCCACCTTCATTTTGCAGCACCAGTGAAAAATACAAATGAGAAAAAAAGGTGCTTCTAATTCAGAACTGCCAGAAATACCCTGAGTTTCTTTACAGCTGGTCTTTTAAACGCCTCTCAAATTTATCTATTTTAATATTACAGAGTCTAAAAGAAACTAATTTGCTTAACTCAGGTGCAAAAGTTTCAAGATTAGAAGGGAAGAACAGCCGAAACTACACTTTGAAAAAGCATATTGCATTTAGACTGCAGAGACAGAACACACATCTTTTATGATGAAAAGGACCTTTAATTTGTTCGCTGTTTGGATGAAGATTTATACCCAGAAAGAAAATAATTGTCCTAATTGTTATTTCAAGTTAACAATGAAAACTTCTAACAGAGCACTCATGTCCAGTTTTTCCTCACTAACACTTTCCCAAAACTTCATCCGAGTTTCTCCTTTCCCCAGTGAAAAATATCATGCCAAACATAAATAAAGAACACAATTCTATTCAAACAGTCTCACAAAAATCAGGTATTAAAAGCCACTTCGTTGAAAAAGAACGTTTTTGGTGTCTGCTTTTCAAGAAAGCTCAGTGGGGTAGAGAAAAAGGTCCAGAGTAACACGGGAGCTGATTATTTCCCTTCTCTGTGCAAACACCTCTGAACATCTACTTACAGAGTTCTGTCTCTCGTGCATCCTCATCTCAAAGGCAGCTTGTCTGGGGTTACAGATTGCCTGAGGGCTGGATCGATTTCCCAGGGCTTGAGGGGAGAACTGTCCACCAGGAATGAAAGAAGGCTGATCCCTCTAGAAGATAAACACACACAAGCCCCCTGAGCGAGCTGTGTAATCTCTCAAGCAGGGAGATGATGCTCTATCACAACTTTCAGATTAACATGTTGTATAAACCCAGCATAATTTACTCACTCACATCAGTTTAAATTACTTCTGTTTAACGATCTTAACCAGACACAACACTTCTAAGTTATCATTTATTAAGCTCTTTTACAAGATTGCCACACAAACCCTGCATTTTGTAGCCATGTTCTTGCTACATAGGCCAAAAGGCTTTTTTTTCGGGACTTGGTCTAACTTCCTGGGAATAACACATTCTTTCTAAGCAAAGCAAAAAACCTCTGCCACTCTAATAGGGCTAGTCAGAAAATCATCACTTAAAAAATGAACACAAGATCTAGAGAGCACTCAGAGTGGGGACAACACATGCCCTGGCAGTTTTGGAAGCTCCATTTACCCAAATGCCCCATCCAAGAACAAAGCTATTTGGAAAGGAATATCCAAGGCCCATTTTTGAAATATCAGAATATTTTGGGAATAGAAGAAAATTTAGCCCAACAACAGAATTTTAAAATTTTTAAACTTCAAAATAGTTTACCCATAGTTTACCCATGATCACACCTGCAGTTCCAACCACACCTGCCAAAAACTAAAGTATCCATTTTAATTCTTGCTAGTTTTAGCCTTGGGTAAGGAATTAATTTACCTTCAATCTTTTCCTTTTTTCTTTTTGCCGTCTTTTAAAGTTATCCTAAATGAAGAATAAAAGGAAATACAGTCAGTCAAACATACAGATTTTTTAAAAAATTATTTCATTACAATCCTCACCTGACCAGGCCATAGGGTTTTTAGGAAACATTCTGAATAAGACATGGGACAATTCTTGTGCCTGTAAAATCCAACAGAAAGGGGATGGAATTCTCTCCTCTAGCCTGAAAAAAGGACACGAACTCCTTGCCTGCACTGCAGAGCTGCCAAAAAATGTAGGGGAGACATTAATGTCCTAGAAACAGGAAGAGACTCAAGGAAAGATATCTCTTCTTCTATGATTCTCAGGCCAACTGAAAAGCTGAACATCAAACTGGCATTTCCACTTCCAAGAGAGGTGCAGGCTGAGGGAACCAAAAGCAAAACACCTTGCCAGTACTGGCACAGTAATTTTTGACTGGAAAGAAGGCACTCGGAATTCAAATTTAGTATTTCACCCCTGCTCATGGCTTGCACTTCCAAGGGTTACAGCAAACTGCAAAACAATTCCTTCTTCACTTTTCACTGTGGTGATTCAAAAAGCTGCAGCAACTCACACAAGTATTTAATTTTGCTGTTGTTTGGGATAACAACCCAAAAAACAGGCCTGGCCTGGAAAAGAAACTCAACTGGAAGCATCTGATTCTTTCCTAAGCATGAAAGGACTCATTGGAGATTATTAAAAAAAAAAAAAAAAAAAATTGGAGGGGTTTTCCCCTTATTCTCTTATAGGACAGTCCCAGGTTAACAGCAATGTACATGAGGAAAACCAAACTCCAAGAACGTAACAACAAAAAAATTACATCGTCATCTTTTCTCTTTTTGAAAATACTGTCTTCAACTTCTCCAACAGCCAACATGATCATCTGGACCCGCTGTAGGTTAACAAATCCACTTTCTGTGAGGTACCCCTGCAAGTTAGAGAATAACAGAGTTGAAAAATAGGCCTGCTGTGTAGCAAACACCCAGATATTTTCAAAGGAAAAGGAATAGCCCTTACCCCAGTTTTGTGCACCACGTTTTTATAGATGTTAACCAAGCGATCGATTGCTCCCTCCCTAAATACAAACCGAAGTGTGAAACTCTTGTCATATAAAAGCACAGGGGGTGTTCTTGCAGGAAAAGAAAAGATGTTCTCATCTACCTGATCTCCAGAGATGGCAGATGAGGCAGAAAGTCATTTCCCACAAAGAAGCACATGAAGACCCAGTCATCAACACTTCTTTCGAAATCAAACGTGAAAGGCAGGCTGGCCATAGTGAGTTCTCTCTCCAAATACTGCAGCACATGAAAAAGGACATTAGGAAATGCTGCATACGAAGTTTAAAATGTTATTTGTACAACGCCGCTGGAGTAAGTGCTCAGTCTCACCTCTCTCAGGACACACAAGCGGATGAAGATGAATTCTTGTTCTGAGACTGGAAGAGTGTCAGCAAACTGGTCATGCTAAAACCAAAGGAGAGTCACATTACATCCAAGCTCTCCTTAGAGCTTCTCTTGCTCCATTTTCAAGGAGTGAAGAGGGATACAAGAACAGGACCCCAAGCCCTTATGCCAAGCGTGCATTTTGCTGCTTTGCATGTCTGTGAAGTTACTGATCTTTTGATCTCACCAACAACAAAACCCCACACAACAAAACCCCACAACTGAGAACATCAGGTTTGCCATAATATTTTTGTGCTGCAGAAGTACAATTTTTACCTCTAAGGGGACAGACAGGTATTTCCAAAAAACAAGTTGCATCATGCTTCAGCCAAAACCAACAGCAAGAACTATTTGAGGATCTCATTATACTATAAACTCTCATGAGCTTATAGATTAAAAACAAAATCTAGAAATAGCAAAATTCTTACCTTTCCTTGTTTTTCTCTGGGCAAACCTTGGCAATCCTTAACCTCATGACCCATCTGGTTACAGAGAGCACATGGCTTGGGTTTATTTGGTTTGAACTCTTCCCTAATTATAGTGAAGTTTGGTTCATGTGTAGCTAAGCCAAGCATAATCAGATCAGCTACCAATCAAGAAAAGAATAAAATATGATTAAGGATAAACATTACTAAGCGTTTTCTTAAAAAAAAACAAAAAAAGAACAAAGCTAAAAGCAAAGTAGATTCTGCCTTCAGCAAGTGTGAAGACACCAGTGTGCTTTACCCACAAACCACTGCCTCAGGACAACCACGGGGAGCTGTGGGCTGGGCTGGACCTTTCCCCATCCATTACACAGAGCTTTCCAAAACTGACAAATCCACTGGGTTATTTACACAATTCCAGGTGAAAGCCTAAAACACACAGCCCAATTCAATCCCAGAACAGCACAAGAAAGCTTAACAAGGACATATTTCCAGCAAGAGAGAACTCACCATCAGCCCCGCACAGACAGTGGTGAGTGTTTGGATCATGATTTGGTTGAGCTGTACAAAAGAAAATTACATTTATTCAAAGATATGTAAAATAAATTATTACTGACCATACTTTGTTTAGAACAAAATGTCCACATTTATTCGAATTTTACCTCTTTGTCTCCTAATGTAATCCATGATTTTATGTTCCCCTTCACCAGGAGCGCTGGCATCTGACAAAATAACCTGCAAAACATTCAAATTATGTCAACAACTGATGCTGCCACAGTGAAAAACAACAACTTATGCAGTTCATATACTGAATGCAGAACCTGATTTAGGAATACTTGAAATTCTAATCTGCAGTTTCAACTAAAATATTGTGATTCAAAATGAAATTATTTAAGAATCTGGAACCAATGAACAGCCCCTCATTTTTTTGTGCCAGTTCCAGGATGACGGTGATGATGTATTGATTCAAAGTTCACTGAAATGATCAGCCCCTACTTTTGTTTCCTGACAAATTACCAGGGCAACAAAATGGGCACTAAAGAATTCACAGATTAAGCAGACATATCTGCTTCCCTTCGGATCTTCTCAACTCACTGGTGCACTGAAATATGATCATGTCAGACCCCTCCTCACCCTGACGTCAATTCTTAGCATTTCCATTTATGAAGCAGTGGCTTAATAAAGCATTAGCATTTATAAAACTCACGTCTGATTGAGGGAATCAAGCAGAGCCAACTGTCCTCTAATTAGGCCACTTGAACAGTCAACTCATGGCAAACAACACAGGCAGCTGCATTTACTGACTACTCTCTCCCTTGTACAGAGCAAACATAGGACTGTCACAAGCAAAACTCTGTGGGAGTGGAGTGGTTGAGAAAAAGGAGGAGAGAATTTCCAAGCCAGAAAGGCAAAAAGCTGACATGTATTATTTTCACTGCCTGCCATCCATCATTAAAGCAACAGAAAATGCAGCCTACTGAGGCAGCAGTTAGAAAAAAGAAATAGTGTAAAAATACACCTACAATGTATCTTGACACTTTCTCCAAAAGCAAAAAAAGGATTCCTAAAGCCCTGTCTCCCATTATGTCAAACTGTGGCTTCTAGCAATCCTCCTCTTTGCTCTTCAGTGAAATCAAAGCAAACAGTCTGGGAGATGGACTCATCTGAATTAAATGGGTCTCTGAAGTCCCGGCAGGATGTGCAAGTCAGCCCATTATTAACGACAGAGCAGTGCCAGGCCAGGAGACAAGTCTGTTAAATTTCTACTCTTCAACTGGATCCCAGCCCACCCTAAACATCTCCTTTATTTCCCACAAGTAGGAAAGTGGGGAACTCACGGTGAGGTTTTTCCAGCCCGGGTCACTGTTCAAGCGGTCAGCGATGTAATAGCGCAGGCATTTAGCAAGATTGTCCATAAACTCAGTTCCCTAAAAATTGTCAGAAGAAAATAAATTAGACCTTCATTCAGACACTGGCAATTGCTGGGTAAAGTGCCAGGTCACTCACTGGGGTAATACAGTTGCTGTCAAATCTCTCCTTCACTTCTTCTGGAGGGAGAAAGCCACCTAGAGCAACAAAAATAGGGAGCAGAGTTAGATCAGTATGGACTGTTACAAACATTTCTGCATGATAAAACCCCAGATGGCTCCCCTGGTAATAACTGACTTACTGAAATCAGTTTCTCTAAAAAAAACTCCCACAAACAAAATTAAACCAGCTCTTACCATTATATTATCTCCACCTTACAGGTGTTAGTACATTTACCAATGTGACTTCAGCAAATACGACTACACACTTCCCTTTCACCCCAGCCATGTCACCATCACCTTCAGAAAGTCGCCCTGACTTTTTTTCCTCATTGAATTAACAGTTTCCACTGTCAAGTAACTACCCTTCTCGCAGCTCATTATCCCTGTGCAGGAGTATTTCCATCTGATCCCTGCTTTTAAGCCTCAACACTCCTTGCATCAAGCCCTACAAAGGTGTATTTTCTTCCATAAGGGTTTTGGTTATTTCCCCACTACATTTATCCCTGCTCTTCTGTTCAATTTATTTTCAAAAGGAATTAAGAGCACTCCACACGAACTCATTTCAGGCAGGAGACAGAAGAAGAAAAAAGTGACACTTTGTTTTATCTTAGTTCTTAGCTTTGGAAAACACTGCCTTGTGCAGGCTTGTTATCTCCTCCTTCTCCCAGCAATGCACAGACATCCCTTTCCTAAACCTTACAGAGTCTTTCAAACCAAGGTGATTCTCATGAGAAAGCCTCTAATATGGTCGCTGTTTTACCTTTGGCCAAGATTTCTTGTCTTATTTTTTGTTTCTCTTCAGCAGCTTCCATGCCCTCCTTTGATGCTCTGAATCTCCTTGACCGCTGTTGATTCATTTTGGCCCGTGGAGCCTAAAAAAAGGAATGAGATGGGCTTTAAGGTCCTTTCCAACCCAAACCATTCCATGGTTCTATGATTCTCTGTGCTGAGGGGAGATGAGGCTGAGGTGGGGAGAAAGAGAAGCTTCCAGCCTCAAATGTCCCTCAAGGCTGTGAAATATTCCAAATCACAGCATTACTGCCCATCTGAAATGCAGCTGCTCAAATGAGCTGCTCTGGCCTCTTCCAGCCTGCAGTGTAAATTATCCCTAAAGCCACAGAATGGAGAAGTAGTAGTAGTAGTCTCAGAGTGTTACTGTCTTTCACAAGTTTCCAGCAAACCTCAGGCTGCAGCAGACTCCCTTAGCCAGCTCATACAGTCCTGTGGATAACAAACCCCAAGGGTGCTTCTAATTACCTCCTCATCGAAATTAAATTAACAGCCTATTTTACCTCTACCTTTTCATTTTAGAAAACTATTTCCCACAGGATTTTATGAGACCAGACAGCATCTACCCTGATTTTACACCTGGAAAGGAAATGTATCAATACTTACCACTCCATCTATGGCCATGTAAAGGAGCCTCCTCGGCCTTACAATGTTGAAGATCCTGTCAATGTATTCAAAAATTGCGACCATCATTTCATCTTCATTTTTGGGTGCTGGCCTAAAACACAGGGCATTCAGTTGAATGACTGGAACGCTGTCACTAAAGAGACATGTTATTTGTAAAGAGACAAAAAAATCCCTTACTTGTCTTCTGGATGTGTGCAAGGGTGGATGATGCCATTCATGTCCAAATAGAGGTTATCGAACTCCACCTCGTTGGGGTTGGGTTTGCTTGTGTCAATGGGAACCTTGACCCCATTGCACTCCTTAGCCTGGGGGTGCAGTCAAGACAAAGGTTTCAGTACAAATAACCAAGTGGTATTAATACACAGACTCAGACAAGTCTATTTTTTTTTCCAGTGGTAGTAGAAGAAAAAGATAGCAACAAGTGCCCACATAATCACTTGAAGCTGCACCTTTCACTGTTAAATAGCACTTTTTTCAAAAGCTGTTTATAAGCCAGCACAACCAGAAAAATACTACAATGGGTTATGACAGAGCTGTTCATTTGTGCTGAAAAGAGAAGTTTCTATATCTCATATTATTCCAGAGAGCAATTCCTTTTACTGTCAGGACCACATTGATTCCTCTACAAGAAAGAAGGAGAGATCTTTTCAGATCCCACCAGCCAACTGTCCGTGTTGGGTCCTTATGTATTTCTTTTCCCCACTACTATCAAAAGCACTGAGATGCTCAAAGCCCTGAAGTCTTCAACTCCTGCCTACTCTTGTCTGTGGATAGATCTGAAATGCTAAATAAAATTCAGACCTTACCTTCCCCTTCCAAAAATAAGTACAGTTTCAAGTCTTGTGGCTCACCTCTCCCTTGATGCTTTTCCTACTGCCCACAGAACGTGGAACTCAGATCATAGTGCAGATGGGAAGCTCGTGAACTTATCATCATCCTGAACCACCCAGAGCCACCTGTGTTCCTGGGCTACTCCAGCACTGGATTCTTCAACAGGGTGGATCAGCAGCCATGGTTAATTTTGCTTCCTCGCCATAATTTTGTGTTTGTTTGTTTTGTTTGGGGTTCTGTTGCTGTTGGGTTTGTGGTTTGTTTTTTTGTTAGTCTGGCCAAAAGGCAATTAGCAATATCCCAATTTTCCCATCCCTCTCCAACACTCACTCATTCTGCCTTCTAAGGCAACACCTCCAGCCACGTGTGTAATACCCTGGATTAAATCCCACCAGCACAGAAGAGACATGAACTGAGCAAGGAAAAACCCGATGATTTCCAGAGAAACTGTGGCTGGAACATCCCACAAAGGTGGAATGAAGCATGCTTTTGAAGAGCTTGGCATAAAGCAAAATTAAAAAAGGAATGGCATGTCCTGAGGCAAAGGCTATAGTCACAGGATTGCATGGGATAAGAGGGAAAACCTGGATCCTGCTGTTTCTCCCATCACATGCAGCTCAGCAGCAGCTGCTGAGCCAACATCAAGCACTGCCCGAACCTCTGTCTGCAGAACTGGCTGCCTGCTACTCACTGAGTGAGCTTCCCACATATCTACTAGGGATTCCAAAGTTAAAAACCCCAAAACTTACAGATGGTACCATCAGCTGTCTACAACTTTCCTGCTCAGAGCAGCAGCAGAACTGGCTGAACATATCCTCGTCTTAAAAGGACAAAATGAAACCCTCTAAAGCAACATAAGTCTTTATTTGGTATTTACCTTTGTCACAGCTATAGGTGTGTGGAATTCTTTCAGGGCAATTTGTGAAGTCTTTTTTAAATTACTGAACACTAAGCCCCCCTGTTTTCAAGAGGGAAAATTTCTGCTAATTCACATCTTTCTAATACAATTGCTCCAAACCTCTTGGGTTCTACTTGATCCTCCACCCACCCTCTTGGCTGAGCTGAACGGGATTCAGAAGACATCAAAGGCTTACAACTCTGTGATATGGAAAATCAACTTGCCCCCGTCACAGACCTGATTTTCAGTCCTCAAGGCAAAGCACAGCAAGTGTGATCTCCTTCAGAGCCTTCAGCAGCCCGTTTCCAACTGCAGGGCCCACAAACCCATCAGTTTTTTCATGTAGCAGCCTTATAGAAGGTTTAAGTATCACAAGAGATATCTCTTGTGATATAACTAAACTGTTCATTTCTAATCTACAGCCTCTTTTGAAACCATTGAAAACAGATCTTCAAACATGATACTTTAGTTGCAGCTTTATTAATTCGTATCAATTTGATTAAGAATATTCTCTCCTGGATTTTTTATTATCTTCAAGATCTTCCTCTCATTCTTCCTGCTCAGCTTAAGAAGAAGATTATTTCTTTTTCTTAAATCTGATTAATCTAGCAAGGTAAGAGAACAAGGATCAACTTTTTAATATTTCAAAGAGACAAGCTACCAGGAGATATAAAATTTCTGATTAGAGAGATTTATAGCAATCCTAAAACACACATGGAGCTGATTACATCGTGAGAGAAGCTTAAATTCATCTACAGTAAGACAAACTACAGCTTCTCCCTGCTGTCCTACTCTGCTCTCAGATTTATAGCCAGATTTGAATACAAAAAATGTTAATGAACATGATTTATCTGTGTGCTGTCCTGGCTGTAATTGCAACGTGCTCTTGAGTTGGAACAAGGCAACATCTAACTCAGCCCACAGAATTTGTGGTGTCTTTCTATTTTCCTTAATAAAAGACCTTTGGCTGTTACAAGCTCAGTTATTAACGACCAACAAAAAGGACCTAATGAGTAAAACCAGGTCTATACAAACCTTTGTTTTGTCAAAACATGAGGGCAGCTTTGATTTCATAAAGATTCATCTAAATGTTTACAAATCTGATGAAAAAGGTAAACCTCCTGCTCTTAGAGAAACCTGTACTGAACTGCTACAGACACATTCGCAGTTTAAATCGTGTCTGCTTTTAAATAACAGGTCTTAAAGGGTTATCCAGAACCAGCAGGATCTCCAGCAAGCACAAACATGGCACATGCCCATGACAGGCCCTAAACTGAGGGATCCCCAGGCCCTCAGGACAGACCCCATCAGGGATAACAATGCCCAGGAGTTTGGCACAGCACCAGAACAACCAGTGCTGCTGTGGCAGCTCAGTCCAGAGCCAGAACTCACAGAAGCTCACAATTAAGGGAAAGTTTTAAGCTCACAAACCACCTTTTTTCTGTAACAGCTCCCCAGACAAACCCTTCGATCTTAATTATCTACCCATTAAATTATCTACCCATCATTTCTTGCAGCGACAGGTAAAATAAACTTCACACCTCACACCCAGAGAAGCTGAAACCACAACTGTAATAAAACCACATGAGTAACTCACAACTTTAATCAAATCTTTGATTCTGCTTCACTGCCTGGATCTGAGAATCAAAAACACCCTGAAAACACACAGACCTGAACACTAAAGGTGACCTGAAAACCTGCTGCAGGCAGGGCACTTGTGGAGCCTCAACACATAATTCCATCACTTCAGCCTCTGTTCCCTTCTCTCCTCCACCTCGCTCCCACACTTTATCCCCTTGCCAGGTGCTTCCCCGAGGTGAGGGACACCTCTCCCAAAGAGGGAGGAGGCAGAGGGGCAGCACAGACCTGAACTTCCCGTGGCAGCGCTGGGAAGAGCAGAACGCAGCCAGTAAACACCCGGCAAAAGAGAATACAAAGTATCTGGAAAAGTATACTGGAAAAGCAGTTTGGAAAGCATGAACTCCGGAGTCCCTTCTCAGAAACACTCTGAATTTGTCCTGGAACAACAAGGCACTGTGAAGCCACCAAGGTGCAGCTATACCAAGCCTGCAACTGAAGGGAGACTCCCCCCAGTCCTCCCTGTCTCCTATCCTGTCCCTCGGCACATTCCCGGGGCTGCAGGGATGTGCCCTAAGGAACCAGCCTAGGAAAAACATGTAAACAAACATCATTTCAGCTGTGTTACTGCCTAGAAAGGCACCTGTGTGATTCAGCAGCCAGGCTGGGGCTGAGCTTTCACCCAAACCACCTGCTGCTGCTAGGGAAAGCCAGATTTTAGAGGAGGTCTTCGGAAAAGTCAGCTCCGTGTTTGGGCAGGAGAGGTTTTTCCTGTACGAGAAAAGACCAGCAACGAGACAAAAACCCCTGAGGCTGCTCAAGGTTACAGAGCACAAGCACAGGCTTGCTTTGAGTCTTGGATGCACTGTGATATCCTGGGATTGTGGGGGTATTCCAAAAAACAAAGGTCCAGAGTAAAGCAGGAAGCTGGAGAACAACTAAAACATGCAACAGAAGACTGATAAAATAATGAATAAGACCCGAAAATGACCCCAAGTGTGAGTTTTTCGGGCACGAGGAGGCTATTAAACAATAGTTAGTTGTTTTTAACTATTTCCTTTGCACTTTTCCCGAGACAGGCAGTTGTGCTTGTGCTTCCCACACGTCCCGAAGCTTGCTGCAGCTTCTCATTCCCAAAAAAGCTGTGGGTACCAGGGACTACGCAGAACATACAAGAAACAGCAAACAGCATCCCCGCTGCTCCCTGCTCAGCCCAAGTTCCACCAAACACGGTCACAAATCCTGCTTTTCCTGCCCAAAGCTGTACAAAGGCAGAGCCCACCGCACCGGGAAGGGCTGGAATTCCAGGGAATGGGCTGGAGACTCGGAAATCCCGGGAGAAAACCGACTGCATGCTCCAAGCGCCCATACCCTTCCTGTTCTCCCGGTGCCCATTCCAACGTTCCATGTGCCTTTTCCCCCTGTTCCCCGTGCCCTTTCTCCCTGTTCCCCGCTCCCATTCCCCGCTTCATGTGCCCATTCCCCCCATTCCCTGTTCCCATTCCCATTCCCCTGTTTCCGTTCCCCCATTCCCTGTTCCCATCCCCCTTTCCGTTCCCCCATTCCCATTCCCTGTTCCCTGCGCCCATCCCCTGTTTCCATCCCCCTGTTTCCGTTCCCCCATTCCCTGTTCCCTGTGCCCATTCCCTGTTCCCGTTCCTCATTCCCATTCCCCCGTTCCCATTCTCCCATTCCTCCCCTCAACACACGTGCCGTGGAAAGCGGACTTGCGTAACTCCTGCGCTCTCCACAGGGATTAAAAGCCCCCAAAAAACCCCCCAAGCCGAGCCCAGACCCCCAACGCAAACAAACGCAAACAAACACCCCCGGAGGCCGCCGCGGCCCAGCCGGGCCCACCGCCGCCCCGCGGAGCCCCGGTGCGGGGGCCAGCCCGCCGTGAGGGCCCGCCCCACCTTCTCCTCGACGCAGTTGACGATGATGGAGGGGTACTTGCGGCTGAGCCAGCGGAAGAAGGCCGGCACCCCCATGGCCGCTCCCTCGGGTCGGGTCGGGTCGGGTCGGGCCGCGCCGCCGGCTCCGCGCCCGGCCGCGCTTCCGGGGTCGGGGCCGCGCGGGGCACGCCGGGAAGGGGCGGGGCACGCTGGGAAGGGGCGGGGCGGGGCGGGGCCGCCATGTTGGGCGCGGGCTGAGGGGAGCGGCGATGGCGGCGGGATGGGGAGGGCGGTGTGAGGGGTCGTGAGGGATCGTGAGGGACACGCCGCCTCAGGACCCCGCGGGGGATACCCCTGCGGCACAAGCGAAGCCTGGGGGGCACAAGAGTGAGCATCCAGAGGGGAAAGGCGCGGCCCGAGGGCGCACCTGGGCCGAGGCTCCGGGTGGGACAGCCTGCCGCCATTTGGAGCCTTAAGTGAGGAGTTTAACAGAGAAAACACCCTCCCTTGATCCACTGTGCTCGGACAGCCTTGCCCAGCGAGCCGGTGACGCCGGATTCCGGAGACGTGGGTGATTTATTTAAGCGCTGCCCAGCGCCGGGTCGGTGTGCTCCTCAGGCCCGGCACGGCCGCCCCGCCGTCACTTACCCACGGAATTCCAGAGGCACAGTGTGTCCCGGTGTCCCGGCCGAGCAGGGATTCCCAGCGCCAGACACACAACCCAAAACAGCCTCTCTGTGCCCTCAGGGCAAGGGATTCCACAGAGGAAGGGATTCCAAAGGGGAAAGGATTCCAAAAGGGAAAGGATTCCACAGGGCAAGGGATTCCACAGGGGAAAGGATTCCAAAAGGGAAGGGATTCCACAGGGGAAAGGATTCCACAGGGGAAAGGATTCCAAAAGGGAAGGTATTCCACAGGGCAAGGGATTCCAAAGGGGAAAGGATTCCACAGGGGAAAGGATTCCAAAAGGGAAGGGATTCCACAGCAGAAAGGATTCCAAAAGGAAGGGATTCCACAGGGGAAGGGATTCCAAAAGGGAAAGGATTCCACAGGGGAAAGGATTCCAAAAGGGAAGGGATTCCAAAAGGGAAGGGATTCCAAAAGGGAAAGGATTCCACAGGGAAGGGATTCCAAAAGGGAAGGGATTCCACAGGGGAAAGGATTCCACAGGGAAGGGATTCCAAAAGGGAAGGGATTCCAAAAGGGAAAGGATTCCACAGGGGAAAGGATTCCAAAAGGGAAGGGATTCCACAGGAGAAAGGATTCCAAAAGGAAGAGATTCCACAGGGGAAAGGATTCCAAAAAGGGAAGAGATTCCACAGGGCAAGGGATTCCAAAAGGGAAGGGACTCCACAGGGGAAAGGATTCCACAGGGGAAGGGATTCCAAAAGGGAAGGGTTTCCAGCCCGGCAAGGTCTTTCTGACCTGCAGGGGTGACTTTTAGTATCCTAAAGAACAGAGTTCAGCTGCAGGACACGCAGACCCAGAGTATTTAGCCAAGTTAGCAATGCAGACATAGAACAGACATTAACATCTTGATTTACTGCCTCCTTAAAACTCAGTAGTTCCTGGGTGCCCTTCGCTAAGGGATGCAGCTGCTGCCTGTCCCACTCATCAGCTCCCCTCTCTTGCTCATTAGGCTTGAAACTACACAAAGATCACGTTGTCTATCAAGGAACATCCTGATTTAAGATAATCTTGACATATCCCATGTTTTGCAGCGACAGGAGCGATGCAGGCACTGTCCCCTCTGAGGGGATGTTCCACATGCAGCCGGTGTGATCTGTGACAGCAGCACGAGGCAAAGAGCCCCCGTCCCCTCGCTCTGCCCATGGCATAAGCAAATACTATTAATTTATGGCCATTTGACGGCGCCGAAATGGAATTAAACCTCGGGGTATTAAACGGGATTAACACGAGGCGGATTCTGCACTCTGCCGTGTCCTGTTGCCGCACAGCAGCTCCGCTAGGAGGGCAGGGACAGGGCCGAGGACAGGGAAAAGCAGCCTGGGAATCATTAACAAAAATAACAAAATCTCAGCAGTGCTTGTTGAGTCAACGCCGCCAATTTGGGGAGCGGAGGGGAACCTTGGTGCTGGGCTAATTCTCTGTAGAACAAATTAACCCAATGTTGTGTCTCTCATTATTCTTATCCTCACTTGGCTGTTGTTAAGCCGTTTTCTGTTGTCGTTCCTCTCAGTAAAATCTGTGACTTGAATAAATTTCCCCAGCAACTTTGTAGTGGCACCACACCTGTGGTATCAGCTAAAGATTGTCCTTTATCTGTTCCTTACAAAACGTTCCCTGATTGAAGCTTCCTATTGTAGTGCTTCTCCTCCTGGAATTTTATAGAGTACAGCAGCTTAGCATTAACATTTTGTTTGTATTGATGGGCAATCAGTTGTTTTTCTGATAATGCCAAAGAAAACAGAAGGCTGGCGGATGCAAATGAAACACGATCGTCTTATCTTATAATTACTTGGGTAAACAAGTGCTGGAAAAATTAATACTGCAACAAACAATTCCTCGAAAAGTTGGTCTAAGCACCAGCAGGCATACAGGGGCATGAGCCCGGGTCCCACCTCCGAGCTGTGTGTCCATGAAAAGTGCACGGAGCGCTGTGTCACTGTGCATCCACGGCAGGAATGGGGAAGGCTTCCCGTTAGGGTATTTTCCAGGGATGAGTGGCATGCCGATGGAAATCTGCCTGGGCTGAATTGATTCCAGTCCCCCTGTCCGTCACCGTCAGCTGCCATCATCCCCGGCTGCAGCGTGACAGCTGTGAAGGAGCAGAGGGAAGTTGACTGGCAGGGTGTTTTGCATCTAATGAGTCTGTGCACAATAAGAGTATAATAAATAATGCTGCAGAGGAACTCGGCTATCGCTCCGACACCGAGAGGGAGAGATTGCCCATGCAGAGCTCCCGCAGCCATCTGTCACCTGTCACGGGCCGCGTGGCTGGGGCTGAGCCGGACTGAGGGATGGAAACCCCACAGACTGGTGTCATGCCAGCAGACATAAAGTGGGCTGACATCAACAGCCGGGAATCACTCATGAAGAGCTTAAGGCTGCACAGACACCGCAGAGCTGAGGCAATGTCACTTGGCAGTGCAGGCTGCTGGAGAGACTTTTCCACCTGAACCATGGGCTGACATTCCCTGAGCCATCCCGTAGCTACAGCCTGTATCCCAGGTGGGATGCTGGGGAGCTGACATTTAGCAGATGGGAAGGACATCCAGAGTGAGTTACCAGGACTTAGGGATCATGAGGAAAAGGCAGTGAGGTGCGATGACACCCCAGCCCTCATGTGCTGGGTTCAGACCATTCAGCTCCCCGGGGCAACACTGAGCCTGCTGCAGTGCACAAGGGATAACCTCACCCAGACTCACCCAGCTCCATCCTTGGTGCAGCTGATTTCCCAGTTCCCAGAACATTCCAGGCTGTACCCTCCCCAACACTGGACTGTAACCCACTGCAGCTGGCTGTACCAAAGGTTTCTGCTTGTTTCCAAGCCTTCTGCAAGCCATTATTTCAAACTGTTGAGCTCTCAGCCTATGTGTTTCTATTAAATTCAATGTTGTTACCATTTTTAAGTTGTTTTTGAGGGAGGGGGTGCAGAGATTGGTGGCTGTGTGGGGAGATGTGGGGCTGCGGTGCAGCACAGTTTAATTGGGGTGCCGGTTTCTGCTTTTGAACTTGTCGTCATGAACAGCTTTTTTTTTTAATATATCCCCTGGTTTCTCCCTTCGAAAGAAAATCTCATGTTTAATGAACTTAATTTTAGATAAAAGGAATGAAAAGAAGAAAATTAAAAATGCATGAAGCTCCTAGAGTCATCCAATTACTGTGATGTCCACACAGCAATGCCAGCGTGGATTTCACAAAGCAAGGAAAAGCAGGAAAGCACTGGGGCTCTCCACATGTAAATGCTGTTCTGTTCCAAAGTGTGCTGAATTACAAATGGACATTTTATGCATTTCTTCTTCTTGATCTGTTGCAGAAGAAGATAAAGATCAAACATGCCAGCCCGCCCCAGTAGCGCCTGTCTGCACACCCGCAATTCTTGTCTGCTGTTTTCCAAACCACATCTAGCTCTGGAATCTGAACACGGGAATGCAGACAAGCCTCAGGAGAGGATGGTCACGGGGCAGGGTTACTGTCAGAGCAGGTCAGAGAGAGCACACAGACAATGTATAGAACCCATAATATTTATTTGTTATTTACATTTTCTTTGCCCATAAAGTGACGAGCAACTCTTCAGCCCATGGCACGCAGGATAATGCTGCTTGTTTCTTCCCAAAAGCCGGCAGGGGCACCTTAATCATAGAAGTCATCGAAGTCACCTGACTGGGCACTGTGGGTCTGCGGGCGCAGGGCAGCCTCGATCTCGGAGCTGCTGTCCTCGGATTCGCCCCAGAACGCTGTGGGTGAGCACAGAGAAACCAGAGATGTAAAATCTTTTCCATGGTGATGCCATTTGTCACAGCCCTCCCGAGGCCCCAGGGCTGACAGAGGAGGTGCAGTTTGGAGCCCCCAGCCCAGGCTGTGTGTCCATCCCAGTACAGGGTCCGGGGCAGAGCGGCTGTGCCCGGACAGCGGGTTCATTCAGCACTCCCACTCCATTGTGCCTCAAGGTAGCTGGGGAGAACATTTCCACTCCAAGCAATTTACTTGAGCAGCTGCTGCTTGAATTGCAGCTTTGTCTATTCTCTTCCCCTTTCTCCCACTACTTGACCTCGCACTGAAGTCACCAGTGGTCCATGACATCACAGAGTTGGCACAAAAATGACAGTGACGTCACAAGTGAAAAATCACCACTCTGAGATCAGATCAGATCCAGGCAGGCCTGATCTGAACAGAGCACGTGGCTTTAACCAGCAGCTCTGGGAACTGGCAAACCCTTTCACTGACATCAACAGAATCCCATTGCAATTCAGAGCGCCAGGGAGATTTCTCAATATGTAAATTCATTTGACCCACAGATAAAACACAGTGGGAAGTGTGGCACATGAAGTCAAGGCTGCAGTGGCTGACAGAGCTGTGCTCTCCATCCCCGACCATTCCAGGAGCTGCTGGCTGTCCAAAGGCAGTGTGGAATGAGGCCCAGGCCTCGGACAGGGTGGCTGAGGAAGGAAGGCTGTCACACTCACACACCACAGCTGTGTTTGAGGCCCTGCTAATGCCTTCGATGGCTCTGATGGCACCAGCCCCATGAACACCTTATCTACAAATGCAGCAGCTGCATCTTTCATCCTCCATCCTGGCCCCCTGGGTTGCAGGTCTGTGCTCCGCCAGGAACATCAGAGTGAGCCCCGCACTTGCTGCCGCGCTGAATGGCTCCAAGAAAGCAAAGGGGCTGAAGATGTGAGAGCCTTTCAAGTGGCACCAAAGCAGCCATCGCTGATGGCATCCGTACCTTGGTCCAATCCATACCTCTACAACTGCTGTGCCATTCCAGCCTGCCAAGCACCTGGAGCGGGGCTCTGGGCCAAGGGCTCCCAGCACTGCCCACTGGCAGGAGGCTGTTAGAGGTGTCTGCAGGCCACAGGGGGCTTTGGGGTGGGTAAGAGGGAGATCTGGAATGTGTAGGGAGTGAAAAAACACACAGCCAGACACCAATTCAGAAGAAAAGCAGTCTGGCCACAGCCAAAACCATCCAGCTGCACACATGTGCTGCTGCAGCTCCGTGTCACAGGGAACACCAAGGAAATCTCAGGTTTTTCCTTCTCCTGGTTCCCTCCCACCTGCTGTTCAAAGTCATTGATTAAACACTGCAGTCCTTCCACAGCACCCTCACCACAAACACCCCCTCTCTGTCCTAGAATTTGTCCTCCTCAGCTCCCTGTTGGCTCCTGTGTTGACACAGGGAAATTCCACACTTTCCCCTCTCCATACTTTGTACAGGTCATAACATGGTTCTGGGAGGGTTTTTACAGTATAAATTACACAAGACACTGATTTTCAGTAGTATAACACTTGTCCCTTACCTTTGGATTTTATGGCACTTACTCTTTCCTTCTGCATTTCAGTCCTGTAAAAGATTTCAAATAATCAGCACAATGTCACAGATTAAAAGAATTTAAGTGTCTTTTTTAAAAATACCGTGGGACGGTTTAAAAAAAAATGTCAGTAACTTCTGTAACTATTTTTTTTTTAGTAACTATTTTATCAAGGGTTTCTTCACCTAAAAGGTGGAGAAATCCACATGCAGCTGGGACACTGGTCCAGCTGTTCCTGGTGTCATTCCTGAATAACAGCACCTATATACACCAGCACTGAATCAAGATACAAAGGAGCAGAGCCCTGTTAAGCTCTTCCAGCCTTTCAGAGCATGCAAAGTACATAAAGACAAAATCCAAACAAAAATAAAAGCACTCCAGTGATGCTCCTGCACTTCCTCCCTACCCTTCCTGCCGGTGCACTCCTCTGGCCCCGTGCGATTCCCATTCCCGGCTGTCCCCTGGCCCCATGGAAATGTGCAATCTCTGCTGCCTTTGATCTACCTTGATGTGTGTGCAGCCTGAGTCTGCTCTGGTAAATGGCTGCTCTTGTGTCTGGAGCATCACAGGCCCTTTTGAATCTCTCAAACAAGCTGGAATCATTTTGATCTTTTGTGTGCAGTGCATGCATTGTGTTGGGGCTGTGGAATAATCACATGGGGGCAACGACAGGGGAGAATTAACTGTTACAGCAACAGCCCTTCAAGAAGCCCTAAAAATAAACCTTCAGCTGATTTTAATAAGGAAAATCAAATAGGAGATATTTGGGACATCATTGGGCCAACCAGTGAAATATAAGCCAAGGTAAAGGTGTAGTTGGAAGCCATGGCCATGGCCACAACAGGGCCCAATCTGCTCCGAAATGTCCTGCAATTTGCTATGGTTTATGGAAAAATGTGGCAACCAATATAGAAGTGCTTAAAGGGGGGAGTTACAAATATTCCAGTATTGTGGAGGCATTTGTGAAGGACACAAAAAAAGGCAGGGATGACTCCTTGCTTGTGTTACATCCTGGTATCCAGTGAGAATTTGGGATTGCAGCTGGGAAGCCACATGTAAAGCAGGGAAGTTTCATATGCTGCAACTACCAGTGGTGCAACCACTTTTCCTTTTAACCCAGAGAAAGCTCACACTGTTCAAATCCTACTGGCACACAGGCTCCCTCTTTGTGGACAGAAATTCCCAGAACATTAAACACAGCCCAGGTTCCACCACAGTGCCAAACCAAGGTGTAAGTGCCAGTAACAAGTGACAGCACTAGTACTCACAGTGATGTAACTAATTATTAACTTATTCAGTAAAAACCTATAAAATGTCATGCTCCAAAAGTTTCTCCAATGTCCCTTTAACACACCCTCCCAAAGCCTTTCCCTTTTATTCTGAGCCAAACTCCATGCTGCCTTATGCCCTGACTTCTCCTTCAAAGACATTCCCTTGACAGAATTTCCAGTGAGTATTTGAAGCCAGAGCCTCTGGAATGATCCCACAATACGCTAAACACCCCAAATTCTTGCTCCCTTTGGTGAGATCTCCTGACCCTCCACATCTCCTGGGATGTGCTCCATATATCCCAGGCCTAGCCCATAAAAATGTGCTAAAGAGGCTGTGCTGTTCTCCCCTGGGTGTGGAGCAAAAAGCCACTTGTTGCAGAGATACAGCTGGTGAGGTGTCTCCTGTGACGGCTGGCACAGGTACAGTTTCAGCTCCAAGGGGCTGAGGAGGAGGACATCAGGCAGCAGCAGCCACCACTGCCCCTTGGGCCACATCCTGGCCTTCTACTGGGAAGGAAGCACTGGAGTTCTGTTATTCAGCCATGCCAGAAGGTCCCTTGGAGGGCCTTTTTCTCCCACTTCTCTCTGTGGCTCAATTCCAGAATAAGCACCAGTAGGGTCAGCGATTTAGGCCCAGGGCTGACACCCTGCCGAGGACCACCAGGGACTACGAGTGCAGGGACTTGGTCCCCCTGGCCCACCTGAGGGTCTGAAGACCTTCCCACTGGCATACCAGCTTCCCATGAAGAAAAAGGTCAAAGCTGGCAGGAAAGGGGGGAGACAGATGTTTGTGTCCTACCAAACACCATCCATTCACTGGGGTTCATCCTCCCAAGGCTAATCCACCATGTGTGGAATGGGATTCTCTCCCCAGACAGCCTGGAGTTGGGCACTGGCATGACACAGCCGTCCTCAGAGAGGGAGATGGGGAACAGGGAGTCAGGAAAGAGCTGCCAGCACAGGGAAATGCCACGGAGATATGGAAAACGCAGCAAGGACATCAGAAAGACCCGATGGGAAACAGCAGCTTCCCCAAACCAAGCCTGGAAAACGCTGCCAGAGGGCAGGGTAACAGGGAATAAATTCTGGAATTAGGGCTGAAGTGTTGGGCAAAGCTGGTGAGCTGCAGCAGCACCTCTCCCTTGCACGGCAGCTGCACTCAGCAAGCACACAATGACACACAGACCCCACCGGGAATGTCCGGGGTATAAATGGAGCAAGGCCCGTTCCTCCGCCTCGACTAATCCCCTGGCCTGACCCTCCAATACCCATTTACACATTTGCTTCTTCCCTAAAATAATTCCAAACTCAACCCAGGCTCTAACAAAGAAAAAACCCAAACCAGTTTCACTTCAAAGGCCCTTTTAATCTCTCCATTTCTCTGATGAAACAGCTTTTTGTACTGAAGATGCTGCAACAGTAAGAAATGAAAAAGCTCCAAGACAATATTTTTTCCTCCATAAGGAAAACTAAATATTAAGAGGAAAATATCAGGACAAGAAGAGCCAAGTTAATTGAGTGGGCTCAACAGAAAACATCAGAAAACATTTACTTTGGCCTGGGTATCTTTTTGCTACAGCACCTGTTGAACCTCTATGTTTTAGTGTCAAGTGAAAAAAGACGGAAAAAAATTTGGGAAATCCCAAATACCAACAGCTTTCCCTGCCCCAGAAAGCCAAGTATATGCACTACATATACTACACACATTTACAGAGTCAGTACAGACTCAAAAGTCCATTCATCGCACTGGAATTGGAGTAATAATATTGAATTTAAGTAATTACAGTGCAAGTAGGATGACCTTTATTTTAGGACACAAAGATTTCTATCGAGCTGTGTCTAAGACCATTCTCTGTTTAGACCCACCAGGCTGAAATAAAAAACCCCACTAACACAAAGACACATCACAGCAGTCTGAGGGAGCTGTGCAGGAGAGCAGAGGCATTGCCAAAAAATCCACTGTGCTCGGCGGGCAGATGTTGGTGCCTCTCCCCACAAACCTGGCAGAGCATCGCCACCACATCGCTGTCTCTGCAACAGCTGGGTGTTCAGGGGAAGGAAACAAAGCTCACAGAAACAGCTCTAACAGCGGAAATGGTGCTGGAATTCTCAGTCAGCTTCTTAGAGAAGGTATTTGACAACTGAGAGTATGTCAGGCGGATGAAACAATCAGATCCTGGCTGGTTTCTGGGTGCATCTCCCAGGAATCCAGACCCACACAACGTCACTTTCCCTGTATTTCCAGAAGAAATGTTTGTGCATCTCCTGAGCACTCCCAGCCCCAAACCTGTGGGATCTCTCCTCAGAGAAGAGTTTCCTGTGTCAGGATTGGTTTGGGGAGGGGGGAGGTGGGGGATGCACAGAGCCCGAGTGCCCCCCGATGGCCAAAGCCAACGGGGCCGCATTAAACATTGCCCCGACAATAATTAAGAAATGAATTAGACTCTGCCAACTTCTATTTGCATGTCACTAGATCTGTGTTGGGTAACGGTGGCTTTCAGCTGAAAACCAGCCTTCAGAGACCCCCCTGCAGTCCTTCCAGCAGATTAATCAGAGTTTAAAATACTTCGCACCATGTCGGTGCCCTGACAAATCCAAAGCGTGCTTTGGTTCTCGGCTGATAATGCATCTTTAATCTCCCGATTATTTTGAAACAAGACAGCCCAAACAAGTCAAAGAAAAATAAACTGCTTGCATCCGAAACGGGGCATTCCCAGAAAGCGAGTGACCTCCACTGGCTGCATCCATCGCTACAGCCCCCCGGGATGCCACACACATCGCTGCCCGCCCGCCTGCGCTCGCCGCCGGCTCAGCCCTGACTTCTGATACCTTCTCCCCCAAGGACTGTGGGATTTCACGCCTCTCTCCTGCTGCAACACTCTAATTCTCCCAAGCAAAGGTGCATCTCCACGTGTGGAAATATTGCCCTGGTAAAGCAGAGGAGGCCAGGGACAAGCAGCTTTCTCGCTGGAGGTAGAGCGGCGGCGTTTGCGGGAGAAGAGGAAGCTCTGGCATGCACCGCCGAACAAAAGGGAACAAGTGGTCTTTACTCGGAGAGCAGCTTCCTATTAAGACTCACTCCGTCGTACATTATGCCTTTCATCCCCACTCAACCACAAAATGATTTTGCTGTAGGAAATACAATGGCAGAAAAAGATTTACATTGAAAGAATCTTTAATAATAAACTGTTGCAGATCTGCCTACTTCCCCATGATTTATAATACAATAAACATCGGATTCTATTAAGTCTCATGCACTGAAGACACGCACTGAAAACCCGAGTATGAAAGCCCTCAATTCTTCCCTTCTCCAGGCCCATAATAGTGAAACGAGCATGGATAAATGTGCTAAGAGTATCTCTTTGCATCTTTTATAGCTTGTGTGTATCAATCTGTAAAGCTTATTAAGAAAGTCATTGCTATGCAAAGCAGCACCCAATGTCTTTCTCTTGCTTTTCAACAGCGAGCAGTGTTTAGCCAATAGGGCCGGGCCCCGGCCCCTCATTCCGCATTCATAACATGCAACATTTGCACAATGTGTATCTCAAAGGCTGCTGAATAGAAAGCCTTAATACTCATGTAAACAACTGCAAACCAATTACTTAATGAATCAGGCCCACACATAATGAGGTGCCAGACAAAGAGCTATAAATGCATTTTTGCGCCCGAGCCTCCGCTTTAAAGTAAAATCCCTCAGCTGTAGTTTGGGCTTAACTGGCACATGATAATTATTGTCTGGGGGACATCAGAGGAGCCATGGTTTTTATTCTGGTCCGGCAGGGTCTGCGCCGGGGTCACTCATCAGCTCAGTGACAAAACGCGGCAAAGGAGAATTTATAAAGTGCCACGGCCGAGCTCGCAGGGATGTTTATTCTCAAGTAGTGGGTTTGAGACCACTTGTGAAAGCAATAAAGCCCGAGGAGTGGCTGCAGAGAGCCGAGGAATCGCGGCACGGCCTGGCTGCAAACATCTCTCCCTCTTCCTCCCTCCTTTTGCTGCTTCCCAGCTCCGTGGAGCCGGGGCTGGGTGTCCAAAGGCAAGGGCTGTTCCCAAACCCCGTGCTGGGGAGGCTGCACTGGTTTTGAGTCATTTAGAAAAACTAACTCTAAGCCATTGTAAGAGATTTATGATATTCTCTTTCTAAAGCAGCATCATCACACATCAGTACATGAAGTGTGCGGCTGCTGAGGCCGAAAGCCCTGAAATTACAGGGCAGAGGGAATGATTTGAAATCTATCACAGATAGGAATTTGAAAAAAAGGAACAGCAGAAAAAATGTACAGCATCTGATCAAGGCAGAAGTGGCTGGAGGCACCATTAGCCAGCAGTGCAGCAGCAGCGGAGATAATGCTTGGAGAGGGGTTTTTTAAAATAAGAAATAGTTCATTTTAAATTACACATTTTATTCAGCTGCAGTGGTCCTGTAAGCAAGTTCTCAGGGCCTGATCCTGCTCTTCCTGATGTCCCAGGCTTCAGGGAAGTGCTAAAACTTAACATTTCCAAAACTCATCTATAGGAGCACCCTTGCATTTCATGGCAGGTAAGGTAGGATGATTTGGAACGTCATTCTCATAGTTCCAAAAAATATTAAAAAAGAGAAAAAAGTTGAACCTGAGATGGTAAGAACTAATCCCACACAAAAGCAGGAATGCCATTCATCAGTGTTGGGTTACAGACTGTATTTACTGTGCTTGAATTATAGAAACACTGTCATTTTAACACCAAGTGCAGAATTGGAAGTGGCCTCACCCACAGCAGCCTAAAATCCTACAGGAAGCTCCATGTCCTGGGCACAGCAGAAGTTCATAACCTACCCGATGGCTCTGCGGTGCCTTCCCCAGTGCTGTTTTCCAGTTTGGATTTTTTGCCAGCTATTTTCCAGAGCAGCCACAGCACCCACATGCTGGGCTGCTCTAACAGGGGCTGAGAAGGACTGAGAGCCTGGCCAGCGTTCCAGGAGATGGCTGCATTATCCCCATTTTCTGTTGCTTCCCAAGCACTGATTTGATCCCTGTCCTGTGATGAGCACGAGGAGCACCCGACAGCACTGCCTACAGACCCAAAGGTGAAAACACACAAACCTACTTTTTTGTCCTTTTATAATAAAAGCAGCACACCCTGCACCCTTCAGGTGAATTAACATCCTCTGTCTGAAGCAAGAAAGGCACATTATAAATACCCAGCATTAAATATAAACCCCTCTGAGCCCGTAAGAAGCATTATCAGTTACACCTGGTTTACAACTCAGATACACAGAGGAGAAATCCAGCTCCTCATTGCTCACACACTTTGATCCCTGGCTGCCCCTCTCTTGCCCCTCCTTGTCCTGCCCTGAGCTGACACCAAAAGCAGCTGGAGACACTTGGCTGTGGTTCACTGAAATGTGAACTCAGCCTTAACTGAGGAACAGCAGCTGCCAGACAACACCTGGCTTGGGCACAGACAATTGCTAAGGTGTCCAGCAGACTCTCAGTGTTCTAGTACATAAACAGAAACTTTAACCCAGGTTCAAGTGTGAAAAAAAAAATAAAGTCATGGGAGCTTTGGTCATTTCCTGTCAGTGTTGCTCATGCTACAGAAGCATTTCCAACATTGCAGATCTAACAGCATTACCTGGAGAAGGGAAGAACTATTCCATCCGATGAAGAACTGGTTTCCGAATGCATTTCCTGGCTGTCATTTGCTTTGGAACTGTCACCGCTGAGATCCCGACCTGCACAGTAAAAACAGGAACTATAAACACTCCAATCCCAACAGCTGGATCCCACACAGCACTCAGCCATTGGCCCTGGTTTCCCAAGGGATGTCCGGAAGGGCTCCACGTGTGGTGTGAGCAGAGCAGCACCAGCAGCTGCCTCCAGAACGTCTGCTCCTGAGCGAGGGGAACTCAGATGAACCACAGAAACAACACTCCTTCCCCAGCAATTAAGTTAGGATGGGGATTTCTTCCAAAGTGGGAAAGTCTTGCACCTTTTACCTCATTTTAGAAAAAGGGCCAAACATGGAGCTTCTCTTCAGAGCTGTTTTGGATCATGGCAACTCTATGCAGAACTTGAAGAATTTCTGGAGTCCTTTTACTCCGTTTTTTTTTTAATGCCCAAGTTCCCATTTACTTCACTCAGAAGCAAGGTTATTTTTGTTCTCCTTCTCCTTAAATGTATTTTATTTTGGAATGTTACAATTCTTTCAATATTATTTGATACCTCAGTGTTTTCAACCATTCTCTCAAATTAGACAAACTATTAGACAATAAATAAATTCAATACAATAATAAATTCAATAAAAATTGAATTAGACACAAGCCTGGGGATTTTTATTACTTAAAAGGCCAAGCAAACAACTATTTCAAAGCCTTTTATCCACACTGTGCTTTCTTCCCTTTCGCCTCGCTCTGTGTATCTCATTTCCATTCTGTAAAGATTTATTTAAAATAAAAAGGAAGAAGTAAATGGATTCATTCACTGGAGTCAGACAATTGCTCATCCTTGTATTTGTTTCCAAAGCACATGATGCTCAAGCACAAAACACACTTAAAAAAGCTACTTTGCGCATATATATATATATACATATATATATATATATACACACGCATAGCACTGAAATAACAACCAAGCCCCCTTGTCACCAATGTCATTTCAACCCAGGACAACTTAGTATTTCTGTCCACCTTGGACACTCCACTTCCTAACTGGCTGTGCACATTCCCAGTCTGTTCTGCACTTGGATTGCAGCAGCACAAATCCCACTTGGCTTCAGACACTTCCAACAAAGAGATGCCAGACATCTGCCCAGCTTGGGCAGTGGCAGAAGAACAGAGAAATCAAGAAGGAGTGGGGAAAAAAGAGAAAAGGTGAAAAAAGAGAATACAGACCCCACCCTTCTCATGACGTACGTGTGCGCAGACGTACGGAGATCATCGCAATGGATGTCCTGCAGGCAGCTGGGAGCTGTGGGGAGCACAGTTTGCTCCCTGTGGGAAGGAGAACTGGAAGCAAACAGCCTCAGTGCGAACCAGCAGCTCTGCCCCATCTCAGCTCCACGTGAAAGGGACACATCTGCCTTGGGCCAGTCTCTGATAGACTGGTGCTCCTCCTCCTCCCCAAAGACAGTCCAAGTGGACAGGAGCCCTGGAGGGTGTCAGTTAATGGTATTCTCTCCCTCAAAACCCGTGTTCAAGTCCTTCCCTGCAGCTGGAGGCCCAGCACAGAGAAGCCACATGTGTGGGCAAAGTGATGGCAGGATTCTTGGCTCATTAAAGGTGACCTAAAGAGGGAAGCAGAATGGGGTTTGTGCTCTTTCATATTCCCTTATGATATATAAAGAAGGGCTAATTTTTATTTCTTAAGAGGGCTTTTCCTCCTTATTCCTATTCTGGATATTTTACACCTGTCGAGATGCTGAAGGGTGACACTGAAGCTGTTGTGAAAGCAAAGCCCAACGAGTGGAGCAGTTACACCATTTTTATTCAAATCCTCTATAGCCTTAACATCTGTTCAAATCAGAGACATAAATGAAGGGGAGAGAGAGAATCTGGTTTTGTTAAAAGATTTAACAAACCTGCTCCTTCAATAAAATCAGCAATTTCCTACTCATAAATGAGACTCTTAAACAGCCATCCAGCAAAACAAGAAATAATGGATTTTATCCTTTTTAATCTCACATTATTCACCTACCACAGGAACAGCCGAAGAGCTGAACAATTTCTTTTGCATGTCTTCCCTGATAAAAAACAAAGCATCCATGGAGGAGATGAGAAGGAGCCCAGATATCCCCCTGTATCCTCACATAACCTGGTATCAAAGGAGATTGCTCTTATCAGCCAGCTCCTCTCTGGGCGAGACCATGCACCAGATACTATCCCTTTAAAGCCAATTATCCCTGCATGGCCTTCCACGAGCTCTGGACAGCACTCTAGGAACAAAACCGTCCTCATTCTATGGTTTACATTGTCCTCACACCCCCAGCTGACCACAGGGGTTTGAAAAGCTCCCATGTCCTGCTCCAGGTGGGAAGTGCACAGTAGATCATCCAGCCCAAGCATCAGTGGAGAGGAGCTCCAGGTGAGGTCAGTCCTCCCACCGGTGGTTCCAGGTACCAGCCCAGGCTGTCTCTGAGGGACATCCCATCCCCTAAAGCCTTTTCTCAACAGCCACCTCTTTTCTCCCCTACAGGCATTAAAGAACCCACAGAAATACTTCTGGAGAACATGAAAGTAAATAAATATTTGGATTCTCTTTTTATGTAACAGAAACAAAAGAAAAATAACCCAAAACTCCAAAAGCATTCATTGCTAAAGTGCCATGAGAAGTGCATCCACACGGCTCTCACAGCAAACTCCATCAAATCCCAAAGCCCTAGAAGACTTCTGGTGTTTCAAATCAAAGCTTCAAGAACTCAGCAAATACTGAAAAAAACAACCAAACAAATTTGTACCCCTTAAGCAGAGAAAAAGTTGTGCAGCAAAATAATCATGTATGGATGGACATCAAATATCAGCTCATCTAAAACCTTGGAATGAGTTGTTTGAGCCAAAAGCCAATGTGCAGAGATGTGGCTTCTATTTTAGGCACAGAAAACTTCAGAGCTCTGGGGCCACAGCAAATAATGATGATAAAAAGGAAAGAGCAGCTGGCTGGCAGGGAGGGGAGTGGGAGGAGAACAAGGAGCCCAGAGAAGATCATGGGCTGAAGATGAATCGTGTCTGAAAGGAACAACTTGGCTTTCAAGTGAGGTGTGAGAAGCCTCATTCCTGGGGACAACGTGGCTGAAGAACAGCAAATACAGCACCCTCAGAAGGATGGATTTAAACTGGAGTTACTGGGTTTGGTTAAGGAGTTTCTTGTCATTTTTACACATAGAAAGCATCGGTGTTTGCATGCCTGTTCTGTGATAGAGTCAGGAGAGGCTGGGAAGAGGGATGAACATCAGGACTTGACTCTTGGCTGACATGGAACAGCCCTGAGGGGTCCCTGGCAGGAAAATCCACAACAGAGAATTCCCTGACACACTGATAGGCAAAAGAGTGGCTAAAACCAGGACTGGCAAGTCATAAAATTCTGGATGCGGAGCAGCAAACCAAACCCATTGGCAGCTACAGAGATCCAAACTCGGGAGCCAGAATTCTCCTTGGGATTATCAGTGATGGCACTGGCTGCAGGGAGCCCTCACAAGCGCTGTGGAAGCAGCTGAGGACACATCTGCACCAGCACCTGTGTGGCCAAACACCAGTGTGAGGGAGCTGGGCAGGGAGACAGCACAGCTGGGTAAAACCCTATAGCCCAAAATTCAGTGTTATCAAGGACTTTTGGTACAGGAGGTGCAGGCACAGCTCTGGGCCAGCACAGCCACGGCTCCTGGCTGACACAGACACAGCTCCCACCAGCAGGGCTCTGCCCCATGCTTATTCTAATGATCCACAGTCAATTACCAGAGGAAAGACTCAAACCAGAAACATCTGTAGTGTGCCATATAATTACTGGATCTTCCCCGTGGAGACTGACCCCTCTAACACCAATACCGGCCCTGAAAGGCTCGACAACATGATATTCACACAGTTTAAATGTGTAACATGATTACAAATAATTAAATAGGCCCTGTTGTTCTCCATCTTGGTTTATGCCAACGTTGACCGTGGATTTTCTGATCTGACGTTTAATCTTTGGGCTCAGTGTGCAGCGGCTGAATTTACTCATGATTAGTCGCCCTGCAGCACTGAACCACCGTTTTGATTATATAATCAAGTTGAATGCTGGACCTGAGGTTAATATGCAGCCATCCCTTTTACCTGTAATAGGAATCTTTTCCACTACGCTTTTTCCCTCGCTCTCGTCTTCACACCAGCTTGTGACTTGTGGATGTGAACACGCCATAATGAAACCATTTCAAAGCGGCAGCGATCAGACTGGTTTGTTTGCTTTTAAGCCCTACTCCCTTTAATTTCTCACTTTTGTTATCTCTTGTTTATTGATCTAAACTATCCATTACTGCTCTTAAAAGCGGCACCCTCTGGGAACTTGCCTCACGCCACAGCAGCTCTGCCTTTCTGTAGCTTCCCCAGAGAAGGACAAACCAACTAAACATCTTAAGGAGCTGAAGATCTGATGGGATTTGGGAAACAACTGACTTCCTGCCCAGTGGCCATGGTGTGTATCAGACCCGCTGTGGAAATCAGCTTAAACTAAAGTCTGTGCCATCCGTGTAGATAAAAGTTGAATGAACTTAGGAGACTTGAAGCAGCGCGTTTGTTTTTGCTGTGTAAAGAGCACGGCAGCCTACCTACCTGTCTGTGCTCAGACTCTGAACGAAGGGATGCTCCGAGAGCAGAGCGAGTGAGCTGCCATCACTGGACTGACACATTCCTTCCCTAGCTAAAGAAATTCACTGGGTTCTCCCAGACACCTTCACCTCCTGAGCTGGGAAGTGGCCCTGCACACTTTCCCCACTGTGAACCCTTTCATTTTTGGTAATTCCTCCTGCAGTCTGGCTTTGTAACAAAAGGCAGTGAACACATCCCCCAGTTTCTAAACAGGAGATGTTTTGTAAACATGTGCACACCCACAGATCTGTTTTATAGTGACACAGGGCTTAGCCTTTCAACTCCTGCAGAAAAACCCAACACCACAGCCATCGCTCATTTTGGAAAGTAACCAGAATGACAAGTGATACTGAGATATTTAGGAAAATCCCCCAGATCCATTACAAATCCACAGTAACTCGCCAGTGGCTATAGCACAGTGGCTATAGCCACTGTGGATTTGGATGGAACACTCCCATGTCCAGAGTGGGAACCTGTGACACCCCTTACCTGGTTCCTGCGAGCGGGTGAGCCGGGCAGTGTGTCCCGCCCGCTCCCCTTCCCTGCCCTCTGTCGGGATCGATGGCAAGCTGCACAATGACTCTTCACCCTGCACAGGTGACCTGTCCCCATGCTCTCCTGGAAGGGCCTCTCTCAGCACCGGCAGAGCCTGCAGCATTAAAAACAAAAAGAGCCACAGCCCATTAACCTCCACCTCGAGCCTTTGCCAAGGTACCTTTAGGCTGATCTGCACTTCCCAGTGTGATCTGTTTCCAGGGTGTTTCTGTTAGATGTTAAATTGCCTTACTTGCAAGGTGTTCCTCTGGTGTTTATTTTGGGACACAAAATATGGACTTGGGTCTGTGAAATATACTCGATTTTTGCACTAACTCAACGTTTAACAAACATTGTTTAACAACAAAATAAGCCTCTGGTGCTGAGGACAAACCTCAGAGAACTCCAGGTTTTGTAACTGATTTAATATGTTCTGGCCTGAGAGTGTGGAACAGCTTTGAGCCAAACCATTTTGGATTCATGAGAAAATTTTATTGTCCTGCATCTGCTCCCTCCTCATTGATCTGACAGTGAGTTAGAACAGAACAGAAGACAGACATAATTCAGTGATCAGAGACAAGGAAGGTGGACTCTGGGCCAGTGGAACAGGTGAGATGCTGAAGGTGCTGGAGAAGGTGGACCTGCTGCTGGTCATCACCAACCCTCCATGGACCAGGGTGCTGACAAACTCAACAGGTCTATTTTTACATCGGGAGCTCAAAGGCCCCTTCTGCAGCTTCCCCTTCAGCCCAGCTGTGCAGCACCATCACCCAGTGGGGCTCGCAAGACACCCTAAAGCCCTCAGAGAAAGAAGTCACCGATATGGGCCAAAAATAGGTATTCCAAGGTGCAGGTGCCCACCTGGCTGTCCTGTGCCTCCTCGCCCGAAGCCAGCAGGTTGTCAGACACCTCTGCCACTCCCTCTGGGGGCCGAGCCCGGTGCTGTTCCAGGAGCAGGGCATGGTGGCTCAGGGGAGTCTGCAGCACGTCCGTGTCCCTGAGGAACAAACCCGGCACCATCAGTGCTCCCCACTCAAGTGAGACTTACTGGTCTGGACAAGTGGGTCAACACACCATGGGAAAAGCCATCACACATTCGGTCCTTAATTCCCACTTTTTCTATCAAAAATCCACAAAGTGGAAACTGTAAGAAGCCACTTCTTGTGGCTTACCACTTCTTCTTACCACACTTGTGACTTCTGCAAGTGTGAGGAAGAGGAGCAGGGGGGCCTGTCATCATCATCACGTCTGTCCCTGTCCTGAGCTCAGGATTCAGAGGCATCTCACTTTTCCTGCATCCCTATCTCAGCCTTGGGGCCTCGCTCACTCCATGGGGCACAGCTGGGCACCCACTGCGCTAGGCTTGTTTTTCACTCAGAAAGAATAAAAAAGGAAAAAGAGGGGGGAAAAAAAAAGTCTCTTTGAACGTAGTAGAAAATCTCAATACTGCAACCTTGTTTGCTAAAGATGTTTGTTTTTCCAGTTGCTCCAGTGAAGTTCCACAGAGGAGTGAATTCCAATTAACTCCACAAGTGTTTGTCCCTAAGAAACCATTCAGGAGACACAACAAGGTATTACTGCTCGCAGGCGTATCAGCCTCGCCAGGAGAGCCAGGTATCGGCAGAGAGCCCCTCCTTCAGCGCTCAGAGTGCCCCCATCCTGCCAGCACTTGAGCACCGCGGAGCCTGGAACGGGCAAGGTCTAGACAGCAGCTAAGCAAGACAGAATGGAAATTGTTTTCATTCCTGTGTTAAAGATGCCGAAAAAAAAAACCAACTTGCTTGTCCTTGTGGCATATACATAGAAAAAAACCCAGTAACAACACCACTTTGAATAACTGCACTTTGTTGTTTTTAAAGGCCACGCGCATCTTCTGCCTCACAGAGAAATAAAATTGCTTCTCAAAACTATATTGCCTGTACATGTGCCCAAGACTCGCGTTGCAGATCACAGGAATGACAGGCTGAGAAGCCTCTGGAGTTACCGCATTTCCCTGACTCCAGAGGGCCAGGATGCCCTGCCAGCATCCCATGGATGAACAGGGGTTGAAGCCACCCAAGGTGCACAGGTATAGTAAAAATGCATTCCCATCGCACCCCTTGGAAAAACAAACACCCTCGTTAGAGCTTTTCAAAGTGAACAGCAAAAACCACGTTGCTTGAGCTCTGTAGGAAAGGGGAAAAAACCCCCAAAACAAAACCAAAAGCATATGAGCAAACCAACCAGCAAAAAATCAACCCAGGCTGGGATGCCACATGGAAATTACCCCCGTGCCGAGCAGTTTAATTCCTTCACCTCCACAATTGAAACAAATCTGGTGACCACCTACAGGTATGGGGACAGCCCGGGGACCTCAGAGGGGTTTTGATGAGGCTGCACCTCTATAATGATGCAAATGAGGACTTAACCATTGAAACAATGCAGCGGCTAATCCTGGAACAGGGGTGTAAAGGCTATTCAGGGCCCCGGCTGCCGCTTTGTGGGGCTCCCAGCCCAGGTCTCTGCCAGCAATGAACACCCCAGCTGGGGCAAGTTTTATTTCTCCTCTCCATGTGCAGGAGCCGACACGTTTCCACAGTTAACCCCGGCTCGCACTCCCCCCAGTGAGCAGCTCTGAGCACAAAAACTTGCATCATTTTCTCACTCGTGTTGAGCTGTATCCAAAGTTGTGCTTTCCATCGGAGTGTTGGGCAACAGTGAACAATTAAGTGGGAGCTGCCGTGCCTTTAGTCGAGTTTCCTAGACATTTAATAAGCAAAACAATACCAGGGAGATCACATAGGCAGTTAAACAGTGCTTTCTCTTTTCCCTCAGCCTTACAAACCCTGTATTCCAGCGGCCAGCTCGTTTCCCATTGTTTTCCTCCCGCTGGGTGGTCCTTCCAGGGTGCCACTCGAGAGGGATACAATAATAAAAAGGGAAGGGGAAGGAAGGGACACCAACATAAAGAAAAACAAAATGTATGACAATCTGCAGCAGGCTACGGATCAGAGGTCAGCAAACAAGAGGTCCTTCTCTTTTACAGGTTGCTTCCTGGAAACAGTCTGATTAAGCTGACAGCTTGAATTATGTGTTACATTTTGTAATGCACAATCCATCTGTGCTAAGTCCTCCTCAATGCAGCTGAAGCAGCACTGGCATAAGCTCTGCCTTTTTTCACCCCCTCAGCACAGGCCTTAAAATAGTCATCATCTTTCTCCACACTAATTCTCAGAGACCCTCTCCCCCACCTCCCACCCCCTGGGTTTAAGCCCTCAAAGAAAGGGCTGGGTGCTGTAAGGAATGGTAAGAGGACACAGAGCCTTTCCCCTCGGATCAGCAGATCCGACCAAGGGCTGGAGCTGTGGGGAGGGCAGTCCGGGTGCCCTCACAAGCCAAACAAGCCCCTGCATTTTGGGGGGCTGCTGAGCAGAAAACAGCCCGGCCTCTCAAATGGGGCTGCGTGTGAAAACATCCAGATGTTGGCAGGATAACCACTCCTTCAGCTGGGAAAGGCACCTGGAAACAAGGCTGAACTCCTCCAGAGGTAACACATGACCTGCCAACACTTAACTGTGGGGAAAAATACCCCAAAACAGAAACTGGCATCTCTGCAGTAAGACAGGAGAGGCATTTGCTCCAAAGATGAAAACTTGTGACTTCATGGCACACAACACAGATTTTGTTTTGCCACTGGAGTCAGCCGTGGTCTCTGCTCCCTTCAAGGCCATCCCTTGTACTTGTTTCAGATAATTCACCAAAAGGGCACAAACAGCCCCAAAGCCACAGTGAGGGAACGGTGCTTCCTCTGCATGTCACAGCAGTGACACTGCTGCAGTTGAGAGGCCAAGCTACAGATATTTTGACAACAAATATGCAGTCTGGCATAATTTCAGCACATTTTTTTCAGCTCGTGTAGGAATTTCACAAGAGAAAACCACAAGCACTGGAATTATTCCTGTAGTGAATCCGTGGCATGATATACTCTAACCAAAGAGTGCTGCATTCTCATAGTCTGTGTAACTTATACAACTGAAATTCATGCACAAATCACTTGGAAGCTTTCTGACAGGTTTTGTAGCTCATTAATTATTTTGCAAGGCTCGAACGAGCACACTGAATTTTGGGTGCCTTGGAAAGCCCACCTGGTCATAAGCACAAGGGAACAACTGCTCCTCCCTCCACGAGATCCTCCACTATCTGCCTTTTAATTTTCAGGTAAAACAAATGAAAATCTGTATCTTTTCTGCAGAAACAGCCAGCGGTGGTGATCCCACTTCCACAGCCTTGAGAAAGGGCAGCTCTCAGCTTGGAGAAATGGGGAGGGACCCTCGGCCCACAGTCTCAGCCGTGCCCGGGGACAAAGCGAGCCGTGAAACCTTCTGTGTCATTTCCCTGGGCTTCGAGAGAGCTGCACGAGTCTCCTCAGCCGCTGAGCAGCGAGGCCTCACCAGGGAGAGAACACAAGAGAACTGTGGCACTCAGTGCCCGCTCCTCCCGGCAGACACCGTCGCTCCCCCAGCGCTGCCGTGATTAACAGGTGGGATACAAAGGGAACACTGGGTAAAAGCTATTTACATGTAAATTAGAGCATGTTTCCATAGCAAACAGCAGCCTGATGCAAATTTGAAATGATAAAGTTACAGAAGTGTCTGTTTCTGCTCAGCTGTCATCTATTAACACACAAACCAACCCTGACGTCAGCACCAAGATGACATGACCAGGAATGCCAGATGAATAAATTCATTAAACAGGTTTAAAAGCTTCAAACAACCAAGACAGAAAAACTCAACCAACTGGCAAAAGAGGAGAATTCATTCTCCAGGAGCAGTTGTTCTCTGGGGTAAAAGCACTGGCTTCCTTGGTATGTGATCACTGTCCGATGTCCCATGAAAAACCCGGTGGGGACCCCGAAAGGGGTGACAGTGGTTGGTACAGGACAAGGGGAGGGACCTGGGCCAGCCCTGGGGACCATCGCATGGTGGGCACTGCCCTGCTGGGATGGGGATGCACTTCCCTGTCTCATGAGGGCGTTGCGGGGCCGAAAATCCGGCTGCGGTGGATGTTACAGCCGATGCTCTGGCACTGCAGTTCCTGGCCGTAAAGCCCCACCACTGTCACAGCAGCGCAGGACACGCTCTGGGGCTGCACTGCTCTGTCCTTGTTCTTTCTCTTGTTCTATTTCTAGAAAAATGGTCAAAAAGTTGAACCAGCTGGAAGTTCTAGTCCACAGGAAACAGGCTATTTAGTAAGTGACAAGTACCCTGTCAAGCCACTGGAGTAAGATTTGTGTACATTTAAAGAACATCTACCAAATTTTAACCATGAACATCCTTCATTTGGCCAGCTCTGACCCAAGTGAGGTACCTGAAGCCACTGAACCACCAGCACAGGTACAAGGTCCTAAAGGCCAGGTGAGAACTTTGCCCACCTGTGGGTGGGCTTCAGTGGCCAGGCCAGCCTGGTTGATCCACAGCCTGGGGGACACAGATGGCGAGTGAGCAAACAGGGAAGAACATACCTGTCTGGTGCAGAACTGTCTGAGGGCTCCTCCTGTGCCCTGGGAGGGCTCTGTGGTGCCAGTGGGGAGCCCTCCACAGCCTGGGCATCCCCGACCCACTCCTGCTGTGCACCAGGAGCACTCCGTGTCACCTCCTCCTTGGACACCAGGAGCTCTGCACTGCTCTCCTCCATACCAGTCCACCAGTTACTCAGGCCAGGCTTTGATCCTGTAATAAGAAATAACAAAAAAATGTAAGAGGAATTCATTATTCTTCCAAAAACATCAGCAGAACCAAGGAGTATATCCTGGTGTAGGGAATGGAACCACAGTTACCCACACTTTTTGTTCATCCCAGTCCCTTCACACATGGGAGGGAACATCCATCCATCCATCCATCCTTCTGTTCCCCTTGGCTGTGGGTTTCCCTGCCTACAGCCCCCTGTCCTTCCACACTCCTCTCACAAGGGGGAGTCTGAGGAGGCTCCAGCCTTTTGGGTTTGGGCACTCCTCAAAAACCGCCCTGGCACAGAGACCAGCTACCTGACCAGCTCTGGAGGAAGGGTCAAACAGAAGCTGAAAGAAGCTTTTCTCAGGGGAAAAGACTGCACCCCAACAGGCTCCTACTGCACCCAGTTTCTAAACCTTGCAGCAGAACACACACCTGGAGGCTCTGAGACTCTGCACGTTCATTGCCTGCTCTCGCTGTCATACCTGAAACACTTCCCTGCACCTGTCCCTCCTTGGGGGTGCCTGGTTTAGGATCAGGAGCTGAGAAGATGAGCTGCCTGGAGCCTTCCTGATTGGCAGCCAGGTCCCCGTGTCCTGCTGCTCCCTCCACTGATCCCACACTCTGTCCACCAGCGCTCTGGCTCTCGGCACCAAGTCCCTCACGCACTGGGGGCTGGGAGGCTTCCTGCTGCATTCCCAAACCTCCTGTGGCTGAGACAGCTGGCATGGGGCAGCCCAGGAAGGCTGGTGCTGGATGGTACTGTTCTCTTGGCACAGCTGTTTTGGTGCCAATTCCTGCTGGTCTTTCAGTCTGTGGCATCTGAAACACACAGGTGGGACATGGCTTAAGGAGACAAACAAGGAGCTTCTAGAGCATGGCATATTGCTTTCTGGAGAGAGAATTATCACAGCATTCAAGTGTTTGCTAAAGTATTAATATTACACAACCCCCTGGCATGCATTCCATGCATCCCAGTGTGAAAATGAGGGCCCAGACTTCAACTGAAGCTCCCTGAGCCAAAACAACCTGTGATAGAAGATCGCTGCACCCCAACCCTGCCAAAAGGGGCCCAAGCACATGAAGGACAGTGACTAGTTTTTACAAAGAGTCAAACCTTGAAGACCAGCCTCCCTTCTGCTCTCCCCTGGCTGTTACACCAAAGCACACAGGAAGGTCAGTGCTCACACCATGTCAGTGACATTGCCTTTCCCACTGAGGGCACTGACCAGGCACGTTTTCAATGGCACTTTCCTCCAAGAACTGTTGAACTTGGACAAAACCAGGTCCAGGAGTACAAACACTCTGCTGCTAAATCCCAGTCTTTTAATACTTGCCTTTTTTTCTTTGCGAACCTACTCAATCAGGACAATTTAGGAGGAGTGGTTACTGCTACCACCACTACTGCAGGGTCACCACCAGTTTATGCAAAGCCAAAATTAGCCTTCGTAATGCCATTGTTCACACTAAGCAGGGCTTCCTTTCCAGCCCCAAATCCCAGCAGGACAATTTACAGTCACCTCCACACCTCTCCCCTCTCTTTCACTGCCTGACCTCCTCCTCCCACACAAAGTCAGCTGCAGAGCCCAGCTGAAAGGAAACAAAGGCATCTTGTCTGGTCTGTGACCAAGGTTCCTTAAAAAAGCTCAAATTCCACGTAACAAGAAGCAGAACAAAAAGCCATGGAGTTATTTTAAGAAGAGGCAAAGGTTTGCTACTCAGATTAAGTTCACAGCTTATTCCATCACCACTGCTCTCAGGTTCCTCCTAATTAATTAGTCTGTTCTTTCAAATGCCTCCTGCCAGTCCTGCAAGGCTTTGGCAGCTCCTGGATGCAGTGTTCCAAAACAAATGGAATTCAAACAGGCACAAGCGCTTGGCAGAGTCACAGCAGACACATCCCTAACGAGCTTCTCTTGGATTGCAGAAAAAATAATCATCCTTCAGCACCTTTGCATTCTAAAAGCAGAAATGTGACAGATCGTGTTGGTCCAGGCACAGCTTTTACCACCAGAACAGTGGAAACCTGGAGGTGTCTTGCCCAAAATAGTCACCAAAAGGCAGAATTTCAGGTCACCCCAGCTGGGAGTGCAATGAAGTCTCTGCACAAACACACCTTCACTCCCCTCTTGGTTTGGAGAGCTAGGCTTCCAACCTTCCTCCAGGAACAAATCCCATCTCTTTGATTATCAATGAAGTGTTCTGAGGAGAACAAAGATAAGAAATGCCTGGGAACACCCCTTTCCCAGGAAACGGGGCTCTGCCACCCACAGGTGTTCCTGGGAGGTGCCCATGGCCAACAGACACAGCAGTGCCACTGTGCACAAGTCCAACATCTTCAGAAGGCTTCAAGGAAGTGCTTCCAAGTTGAAGAAGCCAAATTTCACAGCACAAAGGTTTCCGGGAGCTCTGCCAGCCAGAATGGACCTCTTCAGTATGGGACTTCTGAGCTTAAGGACTGCCATGAAAGTCAGGACCTCAAAGGGGTGCATATCCCACACCTCAGGGATGTCCCAGATATTCCTGATGGCATTCAGGGCATTGGGATACTGCCCATCACTGGAAGACTTGTTCTGGGATTGTCCTTGGTCTCACAGTCACCTGCATTCCAACCAGCCTGAAGGAAGCCATCACAATTCCAGTGCTGGTAAATGAAACCACTTCCATGACCTGTATCCTGGATATCCCAAGTCACACCACGAGCCTTTGACATTCTAGTATTGATGTCAACTTTCCCATCAGTTAGAAATCCCGTCTTCCATACTACCTGCTCCAACTGAACGACCCAGCATTCGAAAATAAACTCACCTTTCCCCACATCTCCAATTCCAACCACAATTCCCACCCTGCTGGAGGCCTGCCTATATAGGTCAAGGCTGCTCAGGTTCATTGCTTTGTATATTACAGTTTAAAGAATGCTCTAAATTCAAGGTTTTTAACTTTTTAATCTATGGGGAAAACTTCCTATAAACTCAGATTAACGACTGCTAATGCACTGAAGAAAGGAAACCAAAAAACCTTCCTCCTACTATAAAAACAAAATAGTGTGGCCTCTGTTTCTTTTCTGATAAGAGTCTTAAATACCAAACATTTAACTGCATAATAACATTCCCTGGCAGCCAGCAGCCTGCTTAGCAGATACATAAAGCAGGTAAAAGGGGAAAAAGTTAATTTCTTGGCTGAATGATTCCATCGGTAGCTATAGGGCAAACTAGAAAGTCTTTTAGTAAAGTAGCAGTTGATTCTTCTATCAATCTGCAGCACACACACTCTTCCAAGGAATGCATTAAATATGAAAATCATATCCCGTTATCATCTGTTCCCAGCTTTCAGCCCAGTAAGCTTCCCTTAATGAATGCTGTAGCCTGAGGGACGCGCGTGCTGCTGGCTCCTCTGAATAATGGAGAGATGCTCCCGTCCTGCCTGCTCTGGCGCCGGCTGGCTGAGGGGCTTCCACACACAGTCACAAGTGACTACTCTTGCCAGCATGCTCCAAGTTATTACAAGATGTTTTTAGACATTTCATCTAAAAGAGCTTTGCTGCTTTTAGAGGAGAAAACAGCTCTGGTCTTGAACTGTATCATTTATATGGAGATAGGAGGAGGGATTAGGAGCCTGCATTACTGCAGATATATATGGCAGCAGATATTTAAGTATTCCTTGTCAGTCTTTTTGTCTGTTCCTTAGATATGCAATCTCCTTCTGCTTCTTCTGAGGAAAGGTCAAAACACACAAAATTATAAGCACACTGCACGGATCCATCGCCGCATTTTTACAAATATCCCTCATTAGGAACATTCCCCCTTGGTCACAACCATTTTCACACTCTCCAGCACAGGAATTATAAAACCCAACAAGAAGATGTACATGAACAGTCAGAGGTTTTTTTTTAATTCCAGCTCTCTGGTTGAAATAATTGCACTTTTTACCCAGGTGGTTCTCCTTCACTCAGACACTAAATACCATTTCACACTGCACGTGCCAGGACAGAAATCCCCATGGAAAGGCTGCACAGCCCTGCCTGCCTCTCCACGCACAGCTCTGGAATAAAGCCCGTTTCCCCCCCATTACCTGCTCGCTGGATCCTTCCTCCTTGTCACCTCCTGCTGACAAGTTGCCCTCTTGAAGGGATAACAGGCTTTTAATTTCCCTTCCGTACCATGCCTAAATGGGAACAAATCCGTCACACAAAACTGGAGGCCAAAATCCACCCCCCGCCCCAAACCAACAGATACTGCTTTGCAAACTGGGCACTTTTAAATGTAAAGTCCTTGCAGCCTTTTTCACTCACACTATATTAAAAATGCCAGAGATCCCATTTTCTCCTCATTTCTCTGCTCCCCTGACCAAACAGCATGGCCTGTACACAATCTGCTGCAGGGCTTTCATACACATTTGTTCATTCACGTAATTTAGAATCCTAGAAAACAGCAATAACTTGTTGACTCAAATTTATTGCATCCCAACCATCATTTGTAACACTGAATTATTGCCGCTGTACCCAGGCAATGACTCGGCTGCTTTGGGATGAAACAAGCCTTACAATGTGTTTTTCATGCACCATCTTACAACTGGCTGAGCTGTTCTAAGGAGAATCTGTGGCAGATGTCACAGAGAGCAGCCCAGCAGGAAAGGCACTGTGTTTGCTCCTCCAAACCTGGCTCTCCCCACTCCAGAGTTTAATTGACCAGCAGTAACATGCTTGGAGCAGGACTCGGCACGGCACAGACAGCACCTGCAATTAATCGTGTTTGTTCCTAATTGCAAACCCCAACAACACATCAGAGCAGCCTGAAAGCACTTCAGTACCTATTCTGCAGCAGGTAACAGGCATGAAAACAAATCCTTAACACAATTAACTTCCCCAGCTCTGCCCTTTGCTCCAGGGGCATGTTCCCAGGGAAGAGGCTGCTCGTGTAACAGTGAGCATGGAGTTTTAAGAAACAAAACCTCACCACGTGAGAACTAAAGATGCTCAAAAGAAACTCAAATGTAACTCCTGGATTTTCCCTGAAAGGTTATGTGAATTTATTTGTGCTCCTAAAAATTACTGACCAAACTGCAGACAAACACAGTGCATCTTTCAGAAACAAAAGAAGTTCTGTGAGCTACAGCCACATAATAAATGTGCCCAGAGTTGTGATAAAGCACTCCTAAAGGGCATTCTCTATGGAAAAAAAAGAAGAGAAAACAGTAATAATTTCTTTCTGTGTACTCCCATGATAGATTAAATGATTACATGCTCCATAACTCTTCTGCTTTTCATAACTAGCATGGAGGAGATGTCATTTGTTCAGCAGCTCAGGAAAAAAATTGTAACTTGGCAAAGATAAAATAGATGGCACAGAAACATCAACATGGAAGGACTGAACAAAAACCCCCTGTGCACATCAACCCCTGGCACAACTGGGACTCACACCAGCGTGTCAGAACCACCACAAGCTGCCACTGGTCAAACTGGTGTACACTGGGGCTGCTCAGAAAAAGAAATCCTTCAAAACAGCAGGGGAAAACTGGGACCACAAGCACACCCCTCCTCCTGCTCTGCTTCAAGTAACAATTAAAAATCAGAGGAAGGGGAATCATGTGCCCACCAGAGACAGTCTCTGAACTCTGGAGTACTGCAGCCAGGAAAGGATCCTCTGGGAACGTCACCAGATCCCACAGGCACTACCTGGGCTATAGCTGTATGAGGAATAAACACAGCCAAATGTTTCTGAAGGATGCCACTGCTCTTACAAGGCAGGAAGAAACACATTTCCCTCCCAGACTGCACTGCCCCAAAAACCTGGCTCCATATATCAGAGGCATGAGCACAAAACACGATTTCAGTTTTAAAGATTTGAAATCATCACCATATTATATCACTTTGCAACATCCCAAATTGTTTGTTGGGGGAATAACAAGACAATATAATAATAATATAATTTTCCAAAAGTCCTCAGGGCTTGACTTTTTTTATAACAGTCTGCTCGATCTGAAGTACTTCAGATCCGGTCTGTTCTAAAACCTGAAATATTGATCCTGATCATGTTTGCCTCAAGCATTAGGACATCCAGAAATCTCTTTGCTAGAATAACAACAGCAAACACTACTGTAATGTATCAGGTCTTATAGAAAGTTACTTCCATCTTCCGGATCATCTCCAAACCTGAGGTTTCCATGTGAGCCTCCAGCTGCAGGAACTCCTGCCGGTAGGTCTGGTTCCGCAGCAGAGCCAGCCGCTGGCGCTCGGATATTGCTGCCAGGTGTCTCTGCAGCTCCAGGGACTTCAGTCTCATTCTGTGGGGAAAAGGAAACTGTACTTAGAAAGCATGAAAATAAAACAAAGGCATCTATTGCAATTGCTTTTCCTCAGACACGCAATAACACTGATGGGGGAACTGCCCCCAGGTCCCCAAAAAGGAGCACACACATCCTTTTGCATATATATACATGTGTGTGTGTGTGGGTATGGGTGGGTGTGTGTCACTTCCTCACAGATTTACACAAGGGCTTCGGTGTCCAAAAGGGTAAATGTATTAAAAAACTCTTGCACATGTGTTTTAAATGGATTATGTTCTTGTATCACATTAAATCAGAATGAAAACTGTACATAGAGCGTTCAGAAGTCACACAAGCAGTAACACCAAGCCTGAGGTCTCACAGCTGCCTAAATCCATGGTGCCACCAAAAGAGGCACTGAAAATCCATCTAAACCAGTTCTCACCCACCTACAAACCAGATTCCCTTTCAGCCAGACCTATTCCTTTATCTGGTGCCAGGGCAGCCACACAGCATTTGTGCCAACACAGGAAAATGGGAGCCAGAGGCATTTTTTAAAAATAAAATAACTTCCAAGGAGCTTTTAAATAGGCTTACAGGTATGGATCAGCCATTGTGTATTCCATCAGCTGCCTTTCTAATTCCAGCCTTTTGGCTTCACTGCAAGAAAACAAACAACACAGAGTAAGATAAAGATGTTTTGCTGTTCAAAGTGTCCAAATGCCAGACCTGAAGTGTTTTGCAGAGCACAGTCCTTGCCGAACAGAGAGCTCAGCTTTGCTGGGAGTCACACACTGATCTGCCAGCCCAGCTTAGCACAAAGCAGACACCTCAAAGTCTTCCCTTCTCCCTTTGTTCCTCACTGGAACAGGGTTGCTGTAAAGGGAAAAGATGCCTGAACAGCCACACAGGACCCCCCAAAACAGCCAGAGACCCCTGCCCAGCTACAGCTGCCACTTAGAGCCCCAGGACTGGCTCTGAACCTCGAGACGGGCAGTTCCTGAGCAAAACCCTCCCTTTCTCCCCCACACAATCCCACAGCAGACCCCTTTCCATGCAGGAAATACTTGGCTGGACTTGTTCCTGGGACAGCTCCCCAGAACCTCTCACAGGGACACATTAAAACACTTCCAAACCATCCCAACTCTTCCCTGGCTCACGGACCCCACGTACCAACCAAGTATTTAACTGAACTTCAAATCAGGGCACAGGCTGTGGGGACAGTCAGATGCTGAACCACAAACACCTCACCTAAAGCCATTCCAAAGAGGAGCTCTTTCTGGGAAGAGAGTAAAGCTGCTGTTATTTAATAGTTACGAATTGCACCTGAGGATGAGCAACCATCCCATGAGCAAAAAATATGAAATAACCAAGTGCTAAGGCAGAGGCCTCCAGCAGATTCCCATTACAAATCCTATCACAAGCAAAGCCAAACCCCAAGTTCTTCTTAAAAAATAGCATCCAATTATGATTAGTCAGAAGGGGTGATGGGACACACACAGATCACATCTCCATACCTCTGGGCACACTTGCCCATGGATTTGGGCTCTCCCTACACACAAACACACCTCTTCCGAGTTTCCCTGTACAGAGGAAAGCCAGGAAAAACCCTTCTTGCTGCTCCACTTGAGAGATCAAGGCGCCCATTTTACCCATTTTGCCTGGAACAGGATTAGGGTTTCATGTCATGTACACAATTTAACAGCCACGCTCCACCTGGGATCTCATCCCTTCAATTTCCTCTTACACGATGGACAGCCAGGCAAACGCAGATCTCAAGATCTTGTTTTTACACTTCTCAAAGTAATTTTCCTGCCTCAGTGGAGAACACGGATATCCTGATGGATGGAGAGGCCAATGGGTATGAACAGCCATTGGGTCCGATCCTGCTTCCCACTCTCCCATCCCACAGGAACACATCACACTCCTCAGCTTCCAAAAGTCTGTTCCCTCCCTGCCAGCGCTGTTTTTCAGCATCCCACTCATCTGTCTGCAGCAGCCATTCAGGCAGCACAGGAATCCACAGGGAAGGGCTCCTGGAGGGAAGACACAGCGGTACAAACCCCCTCTGGGCATCAGGGCATCGCTCCAGGTGCCCAACATGGCACCAGCACAGCTCGGGGGGTTCTGAGGTCAGCTCTGCCCAGAGCCCACCCAAACCCACCTGGAGATTTGCATGTCCAGGTTCTGGCACAGTTTCTTTGGTCAGTGACACAAGTGAAGCTCGAGGCAGCACAGGGATCATTCTGGCCACTCCACTGCATCACCACCTCCTTCTTCACATGGGAAAGCCAAAGCTCTCCCCCTGAAAGTGTTATTTGTTTGTGCTCTTCTGCATTAGGTCAAAGTGGCACAAGCAGTCAGAAAACGACTTTTTCCTTAAATGGGCCAAAATAGCCCCTTCAGAGCTCTGTAAGGATGCGGGCAGCTCATTTTCAATCAGCCCTGAGTCTTCAGTCTGCAGGGAGAGTGTTAGTTTGGGATTTGGGAGCAGAATTCAATTCCCTGGCCAGCCACAAGCCCTCTCTAATCTCTGGCATCTCCAGGCATGGATCTGCAGTGATTTTGACCCCTCACCTCCCACTTCAACCAGCAGGGCTGAGGTGCTTGAGTGGTTTTAGAGATCCCAGGCTTCAGTCTTGCTGTGTTCCAGCTGCATATCCAAAATGTGGGAAGAGCAGCACTCCAGTCATGGGTGATACAAGTCCATGGAAAACTGCACGACACATGGGCACTGCAACCTGCCCATGCAAGTGAGAAATGTCACTGCTTCAGCTGCTTTTTCTGCACCAGTCTGACACCAAATGAACTGGGGGGCACAGAGCTCACCCATCACGCTGGCCTGGAGCCTCAGCCAGCCCTGGGAGGGTGGCAGGGAGCCTGTTTGTCAACTTCCTCACACAGCAGGTATTTCTGAATGGAATAGCCCAGTGTGGTTCACATTCTGCACTCAAGACACCTCAACATTCGTGCACATTGCCTGCAGAGCCTGAAGCACCCAAAGCACCTGAAGCACCTGGCCTGGCTGCCACAGCAGAGCTAATTGCCCAGTTACTCTAATTGCAAAGTTACTCAGGGAGTTAAGTACAGCACTTAACTGCATAATTCATTTACTCCATGCCCACACCACTCAAACCCTGCCCTCCTCACTGCAGCTGCCCAAGAATAAGTGCTGAGTAATCAGCAGAGTAAGTGCTGAGTAACCCCAGCACACTCTGGGCTGCCTTGAGCATGGAAGAGAAGCTCTCTGCCCTCTTTGCCTCGTTACCTCAGGCTCTTCAGAACTAATCCTTCCCCATTCTGCACACCACAGAGGTCCCACCGACCTGCACAGTGACCCCAGCACGCTGCACTTCTGCATTCAGGCTGGACAGAGTGCCAGCACTAGGAAGGAAAACACAGCAAGTAGAGCCTGCAATGTAATTTAAGGTCCAGTTGCAGGTTTTTGCTCAAGTCTCAGGGTGGTCCAGCCACAACAGGATATTAGGGGAAGGATGCACAGCAGCTCTATAGAAACAGGAGCCCCCTGCAAGTTTGGACCCCCAGGGCTGTCAGAAAGGACAGCAATGCCAGTGTCTGAGCCCACCATCACTAACACCTACACCAGCCTCCTGCGGGGCACAGCAGCGGCACCGAACACCAGCTGTCCGGAGAGCAGCCCCATCAATGAGCCACGGAGCTCCCGGAGCAGCCTCCGGGCACTGCCGGGGAGGGACCACGGGGGAACCAGCCCTGCCCCGAGCCCAGGGCACCCTGCGGAGACAGGGGACAGAGGGGACACCGGGACAGAGGGGACAGAGAGGACACCGGGCACACCGGGGACAGAGGGGACACCGGGCATGGGGAACATGGGGGACACCGCGGACAGAGGGGACACCGGGGACAGAGGGGACACCGGGGACAGAGGGGACACCGGGGACAGAGGGGACACCGGGGACCGCAGGAGGGGTTTTGGGTCCGCGGCGGGGGCGCCTGAGCCCGCTCGGCCCCGGGATGGCTCCGACACGAACCAGCGGGACCGGAGTGCCGTGCGGGGCCCCGGGCACGGCTCGGGACACGGAGCCTCCGAAGGGATGGGTTTTCCTTCGCGGGTCCACCCGTGCTGCAAACACAGCCCGGAACCCGCGCGGGACCGCGGGGGATGCTCACCTGTCGCGGAGGGTGCGGAGCCGGGGGTCCCGGGGGTCCCGATGGTCCAGAGGGTCCCGATGGGCCCGGGGGGTGCCGGGGTTCCCCCGGGATGCCCGGGGCTGCCAGTGCTGGGAGGCGCCCGGCGGTCCCGGGGGCGGGTCCCGGTCCCGCCGGTGGCCCCAGCGGTCCAGGGGGCCGGTGGCGGTGCCGATCCCTTTCCCGACCCCCTTCCCGTCCCCTTTCCCGGTCCCTTTCCCGGTGCCGCTCCCGGCGTGCCCCGCGCGGGACCCCGGAAGTGCCGCCCCCGCGTTGCCATGGAGACGGGCGGGCGGCGCTTTGAAACCCTCCAGGGCCTGTTTAAGCCTTTTTTTCTTTTTTTTTGGTGGCATTTTCAAGCTTTTGGGGCATTTTTTGGAGACCTGAACGGCTTAAGACACGTCCGAGAGCGTTGTTAGAGCAGAGGGGGGTTGGCCTGGTGGGGACTGTTGAGATTTAAGGCGTTTATTCGGAAATGTGTCAGTATCACATCGTTAATGGGACATCACATTGTCAGCATCAGTATGTGGCTATTCCCGTGGCTGTAAGGCCCAAACAAGCTCCAGCTTGGGACCTGGGGCACAGGAGGGATCTGTGTCCCTGGAAAAGGGGGAAACAGAGACTTTGCAAAGCGCCAAAATAACCAAAAATAACTGGGAGCTGCTCAGCAGGTCCAGTGACAGGGCCGTCCCTCAGCAGCTGCGTTCACTGAGTTTGTTTATTTATTGAGTTTATTTTTCAGACATAGCCCTGCCTCCTCATCCTGGTGACGTCATCGTGTCCCTCTGGTGACGTCATCGTGCCCTCTGGTGATGTCATCGTGCCCCTCTGGTGACGTCATCGTGTCCCTGTGGTGACGTCGCCATGTCCCTCTGGCGATGTCACCGTGTCCCTCTGGTGATGTCATTGTGTCCCTCTGGTGATGTCACCATGTTACTCTGGTGATGTCATTGTGTCCCTCTGGTGATGTCACCCCACCAAAATCCACATGGGAGAGGCCACAGGCACCCCCAGCCAACAAACCCCCCCGTGCTCATCACACGTCCAGCTGGGAATGAAAACCATAAACCTCATCTTTCACTTCCAGATAAAAACTTCTTAAATTCCAGTGCCTCAATAAAGCCTAAATACTGTGGGAGCAATTGAAATGAAGGAGAAATGCTGCATCAATAGATAAAATTGCGGAGAGCAATGAAACGCTTAAGCATAATTAGAACAGCAATCAGTGTACAATTAGAGCGGGATCATCATCATAATTATCCTTCGTTAGAAGTTCTGGCCAACAACAGCCGCACGACAGCTCAGCTGGAGCTGCAGGCGCTGCCTCGGGGCTGCGCTGGACCCTGCGGGCACGGGAGATTTTGGGGTTCCTCAGCTGGGTCTTGGTTATCCAGCAGCATTCCTGGTGTTTTCCAACACCCTCTGCCTCCAACGCAGCTCCACCAGGCTGGAATGCAGACTAGAAAGCTGTGTGGGATGGATGTAGCAGGACTCAGCAGCCCCCTGATTAGCCTGGCTCAGTTTTTGTGTATCCCTATAAACAACTGGCTCAGCAAGGTGTGGAAGGCCTGGGCTTGGATCAGAGCTTTCCTGCTCCAGGAACAACCAGATCTGCAGATTTGGACACCTTTTAGTATTGAATTCCCATCATAAAGGACACACTGTTCTCTCTCTCTCTTCTGTTTACTTAAAGGAAAGATCTCTTACATCTTCACAATAGCCCACAGGTGAAATCTGGCCCTGAGCTTGCCCAAATTTCCAAAGCTGGGCATTTTTCTCCTGGATCCTGACCTCAGAACCACAGCCCGCCACACTTTGCCCTTTCCTTTACAAATACATGGAGCTTTGGCATCTCAGCTGTGGACACAATACCCCTGCCCTCTGAGAGAGTCTCCTGTAGGGCTAATAATTCCCTGGAGCCTTGGTACGAGCACGAGTCCCAGGGGCAGATAAAATGGGAATAAGATGGTTTTCATGGTTGCCTTGTAGTTAAAATTGCTTTTTCTCCCTATAGAAGGCTCCTCGTTGCTAATATCTACATCAAAACAGTCTCCCCTTTGACACTGAGGGGAGACACGAGAAACTTACTATTTATTTTTTGTCGTTTCATTCTTATTTGTTATTTCAGAGTATCAGCCATGAAATGTGCTCTGTGGGGCTGACATGGGTTTTAATGCATTGCTGAGTGTCAGGGCTGAAACTGTCAGAGGCTGCCCGAGAAAACACCGTCCCACACCACAGTACTGTTATTTTTCAAAGCTGGAAAAGACTCTGACTTCCTTCAGCCTGTCCCAGCCACACACCAGGCTTGGTTCTGGGAGGCTCAGCTGCTTTTGAAAATATTTCTGCTTGCTAAAATAATACCTAAAATAGCACAAAACTTCCAAGTGCCGCCCAAAATCCTGAGCACAGGCTGTATTAACACACTGAAAACCTTATTCCCAAAAGGTGACTCCAGGTGTTGGTGGAAAGGGGGTTGTTTGTCTCCTGGGTTGTCCCAGTCCTGGGAGGTTTATTTTTGGCTCACTGGTGAGAGGCTGGGACTGGAGGGTGTTGTCAGGAAAGAACAGCTCAACACCCCGTTGTTTACTTAACAAAAATTTAGGAAATAAGGAGCCTTAGGCTGGTTCCCTGGATGTATTTCCCACTTTATTTGTGTCTCAGTGCTCACTGCAGCCCCGATCCCACAGACAGGCTTACAATTGACACAAGAATAATCTTATTCCCCCCCTCCCTGATAAGGAACGTGGTCCCTGTCCCTGAAAGCCCACAAAGAGGAGCGTTTTGTTTGTGTTCTCTCTGCAGTACTTCACACTTCTTTTAGATTGTTTTAATTTAATTTTGATATAATCTGATAAGAGCTGTAAAACTGTCAAAGGAATCTGCCTCCTTCTGTTGCATTAAATACACTTTGAATGAAATGGTGGTTTTTGTCCCCAGTAGCTGCCAAACCAAAGCATCTCTCAATTCAAGCATAGGGATTGATGTGCACTAATCTTAACAGCTTTACAGTCTGTTTAATTTAGGGAGGCAGCCACGTGGCCTTTAGCATCCTGCTCTCCTCTGGGATGTAACCATATCCCAAAAGGTGTGGGATTCACCTCCCTGAGCACCTGGCCACAGGGTGCTCACCTGCAGCGGGAAATAGGGATGGGACAAAGAAAGTGTCTGCTGGAGTTTTTTCGGCCCTGCTTATCTCCTCCAGGCTTCTTCTTCCCAGCTGCCACATCATCTACCTGTCTCACCCTTGGTCTTTCATCTACCAGGGATCCCTGATGTGGGATTTGTTGATTTTCCCAAGTGATGGATCTGCAGAGTCTGCCTTAGCCTCTGTCCAAGAGTCAGGGAAGGGAGGGAAAGCCCCTCAGACCCAGAAATATGGGAAACTCCTTAAAAAAAGCAGAGTTGTCCTTGTGTAGGGTGTCATGGGATTGATGCCCCTCCCCCCACCCACCCCAGGCCCTGCATAACCCCTGGAAGTCCTGCTGTAAGGATAATGATGGGCTTTCACAGATCCTGCCCGATTTTAGCTGAGTTCCACCTAAAGTGAGAAATAGGGATATTGCTGGGCAACAACTGGATTGGAATAACCCGAATCCTGGCTTCCAAAGCATGAAAGAGGAATTGCTGATGGAAAGCACAAGGGTCAAGGAGCCGAGAGCACCAGCAGTCATGTGGGGGGAGAGGGGAGGGAGCCTGGACATCCCAGTACCCCCACACAGTGGGCTGGGGAGGTTGTGTTCCTCTGGAAAGGGACGTGCAGAAACACAGCGATGTGCTGGGAAGAGGTTTTTCCTCCCTGTGCTTGGCTGATCCCTGAGAGCACAATGAGCTTACCCACAAGTCAGGGCAGAGCTGAATATATCTGCTTTTCTTCTTCTCAATTAGACCCATGACACAGGCCCTGGTAGCTATGTCAAAACACACACAAAATTTACATAATGCCCATATAAGTCCTTTTTGTTCGTGACTCAGGCCCTGAATGCAGAGCACTAATAACACGCCAGTAATCAAAGAGCAGTAACAGTAGTGAATGATCTCAGCAGAGCAGTTTGAGGAGACCGCTGTCGGCGGCCATGCCTGGAAATAGTAATTAACATTGAATTTAATATTTACATTTTAATACATTTAAATGTAATAAAATGCTTTTATTAAACAATACAGTTCCTTGAAAACTGTCATTGCTCATTTCTGATGCACAAACAGCACACAGTGCCTGGCTGCAGTGGGTGGGATCTGCTGTGACAGGGCAGGTGATATGAGTTCCTCCAGCAGGAACCTGGAACGCAGAACCCAACGGCTGATTAAAAAAAAAAGCTGGAGACTGCAGCAGTTAAAGCTATATGTTTATTAAAAATGAAAGCCCGGTGACATAATTGAAAAGCCTCTAGGCACACCATTGTCCATGGATTTTGAATTAATTCTGGAAGACTGAGATACAAGAACATACCATTGTTTATGGCTCCGTGTTGTCCATGAGCCCTAGAAAAGCCACAGCGCAGGAAAGGGCCCCGTTTAGAGACCATTTCCCAGGAAGCATCCCTCCTCTTCAGCCATTTCCAAGTGCTTTTCCAGTCTCCTGCATGACACAGGAGGCTCCAGGAGCAGAAGGGAGCAGGTATTGCCCAACAGGCTGTTCCAAGGCCAAGCATCTGGAGAGGATGTCAGGAAGATTTCAGGTCTCTCTGCTTCCCCAGGAATTCAGTCACTCCTGTGTCCAAGCAGATGTGAGGAGTTACCCAGTCTCAGTTTAAGTGTCGGCTGCTGTCTGAAGAGGAAAGAGGAGATTGACAATGTTGCACTTCCCTGTCCCTGGAGAAGTAAGAACTGAATTGAGATTTCCTGAGATGTGAGCCCAGAGGCTGAATTTGAACCAGACCAGCCACAGCCAAAGGACTCAATTTCCATCTTCTCTGAAAGCATCTGTGCCTCATGCTCCAGAACCTCCTGTGCCTTCACTCCTCTAACTTCTGTTTCCTCAAGCTGAACCAGTTCTGGTGTATTTCTGTGCAGGAAAGACCATTTTGCCTCATTATGGAATGTCTCCTTCAGGCCTGCAGTAACCAAGCAGAAAGCAGAAGAAATAGCTCACAAATCCAGAGCCAAGCTCAATGCCACAAGTGCCTGTCACTTGTAGGGCACGGGGGACGAGGGTCTCACTCAGCTGCAGCCTGACCCAAAGTGCCGCAGCAAGGCAGAGCCTGCCACAGCAAGGCAGAGCCTGCCACAGGCACCACGAGTTCCCCTTCCTTACAGATCTGGGATGAGGAATATCCCTCTGGAGGCTCAAACCTGTGAGGACTCCACGTGCCCAAGTGTCCAGCTGCCAGCTCTGCACCTGAAGGACGCAGCCACATGCTCACAGTGCTGCAGAGTGGAAAAGGGGACACTCTGCACCCAAATGTGTTGTGGCACACAACACCCTACCTTGCCTTCGTCATGCACTGCCCTGCATTAAGCCAAGATCACGCCACATTTTTGCCAGGATCCTCTTTCTGAAGGGCAGCACCTTCACAGCCACACTATTCCCTCTGCTGTCCGCTCCCCAGCTCCCGCCAGCGCAGCCACGGCTCAGCCAGGCCACTCCATCTTGCTCCTTTTTAACGCTGCTGCTGCTGCTGCTGCTTTAAAGGACACAGATCTATCAGGCTCCTTCATTAGCATTTTAACAAATGAGTGGATTGATCTCTGTACTGACTGAAAGACTGAAAAAGTCTTGCTTCTATGAGTCATGAAAAATTACAGGGAAAATATAAAATAACTGGGGAATTCTTTTAGCTGAACTAGAGAATGTTTTCCCTTCAGCCCCGCAGTTTTGAGCGAGCAGTTCTGAAGAGCTGCTGCCTGCGTTGACAGGGGCGAGGCATTCGGACAAGGTGAAAAGCCTGGAGGATCCAAACACCAGGCTCAAAGGGAAGTGTCTGGCCTATTGTCTGGTTTGATTAATGAAGCTTTTGCACGGTGAGATAATGTGATGTTTGCCGTGCTGGGAATGCTGCTGTGCAGCACAAATATCACAACTATGGCTAATATTCAATATGATAACCACAGCAATGAGCCAGTCTATGTAATACTGGATTCTGCTCAAAAATGCCTCAAATTATATTTGTTTATTTCCTAATTGTCAGCCACTTCCATGCACTTGTCAGGTTCAACAAGTGCTCCAGGCTCCGAAGGTTTGAAACAAAGGGCAGCACTTGGGAGAGCCATGTGGTTGGTGCTGTGTGGGGCCAGGAAAAGGGATCCAGCGGCTCTCGGGACACAGTGACAAACACAGTCCCTTGAGGGTCCCTCGCTACCTCTAACCAAAATACTCAAACCCTCTTCAAGACGTCTGTATTTCAGCACAAACATCTGTAGGTCCACACAGGTGGAGGATGAGCGTGGTGTCCCAACCTCGAGCTGTGGGGGACCCTGATCTCCTCCCTGGCACTGCTTGCTCGCTGCCCCTGTTTGAGCCATACTTCTGCCACAGGTTTGGGGCTGAACACCCACACCCGGGAAGGGCTGGGGAAAGGCTTGTCTTTGAGCAAGAGCTGCCTGTGGAGCCAGCCCAGGTCTCATTTGGGCCAATACCTGCACGCTGCCTCTCCAAATCTTCTAGTTCTGTAATCAAATACAGTTGCCAGTGGACATGGTATTTTTCACTTCCTGTCCTAAACCACCGTGCTGGTTTGTTGGAACTTATTTAAGCATTTCCCCCCTGTCCAGTGCAGAGGATTATTCTGATGGTGAATGAAAGGATCCACACATAAAAACTATTCATTTGTTTGAAAAAAGCAGGAGAAAAGCACAAGATGGTTAAATTAACTAAGCGGTGTCTGCTTGGAGCTCAGCACCCCTGGGCCCTGTGCTCTGGTCAGTACAAGCCTGGCAAAAAGGCTTGAGCAGAGAGGGGAAAACCCTCCAACAGTGCGTTTTGACAGTGCTCAAAAATGCGTTTCAAATGTACCTGTGAGGCCAAGACTTGCATGGGATGGACATGCAGGGGAGCAGAGGTTGGGGCTCACTTACAGGGTTCAGGTCCCAAATGTTTTGCCTGTTTTCAGACACACACACCACACCAGCCTCTCCCACTGCTCTGCGAGGTGCTCTGTGCCGTGTTCCCCTGTATCTGACCCTGGTGGGGGAATACGACCTCGAGCACCTTCTCTTGCCGCCACCCCCGTGTCAGCACAGCAACTCCCGCTGTTACCTGTCCAGGGCAAGCTCCAGCCCCCGGAGAGCCCAGAGGCTGCACCAGCGGGGACTCTCCTAACATACAAGCCCCACGCCTCACCCCGTCAATACTCGCATTATTTCTTCTGCAGGAGCACATTTGTTCTCTGTGCCCGAAGAGCTGGGGACGCGCTGCCCCCGCTGCCCGCCCGGCCGCGGGGCTGACAAAGAAAGGCAAAAAGCCCCATCCCGGCAATCCCAACACGCTCAGCTGCGGGCGGCTGGAGGGGGATGCACCGATGGAATTTGGGGAGCAGCTTCGGGGTGACGCGCTGTGTCCCCGCACCAGCCCGGACCCCGCGCCCCGGGGGCGACCCCAGGTACGTGCCGCGGCTCTCCCCGCCTCCCGCTCACCGCCTTCCGTCCCCTCGGGTTTTGCCCCCTCGTTTCCCTCGAGCCATTGAATTCTGCCGATTTTATCGTGGGCGGGGGCCGCCGCTCCATCCCCAACCCGGGCATTTAAAGTGACTCCGCACCGGGGTGGGGGGGTCTGGGGCTGCCGAGCCCCCCGGTTTGGGCTGACCCGGCTGCTCTTCCAGCGGCTGTTCCCGGGGAAAGGGACGAGCATCCCATCGGTGCCCGCGGGCAGCGCCCGGCGCGACCCACCGTGACCGACCCGGGAGCGCGGGGGACACACGGGGGACGCCTGGGGGTCAGACACGGGGGGGACACACGGGAGTCAGACACGGGGGGACAGACGGGGGGGACACACGGGGGTCAGACACGGGGGGGGGACACAGGGGGACACGGACCCGGCAGGCTAGGCTGGGCGAGGCGATGGAGACCGGCCCGCCCGGTGAGCGCTGCCCAGCCCAGGGGCCGCGGTTCCCCCTCCGCTGCCCCGAGGTCCCTTACCTGGCTCCGGGCTCGGCTCCCCCGCCGGTGCTGGCCGCTCCCGCCGAGGCACGGACCGGCAGCAGCCACAGGCAGTGAGCATCCTCCCAAAGCCTTGCCGCCCTTCCCGAAGGGGGTCAGTGCCGGGGATGCCTCCCTCCGGCCACGGGAACCCCCCTGGTACTCCCCCCGTGTGGATTCCAGTCCGGCACTGGCAGCGTTTAGGCCGGGATTGGGGGATAATGGGAATATCATCTGGAGACAATTACCTTTGGAGCGCGCTCGCTTCTCCTCCCAGACACTGTTATTTGAGCAATAGGATCATTTGATTTCATATCGCACTAAATAACCCCCGGCCGCCGCAAATTGCCGCCTTCTCAACAGCCACCCCTCGGAATAAATTGCACAGCGACTCCTTGGGCTCTGGCTTCTTCTTCTCTTTTTTTTTTTTTATCCCTTACTTTCCCCCCACCTCCTTTTTCTCCTTTGAAGAACAGTATTTCGGGATAAGCCAGGACGGAGGCCCGATACTGGCGGATAAGCTGCGCCCAGCAAAGCTCCAGCTCCCTTAATAAGCCAAGCCCGACCTGCGCGGGTTTCCTCGTGTTTTTCTCCCCCTCCCTCGGCCTTTCCTCTTTTTTTCCCCCTCCTTTCTTTCTTTCCTTTTTTTTTTTTTTTTCCATTTCTCATTTTTCCCCCCGCTTTAAAGCAGCTTTTCCCCTGCCTGGGTCCTGCCGATGCCAGGGCACAATGTGCCTTTAAGGCTCTGTCAGCGCTCGTCCGCAAATCTGGTCATCGCCGGCCTCATTAGATCCGTATTAATGTCAGCCACGGACTGCTAATTAGATTTGTGGGATAAATGAAATTACCCGAGTGGGCTGCGTGGGAGGGGGAGTGCAGTCTCCTGGCACTTCCCGGGATTTATGGGGGCGGAGGGGGAAGAAAAAGGAAAAAAAATAATTTTATTTTCCCTCCTTTTCCCTCCCTTCTTTCCCCTCCTGCCCCACCACGCTCCACTGTGACAGCCACTAACCAAGGGATTCCCTATCCCAGCCCCACCAAACTGCTCTGCAGTTGTGGAATGGGGGTTTTGCTCCCCTTTTGCCGTGCTAATGGAGCCCATTGGGCTGCACCGGGTGCACCTTGCTGAGGGATCCCATTTGTGTTGGATTCATGGATATTGGGGAGCGGCTCAGGGGAAAAGCACTGTGCTGCAGGGGTCAAGGGAGAGACCCATGACATTTTTCATCTTATTTATTTGTCTTTATTAGAAAACACGATGAAAGAACAGGGCCCAGAGTGTTCCTTTAAGCACTGACTGAGCAGTGCACACACAACCCCAATTAAACGCTGCCCGGACGAGGCCTTTCTCCATATTAGAAAACCAGCTCTGTTTAACGAGCACCAATTAAATCCTGCTTCATTTTACCTGGGATCTCACCATAGATGTGACAATAAATTCCCTTTCTTCTTCCCTGGTAATTACTGGCAGAACCAGTCCCGCTTCCAGCGGCAGGAAGCCCTTCCCGATAACCTACCCGAACCCCCAGCTGGACCCCGGCGGGGCGAGGGGCCCCTTCCTGCCCCCAATCCCACCAAAACCCACCCGGGACCAGCCTGGGCCTCCAGTGCTGTCCCACTGCAGCCCAGCACAGTGCTGGCAGAGCTGGGCCCCTCCAGCCCCTCGAGGGAAGTGTGTGGAGCTATTCCAGCCATGCCCTGGCCTCCATTCCCAGGTCTCCCCTGAGCCACCCCAGTCTTAAAAACTGCACCCGGACTCCCCGGGGGACATTGCTGCAAACAGGGGATTCAATTAAATAACCCCAGCCCTTTGCCTCTCCCACAAATAAATGGCTTTTTTTCCTCCCCCAAATATTTCCTTTCCCAAGTTCTCTTTCAAAAGGGAGGGGAAAAAAAAAAAAAGAGAAACAAAACCCCAAACTGGAGAACAACAGGAAAAAAAGGAGGGGGGGGGGAAGAAAAGAAAGAAACTGTTCTCCTTTCTTTTCCCTGTGTGCAGGGTAATTGATAGGCTCTATCAGAGGTCAGGATTTGCATAAGAATTAAGAGCAGTAAATTAATTTAATATTCCATGCACATCTCCAATTATTCCTGCAGACCTTTGTCTCCACGGCTGGCAGAGAGAAGGTTCAGCTGCTCTTCAACCAAACAACATCTGTGCAGTTAATAATTTGATAAACAGCTCATACAAATAGTTTCTGAATTATCTGCCAACCCAATGACTATTCAGTTTGGAAACACTCGGCGAGGGCTGCGCTGGTGGCCGGGGCTTTGGAGCCCTGTCCCGGGATTCAGCTGCACGGGCAGACACTCACCCTCCTTATCGCTGAAACATCAGCAGCCCCTTGCAACAAAACCCCACCAATAACAATATGTAAAATAAGTAATTACCAGCAATTAATAAAAGCCGCCCGCCCTCATGTGTGGGAAGGGGCTGCAGCCTGGAGAAGCTGGTGTGTGCCGTGGGGCCAGCCTGTCCCCCCAGCTCCAGGGCTCCCACAGGATCCCTGTGAGGGTTTGTCACCCATGCAGGTGCCCTCACAAGGGGTGATGAATCGCTCTTGCTGGGTGCAGGATTTACAGCCCCTCAGCTGCCTCCTTCCCTGCACAACCAGCTGGAAAGGGGATGGGTTCTCCTGGGAGCCCTGGCTGTCCTCCTGTCCCTGTCTCCAAGGACAAATGGCTGAAGGTTGCCCTGCTGAATCCAAATACGAGGCCAAGAAGAACATCCTAATTTTCTCCCAGGAAAATCCAGTCTTACAAAATTTAGGTGGCTCCTTCATCCTTCCCAGCACAGCTGTAGAAGTGCAGCTCCAGGTTGGCCAAGCAGCAAGTCTTCCCAAACAGCCCATGGGGGTGAATCAAACTGCTGTGACAGGGCTGGACTCTCTGGATTTACTTTTGAATGATAACATTTAATGCACAACCAAGACCAGTAATTACAGGGGTGATACAGGACTAATCTGATCCAGAGTATTGCAAACATGGAATCACGGAATTGTTAAGGTTGGAAAACCCCTCCAACCACTCCCCCAGCACTGCCAAGGCCACCAGTCACTCGTGTCCCCAAGTGCCACATCCACACAGCTGTTAAATCCTTCCAGAGATGGGGATCCACCACTGTCCCAGTCAGCTGTGCCAGTGCTGGATAGCCCCTTCCATGAACAAATTTTCCCTAATACCCAACCTAAACTTTCCCTGGCACAACTTGAGGCCATTTCTTCTTGTTCTGTCACTTGTTACCTGGGAGAAGGGACTGACCCCACCTGGCTACACCCTCCTCTCAGGCAGCTGCAGAAAGCCATAAGGTCTCTCCTCAGCCTCCCAAGTCAGGAATTTCTCTTCCACACACTCCAGGAATGTCCTGGATTGTCTCTTTTCCCCTGTTCCCTATTTCCAGTTGTCACCTGGTAAGTTGAAGTCCCCCATAACAAGAGGTGGTGACTGTGGGACTTCTGTCAGCTGCTTACAGAGTATTTGGCTGCCTCTTCGTCCTGGCTGAGGGGTCCAGAATAGCCTCCCACCAGGATCCCTGTCCCTGATTCTCATCCACTAACACTCAACCCTGTCAGCACCATCAACAATCCAGACCCTCCCGAACACAGGGGGCTGCCCACCATCTCTTCTGACTTTTACATTGGTGGGACACAGCCAGGGAATGTGGTTTCCAAACCTCTTCTCAGAGCGATGTGTAGTTCCATTTGCCAGACAAGGGACTGACCTTGTCCATTGTTCCTGCCCTGCCCTGCCCAATTACTCTGTTGGAGTGCAACGAGAAGGACAATTAAATTTGCACACTGGGTGCTGTGAATAAATCCAGTGACCACCTAATTTGTCTGCTAAGGAGCCTCCTGGCAGGGCCACCAAGGTGGGGGGGACCTGTGGCCCCTCCTGGTGCCACCTGCCCTGGACAGGACAGCAGGGCAGGGTTGTGGTTCCTGCAGCACCCCCAGGCTTGACCTTAAATTACAGTTGCCAAGAGTTCCCCTGGTGATACCTTGGCTCCTCACTCCCTGCAGGCATTAAGCATCACTCTAAAATTAATAAAAAGTTGATTTTTAAAAAGATTATGAAGTTCTCCAGGCTAAATGGAAGGTTAATGCTCCTCTCCATAGTCACACAACTTTCATGTTTGCTGTCACAAAGAGCTGATTTTTCTCTCCCATTTAAGAAGAGAATTTATACCATGAACAGGAATCCAGAAATAGGGACATAAACAGAAGTGAAGAGATCAGGTGCCAAATTTGGATGGATGACTGGGGCTTGATAAACCACTGCAGGCTTATCACAGCATAAATAATGCCAGACTCAGCACGATGCTCCCGGGCTGTGGGACCCGCCAAGACCTCGTACCTCCCCTGGGGGAGGGAGGTCCCAGCCCCAGGTGGAGATCCCACGTTGGGATTTGGAGCTCACAGACTGAATTCCCACTGTGCCAGCCCGTGCTGGGGCACATTGTTACCTGGATGCAGCGCTGCCTCCAGCATAAGGCCCAGAACTCACCATGGTGAATCAGCCTCTGAATATTCAACACCTGCAGCTCCAGGGCTGTTCAGACCTAGGGATTTGCTAGGAAATGAAGGCTTTTTTTCCTCCTTTCCCAAATTCAGATCAGTGTATTGTGCCGTCTCTGGAGCCTGAGGTTGTTCAGACTGAGACCATGTTTTGCCCCAGCTCTAATTAAAAAAACAACATGCAAAGCCAGTTTTTATTTTGGAAGATAAATGTGCTGCTTTAAGGAATTCAAATCCCCCTTTTCCGGCCCCCATGCCTGGATGCTCCCTGTTGCAAGGAGGGAACCAGACCCGAAGGTGCTTGCTGTCACCCAGCAAGAGGCATCCCTTGCTCCTCACACCCTCCTGCAGCTCAGGGCTTGGGACAGTCCTGGGCTGGGCAGGGTTTGGGGGTCAGGGACACGTGGTGCTGGCTCTGGAGAGCAGGACACTGGAAAATGTGGTGTCTTTGGTACCATTGGTTCACCCTGGGAGCTCTTAAGCCCTTTGGTCCCTGGATTTAACCCCAGCAAGAGGATTTCAGCACTGACACTCGCCAAGTGGCGCTGGGTAGTTTAATTAATGCTTGCAGAGCTCTGGGCACAGCGCTGTGTGTGCCTACATTTGCAAGGCCTTGAACCCCACGGAAATCCTGGCACTGCCCCCTCAGCCACATCCAGGGCTGCTTGGAGTTTCCTTTGTCATCTCAGGGTGATGTCCCCAGAGCCAGAGACTGGCAGCGATGCTCAGGTTTTGGGAGCTCCCACCGCCCAAGTGAATTTAAGCCTTATCCCAAGTGTTGGACCTCCACCTGCTCCCAGCCCTATGGAGCCCTTCCACAGCCACATTCCTCTTTCACATGCACACGAGTCCCTTCATGTTCATTTCTGGCTGCATGTGGCAGTCAAATGTCAAGAAGAATCCCCCATCCCACCACCACCACCAAAGGCTGAGATGGAGAAAGGCAAATCCAGCCTGTGCCGATGGGTGCCTGAAAGCCGCGATCCCAGCGCCGCTTTTTTGGCACCGAGATCTCTCTTTACGGACTCGCTCGTCGAGTTGCCGTGCCACTCTCATTTTTATGGAGCCACAGAAGTGTCTGTAATGAGAGATTAAAATAGTAGTCACGGCCTGTGATTTATTTTTGAAATTCTCATGTCTCCATGCATGTAAATACCCCGAGCCGCCCGGCCGCAGGCTGGGATGAATAACACAGTGCCATATATTACTGGAAGGGAATGGAACCACTGCAGGGATGGAGCTGGGGGAAATGCATTTGCTGGATGGTAAGTTATTTGGCCTTTAGAGGCAGGGAAAGGGAGGCTGAGGGCGGGGGGTTCACTCCTGCCTTCCCCCCGCCGATAAATCAGCAGCCTGGCGGTGCCGGCGCCTGAATAAAATATGCCAGGTCTGTGTGCGGGGCCGGCACGCGGCTCGGGAGCGAGGGCCGCGCTCGCTGTGCACGCTGACTGCAAATTGGGTGGGTTATCAGACGCCGCCATAAAAAAACCCCTCTTCCCCCAGCTGATTATGAACCTCATGCATAGCAAATGACGGAGCGGGAGCGCTGGCGGTGCCTGGCGCCGAGGTAAAAAAATAAAATATTTACAGACTGACAGGCTAATGGACACTTTCCCAAAGAGCCGTTAGAAAGAAGTAGTAAATGGGCCCGTGCTGATGCAGGGCAGCGGGCCCGGTCAGGGATCAAGACACACGGCACCGTATCGGATAACATCTAATTGGCAGGTCACATCCAAATGAGTGTAGTCATGCATCATCCGGAAGGCTTTTTGCTGGTTATAAAGACACTTGTAAACAATTCAGCCGCTGAACATGGCAATAATATGTTGATCCGGCATGTAATGAGGTGTTCCTGGAATCAATAAACTAGTCATGAAGAGCAGGGAGCAAGGTCAGCGCCTGCCTTTTTGATGACCTTTGCTGGCTGGTGAGGACATCATATACTCTGAAGAGGACTTTTCTCATATTGCAGAAGGCGCCGAGTGTCAGAACTTCCATTCGCAGCAAGCAAATGAACAGCCGGGCTCTGCATGCTAATGAAGTCCAGGCTATTTTCCACCTTTTCATCTGCACATTATGCTCTTGACTTTGGAGAAGGTGGGAATTAGGTTGGACCCTCGTGTCAGACTGCCTGATGGCTCGGCTCCGGAAAACTGGTAATTGAAGCTGATGACTGATGCGGAGGAGGCCTGAATTTGGAAATAAACAGTTTCAAGCACTGCATGTCATTTCTAGAGAGACTGCTGAGTGAATGGAAATGAGCTCCGTTTCGCCGATCTAATGCAGTTTCTCAGCAGGAAAAACACTGTCTTTGAGACAACAATGCCAATCAGTGAGATTTAAATGTCCTGGCGATAATGTAAGGAATAGCACCTGCCTCCACAAACAGCACTTAGGGAAATGCTGCCCCACGCCAGGGTCTGTGACTCCTGTCCAGCCCCCCAGTGCCAGTCCTGGAGGAGCCGGGAGGTTCCAGAGGCCAGCGGTGGGGAGGGCACAGCACACGCTGTGCTTGGCTGTGTCAAAACACCAGGAAAAACCACCGGGGACACTGAAAAGTGTGGGTCTGAGGAATCAGAACTAAACACAACACTCTCTGTGCTGCATCTGCCCCCTTGAATGGCTCTTCCCCGGCACACTGGGCAGAAATCCTGCTGCCCTCAGCCCCACCACTGCTTGCTGGGGGGGCCTTAACTCATGTTAGCCCAGCTGCCAGCCCCACCAAGATAAAAAAATGGAGTTTCTAGACAAGGCACTCAGAGGCCAATATTTTCAGACTTGACTCTGAACGCTCTGCCATCCCAGCTGGTGGGAAACAACATTACAAATGTTATAAACCCTTTCAAAGTCCCTCCTGCCTGGTGGTGTGGAACTGAGCAGAGCCACTCGTGTGCTGGGGCAGAGGCAGCCCAGCAGCCCCCAGGGGTTCCCAGGGCTACAAGGCATTGCTGTTGGGACACAGAATCCCAGAGTGGTTTGGGCTGAGAGTTTCAAGATCATCTTGGTCCAAACCCCTGGCACGGGCAGGGACACCTTCCATTAGCCCAGGTTGCTCCAAGCCCTATCCAACGTGCCCTGGGACACTTATAGTGACAGAGCAGCCACAGCTTCTCTGAGCATCCCGTGCCCGCTGTGGGTCCCCCCGTGTGCAGGCACGACAGTCCTCCCCTGCTCTCTGTTTCCCCAACAGCCACAGGCTGACAGGTATGTGGTGGTGGTACAGGGTGGGGTGTCCTGCACAGGGGGCCCCCCGGAACCCCCTCAGCACCCTGTCCCGAGGCCACTGGGCTGAGCATCCCCCCGGGGCAGCTGCTCCCCGCTGCCGAAGCCGCCGGCTGTCCCCTCGGGGTGGCTGCATCAGGAGCGGGTCTATTTGTGTAATAGTTTGCAACCCTTCAACATGAAAGGATGGAGACGGATGCGAGTTATTATTATGAAAATGAACCGAGCAACAGACAAAAATATTCAGGAGATGTAATCTGCGTCCCTACAATGCGCTCGCGGAGAAGAGCACTTGGCAGACAGGAGAGTCGCCGTCAGATACATTGCCTTTTGTTAAATTGCTTTCGCTCTGACAATGCCTTTTAAAACCACATGCAATCTTAATTTAAAATACCCAATACCTCAAGGTATAGGGGCCCAGTGCTGGTCTCCAGCTTGGGATTTGTCCAAAACAATTCCCTCAGCTTAATACCTCTGTTCCTCATTTTAATCACACAACAAACGTGGGAGCCTGAATTCTGTTTGTAAGGAACCATGGACCTGATCCAAACATCACTAAAAATCAGTGGAGCAAGGATTGATTCCCCTGCCTGCCACCTCACTGTTGCCCAAACCTCTGTAGGATTTGCCCAAGGAAGGCACTCTCCCCGTGGGGCACCTTTGGCACATGTGATGAGGAAAAGCAAAATTCAGTCTTTTTACTTTTCCATCCTTTTAGAAAATGGTTAAAGGTGAGGAAATGCTGAATGTGGCAGGGCAAGGGACTACTGCATTTTTATTTTCCAAAGTCAAGAGTGGTGGAAAAAATACCCCAAACACACCAACGAGCACTTCCAGGTCAGTCAGTCCCTATTCCTGCCCTGGCTGTTCCCAGCTGCTCCCCAAAATGTGAACCCCAAGATCTCCAGATTAGGGTCCTGCACCCCTTGGCTCAGCAGTCAGTAAACACCCCCAGACTCCCTCAGAGGCCCCTTGGAGCCAGATTTACCCTCCACACTCCCAGTGAGAGCCAAGAGCCTCAAGGCACGAGGTGGCACCACCAGGTTGTCCGTGAGGAAGGGCAGGTGTGTGTCCAGACACCTGCCCTGTCTTCAGGCTCACCCCACCCATCAGCACTCCTCCCAGCCTACCAGCTCCGTGGATAACCTCCTTCCCTATGCTAATTCCCTCAGAACATTATGCAGACTGTTTATATTTCTGTACAGCCAGAACAGGCTGCTGACACAAATCAGCCATTAGCCATTCACACTGAGGAGTCGCCGCTAATTGTGCAGAATGTAATTAGTGATTATGTAATATCTAAGCTCTTGCAACTGTCATTAATGTCCACTATTCACCAGAGATAGTTCTTACTGAATTAGGGAATGATTACTGCATGCTAAATCTACTTAATCCTAAATATGCTAATTAACACCGCCTGCACTTTAGGCAGTGGTTAAAAGCACTAGTAACCTCAAAAAAGGCTGTGATACACCAGGACCCAAATTGCTTGCGATGGATTTTCCCTCAAAAGGTAAATTTGTTTAATTAAATGCTGTAGTAAACTGTTGGGCACAGCTATTGATTAGTGCAGCCCTAGCAGGGGCCTTCTGGAATGATCTAGTGAGGTGCCACTGCAGGGCAGTGATGTTGCTGCAGCACCCAGGTCCTTCCACAGCATCCCAGCCCTCATTCCCCTGCAGCACCCTCAGCCAGGCACAGCCTTACCCACACATGTGCCAATACTGCCCAACAGGCCTGAGACTGCCAGCAGAGCCTGATGTAAAACAGCTTTCCAAAGGCTCTCCCTCCAGGATTAACCACCCTATTCCTTAGGTCATAAAACACAATATTCCTACAGGCAGATACAGAAGCTTCCCTCAATAAATTCTGGCTTAAATCTTACTTTTAAGATTGATTTGTATAGAACAGACTTCAGATATTAAATGCTGCCTGCTCAAGGAATGGGATAAATAGAGCAATTGTACAGGTTTGAAAGGTCCCTTTCCAAGGCCCAGAGTGTTTAATGTATTCTGGGTTTCTATGGAAAAAAAAAAGATATGGCTGTCATGAACCCCGGGATAATAGCAGTCTGTGATTTATGAAGATTCCTTCTGCTTATATATTTTATATAAATACACCCCTGTGTGTGTCTCTGTGCTCATTCATAACCAAAAGCTGCCCAGGCTGTACAAAGACTGCAGGAACATTTAAAATCAGCTCAGAGAAACAGGATAACTCATGGATCAGACATCAAATAAGTCATAGCAGCAAACACACCAAAAGGAAAACTAACAGCACAGTGCAAACCCAGACTTGCCTTTGGCAGCAGGCTGGCACAATGAGGGGACTCAAACCACGCATTCCCACAGGATGAAGTACCTCAGTTTCTGCAGGCTGGGAAAGTTGGGGCTGTTGAGCCTGCAGAGGAGACTTCAGCAGCGTTCCAGGATCAGAAGGAAGCCAGAGAGGGACCCTTCATCAGGAACTGGAGTGACAGGGCAAGGGGGGATGGCTTCAAACTGACGGAGGGGAAGTTTAGGTTAGGTATCTGGAAGAAATTCTTCCATGTGAGGGAGGTGAGGGCCTGGGACAGGTTGCCCAGAGAGGCAGGTACAGGCACAGGTGCACACACAGCCGAGGGGCAGCTCCCCTGTCACCACAATCACCGCCACGGAAATGAAAGAATTAGCCACACAATAAACCCCTAATTGCTTGGCAACAGAATTTAGGCCCCATTAGGTAGAATTGTAACTGCTTCCAGAGAAATAAACTCCTGTGTCATTAGATAACAAGGAAAGAAATAGGTTATTTCCTTTTTGAAAGGTATGAAAGCTTCCAATTGCCTGATGTATGCGCTTAGTAGATTATTTTCTGTCATCTCAGTTAATTGAATTTTATCCATTGCCCTTAGAATTTCTCCCTTTCTTGTAAGGTTAAAAAGTTCAGAGGAGTTGTATTTTTGAACCTTGTCCATTTATCACACGAGCCACCTCCAGCTGTGCACAGTGTGCTGGGAAAAGGGAGCAACAGACAACTTCCAAAGCAAGGGCTGCTTTAGCATCCAGGTGAGTTGGATCATGGAAAACATCCCTTTTCCAACAGCCTCCAGCTGGGACACTGCCAGGAATCATCAGGAGAACCTGCTGTGAGCTCCCTGGCCCGACTGGTTGTGCGATGGCTTCATCTGCCCCCCACCCTGGAAAACCAAATTGGTGATCCAGAGTCAAACTAATTCCCTGGATTTCCCAGAGACCCTTCCCAGAGGTGTCAGTGCCATGAGGTGCTGGCCAGGGGGCAGTGACAACCTGGCAGCCCCATGTCCCCACAGAGCTGAGCAGCAGTCAATGGCATAGCATGCTGGGTGGGAACTCCTTGGAATTGTCTTGGAACTGTGGGCCTCAGAAAGGCCAATTTCAGACCCATCAAAGCGCATTATAGCAACCCTGCCCTGAACAAAACCCAATATCCAGCCCTGCCAAGATGCCTCCTTGACATCCCTCAGCCCCAGCAGCCCTTCCTGGCTGAGCTCCTCCTCACAGCACTGTTCTGCTTCCACACTGCCTTTCCTGGGAGAGCAACCACAGGGATTCTCCAGCTCACTTTGAGCCCTCCCCTGTCCCTGTCCCATGTATCCTGTTTGATGTCCACCCAAGGGACACAGCCACACAGACACGCAGGGTGTGTGTGCCCTGGCAGTGCCGTCACAGCGATGCAGCAGTGCCACGTGTGTGGGGCTGCCCATGTCCAACAACCAGGCATGGGGAGGGAGATTCATCCCAACCCCGCTCTGGCTGGTGGCTGTCACCCCATGCCACTCTCCTAGCCCTCACTCTCAAACAGCCCCTCACTTTTCTCTTTCTAGAGCAAACCTAGGCAGATGTTCTTGATTTCTGAGTAAATCCAGAACATTAGCCATTCCTCTCATCATTGCTTGGGCCACTGCTCTTAAACTTCACCACTTCTCCCCTGGGTTGGTCTGCGAGGCACCAGCGGTGCTGCCGTGGGGAGCTGATAACCAAAGTTAATGGGGGTGATAGAGCTCTGGTTTGATCCTATGGGATATTTGCTTTGCAGACGAGCACCGCCCAGAATGACAGCGAATGGTTTGGCTGCAAGATTACTGAAATAATCAGGTGGTGACTCCAGAGCCGCTTGATTTTAAACCCTCCTGAAAAGCCAGCTCCATTTTCTGCTTTGGTGGAGACCAATTCCCCGCGCTGGCACAGGAGAATAAATCAGCTCCGGCGGCGCAGCATCGTTACCCAGTTCCCAACTATTATGACACAGTTTCTATCAGAGCAGTTTTCTTCTCAGCCAGTGGAGTGGAATGATCCCCTAATGCAGCGGTTTGCGGCGGCAGCGCGCTCGGCACTGCCACAGCCCCACGGCTGCCCACATGCAGGCCAGTGGCTTTGGAGAGCCCGCAGATAACAAGGACGTGGCAAAGTGCCTGCAAAGACAGCGGGGCTTTGAAGAGCTGGGGAGGGAGGAAGCGGTGGGAGGAAGAAGAGTAAGAGTGGAGGGATGAGTAAGGTGGAGCAGCCAAGCCCAGGGAAACACTCCTTCCCAAAGGCTCTGGCACAGGGAGCTGTGTGTGCCTTCCCTCGCCTGCCAGCACAGCCCTGCTCCTATTCCCTGTGCTCAGACACCAGGAAACCTCCCGGACACTGCAGGTGCATCTCAGACTTTGGGATCTGGGGGAGCCAGAGCCTTGCTCTGCCCCTGCTGAGGGCTGGAGGGGTGACAGACATCACTCCCTGTCCCCAGGACTGGGGTGTTCAGGCTGGGAAAACGTGCTTGGACAGCTGGATCCCAATCTGGCCCCTCCTTCACCTGGTTTATCAAACCACTGATGGGGCAGGAGAGACCTCACAGCACCTCCAGGCTCTTTTGCAGGGGTGTGACCCCAAACATGCATGGGGGGTCATTGCCCCCTTATGGGGAGAATGGGAGCATGACAGGGCTAGGCTCCTGCTGGACCGGGGCTGGTGGTCCGCAGAAAACATCTCCAGGGGGACTGAAAAGGCAGAGAGGGGGGTAAAGTGGAAGAAAAAAGCAGGGCTGTGCTTTTCCGTGCTGCCCTTTTGTTTTATTTGGTTTTAATTGCACCCCAGAGCACCATGTATTAATCATCTTTAATTAAGGAGGGCCAGGGAGCAGGAGGGTGAGCAGTGGTGGCTGGAGCCGGTTCTCCCCTCAGAGTGGGATGGGAGGCTGGTGTGGAGCCCACGTTCCTCCACCAGCAGAGCAGTGCATGGGGATAACCTTGTAATCTACAGAAATCTGGGAATTATGATGGATATTACATAAATCAAGCCCCCTGTGTCAATAAGGAAAAAAACATTTTTAAAAGAAAAGCAGCTGATAATTAACCCTGAGAGCACGGGTTTAACCCACATCACCTTGGGGAAGCGCTGGGACAAAGGCAGGCATTCATTCCCGGCCTTTCTCATTTAAATAACTCGGCCTTCATTGGCTCCTGAGGGATTGCTTGGGAATTGCTAAACCGGAGGTTTGCTCGGTTTTGATGTGTGGTTGCATTGATTTCCCCCCCGCCTCATTTTAATAAAAGACATTTTATAGAGCACCAAAGTGGGGCAGGGTGAGACATCCCGCAGCTCCGGCTGGTCCAGCAGCGGGTGTTTGCCAACCCTGCGGAGTGGCGGGAGCTCTGCTGACATCTCCATGCTGATGGAGTTAAGGATGTCCCTGAGCAGCATCACCAGCTCATTGCTCACTAGGAATAACCTGATTATTACTTAGTAAATTAGGCTGCCCAGAGAAGAGCTGGATGTCCCATTCCTGGAAGCGTTCAAGGTCAGGTTGGACGGGGCTTGGAGCAACCCAGTCTAGTGGAAGGTGTCCCTGCCCATGGCAGGGGGTGGAACAAGATGGGCTTTAAGGCCCTTCCAACCCAAGCTCTTTTGGGATACTGTGTGGTGACTTCGAGGCTACCTTTGGGATTTTTTTTTAGCAGAAGCCTATGGAATCATTTAGGCTGGAAAAGCCTTCTAAGACCATCGAGTCCATCCGCTCCCCCAGCGCTGCCAAGGCAACCACTACATGTCCTCAGGTGCCACATTTACACATCTGTTAAATCCCTTTGGGAACGGTGGCTGCACCACTGCCCTGGGCAGCCTGTTCCAATGCCTGGCAGCCCTTCTGAGGAAGAAATTTTTCCTAATATCCAATCTAACTGCAAAGTTTTTAAGGCCTTATCTCCTCAGTTCCTGGCACACAAACATCCATCTGGCCAGTTTGTCAGAGAGGATGGGGATACAAGTAGAGCTGAGCAGAAAATCACATCACTCCCGCAAAGCAGCAAGGCAAGGGCAGGTGTTGGCTGGGCAGGGTGTTGGCAAATGGACTCAGTGCCCAGCAGGAAGAGGAGCCCAGAGCTCACGAGCAGGGTGTGACACCACTGGCAGCCACACGCCAGGCCGGAGAAGTCACACACACACACCCCTGGAAGGGAGGACACACAACCTGCCTTCATCACTCAGCACTGCTCAGAGAGGGCTGCTGTCAGTGATGGACAGATCCTTATTTGTAAGTATTTAATGTTTCTTAGGAAGCACTTCTAAAAGAAATTGGTATGTAATGACAGCACTCACTGGAAAACAGGCCGATTATAAAATGCACTAACTTATCTGGTATTCATTTGAAAAGTAAATGGATGCAAGTAAAGGTGAGAGTTCACTACCAATTCAAATATTTTGCTCTAACAGGCTCTAGCACTCCTACTTTAATTCAAGCAGAAGCACAAGTATGAATAATCAAACTGGATGATGCTCATCAAAACCTTTGTGCCTTGCACCATTTCAAATGGTCATTGAAGCTTAATGGCAAAAAATTTACATTATTCCTTTAATTTGTATTCTGTTCCTTCCTTCTGAGTGATGTGATTGTGATTTTCTGTTGCCGGCTGTATTATTTTGATGCAAATGTTATATGCTGCTACAGTCCAATTTCCTGCTTTGCCCTCCCCTTTTCTTCCCCCAGGAAAGAAACGACAGCTAAAATAGTTCAGAATTGGGGAGGGATTTTGAAATAGTTCCTTAACTACCGCTCCTAATTAAAGCAAACAATGCAGGGTCTTGAAGCACCCTGAAAAGCTGAAAATTAATTATTAGCTGAAGGGGGAGGGAAGTGGCTTTGCTCCCTGGACCTTAAAAAAAAAAAAAAAATGGAAGAAGAGAGAAAAAAGTGAGGGATCCCAATTCTGCCTACAAAAGAATTAGAAAAGAAAATTTGTAATTCAGTTAAAAACTCCTTTTGCTGGCACATAATCACCTAGGGATGAATGCTTTATTGAGAGGCATGGGGCTGCAAACCAAAGCCTTGCAAACAGGAGGCCCCCGGGGTGCTCCCGGCACGTAATATATGCACCGACTAATTTATTGCGCTGTGACTAATTTCCATTCCTTGTGCTTAGAGTTGCCTCACTAATTACAGGGATGTTTTCTTAACTTGGGTAATTGCGCTGCCCGCTCGCGCGCCCCACGCCGGCTTTGATGCGCCCCCACGGGGCGGCTGCACCCCACGCAGCCCTAATTAGATTGGCTGCCTTAATTAGGGAGATGTGGGGGTGCGTGGGGGGGTGGCACCCAGCCCCCTGCCAGGCACACACCAGGCTGCCCGGAGGAGAGGGACCATGCCAGTCCCAAGCCAGGCCTGCAGGGATGGCGAGGATGCACCCAAAACTGAACAGGCATCCAGGTGTCTATCCCACCATCCAACCCATCCCCGCTGGAGTGACCACACAGAGCCAAGCTCCCACCAGGGGCATCCCTAAAATCAGGTACCAGGTGACAGCCCTGCGTGTCGGTGTCACTGCGCCGCCTGCTCAGCCGATCTCCAAATCTGCTGCCTTAATTTCATCTGTGCCTCTCTCTCATGTGGGTACAATTATTAGACAGATAATCACTTCTTTCAAATAATTCCAGCACTCATCTCTAATAAAAAAGATTTCTTTCAGAGGGCCCTTGGTGAAATGGGCTCAGTGCTACTTCCTGCACCACACGGGTCAATTGGATTCTGCTCCATCCTCTCTATCCAGCCCCACAATTGCTTCCCACCTGCTGAAGAGCAGAGCGACAGCAGCCTGGAACACCCACCCAGGGGTGGCCCCCAACACTTGCGCTAATAAAAGCTTGACATCTGAAATTCCGCCGCTTTATTCCTCCCTCAGCAAAGAGTTCGTCAAGAGTTCAGAAAATTAATGTTATATCAATAAATACTCATGCCCTGGCAGGGAAGGCCAGAGGGAAGGTGACAAATTCTGTTGGCCCCCGGGGGTACCACACCTCAGAGCCAGAGGCTTCTGCAGAGTGGAGGGATGGGAACCATGCGGAAAGCATCGCTTCCAGCCAGGACTCGTGCCTCTCTGCAGGACTGGGCCATGGCCACGTCACACACATCCAGAGATGTGTATGAGAGACACACATCTGGGCAGAGGCATGCCAGGGAGAGCCCATCCATCTGTGGCAGCACAGAGAGCCCCCAAACTGTACACGACCTGTGGAATTCCAGCTGCGGGCTCTGACAGACCCTGCACTTCTCCAAGATGACTTAAGCCCTCATTCAGCCTGGAGATGCCTTCCTCCATGAATCTGGGGCCTCCAGCAGTGTGAGGAAATGTAGTTATTTTCCTTTCATATTCAAATAAACAAACCAAGTGTTTGGGCTCCTGTTTAAAGGCTAGGGTATGATCTCGTTTCAGAGACAAAGATATATGGTAAAAGGAGAAATTCAGTTACTCTACAACAAAATGAATTGAAACCAAGACCCGGGTAGGAATCAGATGCACAAGATCCTCTCCATCGCTGCCCAGCCAGGCCCAGGTGTGCAGCCCCCCACCAGCCCCTTCCCAACATATATGCAGGCTAGAGGGACTGACCCTGGCCTGGGACAGGTTTGGGTGCTTGGTTTGTTCAGTGAGACAGGCCCTAAGCTCCCTGCAGCCTGTTGTGCAGCCCCAGCGATTCCCAAGTGGATCTGGGGGCACCACAGGCGTGTGTGAGATGCTCACGTGCATGAAGCACCTTCTCAGGCTCACGCTTTGCTGTGAAAAAGGAAATAAAAAGAGTCTCCCCCCCCAACCCATCTGCCTTCAGCATCTCCTTTCTAATAACTTGGCATATTCACTTAATACAGCCCAGCTCCTTCCAAGTCGTTAGCGGCGGCGGGAGACACAGCCGGAACGCTGACCTGGTTTGCTTGCCAAGACAGAGCAAAGAGAAACCTTCACATAATCATTTCCAAACATTAAAATGGCTCCATTGTCATTATAGCTGAGAGATTGAATTCGCCTCATCAAAGCGGCGTATGACAGGTGACTCAATAGGCTGGTGCCAAGCGCGGAGGCAGGAGATTAGCAGGGCACTGATATCATTATTTCCGCCTATCACAGATTCGGCAGGGAGGCAATTGTAATTTCTGGGCTTATTAGTCTGCATTCGCAGGAAAAAACCTGGTGATAAACCTCAGTGTGACAGCCAGGCATTTGTGCAGCAAGTGCTGTCACAGTGACACTTGGAAAATGCCAATGTGGATACGTTCTCCTAATCCCCCCTAATGGAGGTTAAAGCCTGGCACAAAGGCACTCTTATCGCTGATCGGGACACTAATAACATTTGCATTTTTAAGTTAAATATAGTAAGTAAAGAGTAAGTCTCCTCCTCGCGGCTTCGGCAATTAGCTGGGCCTTGGAAGGATAAAAGCAAAGCGGAGATCCCAGCCAGCCGCGCTCTCCACTCTGCTCCGCGGCGGGTCAGCGTTCCCAGAGCAGCACCTGCACTCCCACCTCAGCTTTCCACGCTTGAGAGTGGATGGAGACGCTGGGATGGGACCTGGCAAAGCAGGGGAACCGCCAGCTCATGGGGGCTGAGTGGAGGGGCTCGCCCAGGACTGCTCTTTCCACCGGGGAGGGGAGGGGGAGATTGTTCTGGGGCTTTCACACAATTTACAAGTGGTTTTGTTCAGAAGAATGGAACTTTTGGGGTTCTTTCCACTCCGCGGTGCAAGCCAGGCTCGGGGTTTCTGTAATAATTCCCCCTGGACATGAGTCCAACACGGACACACAACATACGCTCTCTGCAGGAATTTCTTAAGGAAAAAAAATAATTACAGGTGGTAAACTGTTACTTTTCCACATTTAAATAAGAGACCAATTAAGAAGACTATGTAATTCAATTCTGGAGTGAGTGCCACTGAATTCAATTTGTTTCAGGTCAATGAATATAATGTGAAGTTATTAACAAAAAGGTCAGGGACTGCATATAAAATATACACACATGACACAGGCAGAGTAATTAGTACACATTTCACATGTTCTGCTGCTCAGACATATGGTGTAGAAAATCTGAGCAGGATTAGATGGTAATAAATGTTCCCCTCTCCCTCCCTCCCTCCCACTCCCTCCTTAAATGGGGTTTAGAGCTATTCCCCCACTGCTCCCAGGATCCGCTGGAGGCTGAGGACCCAAAGCTCATACAGCAATGCCTGGGACCCTCAGCCAGGGCAGAGCACTCAGCAAAGCTGGGAGCAGGGTATGGGACTGTGAGGGAGCCGGGAGAGTCACTCAGGGCTGGACCTGAGGAGCGGCTTGAGCCATGTGCCAGCGCTTGCTGGGGCAGGGACAGCGCTTGGGAACCTTGTGCTCATATCCTCTGACAGAGTTACCCCCTTTGTGGCATCTCCCTTGTTCACCCTCACCAAGAGTTGCTGTGTTTTTCCATGCCAATTTGCTGCAAGTGCACACTTAATGTGAAGTTAGTATATTAATAATAATAAAACACTCAAGTTGTTATATAAATGCTATGGTTAAGCAGTGGTTGAATTTGAAAAAATCCACAACACATGAATAAAAATAATCAGAGGACTACAAAGCCCTAAATGCCTCTGTGACCCTAGGCCTGAGTATGGGACACCTGGATCCCCTTGCAGGTGAAGGTGTACTTTCATAGGGGAGGAAAGCAAGGACTTGGGAAAAACTCCCCTGGAAGTTACAGGAAAAAATCGCAAGATACGAGAACTCTGCTCAGCTAATGTATCACATAAGGGCTTTTTAAAAAGGCAGAAACACAAAAAAACCTGGGAAAATCCTGCTTTGTGGTAGCCCCGACCCTGTCTCCATAGCAAGCGAGGAAAGAGCCCCACCTACGCGCTGGTAAAGAGCCAAAATCTCTGATTCTTGTGAAAAAAGCCTCCTGCCCCCCACCTGCAGCACCCCCTCTGCGTTCGTGCTTTGGAGGGACAGCGACAGCTCCGGGGTGACAGGCTCCGGCAGGAAAGCCACTGCACGGCGAGCCCTGCGGGATGGGGAGATGCTCCCGGAGCCGCTGGCTCTTCACTGCCTTTTCCATGTCGAGGGACCACACACGCATCCCTACAAAAGCCTCTCCCGGAGCCTGCTGGGCTGCAGCTCTGTGTGTACACACTAATAACCAGCCCCGGCCCCCGAGGCCCCCCGGCCCCACGCACGGCCCTCGCCCGGCAGCCGGAGCAGCTCCCGATCCAGCTGTGGCTCCGCGGTCACTCCGATGTCCACGCCACACCATGCGTGGGACACAGAACCGATGGGCCCTCCGTTGTCCCCACTGCACACATGCCTGCAGCTAAGCCAACATTCACCCCCAAAATATCTATTTTTCTACTCACAGAGATTTAAGGTTCTGTTTTTTCCACTGGATGCTAGATTAATGCGTGCCTAATTCCAGCATCAGCTTTGGAGAGCAGGATGTATTTGGGACCAGGGACATCTCTTTATATTTGAATGGCTCCAATGTTTCTGGAGTTAGCAGTGAGGGAAACCTTGGAAAGGACAGGTTAAGTGATGCCTGGCAGCTTCCCCAGCCCTTGCTGTGGGAAGCTAAGTTCGACTGACAGGGTGTTCTGTTGTCCAGTCAAACACCTCCAGATTCTTTTCTGGGAAAAGATAACCCTGCTAAGGAGCCAGATGTGTTTCTGTGCTCCAGTGTTTTCCTTGGCATCTTCTGTTCTGAATGAAATATGCAACAATCCATTTCCCAAGTTATCCTTTATTTCCAGTCTGATGTGTTAAAAGAATTAAGTGGTTTGCATGTATTGGCTAATAACTGCTATTTATTACTGAACTTGAGAGTACATTCCTCAACTGGTGATACTTTATTTTGCCCATTATTCCTGTTTTGGTTTTGTATAACTGACTGCAGAAAGCAACAGGAGAAGCAAGGAGTGGAGAGCTTCAGGAGTGCCTGGGAGGCACACTTCCATATGAATCAGCCCCAGATCCATACAGGCTTATTATTTGTCTGTAAAGAGGAACTGTAAAGTGAAATTGGCTCATATAGGTTCAAGGGTGAATTAAATCCAGGATGAGTGTGTTTATTAACATTGCCGTGGCTAGGTATTCCAGTCAGGATCCTGTCTCCAGAGCCATTAGCAGAATTCCTTGGGTTTGCTCAGAGGGCGGCCAAGTTAGTGCTTACAGGATATTCTGTCCTTAACCAAACAGGGAAAGGTGCCTCCTGGGTTCTGGACTGGCTGCAGTTCACTTGGCCTGTCCCACACCCCAGCCCTCCCTGACTTTTCTCATCAGTATCCCACCAGGATGTGTGGCTGCACAGCAATCCCAGGCACAGCAGCCCCCTGGTTTAGTCCGGGACTCTCCCCACGCGCCAGATTCCAGGAATGGCACAATATTCCCGGCAGTGTCAGGAGAGGGCAGGGGTTTAATCGGTGCTACCAAAACTAATTGATTTCTCCCCACTTCCCAAAATTCAATGTATTGATCTGTAATAAGGGGACAGAGGAAGGGGAGCTCGGCAGGTTACTGAATATACCAGGTGGAGAGGCAAAAAAAAAAGTAAACAAAAAAAAAAAAAATCTTTTTTTTTTTTTTTAATTAAGACGTGATCGCCCCCCAGTTCCCTGGTTTTTAAAACCACCGAGGCAATTTACTTTCCATTTTACCGTTGCGCTTGTGCATTGGAACAGAACAAATGAAAAGCGGGGAAATACGTACGCGAAGCCTTTGTTTTCATTATTTATCTCCTTTTCTTCCAAGTTTTCTGCTTCTTTTCTCAGTAAACCACGACCAACCTACAGCATGACTCCCCACACTGTCCCACGACCATCCCAGGGCGATGCTGGTGCCTCTCTCCACCACCCCCCGAGTGCCTCGGGCTGGATTTTTCCTTAACACCGCCGGGATTTACTCAGCATTTCCACACACCGCCCGTGCCCCCGCCGTGGGACGGGGTGGGAGCAGACCTCCCACGCTCCGGCCACCCCAAAGCCCCCGAGCCCCGTGGGCAGCGCCGGACACGCGTGGAGTGCCGGGGGCTGTGGGGCCCATCCCTCTCCCACCCTGCGGGGTCGGTGCCCCCCAGCTCGGCAGGCTCTCAGCGCTCCCGCTCCCGGCATTTTCATTAACTGAAGATTGCGGATGGGTCAGCAGATCTATACACTCCTGTGTTCCTCGGCTTGCTTTATTTATTTCTTTCTTTTGCAGGATGCTGAATAACTAACCTTTCCTTCAATAGGCAGATTTAAAAAAAAAATAAAAAATAGGATCCATCACACAGCAGCAGGATAGCCTTGCTCTGTTTTGACCTTTCTGAAATTAATTTCCCAATCTTAGCTTTCAAAATCAGAGATTGAAAAGACCTATTAGATCAGCCAATCCATCTTATCACTAGTATGGCAGCAAGCAGAGACCCCAGCCAAGTGCTCCTCTACAGAGGGAAAATATTCTGGAATAAGACGGGGCATGAATTTAAAGTGAAATACCTGTTCAGGAATATTCTGCACGTGGACACGCACTCTGGAAGAGCTGCAGCTGATCCGGATTTTGCTCAGTTGACACCTGGAGCCACTCAGTGTAACAGAGGGGAGAAAAAAAAAATCCCATTTTAGGATAAGAGTACTTTTCCTGGGGTAACTGCAGGGCATAATTCCCCCTGACCTCTTTTCCCTACACAGGCTGTTGCTCAGGAGAGCAGAGGGACAGGTGCTCACCCACCTGCCCAGGGAGAGCTGCTCCCAGGCTTTGCAGGGAAATTCATCCCTGACCTGCAGAACCAACAACTGCCTGCAAGGATGGAGGTCGGAAGGACGGAATTCTGGACTGCAGCTACTCGAGGAGCCTGGGATGTTAAAACACACCTCTCCCAAACTGCAGCAGAGCACCCTTGCTGGGGGCACAGGTCTGCTCAGCCGGTCTGTGCTTTTCCAGACAGCAAATAACTTGGCACCTGGGGGCAAACCCCCAAAGCTGACAGGTCTGCACCGCACGAGCCTGAGGGCATGGCCAGGTCCAGCTGCCCTGGCCAGCGCTGCCAGCCCACGGTAGGGGTCCCCTGGGTGCTCCTGGTGCCCCCTGTCTCTTTCCTCCTATTCCCCTTGCAATTCCTGAGGCTCTGGGAGTCGTGTTTTGGAGACAGCAGTGCTGGCGTGGACAGGACAGGTCAGTCTCTGCAAATCTCGGTCTCCATCTCCATCCTGCCCTTCACTGTCCAGCGATGTCTGCTCCAGCAGCACCTCACGGAGCCCAGGTCCGGCCTGCCCTCACTGATGGGATGCCACAGTCACACAGGGAGGGAGGGGGAGCTGATTGATGCTGTGCCAGTCACAGGTATCGGTGCCACACTGGGCTGTGGGCTGGGAGACAAGAGAATGCATTCCAAGTACGTGAATTCTTGGAGTTTCTTCCTGTGAAATGTGATGGGAAGGAGCTTCTACCGACACCTGCAACGAGTGCATTCACCAAGGAACTGGGAATTACATAAATGTGCCTGTCAGTTTAAAGCCCTGCTACATTTCCTATCAGTGCTGCTGTTGGGTTGACAACTGCGAGTCTTTTCCCAGTGAAACCCCTCAGTTCTGCCTCGGCAGCTCCTGCCTTCTGCACCCACCAGCCCGGCGGGAGGAGCTGCCACCACCCCCTGTGGCAGGAAGCACCACGAGCGGGAGCCGCAAACTTCGGGCACTCAACAAGTCCTCTCCACGCACAATCAGGGCCAAAAGATCAATATTGACACTTTATACTACTTTCCTCGATTTGTTTTTTTGTTGATTGTCGGGGCAAAATTCCACTTTTCGGATATCTTGGAGTCTTGGCTAATAGAAACAAATAAAATGAAAGCTTCTGTCCACAATGGGCGAGGAGCATCCATTGTCGGCAGGCGCTAATCGGATTAAATTGGCTCCTGGCTCTATTGCTGGGGGATAACTCACTCCTAAGTTTTTCCCATCTCAAGGGGATGGGTCATTGTTGGTTTCTTGGGTTTTTTTTCCCTATTTAAAAGTGACGGATAGAAAGAAACCAGGAAAGGCTGGAGCTGACGGTGGTGCCGCTGCCCTGAGAACAAAGAGTGGAGCCCAAACGTGGTCTGTGGTCCACGCTGGCCCCCGCAAGCCCCTTCTCCTGGCTGGAGCTGCTCCGGCATCGCCGCCGCTCCCGTCTGGAAACGGCGTTTAAACCCAAAACGCAGCCGGGCAGGCAAAAACCTCCGGCTGTCCCCGGCGGGCACGCTCAGGTCGCTTCCCATTATCATTTTAATCCGAACCCCTGGCATCAGCCCCTCGGAAGCAGCAGCCACGTTCCTGCGAGCACCCGAAGAGACAGCCTTAAATAATGCCGCCTTCGGAGGGAGGCCCCGCGCACCGCCAGCTACATTTTGCCCAGAGTCTGATAATTTTCAAAGCTATTGGCAACCTGGGAATTTTCCTGCCTTATCACCAGGGCTCAGCTAACTTCACTAACACTAATCAGAGCTGGAATCATTCATTCAAGGATTGCATGATCATGTTTTTCTTTAGCAGTGACAGCTGCCTGAGCCGCATTAGCAATGCAGATGAGTCAGCCTAATAGGTTAATGCAGAACACGCGAAAATTAGGTTTAATCCCCAGTGAAATAATCTAACATTTTCACATTTCTTGATGTTGGGATAGAGACATTGGTGGTGACTCAATTAGGTGTAATGTAGATCAAAGCAAATTTACCTTCTGGCTGAACCTTCCCCATAGTTTAGATAGAAGAATATAAGGGTTCTTTGCTAATTGGCCAGTGGCTGTGGGGAAAATTATATGGAAAGCGTGCATAGCGCAGGAATTGCATTTTGGATTTGGACCTGGGCATGGCTGGGCTCTGCAAACACCCGGCACGGCACTGTGTGTGCAACCCCTGCCAGCCCACAGCTCCTTTCCATGCGGTGCTCACAAACGAACACATTTGGGGTGGGGTGGTTTTTTTAGCTTTATTTCCCCCCCCACCACTCCTTTTTAATGTCCCGTACTGCAATATCTCCACTGAGGTTTGAAAGACCTTGTATGATAAAAGGAGCATAAAGGAGAGAAAAAACCCCACCCACCAGCGCGCGCCTGTCTAATGTTTTCATTCCCGGGGAATAACATATCAAACAGCCATCGCTTTCAGTCATAAAGGGAGGGGAACAAAAAATTACATGCCCTCAGTTGCCAAATTATTTTTTGCCTTGACATCTTAATTCTTAATCCTTGTGTGTGGTCAAATCAGCCTACTATAGACAACCAATCAAGCAATTATTCCTAAATTATATTTGCCCAGCTCACATTGATTGGTTATTCTTTTCTTATTGGGTAAGCTCATTAATTCCGAGCAGCTTGCTTATTATGCTTTCCACATCATTTTCCTTCGGAGCCTATCTACTCACACCAGCCTGCTGATGTTTCAAGATGCCACGGAGAAAAAAAAGGCCGAGTGATCTATTGCATTGTCTCTTCCAGCAATTACAATTCACATTGCTGATTAACTTTGATGTGAAAACTAATGAGATAAGGCAAGTTATCAAGGCGGACCTGATCGTCATCTCATTTATAGAGCATTTGCCATCAGTGAATGACAAAAACTAATGAAGATGTATCTGACAGCAGGCTGAGCCGCGGCCGAATTTCGTTTCTCATCAGCAAGTGCTCTGCTTCGAACTCATCAGTCTATCTGAAACATGTGGAAATTAGCTTAATAATGAAAACACTTCATCCAAATAGACAAATGTTTACATTAAAATAGCTACATGATAAATAGATGTTAAAGATTTTATGCCTTCTTGAGTCTAAACAATGGAGCACAAAATATGTTCTCATATTCACTAAATCATGCCCATAAAGCTCCCCACGTGCTGCTGTACCTGCGGGTTCCCCTCTTTATGGCTCACAAGGATTCCCGGGCTGCAGCTCATCCCTTTGGAGCCGCGTGGTTCGGGCTGGAACTCCGAAACGCCTGTGCCGTAGCTGCTGCCAGGGAAAGGGGGATTGTCCCTGCTCAGATCCGGGGGCACAGAGCTCCCAAAAGCAGGTTTTTTAGCAGCGCCATAAGAGAAGCAGAAGTTGCTGCTGTACATTAACATTTACCCAATGCAGAAAAGAGATCCATTTAGCCCCAGACAAAATATAAAGTACAGACATAATTCATGTAAATACAGCAACATTTCTTGCCTGAGCCATCACCAAAAAGCCTCCTGTAATATCAGTCTAGTTTAGAAATGTTGTGATAAAAGGGAGGCGGGCAGAGCTGCTCCCATTTTTAATATTGTGGCTTTGGTATCTTTATTTATGAGAGACTATTTCATATTTGTCGGGCACTATTTCACATGCTTCTACTATGTCCAAACATATCCCCAAGATGGTTTTGTATCTGGAATAAAATATTCATTCATCACTGGGATCAAAGAATTTTCAATAAAAAAGACATGCATCTGCAAGGCAGAAGGGTGAAAATCTCACTTTAAAAATTATTCTAAAAACTGTGTACACTTCAATTAAAATAAAGAGTTGCAAAAGGTTCTTTTCTTTTACCATGATTTTTTCCTCTCTCTGAAAAATAACAATATATACGGACAGTCTATGGCACCGCATCCTCCAGGAAAAACACAAACCCCAACACACTATTCCCAATGCAAGAGGAACTTTAAAACTGATTTAAAAAAAAAATCCTTATCCGAGAGGACTAAAAAAAGAAATTAAGAGACTCTGCAGAAAAGCCACAGGAGTTCCTACGAATTATGTGCAGCGAGAGCTCCGTGCACACAGGTGGAAAAAGCTCAGCTGCCGACCAAGCCGGGACTGGAAGATCCGTGCGAGGGGATCGCGCCGGTGCTCCCTGTCCACCCTGCCAGGGGAGCATCCCTGCAGCCCCCCCAGCCAATTCCCATCCTCAGGCACTCACCACGTCCCCTTCCACGGCCGGGAGGATATTGGAGGTGCAGCCCGAGGTGCCCCGGCATTGTGAGGCACAGATTAGCCGGCACAAAGGGCCCGGGCCCGGGCAAGTTAAAAGAAAAGCCTGGTAGGAAGCGCCGGCAACAAATTACTACTTCAGCGCTGGATTAAATGTAAAAGCCCTTCACAGAGCTGCAGATAAATCCTGTATGTTAGAAGGAACCATAAAAGTACTTGTTCAAGAGCTACAGGCACAAGTGGAAAATTGACCCCCAATTTTTTATTTTTTTTTTTAATAGCTGAAGTTTATAAAATTTCTCCCGACACAGGGAAGGGTTCTGGTACCGCTGCCACACTCGGCAGTGCGACACTCCCGGGCTGGACAGTGCAAGCATTCCGTGAAATCCCAGCAAGGTTTGCTTGGTGGTTTGGGGGGCTTTTGCTTTGTGTGTTTTTCATTTGTTTGTTTGTTTAGGGCTTTGTTGGTTTTTTGGTTGGTTGGGTTTTATTTGTGGGGTTTTTTTGTTTCCCTTTTTTCCTCTTTCTTTTACCCAGCTATTGCAGCAGGATGGTTTCTCTTTCACCAGTCACAGTGGGAAGACATTGCTCCCATCCTTATTTTCCTTCTGCCCCAGAGCTGTAAGCACAGGTCCATCCCCACATTCCTCCCAAGGCTGCTCAGCACTGCCAGGAGACCCCCGGGAGCCGCAGGATGCTCTGAGTGGGCAGGGCGCTGCCTTGTCCCTTCGGTTCATAAAAACGCCTGTCACCTGGGCATGGTTTATCTTTCCTGCCTGCACATCCATTATTTTTAAATTTCTAAAGTACAAGCTTGGCCACGGCACTGGCTTTGCTGTATCTACGTGTGCCTGCACGGAGGGACGGACAGGGAAAGGAATGCTGCTCCTCCCTCCCCCTCCCCGGCCTTTATCCTGGTCGCCTATTTTAATAAATAATTATAGGCAGCTAAAGGATTTGTTCATTCCAAAAGGTCTCCCCTTCACATTTCTCAGAGGTTCAGCTCAAGGAGACACCATGATAATAAGGCTGACTCGGGATCCCTACTCCACAATGTCATTATGAGCTAGCATTTAAAACGAAAAAAATCTGTATATTATACCTAAAAGCATTACAAGGTTAGTGTCTAGGCTCAGGGAATATTTAATGCTGCTGGGAAAGCAGCACTGCTACTCCGAGGAGGAGGAAAACGGGGGACAAAACAAGAGAAAAATCCATTCTGAAACACAAGCTTAGAAAAAAGATGTTGGGAGCGAGCACAGAGATCATTTGCATTTCCAATGACTAGGACTAATCCTCTGCTTCCACGTTTATATTTTCTTATTACTTTTCCTAATTATCTTCTTTTCTTGCTCGTAGCTTTTTCTGCTCTCTCTGTTCCCAGCTCCCCAGCCCGTTGTTGTCTGTCTCAGGGCTGGATCACCAGGGGCTGGATCACCCTGTGCTGCCCAGGCCACACAGCCTGTAAACTGTGGGTGTTCCCCCCCTCATACACAGTGTGGGTGCCCTGCCAGGGGGCTTTGCTTTATTAGGGTCTGTTAAGAAATACTTGTGGGATCAAGAATGGATTTTTTTTTCCAGTCCCTGGGGGACGGTGAGGGCAGAGAGCAGTATGCCCCGTCCCTGGCGTGAGGCATCCCAGACTCAGGGATTTTGGGGACCACCCGCCCTTGTCACCCCCTGAAGCCACCGGGAGCTGCCCTGGGAACTGTGGGTGGCACCAGCTGACACTGGAAAACAAACCAGCCCCAACCCCCTCCTCAGAGAGGCAGCCACCCACCCAGCGTGGCTATTCCCGAAAACCTGTGCTTTATCGGCACTTTGCGACTTTCCCAACAAGGAGCGCGGTGTAATCTCCAAAGCCCTGTTCCAAAGGCACTTAGCTCCCAGTCACACATGAAACTGGAGCTGTATCTTACCCGTAATTCACAGTCTCTATCTCTGACAAGGAAATTACATGACTAAATGCCTGTTTGAGACCAGTGACTAAACTGCTCCTGCAATATTATCCTAAAATTTGTTAATAGCAGCTCTTTCACATAAATTAAATGATAATGAAAAAAACCCCCCTTTGAATTTATATATATTTCAGCAGAGAATAATGTTTTATTTAAAATAGTTACAGTGCGCCTTTTGATTTAGAGTTTAAAGTAAATAATATTTGTACATCTAAAACATACTCAAGACAAATGAAAAGCCTCTAGATGCTTTTGTATGAGATGCTGAAGAGCTCTACAAACTTAAAAGCACAACCTCAATTAAGCCCATCTTCATCTGGAAAAAAAATTAGCAACTGAAAGCTGAATATATTAGATAATGCACACTTGCAGGAGAGCATTCTCTTAGCAAAAAATTCTTGATAACCAACCTAAAGCTGGCCTTCGAGTTGCTCGATGCTAATTTTGTTTGAAACTGTTTAACTAACTATGAATAGATATCCATATTCAACAAAGACATAATTAATGGCAACCTTTTCTTCTGCTTAGAAGACATCATAACAAGCAGAAAAGTACAAAAAGATTTTTATAGTAACTAATTTAAGGACAAAGGGTTGACCTCTAGCATTTCATTAAATAAACGGAGCGAATGAAAGAAGAGTGACAGTATTCATCCTTGTTCAATTCAAGCAGCCAATTTCAAAATGCAAATCATAATCTGCAGATGTTGGAGCCTGATATATTTTTTTAAAATATCATTTGTTCAATTTAAGAACATCAGACATTTGAATTTTAAATAAAAAAGAAAAAAAACAACAAAACCAATTCCCAGCTCCAGGTTTAGGCGCAGCGTGACTGTGTGCGCAGTGCTGGGGCTCCCCTCCCTCCCCACTGCCCCAACCATTCATTTTATACATTATTCCCAAAACCTTTTAATGGAGAAGTTCTGCTAAGCTGCACATTATTTCTGATTAGCACAGCTGGTCAGTGCTGCTGCCTTTCCAGCCCGGGGATGATGGAGGAGAACAGCCTGTGCTGAGCCCAGCGAGCTGCTCCATCCTCCCTTCCCACCCATGGATACCCAGCATCCATGGAGACCCAGCATCCATGGAGACCAGCACCTGTGGAGAGCAGCACCCATGACCAGACCGTACACCCCATCCCGAGGGGCTGGTGGTGATGCATGCTGCCCCCAGATGTTCTGTGACGGAGCTGCTCTGTCCACGGGGAAGAGCATCCTGGCTCTGGTCCCCAGGGCAGCACGAGCCCAGGGCCCTGCCTGGGGAGGGAGGTGGTGGTGGTGACAAAAATGGGAGGTGAACTGACTGTGAATTTGGGAACACAACCCCAAACCTCCACAGGCGGGTTTTATTCTGGGTGCCAAGGGACAAGGCGCAGTGGGAAAGGAGGAGATTTTGGCTGGGCCATGGGAGATCTGCAATCTTTTGCCATGGGAGGAATGAAATCTCAGTCTATCCTGACACTTAGCACACCCCTGTTCCACAGGGATCTGGGGATGCCAAACACGTGCCGAGGCACGGGAGAGCCTGGGGAAGCATCTCCAGGTCAGTGGATATTACACACTTTGCTGACTATGGATCCACAGCTTGGTGTCTCTTACATCTATTGAGGGGTTCCACCTTCATTCCCTCTAGTGTTCTTTCAGCCTTTCTCCCCTAAGCTATGGAAGCCCAGGAGTGATGCCAAAAGACACTTTCAGAATGCCCCAGGAAGCTGGAGGCTGACACAATGGCAGCACGAGTTCCTTCCTTCTCCCACTCCTACCCCAACTCCAACAGCTGTTTCCAGGCTTACAGAGGATAACCCACAGGGCATGGCACCACCAAACCTGCAAGCATACGGGATTTCTCTGAGGAAATGGCTTTAAGGTGTCAGGAAGTGTTTTGGGGCCATTTAAATACCCAGAAGTTTCTGGCTTCACTGAACTCAACCGTAGGGTACAGTAGACCAACACTGACCTCTCCTCTGTGAGCAATTCCCCTCCTTCTCTAATAAAGGGAAAATATCCCAGGTTCCCACCACACAGCCCTTAGTTACTGCTGAGTTACAGTGAAGAACAACCTCTGTAAAGGCATGTATATTAATTACACTGCTGCTGATTAGGACTTGTCAGAGACTCAGGGTACAGAGAGAGGGAGCCCAGGAGCATCCCTGAGGAGAGGGGAGAGGAGCATTCACCGTGGCCTCGCCCCGAGCAGAGCAGAGCCCCTTCTGAGAGCCAAACTGCAATTTTCCTCCAAGCCCTTCCCAAGGCACCGCTGGGGAGCAGCCAGCGCTGGGCACGGGCAGCAGGAAGGGCCAGGGCCTTGCCAAGCACCCGCAACCCTCCTACACAAACAGAGCCTGCAGCTGTCGCGGGGCAAAATAAATGACTTCCGGAGGGTACGGAGAATAAATGACTCCATTCAGGCACAAGTGAAGGGGACATTGTTTTCCTCCTCGAGAAAAAAAGAAAAAGCCCTCCCCAACAACCTATATATTAAGGTATCAATGAACAACAAATTCATTCAGTTATGACACAGGAAATCTAAAGCAGAATGGGCTGCAAAACAAACTCGATTTATCTTCGCCACACATGCAAAAGGAAAAAATGCCTCTTGTTGGCTGTTGTGCTCAGGGCTGGGGCTCACACGCCTCTTGAGCAGCGCTCGGGATTCGAGCCACACATGGAGAGTTTTCTGCCCATGCTTTAGCGGTGGATGCGAACTTCTGAGATTAAGATTGTTTCCTTAGGTTTATCCTCTTCAGGGACAACGTGTGCACAACACGCCTTTGGAGCATATTTAAAGTCAGGCTGCAGATGCACATAATCTCCGTCTTCCTGCATCACAAACAGGAGATGTGAAGGTTTGGGTTTTTTTTCTAAAAGGGAGAGGAATTACTCATTCAAAGAGAAACCAAGCCTCTAGTTTTCACTTTGTCAGCCTTCATTTTTATATTAAAAAGGAAAAGAAGAGGCAAAAAATGGAAGTGCAGGCTCAAATCAGACCCTATTTTTCAAAACAAGGCAGTAGCTCCATCCTGTGCCACCATCTACCAGCAGCCCTGAGTCCACCCAGGGGACCCCATCTGCCCCAGCACACATTTGGGCACATGCTGAGCCTGAGGGGACACAGCACCCCTGGACCTGATCCTGGGAAGGACAGAGGGCCAGTGCCCTCCTGCCCTCCCACACGGCCCCTCAGCACTGCCATGGACCTGCCTCCTTGAGCTCACTCTCCTCTGCTGCTCAGCACTACAAACACAAAGCGTGCCTGAGAAACAAAGCCCATCTTCCTCTTATTTCCAAAATATTTATACTGAGTTGTTTTCCCCAAGTAACATTAAAAAGATCTCTTAAAAATGAGTGTAACGGGTCAATCCTGCTATAGAAATGGAATTGGTACCCAGCTGCAAGGAGTGCTCGGCGTGCAGGGGAATAATCCAAAAGGTTTTAATTAGGGAAAGCAGCAATAAATGAAAGAATATGAGCTTGGATGAGAACACTTGAACACAAAAATAACTGGGAAAGATGAGACACGTTTATGCTTGGAGGGCAGATCTCCATCCAGGAAGGGCAGACAGGAGCATGCTGTGCCCTGCCCTGCAGCCCCAGAAGAAGGCAGGACACATTCCCAGTGCCAGCGTGCCCCCCCCAAGATCCAAGGGGCTCCCCGGGAGCAGCAGCCCAGGCGCTGCAGGGTGCATTAATGCGGAGCACATCCCTGACCCTGTGTGTGGAGCCAGGAGCCCACCCCTTCCGTCAGCTGGTGACTTCCTCAGCGTCCCCGACAGCTGCACGTCTGGCTGTGGCACCCCAAGACGCCTCGTCCTGCCCGGATTTCTTGGGCCCGCCAGCTCCAGAGGGGTCCCCACAAAGGCAGGATGCGGCCGGGCGCGGGGGGCCGGGACAGGCAACGCTGTCCTTCCCAGCCACTCCTTGGAACCCAAGTCACGCTCCCGCAACAACAGCTCCTCTGTGCCTGTTTGAACTGTCCCTCCCAATTAGCAGTAATAAGTGACTCTGTAAAGATGAGCAAACACAGCGCATTCATTAGCCCGGGCAGCCCCCTCCTTCCCTGCCGGCAGCCCCAGGAGATCCCCAGGGCCCCGCTCCCGAGGATGCCGAGCGCATCTCTCCCAGCCTCAACAAGCACTGGCAAAAGGCAAATTAATGACAAGTCGCTCCAAGAGTTTGCCTGAAATTATTTTATTCTGCCCAAGAATTGATTACTCCCGGCCTGGAAATATGTCCAAATCAATACGCTAAAAGCTCAGGGCAAAAAAGACATGCCCGAGCCCCATTTATTTAATCCACTTTTTTGAGGGATGGCACATAATTTACTGGGTAGGAATTGCTAAACCTTTCCAGAGCAAGGAGTAATGAAAAGCCATGGGAAAGCGGTGCCTCCATCCATCTCCCAGGCAAGCTGCGGGTCCCTGCGCCCGCCGGTGACAAACTTGGTGGCAGCCAAGACCCCCCAAAGTACCAGGATGTGCCTCTGGCCATCCTTGCCAAGCAGACAGATACAGAAATGAAGCATGTGGTTCAACCAAGGAAACAACTTCAAACCTCCCCATTAGATGAATCTTCTTAAAACGAAACCAAAAGCCCTCCCAAAAGGATGGCTACTACCCAGGTGGCATCCCCTGTTTGCTCATATTTCTGCATTCTGGTCCATTTCCTACAGGTAACTTGGCCCGCAGACAAATACCCACTCCAGGCTACCAAAGCACAAAATAAATATCCAAAACCCGCCTAGAAACAGCCTCATGTGCTGGTTTTGGCTGCAAAGACTAGGAAAAAGAACAACCCTGCAACTGCTGAACATGAAGGTGGGGCAGACATCCCACACATGCTCAAGGTAACTCCCACCAGGCACTCAAAACCTGCAGTACCTTTTCAGGAAAGCAGGTGCACATCCCAGCATTGAAGTGATGAGAAATGTCTGCCTGGAGAGCCCCAGGGCCCCACGACAGCTGAAACCAGGCTGAAAGAGACACTGGTTCAGGGGTGAGCTGAAAGTGATGCTGAATGTACACAGCAAACACTGAAATTGTTTGAGCAACATTTGTGGCTTGGCCTCAGCATTGGCAGAAAAATACCTGCATTACCCAAAGTACCTGGATTCAGCTCCCTGAAGTAAATGGCATGAGGGACACTGTGCAAGACAAGGACAAGTCACATTACTGGGGAATGAGACCCTGGTCTGGAGGAAATGTCAGCACCATGTGCTGCTTTCCACAGCAAGCGCTCCAGACGCACCTCGCGGATGACACACGCCTGCCACGTGCCCCATTTGCGAATCCTCTGCATGCTCCACAGGGTCCTGGATTTTCCAGGGCATTAAACCCTATCCCCCCTCAAAAAGCTTCATGGCAGCTGTCATCTTGCTTGCGGGGGGCGGACGGGTGGGCTCCTCTCCGGAGACCATCAGTGTCACTCCCGAGCCGGTGGTGGGTGAAGGACAAGGTGGCCCTGCCGGCCCTGGGAGCTGCCAGCCTGTGCCGGGGGGGTGTCACTGCTCCCCGAGAAGAGCTGTGGGAGCAGCACCTGTCCCTGAGGTGCAGGGGTACGGCAGCACACCTGTATGGCCCCTCTTGTGGCTTCCCATGGAAGATTCAAGGCAAGGACACTTCTGATCGCGTTAAAATGGGGGAACTCGAACCTTTCTACTCACCGTGATCCCCTCAAGAGAACATCTTTATGTGAAATAGAGACATAAAGCAGCAAAACTGCAGAAATCAAAAGCTGGGGCTGGCTGGCTACGCCTTGGGCAAATCCCTTCCCGCCTGGGCTGCTCCACACAGCTCTGAGGGCATCGTGTCCCGAAGCCTGGGCAGCCTTGGGCTGGAAGAGAATTCCCACTGGCCCCATCTCTTAGGTGAGAGATGCCAGAGCAGGAGAGGGAGCCTGAGAGCAAAATACAACAGGGCTGGAAGCAAGCTTTCCTCCTGCGAGTCCGGTGTGGGAAAGCAGCAGGCTTCCATCCAGAGAGGCTGTCTGTGCATGTCTGTGGCATGTCCAGCCCTGCCACTGAAGCCCCCTTAGCCCAGGCCATGGACAAGGGCTCCCGGCCAGGTGGCCCACACCCTCCTTCAGCTGCACTTGGCTCTGCTTGCAGGGGTTTTTTCTAGACTGGGACGCTGCTTCTCTCCCATTCAGAATGGGAACACCCATGAAAAGGAGTCATTCACAATAAACTTGTGAGTGTTGGGTAGGAAGAAAACCCACTCAGCCCAGGAAACAACATCGCCTTTATTTTTCGGTGCTGCCGCCTGAGCCTGCTGGACCCTCGGTGGGTGAGGCAGCGAGGGCTGAGGGGCTCAGCACAGCCCCCTGCAGCCCCTGCCCTGCACAGCTCCCCAGGCACAGCCTCATGGAGCATGGCAGGGACCAGCAGCATCCAGGGATACATGGTGAGGCCCCCATTCCTTCACTCACCTCCCTTACATCCTAACAGGCACAAATCCCCACATGTGGCAGCAGTGTAAACGAGTTTTATTACTCAATAAAATATTTGAAGCAAAATAAATGGTTTTGTCAAACACTATATCTGCTCAAATAATAATGCACCAGCTTACAAAGAAAAACAACCGACATTCATATTCTATGGCAAAGGTTTATTTCCCCTCCCGGAGGAGAGGGGAACAGGCATTTCGATTCGGAATTCAGATACTGTATGGGAATACAGTAACTATAGTTCTCGGAGGGTTTGTGCAAATGCCAGCAAAACAAACCCCAAATCAAATTTATTAGCTGGTGGAGATCTCTAACAATCTTACACAGTGACTGATGAAGCCATCGGGGAATTCCTTTCAACATTAAGTGATTTAAAGCCCCTACAGAAACTTCCTTGTCTGTTCCAAGACAGAAGGAGTTCCTCGGTATCCAGCACTGCTCCAACAGCAGCGCTGGGCTCTGTGTTATTGCCAATGTGTGTTTCCTTTCATCTGGAAAGCTTACCAGGAATCGTAACACTCCTAGCCCTGCAGAGAACTATAAAAGGAGGAAGTGCAAATTAATTAAGAACCACAGACTCTGTTTTTAAAGGGACTGTATGCATTTTGATGGTAAGGTTGAGATGCTCACTCTGCCCTGGGTGTGCTTCCACAAAACAGCCCGGGTCTCACTCCCCGACATGGATCAGCCACTGAACACCCACAATCTGCTCGGCACGGGGCAGAACCACAGGGTCGGACACAGACAACTCCCACCAAAAGGCCCTGGTGCCAGAATGGGGCTGCTGTGGTCATGCTGTGGCAGTGCCAAGCTGCCCTCCTGGGAAAGCAACAGCGACAGCAGCCCCGCTCCTGCCATGGGATGGGAGAGGTCCTTCCTCGGGATGCACGGGGCAGGAAGGTGAGGGCACAGCCAGTGCTCTGGAGCATCCACACTGCCCAGCCCAGGCCAGCTCCCTCAGAACCATTTTAAAAAGCAAACTCAGAAACACACAAACCTAATTGCCTGGTATTTTATCATGCACACTCATAACTGGGTCATTTGCATTTCAGCTGCTAAAATATGAGGGGGATGTTATTTAATCAATCATCACAGCTTACAAAGTCCTAAGTGAGAGAAGAGTTTTTGATTGTCTCTGCTTGTATCTAAACATCTCACAAACCCGCCAGCCAGTTCTTCATTTCAATTAGGGCAATGCTGATCGTTAGCTAACTAATAAGGACCAATTTTCTGTCACAACTATTTCCTAATTAAATTCAAAACAGAGATTTCTAACCCAGATGGTCAGTGATGCTACAGATTTGTTTAAATTTGGTATCACAGTAACAAACTACTAATTAGGGTTTGTAAATACACCAATTCCCTTATGACTTAGTTGTTAGTAATGCATACAACCGGTTTATTAAAGCACTAATTGTGTCTGGCTTTACTCAGGCCTAACACATAATCCACTTATCACATACTGGTACCAACTCATTTTGAAGGGATTATGAATGAAATCATAAATAAGGTCTCGCATCCAGTTCCCAGTATGGTTAATAAAGGTTTGGTGTCATATTTAGATGATTTTCTCCCTCTGATGGAGAGCAGCCCCACAGTGACATTGGTGCTCCATTCTCCAAGGGGTGTTTAAAGAAAGTTCTGGATGCCACCCCCATGCCCAAAAAGGGGTTTCCCCCCAAGTTGTGCTGGCCAGCAAATCATCCCAGCAGGCAAACTCCTCCAGAGGAGCCCCAGCCTTTCCCAGAGAAAGCATGGAATTGTTTATTTCCCACTGGACTCAGCTCAGCCCCTCCATGGGGCTGGGGCTGGCACAGGGGGCTCACAAGACCCCCAGCACTTTGCCTGGAGACCCTCACAAACCCTGACCACCTTCTTGTGGAGGGATGGACAAGTCCTCCCAGTGCCACCAAACCTGGATTCCCTCTCTCCCATGCAGAGGGACAGCCCTCCCCAAAAGATCCTGGTTTTTGTGGGAACCTTTGTTCCGAGCAGCCCAACCAAGCAATACCCCGTGGGCCCAACACCCCTGGGCTTCATCAAGTGCACATAAAATGGGAAATAAATGATAGATAACTGTGAATTGCAAGGTTATGTAAACATGGAGGGGGGTTTAGAAGAATCCTATTAAACCACAAAAGAAAAGCATGGATGGTTTATCACATCACTAAGACCCAAGAATGCATTAATAAATAGAAGAATAGATAACGAACTGTGGAGTACAAGGCTAAACTATCCGCTATTGTGAGGATCCTGTGACAGTAGAAACAATGCAGGGGAAGAAAAAGCTTTGTTGGTCTGTCAGCAGAACCTTGTAGTGTATCTTTTATGGCCTATTTTTAATGAATTCACAGCACCTATATGTTATTCTCTGCCCAAATCCCTCATTTTCCTCCCTCTTGAATGCAAATTCCCATGCTGCACTCTGCCTTCACCATGACGTCCCCTGTTAAACTCGGGGTTTATGTGTGTTTCAATGGCCTTTCAGCCACAGCGAGAACAGGTTTCTGCCTTCATATTTCCAAAGGGTTTCCAGGATGGTTACAAAAGTGGGGCTTAATGCAAAGCAGGAGTACCTCTGAGCCCTGTTGCATCCTTTGCTTCTTCTGTGACAGGACGGTGAATGCCCAGACAGATCTAATTCAGCCCACGGTGGCGATGCCCAGACGTGCCTGCAAGATGAAAAAAACACATGAAAGCTGCTGCTCCTCTTGCTGTTTTCCAGCCCTCTGCAAATAATACTGAGAATTGTTGGAGGGGACTTAATATTAATCCAAGAGATAGTACCCTCTTTGTAGACACTACTGAGACTCACTAACACTTTATTTTCATTGCACTGAGGGGTTTTTATCATTAAATAGGGACCCAGGATGCCTTTACTGTAGATTACTTTTATTTTTACTGCAGCATCGTTAGGTACGGAGGACTAAGGAGACAGAGGTGACCGGGACATACTCAGTCGCAGTAAAACCCTTTGGTCCTGCCTCCACTGGAATCTGAAATTCCAATGCATTTCCACGTAAACAACCCCAAAGACTGTTTGCTGCCGTGCTGGCAGCTCCCTGTGCTCACAGCTGGACTGGCATCTTGCAGGAGCACAGGCTCAACAAGGCTGTTGGAGGCAGAAGAGGGTCCGTGTTTAAGACAGGACAACTGGGCACAGCAAGAGGAACACCTAAAAATTCCAAGTTCTTTGGCTGGCAAAGCCCACCCAAAGCACAGCCCTCAATGAGCCTGCACTGGGCCCAGTTTGAGGCTCACACTGGGAACTATGAACTCCGTACTCTTCATGTCTCAGGAGGATGTTGCAGGCAGCAGGGAGAAGCCAGACAGCTGTTGGATTGTTCCTCACACTCTAAAAAGGGAGTTAAAGAGACCTGACTGAACCCCAAGTAGCAGCCAGGAATCTGGATTTGCCTTTTTATGGACTATCCACACTGGAGCTCCCAGCAGCTTTGAGTGCCTGTCCACCACATGTATCCCTGGGTGCTCATGAGGTGTCCTGCAGGATGGCCACTCTGGAGGGTCCCTGTCCCCAGGGACAGGACAGGGGGACACTCTGCCTCTCCTTCCCAGGTGCCAGAGGTGAGACAGAGGCTGGCAGGGAGGCTGTCCTCCCTCCCCTCAGCCTGGAGCTTTTCTCCTGACCATGGAGGAGCAGGGAGCAGGCGGCTGCTCTCCTGGGAACACACTTCAGGAGGGTGAGGAGAACAGCCGAGTGCTCAACAGGCTCTGGAAATAAGTGGAAGTCAAATAAGTTTGCCACTCTTTGTCCCCCTTTCAATATCTAGCTTTGATCAAAATCCTTGGATACTCAAGTGGTTGTTGACTTAATGTAGTAATGAGACATAGCCTTAAGTGAGGCCATTTCCGTGCCCATTCAGCCTCTCCAAGAGCAAGGGATGCAGGAGGAAAAGCCTCTCATGGTCTCTGGGAGCCACAGCAGAGCCTGGAGCAGAGGCCTGGCTCCAACTCTCAGGAGATGCAGCAGGAGGGTCTGGTGGCCACAGCTACACAAGGCACACTTAACATCCTTCTTATGCGATAGATCCTGTCTAGGACAGTGCTGGGTGACACCAAGAAATCAACTAAAACCGCTTCCTCTGAAAGCTGCACCACATGCTTGTCCCCAGAGCCCCCTTAGGGATGGGCTGGGAGGAACCTGGGACAATGTCACAGCTTTGTCTTGGGCAGATGATGGGGGATGCGTGCTCTGGGCCAGGGGAGCAGTGCCTGGCCAGCAGCACAGCCCTTCTGTGACTCTCTGGGCAGGCTGTGGACCTGAGCAAGGCAGGAGGGAGGGGATGGTCCAGGAGCCTGCATAAAAACAGCAAGCCTCGAGAAAAGTAAAAATTCTCCAAGTGACGGGGAGCAGCTCAGCCAATTAGGATTTTAATTCCCCTTGTTATGCACAGTCAGTCAATAAATTCTGCACCAAGCAGCTGCTCTAATTCTTAAGCCCATTAAGCCCTACATGTGATAGGCAGGCGGGAGGGGCTGCCGGGGGGCACAGACGGCGCTCCTCAAGATATGAAACATTTCCTCTTGTGCATCTGGGTCACCCCACCCAGCCCACTCCGAACGGGGATTTTATGAGGGCAGCAAATAAGAATTTATATAAATATCCTGCCAGAGACACACACCCCACAGATGGAGAGAATAAAGAGGGGACTGGATGAGATGCACCAAGGGATTGCTGGTGCTGTGACAGAGCAGGAGAGCAGAGCCAGAGGGGAGAGTTTGGGATGGAGCAATAGGATTTTGGTGTCTGAAGTGGAGGGAGAGAATCCCAAAGAACTGGACAGGCAGCCAAGACTGAAGAAAAGCAAGATGGGAGGTGTAGGGAGGAAGAAAACTCATGGAGCAGTACAGAAAGAGGGCTGGCTCCGACACAGGAAGGGACCAGGAGCTACAACAGCGATTCCTGGAGTGAAGGGGCAGATGGCTGTAGCAGAGCTATCCCAGAGATGAAAGGCAGCAGAGAAAAGGGAATATACTGGGAGTGGAAAAGCATTCAGCAGCCAAAAGGGTTTTGCTTGTTAATTGGCAACCAGCTAACACCTTAATTACAAAGTTGCTTCATGGTCGAGAAATACACTGGCAGTAGAGCCATTTGCATTCCTCCAGGGATGCTCTCCCTGCTGAACAGACCCTGCTCCAGAACCGCTGCCTCTGCCCACTGACACTCAGCACCCTGAGTGCCCCAAGCCTTGGGAGTCATGGTGAAACACAGACAGGACAGCAGCCACATCCACACCAACCTCACAGGCAGCCTGAGCTGAGACTTCTCCTCTGCCATGCCCCAGATTAAGCCACGGCCATCAAAAGCCTTCCCCAAACCTCAGCTTTAGTGAAATGGGGTTACCATGCTAGCCTGTCACCCCTCACACACTCCTGGGTACAGAACCCCGACCACAGGCACTCAGGCAGCCCAGCTTCTGGCAGGGCTTCAACAACAACATCAGATTATTACACAGCAAGAAACATGCCTGCCAAACCATTTGTCGACTACTCGTGACCCTTGGAGGCATCTCCACACTCAGCACTTGTTGACAGGAATGGGGACCTTAACATTTTCAGAGTTTGGACCTGCTTTCTGGTGTTAAAAATCACCCCAGCTTTAGTTGAGTCCTTATTAATCTCAGATTACCGTGAAAGATTAATTGCAGGACATGGGCACCCAGATAAAATTTATTTTTTTCATCCCTTAGATACAAATATGAAAATAAGATACCCACTGCAAATTGCATTCCCAGTGCACAGCAGGGAAATATGGGCCCCCTCTCCCTGTCAGCTCCACAAGGCACTGGAGGAGTGAGCAGTGACAAGCCCTTAAGCTTTGGTCAAGGCAAGGGCCATAAATGAAAGTTTGCTCAGTTCTGTGAACATACCGGCTGCAAAGAGGCTGTTCCTATAATCCTATCCAGCCTCAAAATGTAATTTCCTCACTTGGAAGGCTGGCTGGAGCTGCTATTCATGTCTCAGCCCCAGCCAAAGCCCAATCTCTCTCCAAAGGCTGTTTCTAGACTGGGAGCCAAACACGGGTTTTATTGTCGGGAATCAAATGGAGCCATCGGCGTGTGCTGGAAGTTGTGGCACTCAAAGCCTGCCGGCAGTGCTGTGCTATCTCCTGCCCGGCACACGGCTCCTGAGGGGCAGGAACACCGTGCTGGCTGGGATCACAGTGCCAGGCTGGAGGCTGGGAGCCCAGCCCAGCCCCTGAGAAGCCCCCAGAGCTCCCCGCTGCAGATCAAGCACAGCCCTCTCCGCTCCCCAAACCTGCCAACAGGCGAGGGGACACGTGGCAAAGCTCCAGACATCTGCTGGACAACCTCTATCAGCAGTGCCAGCCATTGATCTCAAATGAAAGAATATTTCGCTTCCCCTGAACTTCCCAGCAGATGGAAAGTTGGTGCACTTTGGTTTTGAGTCAAAAACTACTTCTAGCAGCAGACTCCCTGAAGCCCTTGAGTTTTAGGAAAGCTGAAAAATCCCTTAATTTCACTGCTTAAGAACAAGACTCCGAAGGGGACCCGACCTTCTGCTTTGCTTTCCACCCAGAGGCACCATGGAAAGCTACTGGCAGGGTGGGAGCAGGGGTGGACCCACATCCCAGCAAACCAGCAGTTTAGTGTAGAGGCAGCAAAACACCCTGCTGAGGATGCTAACAGGGACATGTAAATTAGCACCAGGGTTGCTGTCTTGGGAAATCAGAATTTCTCCACCAGTGTGGAGGCATTAAATCAATGTCAGCAGCCAGGCCCAGGAAAGCAACCCCCCAATCCACTCCAGCCAAAGGGGAGCAGCTGCCCAGACAGCTCTGAGCTCCAGGGATCCTACCAACGTCAGGGTGAGCTCCAGCTTCTGCCCCTGGTACCTGCCCCACACAGACAGATCTCTGCATATTCACTGCAACTGCTGCAAGCAGCACACGCTTGGTAACGATGACACAGATCAGTGGCTGCTTCCAGTAAATTAATTAGAAATGGCATCACTGTAATGTGATTAGTTGCCATCCCTCCACCTCGTAGATTGAGACAGATTTTGTTCCCAGCTCGTGTTTCAAACACCACTAGAAGCCCACTCGAGCAAGCCCATCCAGAAAGGGGGACCTGCAGTGCTGGGCACACGCTCAGGGCTCGGAGAAAGTGGTTTTAAAACCTTCACAGCTTGTCAAGGCCAGTTTATTCAAGGTAATTAATCTGTCATTTTAAGAGCATTATGTATTTCCTCCACAAGTCAGCTGATGCTCCTGCAGAGATGTCTCAGTGCTGCTGGCCCCAAGAACACGAGGCTCAGGGATCAGCCTTTCCACCCCCAGACCATGGGCATCGGCTGGAAATTCATCATTATACGGACTGGCTTCTTTCTCTTGCCTTCTGGGGTTTGAACTCCATTTCCTCTCAGCTGTGAGCACCAGGAATTAAGTGCAAGTTTGAATTCCAGACAAAGATCACTGGACACTCCAAATCCAAGGAACACGCCTCAAGGTCCTGTGGCTGCAGCGACAGGAGCCAATATTCCAGGTCTGGAACTGCCATAACTGCAACCCTCCCCATGCCACCTGTGGCAGGGACAGAAATGTGAGCACAGAAATCCTTCTATCACTTTATTAGTGATTACCCAAGTTACTGGTTTAACAGGGAACAGGCAGCAAGCCCTGCCGAGGACAGTTCAGACAGTCCATGCACTCCCAGTACAGTCTCCGGGCAGTGTTACATCCTTGGCTAAGATAAACCAAATGGAGATCAGAAAGAACAATAGTCTATAATCAAGCATATCTGCATAATAGTTTTCCTGAAGGATGTTTGTGCAGGTGAGTGAGGAGTAAAGCATTGTTTCATCAAATGGTAATTTCCTTGTATCTCAGAGAATGAATCCCATTCGCTCACCAGAGCATAATTGAATTAAAAGGGAGAATCCTACATGAAGGAATGAAATCTATTGGTTTGACTGGGATGCTGCAAACCACAGCAAGCAAGAAAATGGCATTTGGTCCTGACATTATGATTTATTTCCTACTCAGTATCTTGTAATTCCTACAAGATAAGTCAAGACGAGAAATTATCATGTGTACATGGGGGTTGTGCCTGATCCTCTTTACTCTCCCTTCCCAACTGCAGGACTGCATGTTTCAGCCTTATCTTTGAAGAGGCCAGTAAAATAAGTGGTAATATTGTCACAGAGGCAAAGCAACTCTTGCTCTGCACCCAAGGCGAGCTCAGGCAGTGTAAAGCCCACCCCGTGAATGGTGCTGGGGAGAAGCCCTGCACAGTATTCCCAGGAATACTCGACTTCCTCCAGAGAGATTTTTGAGTTAATTCACCTTCCTCATCCCGATTTTCTTTAAGGGTCTTAAAATCTCCCTCTTCTCGCCATCGGGGAACACCTTTTCCTCTCCAGGCCCTTACTCACACTCTGAATTCCCAAGCACAGGTAAACAGATATTCATCCTAGCCTGTAAGCAGGCAAGGAAGGCTAAATAAAGCATCTGTAGCACTGCTGGATGGCATTAAAATTCTCTGCAATTGGATCAGAAAGCTGTCTGGCCAAAAATAAATGTTATTTGAATTTATAATGCTTTTATTTCATGCAGTTTACCCCTTTACAGCTCCTCCCTACAACATCTCTCTCATCAAAATGTCTCCACTGCAAGTAAGTTTCTTCTCATTGCCTCAGACTTTCCAGAAGGGTGGTGTGTCCACACAAACTTCACCCCTTGGTGAAGGCTGTTTGCTCCTAAGTGCCCTGACAAATTTATTAATGATGCTTCAGCTGTGCTGAGGGTGGGCAGACCGGCTGGGGATGCTGCAGCAGAGGACAAGGCACCCCAGCACAGGACAAGGATCCCAATACAAACAGGAGGAAAGGCTGTTTGAGAATCGCCTTGTGCTTCACACTTCCCCTGTTACATGCCCATGGCTGTGTGAAGCACTGCCAGGAGGTCGGGCAGTGAACTCCAGACGTGGGAGACGTGGCCACTCTGAGCCACTTCAAGTTTTACTCCTGAAGCAAAAGTTAATCTGAATTTGAGAACAAAAGCATTGCTGTTTGTCCTTGCACGCCAAGGATTACGAGTATTGAAAGGGTTCCCTATTATCGGCTTGTCACTGTCTCGGCTTTAATCTCCTGCTCTCCTCTGCTCCCTGTCTCCCTCCCACTGGCTCCCACTGCCCTGGGATGCTCAGCCGGGACAGCGGGATGCTCTGGGCAAGCCCTGCTGGGCAGCTGCTGATCTGTTCAGCTCCCTGACAAGACCATCACCTCCTGCCAGAGGACCAACACCCACCAAAAATAGTTCAAGCACCCAAACCCTTTTACTAACCAGTTTTTGACACACATGGCCTCTGCAGCCCCAGCAGATGCAAGCGCTGCAGCTCTGATGTGTTATATTTCCAAACACCTTTCCAGAACTCAGGTTCCCCTTTCCACAGAACTTACTAAATTCATGCCAGCAGAATAAGGCAAAACCCATGAACAGCCAATTTTAAGTCAGGCTGAGTGTTTCGGGAGCTGGGGCACCGATGTCACACACACTAACAGCTGGTGACAGCCCCGCGCTGTCACATTAGTCAGCGCTGCAGCAGACGAGCATTATTTGCCCATCAGCCCTGAAAGCCATCGCCATGACCTGGGAAAGAGACAGGAGACATGGAACACACGGCTTGGATGGAGTCACGTCGAGCATCGTTATCGGAGTGAAAAACAGCTCGTTTCTAAAGCCTTCAGCAGAGGAATTCAGTGTTATCTCCTGCCTGGCACAAGGAAATCTTAGTGCAGCCATTATCTGAGAGCAAACTGATTCCGTAGTTTGCAAAATTAATAGTATTTAGCCCGCTAGTTTCCGTAGTAACCAGCCCGCCATCCCTCCCTGCCTGCCCGCGACAAGGTCCCTGAAGCATTTCTCATAGTACTTATCCATTTTCTTGCTCTCACCTCGCTCTCACCTTTACTTTCAGCGCAGAACGCAACACAATCCACCGCCACTAAAGACTAGGCTGAGAGTCAGATTAAAATTATCCCTGTTTGCCCTGACCTCTTTTCTCTGCAGGTGAGAGTGTCCCCATTCAGCAGCTAAATGAAGCAGAAATGATGGAGTGTTTGTTTTCCCTGACTTTTCCTCAGCTTGCCAGTAAATTTACAGCCACGAATATGAAGTGTTAATTTAATGTTCCCACTGAGCATCTCATTGTCAACAAAGGCTTCAAACCCTACGAGAGGAAAAGGTTAGCTCATGCAGAAAATGACCCTTATGGCTTGATTGTCTTCTGGTCCAGACTCTCCGCGAGCAGAAAGCGAAGGGCTTTGACTCCCAGCTTAATGCATTTGATGGCGATAAATGGGAGCTCTCTACCTCAGTGCAGGCAGAGAATCACCTGTAATGCTCACTTGTTTGTCCGTGCAATCTCCGCAGCCCAAACGGGAAGCGGCCTCGTCGCGCTCCCCCAACTAATTTGACAGCACCGAAAAGTTAAACCCTTCATTATCCCCAACTCCAGCGGAAGGGGCTTGCTGGCTGGAGATTACAACAGGACATTAGGGGTGGCATGAACCATGAAATTGCTTTCTTCACCTGGTGCTTCAAAACTTTAAGGCCTTGGCTCTGGTGGTGCACAAAAAAAAAAAAAAAAAGTTCTCCCAGGGAGAAGTCACAGAAGGAAGAAGAAAAAAATTAAGGTTTAAATAATCAAAAGCCTCTTTGGGCTTTTTGTGGAGGAATTATACATGCAGAAGGCCTCATTCCCAGCACGTTTAGTTACTTTATCTGGCTAAAAGAGCTTATTACTTGCTGTAAGTAACATTTACAGAACTAATTTACAGACCAACCGGAGCATGAGTGAGAGCCACCGTATGCTTTGTACTAAACTTACCCTGCTTGGGATCTTTAGGGGAAAAAAGAAACCCTAATGGTGCTGTGGAACAGGATACAACAATTTGAAAGAGACTCAAATATCAGATTTTTTTTCCTGACAGCTAAAACTAAGCCTGGAAGCAAGATGGAGATTATAACACATGCTCACACACACAGGGTGGGACTAGTCAGTGAAAAATCAAGTTAGTTCAGCAACGTTTTTGTGCCCTCACAAACCCCACTAATTAAATAGGCAATTTCACGGCCTGCATTCATTCTGAGCGTGACCACACTGGTGTTTTACAAAACAATAAATAAGAATTATTCGAATGTATCAAAACCACCGGTCACGTTAAATTAACTGGTCATTTGCTGGCTGTGCATGGACGTGGGGGCTCCGTGTGCCAGGCTTTGATGCACAGTGACATGGACAAAGCACTGCAGCTGCCTGAGCCAGAACTGCCTGGAAGCAGCAGGAGGGAGGGCAACAAAACCTGCTGCTTTTTGTTGTCCCTGACCCAGTCACAGACAAACCCCCTCCCCAGATAAAGTACATATATTATATACAAAATAAACCCTCCTAACTTCAAGCGTGGGCCTGCACCAGAACCTGATCCCGTTACAGGATCTATGTGCAAAACTGAGACCCAAATGGGATGGCACAGCAGAACAAGCCAAATGGGATCCAGCCAAAGTCTCCAGATTCAAAAGACAGGCTTGAAAACCCAGGTGATGCTCTGCCACGTGTTGCTGGCATTCAGTTCCTTTTTAAAAGGCCAGCTTTCAACATCTATGTTTCTAAAACTAAGCAAACCCCTCTATTAGCAGCCAAAACACATAAAAATAAACATCCCAACCCCACGGAGAAGCAATTGACTTAAAACCCACAAAAATGCTTTCCTAGAAGCATGGGCCCATTCTGAAAACTCTGTGTCCAAGCAGAATTTATTTGGGTGAACCCTTTGGACTCCCATAGCCTACTTGGAGTCAAATACATAGGTAGAATATGTCACCAACTGTCCAAGCAGTTTGCAGCCCTTTTCTTGCTGCTTCCCAAGGCAGACAGGGATTTCAGAGGCCGGAGCTGAAGCACTGGCATTTCATCAAGGACCTGAATTACACAAATGAGTCTCTAACTCATCCAAGTGGGAAGCAACCTCTCGCATCCTACATGAACACCACTGAAACCACAGCCCCAGGAAAGCCAAGGAACAGGTGAAGCTGATGGAGCTCACAGGGACACAAAACCACCCACAAATAACAGCAGGAATTGAATTCCAAAAGTGCCTTTTAACTGCATTCCCTTCAGTAACAAGCAGACAGAAGGACTCAGCATATCAATGTGTCCCTGTTTTCCTGCAAGGAGCAGGCGTGTTTGAAGGGAGACAGTTGCTTTTAGGTGCCAATGTTTTATTCAGCGTGTGCCGAGCCGTGCTCAGCCGCGCCGGGCGGGAGCTGCCGAGCTGCTCCCAGCCACCCTGCCTTTGGGAGCCATTTGCCGGTCACATTGTCAGTTAACAGGAGTCATTTTGAAAGCAGCAATTCAGCCTCTACAGTCCTTTCATAACACCATTTTCAGCCTGCAATTTGGATGATAGGAAAATTACAACCCTGCTGCACTATATTATGTGATATAAATGTTATTGCAATTAAGCCGATGAGGAGAAATCCCAGAAAACAAAGATGTTTCGTTTGTGCTTTCTCCTTGTTCTTTCCCCAGAACTTGAGCAGTTATGGAAGGGCAGTACAGAGGGAGAAGTGTTTCCATTAGCTGGAGGTGCCAGCAGACCACAGGAGCATGGGAGTAGCACAAACCCACAGTGACATGCTGGGATCTCACCCAGCTTCCTAACAAGTGATTTCCCTTGGGCACACGCAAGGGACAACTGGCCAGGCCTGAATAACAAGGTACAGCCAAAAGTAGTCCAGGTATCCAAGCATCCATCTGGCAAAGGAATAGGACATGCTAGGACACCCCAGAGGGGATTTCCCATGCAGTGCACTAGAGACCTTCACTCCTCACATCGTCATCATCCAACCACAGTTTCCTTCTTCCAGTCCGAGCTCCAGATGCCTCCGGACTTTGTGCACTGGAGAGTTTTGATGGATCTGTAAGGCACAAGCCCAGGCAGTATGGCAACACCTCCCTGTCCAGAGCAGGAAAATGGTGTGTGTTATGGAACACATGTCCCGTGGGTGGATCCAGCCCCTGGTCCCAGTGTCACCTACGAGCAGTGCTGCTGGTTTGGGCACAAAGCCTGTCTGTGACACCAGGTCAGCTCTGCCAACACCAGCACCTTCTCTCTAATGACCTCAGCCAGGCGCTGAGCAAATGCTTAGTTACAGGGGCACCAGCCACAGTAAACAACTTTGACTTCACTGTTTCTGAAGAGGAAAAAAACAAAGCAAAAAAAGAGTCCTAGCATTCATGATTTACTCCAAGGTGCTGTAACCGGGTGGAAACTTGTCTTTTATGTGCTGAACTGTGTCCATGAAAACACATTATCTTTAAGTGGGCACTGGAGGAACCACACTCAACGTTGAGTTCTTCATGCCATCGCTAAGACTGGATACTTCAATCATTTGAAGATTTAAGTGGAGATTAGCAGAGACTTCACCTGCCTCTTTCTCTGCCAATTCAGCATGCTTTGGGCGTGCTCTGCAGCAGCAAAGCTCTTGAAAGACAAAGCCACAAGGAAGCCCTGCAGTCTGCAGAACTGCAGAAGGTGCCTGTCCCAGCCCCCATCCCAGACAAAATCAGAGCCCAGAGGGGCACGTGGAGATCCTGGGCCAGAGCCCCATTGCTCAGGTGGCTTCCAAAGGGCACCCAGGTCTTTCCCACTTGGCTGCAGATGCCAAGCCTGGCCAGCACCTGAGCAGAAATCGTGTTTCCTCAGCAGTCAAGAAGATGAAACACTTCAAAAAATATCTGGAGCAACTCTGCCACACAAGAGGGCCGAGAAGCAAGACAGTTACTTCTTCCTTTTCATTCTTTTTTTTTGGGCTTACAGGCCTGGACACCAGAGAATTACAGAGAGACTGGAAACAGTGTGTGGCTTCTTTGAACATCCCTTTGAACATCAGAAAGGCAGGCAGCTGTGGAGACCACAGATCATTTTGGGTGGAAGGTCTCCTCCGCTCCAGCCCTTCAGGAGACAGGGAGAGCCCCTTGTTGTCAGGGAAGCCTGGGTGCTTCCCACACCTCCGTCCCAGAGCAGGGCACAAGGCTGGATGCCCCCCAGCCCTGCAGGAGCCTTCTCCTCGTGCCCCGTGCCCCGGCAGCGAGGGCGAGTGGCAGCCACACATCCCTAATGGCTCCCTCCGATGTGCCGCCACGTCCGGCTGATTAGCTGTGGGTGATCTGAAATGTCAAACCATTATCTGTGACAAGCACGGCCGCGCTCGCCATTGCCTCCAAATGCCTTTCTAATAATGGAACTGGCGGTAAGTGGGAAAGGTGATGCTTAAAACACAAAGCGGAAATAAGTCTGAATTACCGAGACAAACCAGCAAACTCCTTTGTTCCAGCCGGCCGTTCCGAGGCGGGTCCTGCCCGGCTCTCAGAGGGATCGTGTCCTCGCAAGGCAATTTGCAATATCCTAATTAAGAGGGCAGAACCATTAGAGACATTAAAAGCCTCCTGGTAGAGCATCCTCCTGTCACACCCCTAGCACACAGGTACCTGCACACCTGCCTTGCTACGGGTCCATAACCTCTGCTCTGTCAGTGCTTCCATCCCCATCCAGGAGTGGGAATGTCTAGGAGGAAAATCCCACCGAGGGCAAGGGGGACGGAGATCCTCACGGCATCTGCAGCCCACACAGCACCAGAAGCAATGCCCCCCTGGCTCCGGGCAGGACAGGAGCAATCAGTTCTTCCTCGCATGCATTTGCTCCCAGAACACGGCTCTGGACACGTGTCCTCTCATCCACCACTCTGGAATGGGCTGTTTGAAAATACTCCCAGCCAAAACCAGACCCAAACGACGCTGCATTTAGCTACTGTCATGCTTGACACTTCTTATGATTTCTTGGAAAAACATTAATTTGAAACATTTCTCTACTCCATGCCAGTGCCACAGCAGGGAATAATCACCCCATTTCAAGCTCAGAGCAAGGCTCAGATACTGGGAAAAATTAAACAAGGATAAGAGCAAGAAACTGTTAACCGTCAAAAATATTTTACTGCAGGTTCAACAACAAAGTCTGGAGGAGATAAGTCTGTGTGTGTACTAACATTATATAAAAAAGTGATTATTTAGCCCTGGGAACAGAGCTATTGATTCCAGTAACAAAGGGCACTATATACACTGCAGTGGGTTTGCTCTTTTTAGCCTGGGAAAATTGATTTTCTTAAACTTTCCCTTGAACCTGCAGTAGGGTTTAATCTGAACCTAAAGGAGACTTTTAAGAACTCCCATAAATTAAAATTATATCTCTTCATTCGGCACATTTTGGGTTCCTGCTGTTCCAGCAGAAACACAAGAAACGCTGCAGAAAGAGGTGGGAGGAAGCGATAATGGCAGTTTGTGACAGTGCTCCCGGCACACGTTTGTTTCCATACATTAAAAATAACATGTAAATACTGAAGGTAAGTGAAGCAAAACATGAGACGGCTTAATGCTACTGGGAGACTTAAAGGCTGAAATTTAGCAAAGAGAAAGATAAAGGCTGTAGGAGTACAGGAGGTAAGAGGCTCATCACAACTGCTCTGGAAGGGGAAGCAGGCGCAGGGCTGCCAGGAGGCACCGCAGGGCTCTGCCCTCCCTCCAGGGATGGGGCACAGGTGTCCATGCAGCCACACCTACCCTTTTCAGCTTCTTGCCTTGCCACAAGCAGGTTGCAGATGGAGGCAGAACCTGTGAAAGGGGCTCTGGGGAGAGCATGGATACATCCCTGCTCCAGCACAGCCCCTCTGACCAGTGTCCAGGCCCAATGCCAACAAGGGACAGTCACCTTTGGGTCCTCTTGCAGCTGAAAGGGAGGTGGTGCCCAAGCTCACCACGTCCAGCCCCCTGGTGTTACAAGTGTAGTGTGACTGAGGTCCTGTGAAGGTGTGAGCCCCCCTCCACACCCCATATCCCTGTGACAATGGATCCCATGGAGGCGTGAGCCCCCACATACCCCACATCTCTGTGACAGTGGATCCCATGGAGGCGTGAGCCCCCACACACCCCATATCTCTGTGACAATGGATCCCACACGGGTGTGAGCCCGATACCCCACACCTCTGTGGCACTGTGCCCCAGGGAGGTGTGAGCCCCCCACTCCCCAGCTGGCTCCCCCAGCGACAGCCCCTCTCACACGTGGTTGTGCCCACGGGCTGTTTACAGCTCCCACACACCACCTCCTTTGTGCCCCACTGAAAACCCCCAGTGTGCTGCACACCACTGTACATTTACGCTGTTGTTTTCCCCTCAGTAAGGCAGTAAATGACCTTTTATTCAAACAACAATTCCTAAACCAGAACCAAACCCCGCGCCGCGGTCAGATGTGTGCGCGAGGCAGGGTTTGTTATTTAAGCAGCATCCAGGCTGTGTGCTATGCAAACAAACCCCACGCTCTGTTCTCCCAGCCTCCTGCTGACTTTGCAACTAATTTTATAAGCGAGGAGAACATACTGTGAGACATCAATGCAGCAAAGAGCCCGGAGACGTTTGTTCATAACTTTGTAACAAACATTGATCAATTGATTTTTGCCCGTGTGGGGAGGGAAAAGCCCACAAACAAAACAAAACACATATGGGGAGATTTTTTTTAATGGCACAAAGGGCAATTAGGCACCCAACCTTCCAGTGAAATGAGAATCCTTACGGTCCTCTGTGCTTTTAAGTCTTCCCCTTATTGCTAAATGGAAGCAAAATGTAGTCAAGACTCCAAAGGAGGGGAAAAACCAGCTGGAACCAAGAGAATGGTTGGTGGGCCTGGCACAGCATCTCTGAACACACCAGAACAAAGGCAGGTGAAGGTCCTGGCAAAGTGAAGGACACCCTATTCCTTATGTACAGTCTTTGGTAGCATGGATCAGATCGATGTAAAAACATCAAAATAGAGAACGCTAATTAGCTATAAAAAATAATTAAGTGTTCTGTAAACAGTGGAATGTGAGCATGTTTACCCAGACACATGTCCTTCAGGCTGAGCCCGCTCCTCCAGCAGCACTGAGGGACCACAGAGCCTCTCCCCTGCCAGGCAGGACAGACATGTGGACACACAGACATGTGGATCCATGGTGGATGATCCAACCTTTGTGACCTGTGGTGCAAAAGTGCCTTTTGGTGTGTGGAACAAGCTCCTCACCTCGGCAGCCTGGTGTCTTCACAGCCTCCCACCCACTGGCACTGTGATTCTGCTCAAAGGCAGCTCCAGGACACATTCTGACCACAGGTCTAAGCAAAACTTGATCTGAGCTTGTTTCACCCAAGCTCCAGCCCTTTTGCATGCCCAGAACTGCTGCCTGGCCGCAGAAAGATCCCTGGAATCCTGCCTGCCCTTTGCCCAAAGTGTTCCTCAGCACTTTGGGATCTGCTGCCTCCCACCACTCACCTGCACAGCACCTCGTGCCAGTGGGGTTGTCCAACAGCCATGGGATGCTGCAGGTACACAGACCACCTGGAGGGTTAATTTCCACGGGAGATAGGCCAAGCCTAGAAAGCAGAACAGCTCCAACGCAGCAGGACCAGGGAAAGCATCCCCTGCCTGGAGGGGGCCAGGGGTGCCAGAAACAGCTCCAGGGAAAACAGCACTTTGACTTCACATACAACAGCAGCAAACGGAGAAGAGAGGCAAAGCACAATTTGCAAAGTTTACTCTTGGAGCCTAACTAATAGTTCACAACAATATTTCCTTGGCAAGTAGCTGTGACCTTATTTTTCCCTTGGAAAGAGCTCTGAGATTGCACTGACACAGATGATCACCTGCTCATTAGCGGCTCCCTGAGCAGGGAAATGCCCCGGGGACTGATGCCAGCACTGCGGCTGCTGCCGGTGCTCAGGAAGGCGTCTGGCCGCATTGTGTCCCTCCTGCAGCCGGTGACATTTAGGGGGTCCCTGGGAGCCGCTGAGCCAGCGAGACCCTCGCTGTCAATCTCTGGGCTGGCATCTCTGGGGCCCGTGAGAGCCTCTCACAGCTCCTGCCCCTCTGCCTGCCCTTCCCTCACCACCTGGTTCCACACAAATTGCTCCGTCGCTCCACAGCAGCTCTGCAGCCCCTCTGCCCAGACCTGGCTGAGGGCAAGACTTCACAGTCCATACTGATAACATGACTTCTCCTAAGTACTGAGCATCTGTACGATGATAAATATTCATAATTTTTATAAATAAGAATCAGCAGAGCCCAAAAGATTCCCGGTGGGAGCCGACAAGAGAAAACAGGGTTGTTTTTCATAGATTAACCAGACCAGCACTCATGTCTTGCCACGCTCGCAGCCTCAGGTGCTGAGCTCCAGCAAAGCAGACTCTCCCCAGGACTGACAGAGGCTGTTCCGGCTTGCACAGTCACTGGAGCACCAAGCAATACCATTCATCCTGACGGAGGGGTTTGGGAGCGCTGTCCATGCCCGTGCTCCGGGCAGACAGAGGCGGCACAATCCCCGCCGGGACCTGGCCCTCGCCCAGCCGGCGCTGCGGCAGCACAAGCTGCATTCTGCCCTGATGCTATTTACTCACAGCTACAGATGTTGACATAACAAAGAGCTACAGACAGACGGACAGAAGGGGAGCAGTGTTGCAGCGCAGACACTACGGGCTCTATTCTTCAGGAAAGCGCCTCTGACTTCCCCACCCAGCCCCACTACTGCTTTGGAAATCATCTGGGCTGGTGAAGCTCGCTTTCCTCTCGAGGGACACAACTGCCTGTGAGAGAACATCAGCTCTGCTGTTTGTTCCTGTGCTGAACCGAGACCTTATCAATACACAGAAAGAACATTTGTTTCAAATCAAGTGGCTGAAAGCTCAGGGATGCATTGGCAGTGTGCAGCTTCTCCTCTCTACCTGCCCTTCCGAGGGGCTGTGCAAGGAAAATCCTGGCTTTGCACTAATGTCATCTTCAGAGAGTCAGAATTAAAAGGATGACTTGTTCCACAGGAAAACCCTTCCACTTAAATGCCTTCTGAGGGACACCACCTTGCATTTCAAAGCTTTGCAACTACACATACGAATGCTCAAACAGCAAAAGAACATTTTGAAAAACACGGCAGAATGGCAAGAGGTGCAGAATCCCCCGCAGAAGGTGGGCAGAGCTGGGCACGGGAGATGGGCCAGCGAGGCTCTGCAGCACTGCCCAGTGCTCTGCCCAGACTGTGCTCAGTGCTGCTCCGAGGCGTGTGCTCCTGCTCTCCTCGTGGCCAGGACGGACCGTGATGTCCTCAGAGCCCTGCTTGCCCACGCTGTCAGTGACGCAGGCTCTAAGCCCATTTGGGAGAGCCCCAGCCCCACGCCAAGCCCAGCAGGTTCAGGGAATGGGTTGGCTCCCATGCCCAGCCTGTGCCCGCTTGAATGCCTTGCGCTGCCTCGAGCACCCAGCAGGCCAGAAAAGGGATTCGAGTTTCTAAACAGTTGCTTTTTTAAGCTTCTCATGCGAACCAAAGTTCAGATCCTTCACAACTGGTAGGAAAAGATATTATTGCCTGGAACCATGCCCAGAAAAACTCCAAGCCAAGCTTCCCCCTGCCTGTGCTCGCTGCCAGCTCCCAGCGCTCCACCGTGATGCCATCTGGTGCCTACAGGCGGCACAGCCAGGGCTTCTCCCGGGCAAAGAGTCTGGGACACGTTCGGAGGGAGTCAGCAGCCCCCAGGTTACCAAACACACAATAGATCACAGCATTTGTTCTGCCAGATTAACATTCCCCTTGCTCTGCACCAACATGTCCTGATGCTTCAGGCTGGGCTGAACACAGGTAACAGTCAAGCTCTGAATTTTGCTGCTTTCTCCCCCGGATGGGGATTTGCAGAGTTGGATTGCAGACATCCCCACTGCTGGAGAGCTGTCCTGGCACAGCACGCGGCCCCGGAGCAGCCTCCCATCCCAGAGCCACACGCCGCTGGTCCTGAAGGGGCTGTAAAGAGGCTTTCTGAAGAGCAAATAAATGAGCTGACTTCATAAAAAAAGCAGGGAGCCAAGTATCCTCCTTCCCTCAGAGAAATGAGACTGAGTATGAAGTAGATCTGCCGTGGAAGACCTGAGAGCAGCGGTTTGTGGGTGGTGTTCCTCAGGCTGTGGCCAGTGCAGGGCATGGGCAGTGGCTGCTCTGACTGACCCCTACACTCCACCAGGATCCCACTGGGATCCCCTACCCCACACATCCCTCCCCTCTGCCAGGGGGATCCCTTCCCTAGGCACATCCCAGCCCTGCAGTGCCAGGAGAGTCCAGAATTACCCTGAATTTAGCTGGTTTTGCCCTCCCCAAAACAACACAACAGGAAACAAACTCAGCACCCTTTTGGAGGAAGCACCATGCAGGATTTTGTTTCCCAGCATCCCTGGGGATAAATCCAGACCTGCTACTTGATTTATACTGAATAAAACCAGTTTATCTCCATCACCAGTACACTATTGCTTAGACAGCACATCAGTCGGCCCTGCTGTACCCAGGAAACACAGTCCTTCCTCCGCCATGGTCTGGAAACTTTCCCCAGCACAAGCCAGGGGGACTGGAGGAGAGGGGTTGCTGGCTCAGAACCTGGAATGCTCTTTGCATGTCCTGTACCCTGAGCATCAGCAATGCTGGATGTGCAGAAACCAGCTGTGGGGAAGCAGACCCCCTGGGAGGAAAGGGGAAACACAGGGAAAAATGTTTTCCAAATAATCCACAGGGAGCCTTTGAACCTAAAGCAAACACACAAGCTTACTGAAGAAATTCACCAGCGTGAAATAATGTAGTAGGTGGAGATGTTCACCCTAGGGCTTTTTTTTTTTTTTTTTCGGTCTTGGAAAAACAAATTTATATTCTTAGAGTGGAAAAGGTGCTTGAAATCCTACCTCAGCTCCTGTAAGAGGCCAAGTGTCCTTGCAGGCGGATCTCCAGGCTGCATCGCTGGTGTGGGATGAGCGCCGGGCAGGTGGGAGCAGTTTATTTGCTGGTGCACACTGCCACCTCGTGGCTTTCTCCCCGGCTTCCAGGAGAGGTCCCGGGACTCGGAGCTGCAGCCAGAGCACATGGGAAGTTGTTTGGAAATACTTTCACTGACCAGAACCTGCAGCTGCAGAACAGACAGGCTCTGAAGTAACACAGCCTGTGGTTGCAGAGCCCAACTCGGGCAGCTGTATTTCCACCGCAGTATCTTCCCCGGTTCCAGTTCATATGGTCTACCATTAAAAAATCAGGGAACTAAAGAATTTTGCACATTACTTATGAAAAAATTATAAAGAATTAATTATGAACCCAGCAACTGAACGTTTCACATTTCTCCTGTTACCCTGCTAATTGCTGTGGAAGTTAAACAGGTATGTTAGCTGCGTAATTATTTGTTTGCAGAGGAGGTTGACACTGGTTTACAGAGCATGGACAACCATGTAATTCCTCTGTAGCTACATGGTAATTATTGTGCTATTATAGAGTAATTAAACATGCAAATAAACATTAAAACAAGGGGTCTGTATGGGAGCTGCCAGCAACTGTAGGATAGAAAACCAAACAGTAAATCAAAATATAGTGTACTACAGGGGTACCAGCCACAGCAGGTAGTTAAGAGTATCATCTTTTACACCACAAGCTGGTTTTGTAGCTTTTCTGGTGGCACAAGTGTCTGCCCTAACGACCCAGGAGGCATCTAATTTTGCAAGTTCTCTTTGTGGGTTAATCATTTTGCCATCCCGTTATGCCTCTCCTTTTCCTAAGGAGAGGAGCAAATACCGCTCCTTTTCCTAAGGAGAGGAGCAAATACATCCTTTATACCCAGAATGGCACAAACCTTCCAGAAAAGTGTTCTCCAGAAATCTGCGACACAAGCACATGAGTCTGGCTCTGCCCAGGTTGGGTTCTTTAAGAAACAAAGCTGAATATTAACATCGCCCTGTCCAACTGTGATCTCACTGTCCTACACAAAGCCCAAACACAAAGTTCTTTGCCACATGCCAAAGTAGAACTATTCAAAACAACCCTCAAGCCTATGGTGGAGCAAGACCTCAGCACGTGCTGTGTGTAAGGGTAGGACCTGACAAACTCAAAGCTTGGATTTACTTTTGCCCCAGAGATTCTCCCCCTGCATTTTCCACTCTTGTGGTGCTGCAGTGATGGATGAAGACTGAACACACCCAGCACCTGTCTGAAGATCTTCTGGCATGTGATTCTGCACTGGATTTAAGCACAGTCCCTCTTACTGAGCAGAGAAGTATGTTTGAGCATGGCCTATCCCTAAAATTAGGTGTGAGTGTATAAAAGAGCAAACTCCAACGAGCTGGGGAACATTTGATGAAGACAAATAAATACCATAAATTATTTATAACTAGGACCAAAATACTGCAATTCCCCTTTCCTTCTGTCCCCTCAGCAGGCCATTTGCAGGACTCAATCCCACACTGGCTGCAGTCTGAGTGAAGCTCTCCTTCCATCCTGGGGGAACCTGAATCAGGGCCCAACAAAAAGGCAGCAATTAATGAAAGCTGTTTCTCTTGCACTGCCTGTGAGCCAGCAGTGAGCAGTTCCTTACAAGAGTTCCCCCTTCTGATGCCATGCTGCCATTGCCAGGGCACCAGTTAAACCTTGCACAGAAACCCCTGGCACATTTATAGATATTTATATATATTGATTCCCAGTGACCAGCTGAAACAAACACATTTATTTTGACCACAAACAGATTACCTCTGAGATGCATCCCAAGGCTCTTCTGACCCTTGGTTCCCTTACTCTATTTCCACACACAAAAATCCTGCATCGTTTAAAAGTATGGGCTTATTATCTTTAATGCATATATTTGTTATGGCAGCAACAACAATCACAGCCACTGCTCCCCTTTCCTTTCTCTGCCCCCTCACTTAGCAACCAGTCCGAGTGCTGTCAGCACTCTTGGCTTGCCAAGGTAACTATTTCTGTTCCTTGAATTTAATTTCCTAGCACAGTCTAATTTATACTTTGGTGCTGTATGATTGTCATGAAAACCCTCCTTGCCCAGCTAATGCCAAGGTATGCTGCAACCTCCTGCTCCCACTCCACAGATCCCAGCTGGGAGCAGCTGGGGTTCCACCTCCACTCCTGGGACTACACACATGCTTTGCTGAGGATGACTGACTTGTAAGCATAGGTGCAAAAAATACCCTCTTTCCCGATTTTGTGCATTGGTATCTCAAAAGCGACTTCTCAGAGAAAGGGAGTTTTCCTGCCTTTACACCGAGGACAAAAGCAGCTGAAGTCGGAGCTCCCTGCAGAGGGAGCAGGCTCTCCATCCCATCGCAGCCAGGCATGTGAGTGGAAAACCTGCCTTTCAGATAAGCACACAGCATCTACCATCAAACTCATTTGCAGACCCTTGCCAGCTCTGTCAGGGTAGCTTGCTCTTTGCATGGCAATTAAACAGAATTCCTTACTCAGGGCTCCAGTTTCCCTTACTCACACTGATAGAGCAGATATGCCCCAGGACACAGAAAATTAGCAAATAACTTACCAACACTGCTAAAGTTTCCTAGAATATTAGTCAAGTAGTGCTGGAAAGAAGAGCATTGGGCCAAGGAACCTGGGGGGTCAGACTGCCTTGTTGCCCCTCCAAGGGTGTTCTGCTTCCCTTGGATACCCACAAGAGAGGAGGAAGCTCCCTGAAGACAGGTAGTTATTTTACTTCTCACACTCCTGGGCAACAGGAACTGGTCAGAATTGCAGAGACCTCCCTCCCAGAACCCTGAGGATCCAGGAGAGGTTCACCTGGATCCTGCTCTCCAGAGCTCATGGTGCTTTGCTTCCAGGAACAGAACAGGCCATGCCAGAGGCACCATCACTGACGCCAAGTGGCTGTCAAAAGGATTTATACCTTTTCATCTGCCAAAGAGAAGGAAACACCTCTGTAAGGTGAGCCCAGCACATGCCACACACACGAGCACTCGCAGCCAGCGCTGCAGAGGGAGCAGCTGGCATGGGGGGCACACAGGCACATGTCAGGACACACTTTTAAACAACAAAGCAGCTCCTCCAGAGGCTCCTGAGTGGCTCTTGAGGGCCTTCTCTCAGTAGCCCAGACTTATCTGCTGCTCTGAGGTGATTTAGGACCCTTCAGAGCACCACAACCTGCCTGTGTGGGTTGTGTGACCGAATTACCGGGATTACTGCAGCACTCAGCAGGTCTGGGGGTCCCTCTTAGTCCCAGCCCGGCCAGTCAGGACACACCAGGAGGGACACAGGGCTCACACCAAGCCTAAGGTTCAAGCAGGAGTCCACACAAGAGGAGAAGGAGGCACCCACGACTCCCCAGTCCTGAGCTTTGCCCCCTCTGCCTCCTCTCCGGATAAAAGGGAATACTGGCAAAGCCAGTGAAAGGCAGGGGGGAAATGTAGCCTTTTCCCCTCAAACACAGCTTTCCTTACACTAGGTGCAGCTGGGCAGTATATGCTAATAATTTGTCAAACACTGTGCTGGAATTGTGGATAAGAATCGTGCTTTTTGTACAGAGAATTGAAAATGAAATAGTGCCTAAAACTGCAGCTATTACACAGCACATTATCTTGAAGGGCTTTGGTGTAATTTCGATAAAACACCATATCTCTGATTTCAGAAATGTCAACATCATTCTTAATGTACATATGCGTTTCCATTGGTTTTCTGTGAAGACTTACAACTCCAGGAGCCTGCCTCTGTCATTCTCTCCATTTTCTTTTTAAATTGGCAAATGAGTATTCCATCTTCCAAAATTTCAGGTACATTTTTATATGTGGGAAAAGTGCATGTTCAGAGATGCCCCTGAATGGCTTCATTATGGATCTCATCAGCTGTAACACACTTCCTGAAATAAAATCTATGCATTTGGATGAAACAGAAAAAATTAATACCAGAACAAGGATAAAATGCTTCACTTTCCTCCTTCACCCCTGATATTCATGTTGCACTTCATCCCTGGTGCTCTGTACTTTTTCTTCAAACTTCCTTCAAAGAGCAAAACACACAAACTGCAGTTCAAAAAATTCCAATCAAGCATACCAAAGCCCCTTTTGTGGTGGTCAGACACTGGCCCAGGTTGCCTGGAGAGGCTGAGCAGTCTCCATCCTTGGACATATTCCAAAGCCAACCAGGCACAGTCTTGAGGTCCCTGCTCTGGCCATGCCATCCCGGGCAGAGGCTGGAGCAGATCATCTCCAGAGGCACCTGAGAACATCACCCACCGTCTGGGTTCCTGTTTCATTGCTAGTTCATAGGAAAATGGGTACAATTAACATGAACTTTATCCATGTTTAGCCATCTCCAACCTCTGATCAGGTTCCAGGAGTGTCTCAGGCCCCCTGATAATTGTCCTCCAATGGTTTCCCACTGTTCTCCAGGGAGCAGGGAAAACAGGGTGTTGGCACAAAATACCAGGGGGATGTGCCTGCTGCAAGTGCTGGAGAGCTGGGAGCAAGGGAGGATCAGGCAAGGGGGCTTTGCTGCTGTGGCTGCTGGATTTCCAGCACAGCTGAGTTTGGCTCTGTTTGCTCGTACCTGAATCAGCAGCTGGACAAAAGGAACAGGATTTTTGCCCCAGCACATTTACATTCTCATTTAATTCTCCACAGGCTCCTCCTTCCCTGCCCTGGGAGCTAGAGCACATCCATGGAGCCTACAGTGTGGGAAATCACCACACTGTGCAGGAAGGTCGTGGCAGCCATTCCTCCTGATTTAAATGCCCTGGGAGTGTAGAAGGGTGCAGGTCTACACAATTTGTCTGTTTGCTGTCATTAGCAAAGAGGCAGTGACACATCCCTGAGTACCTGTGACTGTCACTTTCAACATTTACTACATGAGTACACACAGAGGTTTCTAATTAGATTAAGACTGATCAAAAATACTTAATGAATTACCATTCTTCTTTCTTACAAAGTCAAATACTTTGTGAGACCAATGCCGTCCTAATCTAAACCTTCAGCTCTGCCTTCAGCAATTCCCCACATTCAGCCTTGGCATTTCCCACCTCCCCAGTGCCGTGGATAGCTCTGGGCACCAGCCACCCCTGCTTACCACTCCTGCACACACACATGGAATCAACCCAGGGAATGTTTATAGGGATGCAAGTCTGCAGCTGCAATTTACAAGTTCATTAACAGTGTCCCTGAAAAGATCAGTTTTTTTAATTGGAGCCCTAATTAGCAATGAATTCTCATTATTTTTCACTGAAATCCCAAAGCAGCTTTGGCACATTCTCTTTGTTCTCCTGAAAACGGGGAAGTGGAGGAGCGTGGGGGAGATAAAGACACAGCTGATGATACACTGGGGCGGGTGTTTTCCCCTCGAGCCGTTTCCTCCAGTTTAATACATTTCGCAGCAATTTCCGTTATTGTTTATGATTTGAAGAAATAAATATTTCCATGAAGAAACACTAACTCCAAGCATGCCTCGGAGCGCTGGCCTGGCTCCTTACAATGAGGATTTGATGTGGCAGCGTGAAGTGGCAGAATGGAATCTCTGCATCCTCTTGGAACTGGTGCTTTGGTTTCCCCACAGTGAAATGTGGCAATTGCTCTACAGCAGGAGGCCGTCACCCCCTGCTAGGGAGAGACACCCCGACCAATGGACCCTGGGCTCCTGGATTTGGCACTGGGAGAGAGGAGTCTGTGCTGGTGTCTGCTCCAAACCCAGAAATGTTCTGGACTCTTGGCAAATTCTGAGATTTTTTTTTTTTATTCCAGAGGCATGGATAATCATCACATTGTTTCCACGGTCCTTCTACAAATTATTTTGATAATAAAGGACCTCCTGTGACATTAAGTACATTTTAATTACAACATTGTCTGTAATGCATATATCTAATTGCAAATAATTATTTTATCATATTTTGTCTGTAGGCCTGTTAGATGCATCAGATATTATCTTCTGACTCAGTGGTACAGGTTAATTAAAATTTCTCTTTTAATATAGTTTCAAAGCTAACCACATAATTTCATCTGAACACCAGCTGTGTCAGTAAAAATTATTTTTTATTATTTTTTGTCATGTTCATCCATGGAAGAAAACTGAGCCATTTCTGCAGGCTATAATTACTGCACTGCTTTCTGCAGTCCTTCATTTGCAAGGGAAGAAAGAAAGAAAGAAAGGAAGAATGCGTGTAACATCAGTGGCCAGCGGTTGCTTTGTGTGTTCCTGGTTCATTTTGACAGGCTTTTTGTTCTTTTTCTCATGTACAAAAGCATGCGAGATCTTCTCTTCAGAAGCAGAATGGAAGCTATCACACAGCCTGGTTGGTCAGAATGAACCACGCTCAGAGTTAAGACAATCCGAGTGGTCATCCTTGATGTTAACAAAGCCCAGCTTAAGGGCGACCCCAGCCAGCTCCTTCCTTCCTCATTTATTGTTCCTTCGAGTGATAAAGAGCAAGGTGAGAGAAGAATGAAAATCTAAATGTAATGTTGAGTCAAAAGAAGAGAGTTTAGGTTAAAAATATGGCAATATAAACCCAAGAAAGCCGAGCAGAGGACCAGAGGAAAACATGAGTTCTTATTTCAGGTGGGAGAACACTTCACCCATGACTTGCAGGAACAAATGACCCTTACTTCACCCTCTGTGCATCATTTCCTCGGCCCAGAAGTGCTTCTGTAAGCAGGGCTGTCACCATCTCGCTGCTGCTGCAGACCCTGCGTGCTGTGCCTGTGTGTTCAGAGCCAGCTCCAGGGCTGGCAGGGACAGGGTTAAGGTGTGTTCCCGAGGAGGGGAGCAGGGGCTCTGGAGCTCCACCACGCCGGGCCAGAGGTGAATGCTGCCAGGAGGAAATTGCTGCAGCTCCACCGAGATCACGAGTGACCTTTCCTCTTGGAGAGGGGTGAAGTAAACAGCACTTATCTCGGATTTAGTGCAGTTGAGACAAGCAGCACTTTATCTCTGTTCCGTGGCACACGGAGCAGGGAAGCAGAGGGATGATTTTCCTGCTTTTAGGGTGTAAGCAATCTCTGCTTTCTTAGTCCGCTCTCAAGTTGAGCTGTAACACCTCCTCGTGGAAAGATCTTGGCCAGGGCAGCAGGTTATGGGCTTGCACAACGTGCCATAAACCTCCTCATGCAGTTCAGCCTTTCGCAAGTGTAGTCTGAGCTGTCCTTGGTGGGTTGGATATTTTTACTCCATGAAATTTCCACATCCTCCATACCATTTCCTTTTAGAAGGTATCATGGGACATGCAATCCCTGATCTTTCTATTTTGGATTTTTTTCCATCCATAGACATAAATCCTTCTCTTTCCCTCCGTGTATAGAGGGAAAAAGAAATCTGTCAGGATTTTTGACAGTGCATTTCTTCTATCTGTAATTTTTACTATATGAATGATACCTGAATGCCTCATATGCTGCAATGGCTAGAAGTTTTCCATTTGGTTCTTACTAAATAGCCCAGTACCCGGAAGATCTATTCCCTCTTACTGCCAGAATCAGAACTTCTGAAAGCCCAGCTCCCAGACACAGCTGTGCTAAGGACACTCCTGCTCCCAGCCTTAGGCATGGGTTATTTCAGCGCTGTCACCCGTGGTTTGCTATCCCACAGTCCCCTGGGAGCTGTGTCCCATCTGCTTTTCCTAAAGTGAATATTCAACTCCTACAAGTAAGTATTAAGTAACTCACTCCTGCTAAATAATTAACTGCTTTCTGGGGAGCTGAGGCTGGGGTATGCTCATCCGAGAGGCCAGCACGTGTCTTTAGGAGACACGCAGACACTGTGCCCCTTTGGACTGCTCCTCTCCACCCCTGGATAAGACAGATAACTGGTCACAGCCCTCCTGGCTTCCTGTGGACTGCCAGTCCCTCCAAAGGCTGGGACACTCCTCAGTCCATGAGCAACAGTGAGAAATCCTTCAGGTGCTGAATGAGAGTGCCCAGGGAAGACCCTCAGTAAGCATTAAATGGATGAGGCACCTTTGCTTCCATAAACTCAGCGAAACTCCAAACCTTTGCAGCAGTTGGTCCATGGAAAGCCATTTGCAGGATCCAGACTTAGAAAAAGTCAGGCATACAGTAGAAATTCAGCACTAACAGTATGGTTTGGAGTCTGAAGCAGAGCGTTGCAGGAGCAGGGATCCATGCCTGTATGCCCTGTAAGAACACTTGGGAAAATGAAATTATCAAACAGAGCCAGAGGGAAAAGTCTTTTTCACAAGTCATATCAGGACGGAGAGGGCAGGGCCTTGTTTCCCTATACTGGCACAGCACCAAAGCTCTGCCAGGCACCTGCACCTAAGCCAGGAAGCATCAAGTGAGCTGATTCCAATGCAGGAACAAGAAGCTCGGGTGCCTGAATGGATGTGTTGGACCAAGCATATGCAAGAGGACACAAGAAACAACTTTCTAAATACAATTTGAAGCATTTGGTTTGAAGGACAAAAAGTCAGTACCGGCATCCTGCGCTAAGGAAATCATTATCTCACCTGTAGGTTATTTAGGAGGCAAGTCTCCTGTATTTACTTTTCCCCTGGCCTTTTTCCTGGGCTCAGTATAAAGTGTTATATTGACACAAGTAAGGGGAGAAGTTCCGTAACTTAATCTGCGCCATTAAAATTTCAGACTCCACAGGAAAAGCAACCCTGCCTGTTCATCAGGTCCAGTGAAATTCGTGTGGCCAATGTCACCTTTCCACAAACTGCACAGCAAGAGGCACTTTCTTCCCCCTGCCCACCCTGGCTTAGGGCAGGTAAGAACACGGGACAGAGGTTCCTCCCTCCTGTGAGCTGAATGCACTGTGTGCATTATGAGCACAGGAATGCTCCTGCTTTTCCTGGCACACCAAGGAAATGGTGACAGCATCGAGACACATCCTGGGTTTATCACTGTGACTGTGGCTCTGACTGATGCATTTTCTTACACACTGTGGTAATTCAATGCTCTCTGACCAGCAAAATGGGATTTGTGTCATCCTTCTGATGGGAGATTCGGGAAGTAACCATGCCTTCAGGATGACAACAAGCAAACCCCTGAGAGCCACAGCTCCTGCTCCCCTGCCCCTGCATCCCTCAGAGGCTCCTGGGTGGTGCAGGGAGGCACCAAGCACCAGTGGCAGGGCCCAGCTGCAGTGGGGCAATGCCTGCTGTGGGGTCATCACTGCCAGCATGACCCCAATACTCCCTGAAGGACCGGGCTGCTTCCAAGAAGGGAGGGAGGAAAGGCCTGAGCCATGCAATTCAGGGATAGCATGCAGGCCTGTGGTGCAAACATATATTAATAATTCAGGCTATTCTATTTTGGACTGGGAATGTGCAGCCCCTCACCTGCACTGCTTAAGGCAATGGGTGCCTGAAATAGGAACTCCTCCAAGAGCAGAAGGAGCCTGGCCAGGAGGGCTGAGCCAGCAGCCACAGAGCACTGCAGGGGCAGCCTTTGCAAGGTCAGCACTCTCTCTTTTGTCAGCAGAGTCTTGGCTGTGCCACAACTCCCCAGAAATCTCCCCCGGACTAATGGGATGCTGTTTGTCCTCCAGTGCAGCCAGCAGAGTAGGGTTTGCCCGCCACATCATCCAAGCAGACACCCAGGCAGGCAGGCAGGCTCCTGCACAAGGAGTGATTTTCCAAAGGAACACCCCATCCATGCACACCCCTGCGGTGCCTGTGCCCATCCGGTCAGCTCGCTCAGGACATCACGCTGTGCTGTGACCTTTAACCATTCAGTTCTGTCACAAGTCCCCTTACGAGACTGCTTTATATAGATTTTACCTCAGATCCTGAAAGCTGAATGACCAAACCTCTTTCAGGAAATTATTCTACCTTAAGCATCAACTTTCGGAAATGCATCATCTGACTTTCTGGGAAATTACAAATGTTATATTGTTAGAAAACACAAGTCACAGGATTTTACAAGTGGTTCTCCTACACAGGCTGAAATCACTGCTGCAGGTTTACTAGCATTTTGTGTTATGCTACATCAGCTCCTAAGTGAATCATTCGAAAGTTACATTTGATGATGTTTGAACTAATAGGTTCTAGGCCAGTTGGATATAAATCTGAGTTCCTACAGGTACATATGAATTTGGATACTTTTGCCTACCTAAAACTCTGAGGAGAAATCACTCCATGGCTCTGCATCTTCCTGCTAAGCTGACTGTTCTTAACAAAAGCCAAAGGAATGTTACCATGAACATTTAGCCAGCACACACACGGTGATGCATCTACATACACAACAAAGCACTGCCCCATGTGCTGTGACATGGGACATGCAGGAGAAAATAAAAGTAAGGACATCGAGGGGTTATCATTCAGTTTTCTACCATGGTGATTCACCTACTGCAAAGACATACTAAAACTAAACAGGAAAAGTGCCAGAAATCTTTAGAATAACTTAAATGTTTGATAGCTGAGCTTAGACTGTGTATTTCCGGGTAATACATGCTCTGAAAGGAGAAGAAACTTCTGAGAAGCAAAGTCTCTTGTCCCACCCTGTACGGAAGCATCTTAATTTCTGGGAGCTTAGTTCTCCTTGCCACAGTCAACTGGCCAAAATCCCTTCTCACAAGAATCCTCTAAATCATGCCAATGTCTCCACCCACTTATTTCTTATTTCAGAAGCACCATGAGTGACACAGAGACCAGGCTTATCTCATTTCAGCAGAAAGCCCACTAACACTCATGGCAGCGGGGTTGAATTCGGTCTCTGCTCTGCCCCAGGCTTTTCAATGCTGCTGGGAACAGCATGGGCCCTTTCAGCTTCCTCTGGTTCCTTCCAGTTGGGTATCACAACTCACTGGCTCTCCAGTGCCAGCCCTCCAGGCTCCAGAGGGGAATGTCCTGCCTCACAGGGAATTACCTCCCACCACATACAGAAGCACTTCCTCACCTTGCAGCTTGTGGACAAAGGAGAACTGAGATAAATAACCTTAATTCCGTGGTGAAAGCACAAATCAATAACTTCCAGCTGCTCCAATTATGCCAGTGTTAAAGGATGTTGACTCACTGATTTCCCCACGTGACCCCATTTCCCAGGAGCAAAGAGGGAGAGGAAGGACTGTTCTAGAGCATCCTGATTCCAGCCATGGCATCCTTATTCAGTGGAGCTTTGCACAAGGAGAATTTCTGGCAAACTTTAAAACACCAAGTGACCAAAGCTATGCAGTTTGGTGCTCAGCACCACAACGCTTCCCTGCTTATCACAGAAGTTATCAGACACCAGAGCAGCTGTATAACCACAATTCCTTTATCTGCAATGGTTCTTCTTTTAACAAAGCAGAAAAAGACAAAAACATGGAACAATCAGAAACCACCAGAAGAGACAAACGGAAAGTCACTGGTTTCGTAAGTCAATTAAAATAAAAGGGAAAAAAAAAGGAGAAGAAACAAGAGCAAGCCAAGATTTTATCCATGTGCTTCCTCTGCCAACTGCACAAATTGATTTGTGGCAATGGAAGGCACAAGCTAGAATGGCCCAATTCACTCTTCTCAGGAAGCTGCAGATGCTCAAATTGCAGCACGTGACCCCAGATTTTAGACAATTGCAGCAGATTTGTAACTTTTCTAGAATGAGACGTTGTGTAATGGTGTGATGGGAAGAATATGCAATAGGAATTACTGTAAGCCTGAAAGGGGTGCCAAGGCAAGGGACGATGGGGCAGCAGTGAATTTCCTGTGCCTGTCTCCAAGGCCGTGTGCTCCATCTTTTCTGCGCAAGAAAATTAATTTTGTAATATTCCCTTTGAACGCCGTGCGTCAGCACTATCCATCTTCCTGACTCCAGGAAGGGAATTCTCAAGAGCAGCAGGAATGCCACGAGGTTTGGTGGCAGGGCCAGCCTTTGCTCTCCACCTTCCAGAATCCAGCGGTGCTCCAGAGGGGGGAAGCTGTGCCACGCTCACCACCACAGGGTGCCTGCAGCCCCCTCCTGCCCAAACCCCGGCCCTTGCTCCTTCGCTTATGTGTTTGTTTATTTATTTAGCAGGGTAACTCCCACCCTGCCTGTTCCCTGTATGCCACATGGCTGTCCCAGGATTTGGAGGAGCTGGGAATGTCCCTTCTCCAGTGGGACATGTCCAGGGCTGGATGACCTGTTGCTTTGGTGACCCCAGGGCTCTGCAGCAGAAATGGTCCCTGAGAGGGCTCAGAGGAAGTCAGATGTGGCAGTGATGTATTTTATGCTCCTAACAATAGTACTTCTTGTGACATTTCCTTATTCTACAATGATTCATGGCTGAAAAATAATTTCTACACGATGTGCAAATTGATCCTTAGGTAATTTTGTTAAAGACTAAGAAGTATACATGCAAGATATTTCTCTGACACACATTGTTTTCTTTTTTAAGACCACAGAACCTGCCTTGAAGTTTATTAAAATTTACTTTTTTTTTTTTTTCCTAGGAATTTTACTAAGAGGCTCTGAGGACCTTTAAGTGAAACCCTGCTGGCTTCTCATTCTGGGTGGATCATGCTTTTCTCGTGTAACTACGAGCCCTCTGCGCCACGGGAACAGAGACAGCACTTATTATTTACATATTTGCAGTGCAAGCAGGTATTCCAAAGGTTTGCCGATGGAGAGCTGGATTGGAGGAAGAAATCCAGAGGGAAGGAATGGTTGATCCCTGTGCGGGTGTGCAGTGCCCAGGGCCAGGTTGGAGCACCCTGGGCTGGCGGCAGGTGGGGCGGGATGGGCTTTGAGGTCCTTCCATCCCAAGCCACGCTGGGGCTCCGTGAGGAATCAAGCAGAGCCCACCTACGGTGCCCGCTCGCTGCGGCAGCTCCATTCCAGGGCGCGGGTCCCGCCCGGCATTCCCGGGGATCCCGCCCGGCATCCCCGGCCAGCAATTCCGGGGATCCCGCCCGGCATTCCCGGGGATCCCCGGCTCGCAATTCCGGGGATCCCGCCCGGCATTCCCGGGGATCCCGTTCGGCATTCCGGGGGATCCCCGGCTCGGCATTCCCGGGGATCCTGGTCCGCAATTCCCGGGGATCCCGGCTCGGCATTCCCGGGGATCCCGCCCGCCATTGGGGGGATCCCGCCCGGCGGGAGCGCGCCGTGACGTCAGCGGCACTCCGCGGTGACGTCAGAGGCGCGGGGCGGGCGGCGCCCGCAGCTCCCGGCGCGCCCCGCGCGGCGCAAACGGGGCGGGAGGGGGAGCGCTCCGGGAGCGCCTCTGCTGATCCCTGCGTGTCCATCCCCGCACCCAGCCCCGCCGCGATGTTCTCCAGGAAGGGACACGCCGACGTCAGGAAATCCACGCAGAAGGCGCTGGACCCGAAGCGGGACGTGCTGACCCGCCTGAAGCACCTCCGCGCGCTGCTGGGTGAGCGAGTGGGGCGGGCGGGGGCGCGCCCGGAGCCCCCCATTGCCGTGAGGGGACACCCCATTGCCGTGAGGGGGCATCCCCCCCCATTGCCCTGCCGGGACCCCCCATTGCCGTGAGGGGACACCTCATTGCCCTGCCGGGACCCCCCAGTGCCGTGAGGGGGCATCCCCCCCCCATGGCCCTGCCGGGACCCCCCATTGCCGTGAGGGGGCATCCCCCCCCTCCACAATTGCCCTGAAGGGATGACCCCCCCTCCCTCTTTCTCTGAGGGGACACCCCCCCCCCCCCCATTGCCCTAAGGGGACCCACCCCCCCACACCATTGCCCTGAGGGGACCCCCAGTTGCCCTGAAGGGACGACCCCCCCCCATTGCCCTGAGGAGACCCACCCTATTTCTTTGAGGGGACTCTCCCCCCCCCCATTGCCCAGCCCCACTCCAGGCCGGTGTTCTCCCCGGGGCACAAAGGCTCCCTGCCCTGCCCTTATGTAAAGGCTGATACATTCAAAGACTTATTACTGACTGTTGTAGGGGAAAAGTTCTCAGATCTTGTAGTTTAACCGCAAAAAGCTAGGTATTGATTGATTTATTATTGTGATGTAAACAACAATCAAGGAACTGTATATTTGAGATTGACATCAGGAATATAACAGATAAACCAGAGTTGTCAGACCATTAGAAAAATGAATAAACATCTACGAATATCTAAACACTTCATAACTATTCATGAAAAGTTTTAATCCCCTCTTACCCCACGTGGTTATTGGCACACAAGCTCCACGAGCAGTGTGGGTTCCAAGCAACACTTGCTCTTCCAGGATGTGAGTTCACCTAATTGCACGCCCCTCTTCCCAGTGGTATGGATGTTCCAGCTTTACACCAAGGCCCCTCTCTACAATGTGCTAACCTGCAAACCCTGCCCTGCCCGTGGGAGCTCGTGTGTGGTGGTGCAGAACAGGAGGTAAATGCATGTCCTGCGTGGCTTCCCGGGACATCTGCTCACAGAAACTCTGCTTTTGGGAACAGCCTTCGTCTGAGGCTTTTTATCGGTTTTTTAACTTCAAAGGAGGCCGTGATATGTTTTTCATGATGCTTTTCTACGTCTGTGGCAAGGCTGAGCCTCTGTAATGTTGCCTTGCAGGTGGAGCCTTTACCCTCACAGTTCTGAACCTAAGGGTTGAGAGGGGCTGATGAGTTTCAGCTGTACCTTGTTGAGAGGGGCTGATGAGTTTCAGCTGTACCTTGTTGAGAGGACTTGATGAGCTTCAGCTGTGAGCTGTAATTTGGGGGAGGTTGGGTGGGCAGAGCTCAGGTGCTCCTTCAGTGCCCTGCCCAGGTGTGCCCTGTGGAGCCTCCCAGGTTTGAGGCAAAAAGCTTCCTGTCTGATGCTCTGCTCGTAGGAGAAGATACACAGAAGAAGCTTTTAATGTGCTGTAACAAAGTGAGGGGGTTTTGTGGTGAGGATGAGGACAGTCCTGAGCGAGGAGAGTGGTGCTGGCCGTGCCCTTGGAGCAGGTGGAGCTCTGGGAGCTTCCCAAGGGGAAGGGGCTGTGACCCTGTGGCTCGGTACGGGCTCCCGCTGCTTTCCAGGTGTTGTTCAATTAGGTGGAGGTGTGAGCAATCACTCCGATTTAGGGGCGTTATTCCCTTGGGATCTGCTGTGTTTGAGTAGCTAATTGGGGGCACTTGGTTGGTGGACAAAGTGCTGGACGAAGCCGGCCTTGTGGCCTGGGCTGGCTCATCTTTTGAGCAATAAGTGCAGGTTTGATGTGCCCGGTCTGTGGGTGTTTCAGCTCATGATTTGCACTCTCAAGCAGAGCAGCTGTGATGTGGTGGGGGACAAGAGGCTCCTGTGCCAGGGCCTCAGCACCTGCAGAGCCCTGGGTGTGTGGGCAAGGCTGCACCTTGGCGTGGAGGTGGCTGTGAGCGAAGGGTATGTGACTGCTCCGGGTGTGAATTCCTCCTGTTCCCCGTGCAAAGAAGTGCCTGTGGTTGGCAATCAGCTGGTCAGTTTCGCATCGGTTTCCCTCTGGAAACTAAACGTGTGAGTTTGTTGTACTGAAGGTGTGTAAAAGGCTTTGTTTGTTTTCGTTGGTGTTCTGTTTTGTTCGTTTTTTTAGAATGGAACCATGTACGTAGGTGCCTGGGGGCGGGAATTTGAAAAATCAGGAAAAGGTACTGGTGTTAAGATATGCCTTTTACCTGTATGTGTCCAATTGCACATGTGCTGTACTATGTTAAAATAATGTCAATTTTATTGTAAAACCATAGGGGCAAATTCTTTAAGATCAGAGCTTTAGAATGTTTTGTGGAACTGCCCTGAGAAAGATCATGACTGGAGACGGTGTTGTGGGCTTGGGATGATACATTTCTTCCTTCTGCACCAGCCTCAATGAAATAAATAGACTTGAAGAACTAAGAGAAAAAGCTGCCTTTTTGTTTATGTTCCCTTTTCAGCCTCTCAGTGAGACACGACTGGTTGAAGCTGCAGTACTGCCTACCTCTGCCTCCTGGTTATCCAGGGGCATCATTAGGTTTTGTGTGCCCCTGCAGTGCTGAGGAGGCTCTCAGGCTCCTGGGACAGACCTGGAGGGGGAACAAATGGAAAACCAGGCTTATTAATGTGCCAAAATTAATTTCTCTCCTAAGGCAGATGGTGCAGGAGGTGGTGCTGTCCTGTGGGTTTCTGTCAAGAAACTTATTACCTAGTTGCAAAGGGGGAGAACACACTCGTCACTCCTGGGAAGTGACATCTTTCCTTCCAAATGGCTGCTGTGTTTGCAGGTTTTCTGGATTAACCTCTGGTTTAAAGTGAAGATTGTTCCCAGTGCCAGTGGGCTGTGGTGTGGCAGCTGCCTGGCTGCTCAGGGCTGGGGGTCAGTGAAGGCCTGGGTAAGAGTGGGATCTGGGGATGTTCCCGGGATGTCTCCGTTTGGGAACAGCAATGTAAACGTTTGAGATAGCACGGGATTGGCCTTTTGAAGATGGTATTTTCATAAATATTGTTGCAAGTGTATCTTTTATAATACTGGTCAGCACAGACAGTGAAGCAACACACAGGAAGAACCTTTTTGGTATTTAAGAAAAACAAAACTTTTGGCATAAAGGTTCAAAAATAGTTGGATTTTTTTTTTCCTTCTCCCCAGATGCACCTCTCCTTGTGCTGGCCAGGGATAGGAATGTGTGTTTGTTCCTCCCACCCTGGACGTTTCAGCTTCACTGGAGCCATAGGGGCACATGTTCTCCAAATAGCTGCTCCTGTTCTTGTGTTTCCTTAGTTGATGCCAACTCCTCTTCCTTTGTTAGTTTTAAATCACAGGAATTAAATTGTAAACAAAATGACAGTTACTCTTCTGTGATCTCACTGATGCGGGAGGATAAAGATCAGAGAGAAGACGATAATAGGGGAAGGATGAGGGAAAGGAATGTGTATTTCCATAAATAAGGGCTCATGTGAGCTCTGGATTGCTTCATGCCCCTTAGTGCCATCTGTGTAAGTTTGTGCAGTGTCCAAACTGAAAGAAAAGGTTCCCTTTAAGTTTGTGTTCCTTACAACACCTCTCAGGCCTCAAATGCCCTTTAGGATCCAAAATCCTGATCCATGGGGTAGTCAGCCTGCATGGCAGGACAAAACACTACCTAGAATAGCAACAGGACTTTAAAGTGGGTGTTCATTTGTGTTTGGGAAATGACCAGAACATTTCCCTTATTTTTTTACTGTAACGGAGATGTGCTTACATTCAGAAATTTCGTAAAGTCAGTAAGAACGTTTTTTTTTCCAAATATAGTTTGTGGAAGTGTCAGAAGTGTTGCCTTTTTTTTTGCAGTAGACTTAAAAATAATGGACTGATAAGCAGCAGTGGGGATGTATAGGTTTGGCTCTTCCCCACTGATTGGCCTTAAATGAAACCTCTGCAGTTTCCCGGAGTGGTTTCTGTGGGACTTTCGTAGCACAGAGATGAATCACTGCTTGTTAAGACTTTTTCTGTGGCTATTCTTGGGTAAAATTACATTTTGTTTTTTAATTGGAACATCTTGAGTAGTGTTTCCTCCTCAGGTACAGTTGAAATACTTAGGTGTGATGAGTACTGCTGCCAACAGATGTGGGATGCTGCTGTGTCCAGTGCTTTCATCGTTTTCTCTGTTGAGCAGTGGGGAAACATATGAGAGACCTGACACGGCTGCACACAGACTTCAGTTCAGGTTAAATATGAACTTTGTTAGGGTACCAAGTGCAATCCTTAATTTTGTCTTTAAAAAATATCAATTAGGAAAAAAACTATTTTTCATTGAAACTGGCCCATCAAAAATGGGATAATAAAGGGGAGCAGTGGGGTTTCACTTCTGGCACTGCTTGGTCTCACAGTTCTGTACAGCTGGAGTAAAACCAGCGTAGTGGAAATTTTCATTTAGAGACAGTCAAAAGGGAAATGTGTCAGGGCTTCTCGCTGAATTTAGAACTGGTGTCATTCCATAGAGCTCATGTGAAATTCGAGGCATTAACATTATTTTGGAATTTGTTCTAATCTGAGGGGTGTTTTAGTAACAGTCTATTTCCATGCTGACATGTTTTTTTTGAAGATAAGTAAAAATTGTGCGTTATTTCTGGGGTGAGGCTGGTAATAAAAGTTTATCATTAACCAGAGTATGACTGTGAAGTTCTCTTCATCTCCTTTAATTTTTCAAGTGCTTGAGGATTGAGAGAGCTTTGTATAAATAATATAAAGTCAAGTGACTTTGGAAATTCATGGAACCGAGGGAGGATTTCTAACAAGTGCCTGTGATAATGTTTGTAGTTAACAGGAAAATAAAAGATAATTGGGATGCAGAGGAGAGACTTATTGTCCCCTATGGATTTTTTTAATATGAGGAAGAGCAATGAGAGCTTGGCAGTAAACTCAGGATCTTATTAAATGGTACTTCAGTAGTTTGTTTCCCTAAATTTTAGATTTAAGTAGTAAAACAAGTCAGGGGGACTGGAAGGTGTCCAATGAGCCAGTAATGTAATATTTATATAGAAGAACTAGGATGTTACCCTCATAGCTGTCTTGTTATTTCCTGTATTTTGCTGCCAAAGCTGCGCTGAAGTGTTAACCAGAAGCGTGAGCCTGTGGATCACCTGTCCTTGTTTGGGAATGGGGTGAATTGCAAGGGTTGGGAGGCTGGGGTGGGTCTGATGGCTGCTGTCTGCCAGCTTGCCTGAGCTGTGAGTGCTCCTAGCCTGTTTGCAACTGGAGTAACCTGAGCTATTTGTGAGTAAATATAAAAGTAATCCCGAGGACCTGCAGTTCAGCCCCAGCCTTGCTGCCTCACTTCCTTGAGTGCTTATAAATGCTCATTCAGTCAATGTGATTTCCCCAAAGTCAGGATTTTCTCTTGTTATCGAATGATAAACAGCACAGGAAACTTTCCTTGATGTTTTCCATTTGAAAAACAGGAGTGAGCCCTATCTGCTGCAAGTTAAACATATCTGTAAGAAGAGGCTGTGTCTGTAGGATGCAGCTCACATCAGACTCACCCCTGAGTCACAACTGAGATGCCACATTTAGAGAAAAGGAGAATTTACTTTTTTTGATAAGTCAGTTCCTTTCTCCTCCTTTCACAATTCACAGGGAAAGTTTCCTTTTTGTGTAGATTTTAATGACCTCATTCCTTCATATGAAATCCCTGTAAATGAAGGCCTTGTTTGCTCCCAGAGTTGTGTTTAACAGAACGCATTCATGGAGAGGAATAATTGCACTTAGCTTGCAAATTCAAGACCAGTAGTTTGTAGGAAATAAATATCATGTTAAAGAGTTTTCCCCGCACTAGTTGTTTCCATAGTACAAGCAGCCAAGCAAAGCCTTACTGCTGGAAAGGTATTAATTTAAATAAAAATCAAATTGTCCAAGGCTAAAGCCATTCTTTCTTCTGTAGTCCTGGGGTATTGTTGGGACTTGTTGCTGCAATCAACTTTATTTTCATTAACGAATGGGTTTCTTACCAGGTGAGGTTTCAGTGAGTGGATGTGTTGTTAATAATTATTGCCCTTCATCCTCTTAATTCTGGGTGGAATTGCCTAACTTTTCATGACCAAATCAGTTGCAATAAAGAGCAAATGGGTGAAGTTACTGTGTTTGGCAAGTGCCAGGTTAAGAAAACGTCAGACTTTTATCTTCTTAAAAAGTAAACTGAGTCCAAATTTTAGACCTGAGTCAAGGCTTCGGAAAATGATTCATGCTTGGGTTGCCATTATTTATAAAAATGAATTAGAAATATGCTGTTTTCTGATTTGATCTGCTTGCCAAGTAAATTTAAGAACTGGATTTGCATCCAGAAATCTTTGCTGGTGTTTTTCTCCAGCAGTGTCTGTTTGTTTCAATGGTACAGAAGCTGTTTGGTTACATGGTTAAGACTCACCCTGGTTTTTTTCTTTCTTTCTTTTTTTTTAGTGGAAAGCAAATGAACCAAAGCCCTCCTGCAAACTTTCATTAATTCAGTGAAAATGAGCATTTCCTTGTTTTACTGGCAAGGATGGAATCACAGTTTAGTATTGAATATACAGTAAAGTCACTAAAATAGTTTTGTATTTAATTTATTTCATTTTCTAATGCTAAATTTGCAGAAAGACAAGAACTTTCAACATGCTGCTCCTGTGTAATGACACTGTTTGTTCTCTTTTCAGATATTGTGGATGGAAGCGACCTGAAGCAATTTTTTGACAATAATTATTCTCAAATTTATTTTATATTCTATGAAAACTTCATAACACTGGAAAATAGCTTGAAACAAAAAGGTAAGTTTTAGAGTTTTGCCAGCAAGTGTTGGTGAGGGTTCCCCAATAGTTCTTCAAAGCAATTCCATTGGAGCCTCTTCCATGATTGTATAGTCCTCAATTATCTGTGTTTGCATTAATAGTTTCATGCAGCATAATGTTAATATTAATCACTTTAATTTCATGGCAGCAGGAGAGATGAGCATGGGAAATCGCTCTCTGAAATGTCAGGAGCTGATAATATTTCTGAGTTTGGTTTTATGGCTAAATGTCATTTCAGCACAGAGCTCAGTTCCTGTGCATTTCCATACCTGTCCTCTCACCTGATCTGGGGCCCTGCAGTTCAGTCTGTTCAGATGACACGTGGGCAGGGCACAGAGAGACACCAGAGTTTGGACACGTTTTGCACTTGGGGTATTAGATAAAGATGAAAAAAAAGCTGTGTGTGACATCTTTGTCTTCAGCTGAGCAACAACAGCCTAATTTTGCTGTCTCACGCTGCGTATTTATGGCAAACAATATTGTTTTGTGTCTTGCAGGGAATAAATCACAAAGGGAGGAGCTGGACTCCATCCTCTTTCTTTTTGAAGTAAGTTTTCCATACCATGAAACAAATCTGTATTTTAAGTCTTATTTTGTGTTTACTTGGGGCTTCACAGTGAGAGGTGAAACCAGATGTCAGTCACAGTGGCACCAGGGGAAAGGCAGAACAGAGCTGGGGAGGGTGTTAAGCTTTCAGATACAACCATTTTATTATGCAGTGAGAATGTTGGTTAAGTGAATATGCAGAGTTAAGATGTTTTATCAGAATGACTTGGAAATCCTGCAGTAACACATCTGTCCTGAGAATCTGGGGATTGATGCTCTGAAAACAAACTGAGGGTTTTGTTTTCAGGAGAATTTGGGAGCATGTGATCAGTGGTTCTACAGACTGTTAGGCTAAAGTGTTCAAAATAGTCTGTTTGTTCTCTTTATGTTAATTAAAAAAGGTTTTGCTTCTATATTTCATGGAGAGGCAGTTCAAAACAGCAGCACTTTTCCCCTACACTCTGTCGGTTTGAAGTTCAGTGTTACGTTTATTTTGAATGTGTCACAGCAGGAGTCTGGGCCCAGCTCCTCTCACATGAAGGCATCTGTTATGGTTACGGTGTTTGGTCTTGCAGCACAAGGGAAATAAAGGGATAGGAGTTGTCAGCTACTGCACACCAGTTTAATCTGAGCATGTGAAATACTAATTTGTTAAACTTTGTTAGTTCAGTGGAGCGTCTTTCACATCCAGAAGCAAATCCTTCCCTCCTTCCCAGCACTGGCCATCAGAGCATGGGCAGTGTCTGGGGAGGAAGTGTTACCTAGTTAACTTCTGCATAATCAAATTAGGATTGTTTTAATTGAAAGAAGAGTAGTCTGGGATAGATCATTTTCTGAGGTACCTCTTGAATTAAAGTTACTACCTAAATATATTTGGATGTGAAATATCCAGAAAATGTCACTGGACTAGGTGAAAGTCTAACATATAAAAATGTTCTTACAATGCACACTGAAATTCTTAGCATAAGCTCTACCTGTCCCTGTATTCAGAAAACAGTGGCATCTTTAATTACTATTTCTTAACAGTTAATTAGGAAAATAATTGGCCAGATTTCTTTCTTAAGATTAAACACACATCTATTGCTTTCCATCTATTTGTGTTTTCTTTATTTCTTTCTCCTTGTTACTCCAACTACTAACTTTTTACTTGAGTGTTTCATCAGAGAAATATCATCTTTGTTTATATTTTGAGTTATTTTTTCAGTAAGGGTAGTAGGAAAAAACCCTCAAACTTTCAATGGGACTCTAGAAATTGAAGTCAAAACAAAAGTTAATTGTTCTCTTCTCACTCCCTCTAAAAAAAACCCCAACCTAGACCCCTTAGAAATATGTGGTTTCGTGGTTTTGCATTAATGAGTAGTTGGTAGTTGGAATGGTATTTATATTGGTAATAAAAATGATGCTGTTTAGCCTAATGTGCCTGTAATGGGAAAAATGGCCATGAAAATGATAATGTGCAATCTTGGGGTCTTGTGGTCTTGGATTGTCACTTTTATGCAGCCAGTTCATCTCCCTCTTATTCTTCTCCCTCCCTTCTCCCGTGTAACTTTGAGACTGAAATCTGAACTGTGCTTTCTGCTCCTTATGACGTTAGCACAAGTCTGCTTTCGGGTTTTGCCCAAGGCAGTGTCGAAGAACATGAGCTCATAAATCTGCCAGGTCCATGTTTGAGGCAGGAGAAATTCTTCCTCCTTCTCCTCCTCCTCCTCCCTCTGCAGCCCAGCAGGGAAGGTGTCACCACCTGTACCTGTGCCAGGCAATGGCAGCTCATTAATACACTTCCACTGGGGCCTTGAATAAGGAATGACATTTCTGTGGCTGTGTCACTGAATGGGGAAGTAGCTCATGCTTGCTCACCTGGTTAGAGGGAATAGCTGCGTTCCTGGGGCTTGGGAATGGGTGGCTAGTAACTGCCCCTTAATACTCCCTGAAAACATTAGGAGAGCATGCTGTCTGAAGGAGGAAAAATCCATAGTTGTGTTTGAGCCTGGGACTGCTTGGGGTCCCAGTGGGGGAGAGTTGTGTTACATCCTGGTCACAGACAGCTTTGGGGAACAGGAAATGGTTTAAGGTGTTTGTGTGGAATTCAGGGCCATGCAGTTCTTGGTGGGGCTCTGCTGGAGTGAGTTTGCAGTCCGTGTAAACTGACACTGGATAAGTTATGCATGGGAGAACAGCCTGGTGGAGGCCTTGGAGCAACAGACCAAGGACCCATCAGCCTCCACGCAGGACATGGAAAAGGAAATGCCAAGTGATGAAACATTCACTCTAAGCCATAGGAAACAAAACTAATTGATTGTTAAGCTTTCCATATTTAATCTGATGTCAGCATGAGCCGGGGGGTTGCTGCATTTTCTTCTAATTAGCTAAATAGGTAATTACTTAGGATTAACAAATCCAGAATCCAGGTGCTGAGTGTTAACAGCTTAAAAATCAATAAAAATATTTATGAGGAAATTGACTTTGCCTTTCCTGGTGGTTTGGTGGGATTGTGCTGCTGTTGTGGAGTGACACCTAGTGTGTATATTGAGCAACAGAGGCCTTTCCCACAAATCCTCTGGAAACTGACTTAACTTGGCTGTAATTTATGAAATTTTTAATTTTACACGTCAGCTATAGAGCTTGGCCCCTCAGCAACAGCATCAAGCAACATGTTAGTCAAAGAAGAAATGTTAATCAGAAGGGAAAAATGTGAAGGGTTAACTGTTCATTTTGGAAAGTGCTTTTTTGCAATTAATATTCCAAAATTCTTGGGTCTAACTCCATATTCTCTAAGGTTCTGTGGCTTTGTCTTTTTCTGTAGAGATATTTGTGAAATGATACAGCAGCTGTACTGTATTATTTTTCCCTATTTCAGCTAAAAGCCCAAAATTATGTGAAAAACTAGCCTGCTTTTTCTCTGCTACAGCTTGGCTGTCTCCAGGTTTGCAGTGTATTTGCAGGACAGGTTGCTGTTGTTTGTTGTGTCCCTGTTCCCAGATTTGGGAGCAGCTCTGAGCCCTGTGTGTCACAGACCTCATGGAACATGCACTACATTTATGTCCCATTATCTGGGTCCCATTACTGTGTTATGTCATCATCTGGCTGTGAAAGCTTGGATTTGTTTTTTTGTAATAATGTATTTTTTTCTTGCAGCATCAGGTACTGATTCATCTGGCACTGCATTTGTTTTATCTCTAATGAAGTAAAAGCAGACTGATGGCTTTGATACCATACATAGATCAGTTTCTTCCCATTCTCTGTAATTTTGCTTTATTAGTGAAGAACAGCCACATCATATCTGTTGTACTGATGATGAAATTCATTCCAATGATTTAACATGTTCACTGGATGCGATGCTTTATCCTCAGAATTTTTCAGATAATCCTTTTACTGTAGGATAACTTTGCGGAGCCACTTAGAGTAGCTGCTGTTGTTGCTGGAGGTGTTTCAGGTCCTGCCAATGTAGTTCAGGTGTCACTGCAGGTTTGGGGACAGCTGAGGAGATGGGGTGAGTGCTCCTACCTCCCACAGGTGATGTTTGCAGGAAGCTTCGCAGCTTGGAGTTTTCTGCTTGTTTATTTTTTACCAGTGCACAGTAACGTAACATAAAGAACGCTCGTGTTTCACGCTGCACTGACGCACCTTGGGCACAGACACTGCTTTTTTTAGTCCTCCTAGTAATGCTCATAACCAGAGCTGTTAAAATATATAACTTTGATTCATTCTGGGTTAAGTTTGCTGTGGATATTTTAAATACTGAATTCTCACAGTGCCTTACAGGTTTCCTTTGTAGAAACTGTTGTATGAATTAGCAATATTGGTGAAGCAGCATAAAATGAATTTCAAAACCAGTGCTCATTTTCAATTTCATAAAAATCAGTGAAACCTGGGGTACTTTTGGATTCCTAACTCTTAAAAGAGTTCAGTGCTGTTAGTATTTTTTATGAATGTGCAAAAGATGCTCTTTTATATCTGTAGCACTACCTTAGGGTGGTCTACTTTTCTTAGGATGTTGCTCCTAATTACCTGCTACCTTTTGAACAAAAGTGAGTGTAATTGAATTCTGAGGAATTAAATTGGGTATTGAAACTGGCCAATGGGAAAGGTACTTGTAAAATTTGTTACAGGGAATAATCGAGTTATTGTTGAGTTCTTGATGCCACAGGTCCTGGTTTGTCATTTCTTGGGATTGCCCCTTCTATATGACTTTCTTCTTACTATTTACATTTCCCTCTTGTCTGTACAGCTCAGTATCTTAATTTCCCCACCAGTAGGTTATCTGACACTTGAAATCAAGTTACCATTAAGAGTCACAGCTTAAAATGCAGAATTGCAGCTTTAAATTCAGACTGTAGATTTCTTTACAGCCTTGCAGTGAGTTCCTGTGGAATTCCTTGCCTTAAAAAAGAGACTTTTTTGTTTATAACAGTAAAAAGTGCTAAGAGCTCTTTTCTATACATAGAAAACTACTTTTTTAACCATTTACAGTTTGTTCTGCCATTGTTCTGATTAGTTCATTTGTTACTGCTCTTAAGATAACATTCATATTATTCTTGCAGCATTCTGTAGTAAATTCCGTGTTTCATATGTTTGAATTCAGGGATCTTACTGCTTCTTCTTATGCCTGGAGCAGTAGTAAGTGCCCTGTGCATTTTGGGCAGACGTTTCCCCCCAACAAATGACTGTAAATAATTTATTAGTGCAATAAATGGAGGATCCCTTCATTTAGACTTGACTGCTGCAGGCACACTGACTCCATTGGGCTCCTGGCTTGTCTGAGCTGGTGAATAGGAGCTGGAAAATTTCTAAATTGCTGCGGGTTTCGGTAGTTGAACACTTTGAAACTCTGGTGCTGATACTACCAACAGTGTTTTAACACAGAGGCCTAGGAGAGCAATTCTGCATGGACTTGGCTTAAAGCAGATCCATTTGCCACTGACTCATATGGGCTCCTTTCCATGTACAGGGTGTAGAGAAAAAGCTTGTTTTGTTTTTTTAATCCAAATCCATTCTGCTGAAAGGAATGTTACTCGGAGCTTGCCATTGTCCCTGCCTTCAGGAGCGAGTTCAGTCAGCAAGGGCACCTTTGGTGTGGCTGTTGTTAATGAGAAACCCACGCTCAGGGCAGCTCAGGCAGCAGAACAACAGTGCTTATTGTTTCACACTGTCCATAGAGCTGGGAAACATCCTGGCTGTGGGGATCTTGTGTGTAGGGTTTGGTCCCAGCTTTCCCTGTGTCCTGTGTTGGGACAGGCACAAAACCAGTCATGGTATCATTCAACAGTGGGGGCAAAAATAAAAGGCTTTTTAAAAGAAATTGCAGTATTGGTTAAGTCAGAGCGAGTCTGTTGAAATAAGAACCTCGGTGGTTTTTATTTTACTTTTTAAAAGAGAGAGATCTAGCTTTCAAAAAGCAGCATCCTGTGTAAACTGAGATTTAAACTTAACATTATTCCTAGTCATGCAGGAAGTCCAAACGAAAAAGAACTATGGATAATCAGTTAAAAGAACTGACAGATACCCTGATGTGTTGATCAGTAGTAATACCTAATTTCTATTTCAAGTGTGCTATAATGGATTACCATATAGATGCAGCAAAGCACTAAGCATTAAATAGATCTATGTGTTTTCTGAAAAAGCAATGTTATTTCGCACTGTGGGGTTTCTTAAAATATTTCTTATTAGTGTACTGTGAAACTAGGAACAAGATGTCAATAGCCAGCTCGGGTTCACAGCGGTGTGGATGACAGCCTAGGCTGGAGGGGAAGAAACCATCATTTGTTTTATAGGAATAGCAGTATGTGATTTTTAGAACACTGGGGTGGGGAGGGTGTAGAAAATGTTGGAAATGGAAAGCTGCAGTGGGAACAACTGGAGCTTGTTCGTGACTTGCGCAGTCTTGTGTCACACTCCAACACCATCTCAGTCTGGGGACCCCAGAGCTCACAGGCAAAAAATCACCAGCTGGAAGTTGTGCTGCCTGGGACCGGGGGTTAACTCGTGACCTTCAGCAATTTGTGTTTGAAGGCGTGGATTTTAACCATGGTAACTTATTTTAGCATTGCAGGAACAAACAGGGGATCTGAGCTTATATTTATGTTTATATTATATATTATTTATACTGCCTCTGCAGCAGAGTTGTGCTGTCTCCAGCAGGGAGCTGTGACACCAGCAGTCCAGGGTGCTTTTTAGAATGACACTGATTGCTGTTGGGTAGAACCATGCAGGTGATTAATCACATCTTGGCATTTTTTCAAAATACATATATTTGTTGTTTTCCTGGTTTTAAGATGCTGATAAGGTGAACACATGGAAAATAACTTGTGTCTTAATTTTTGCCATATGGAGAGATTTTGGGATATTGAAGCTTTCTTCAGCTAGGAGCTTCTGTACTACTGATTTCAACCTTTGAATTGTTTTGATTCAGTCACCTGACAAGGGTGTTGGATTTTGTGTTTTGTAAAGCAAAAAGAACAGTAAGGGTGTTGTTTTCTGCTCCAACCATCCCAGCTTTGTACAGTTTAGAGTTTAGCTTGCTTTTGTTTTACTCTGAAACAGCATTCATTTTCCAGGTTTTCTCTGGACACAGCCTAAAATTCACCAACACTCAGATGCAAAATTTGCTATTAAGCTGTTTGTCAAACGGGTCTTCATTATGCAGCTTTGCCCCTTACCAGCTCACACCTTGTCTCAGCTCACTTTCTCAAAGTGAACTTTGTGTTCAAATTTGAGTTCAAATGGGAACAAAATATGTGTGAATTTGTCTGGTTTTCCATGATAGATTTACTTATGTGTGAAGGTTCATCCCTGCTGTGTACTGTGACACTTGAATCCAGCCCAGTTTTTGTTGCTGGTTTGTTGAAGTGTTTGTTTCCTGGAACTTTTCCTCGCATGTCTTGGGCACAGACCCAGCTCCCACATGGAGTGGCACTGCTCTGGTGGGGACTTGGAGAACTCCTCAGGTTAGAAGCTCCTTCCTCACTGCCCTGTGCCAAATTAAGTAATGGTTAATGTACCAGCAATAGTCTTGCAGAGTGATGGGCTGTCAGTGGTTTAATGTTTAGATGGGTAATGGTAATTCTTGGTCCATGGATCCTGCAATCTGATTGGCAGAGACCTGGTCCTTAACTAACAGGTAAAGCCCCAGTGTGAGTTGTGGCCTCATTTTTAGCCAGTCAGATCCTTCATCCCAAATGTGTTCCTCCTGCCCATGGATGGGGAGCCAGACCTCGGGCCACCAGCCTCCTGCTCCTGCGGTCCCTGCTGCCACCATGTCCTGGCCAGGGAGCTGGGGGAGTAACACTGAAATAAAATACAATGGGAACATAAAGGGACGTGCCTGGTTTATATATTTACTCTGAGTAAACTTTTAAAAATGCCCAGTATTCTCTGTGGAGTGCATGCTATGGTAATGGTGTGGAGGAGGACCAGCCTGTCTGTGACCTGAGGTCTAGCTCCTGAAGTCTATGAACTTGTCATGACTTCCATCTTCTGCCATGGAGAAAATGTTCCATTTCCAAAAAGACTATTTTGAGTGTTTTGTGTAATTTCTTAAGCATTTTGTTGTCAAAGATAAATGAAGTCTGTCCATCTCTTGAGCACACTGCTGACTCGTGTCAACCGGTTCCCAAGGGTTATCCACAGTGCCAGTTCCTGCTTTCTTGGCTGTGATGTTTTCTCTTGTGAGCTTTTGTGTGCTAAGCACCAACAAATGGGTCACCATTGCTCAAGTGACTTGTCATTCATTTTGCATCCTGCATGTGGTGTTTCTGAAAACTTAACGGTGCTTTGTTGTGCAGAAGTTTGTGTCAGTGATTTTTGTTTGATGATTACAAGGAACTCTGACTGTCAGTCATTTATAACATGGTTTAATTTGATTTGCAAAAGTAGATGTTGAAAACTAGTTTCCCATTTAAATATGTCTTCCTGATTTCATATTTCAATGGGTGCAAAATCATAGGATGCAGGCACATTTTTCTGTGGAACCTGTGAGAAGCACTGTCTACTGTCACTTGTTTGCCAGGCAGAGCAGCAGTAGGTGAGCTGTCCTGTGCGACTGCCACACCTGCCTGCCAAGTCCTAGTCCTTACTGCCAGTAGTTTAAAAAGGAAATAGATGTCTTGGAGCCTGTTAAAATCCTTTTAAAGCCACATTTACTCAAGTAAGACCCCTAACTAGTTTTGATTTATCCAGTTTATTTAATGGCATTACCATCCACTAAACTGACAAAGAAAGCATTTGGAAGCCCCAAGTGTCCTTGCAACTAAGATGGTAAGGCTCTGTTCAGGAAAGCACTTAAGCGTGTGCTTAAATTGTTTTGTGGGTGCCCTGTAGTGTAACCAAACTGTGGGGGAACCCAGTGATTTGACCACAGCCTCTCCTTGTGTTTGATCTGCCTCCGGGAGGGTCACTCCTCAGCTCCAGAGACACGCCACCACGGATTATTCCCTGAGTGCTTTATTAACTGCCTGTGCTGGGCATTCAATTAGTCTGGCTTTGTGTAATTTGGCTCGGTTTCACTGAGCAGCTGAAAGCACAGGTAAATGAGCTCTCAGGAAGAGGAACTGCCCTGCTGTTCCCTGTGCCTCAGCCGGGGATCAGAGCCCATTATCTGATGGAAACACAGCCTGAAGCCTGGCGATGGAACCCGAGTCGGGACAGGCACCGCAGAGGGTGTCTGCCCAAGGGAGCTGCTTAGAATGTCTCTGCTCTTCGGTAGCAGTCGGAGGGGTTTGCAGTGCTGCGGTTCTGCAACACACTGGGAAAGGGAAAGCGGCTCATGACCCAGTCATGGTGTTTATTCAGGACCATTCCAAGTGTCTTTCTCCATAACAGAGAGTAAAGTAGTGGGCAGGAGTCCTTGCCATGATAGGTATTTCTTTCTGTTGTATTCTGTTTATATGTATTACCATTTCATTTGTCTTGTGTTTTTTTTTTCTGTGTATGCTCTGATGACCCAGTTTATTATGGAAAATGTGACCATTTAGTTTTGTTTCCTGCAGAAAATATTGCAACTACTGCCTGAGAGGATTTTTTATCGATGGCATTTTCGCAGTATAGGTAAGAAGAAATGGTTTAAGAACATTCTAGTGCAAATAAAATCAACGTTTTCTCTAGTCACTTCCCTGCTTCCACAAGCCCTGAATTCCTCAGTACTGCCCACACAAACAGTACTCACATAGGGGGCTTTCAGCTCAGCATTCCCAAAGCACATGCAAAAATGTTTTTGCCTGCTACAACAGCTCTGTGTCCCTTGCTTGGGGTGGCTTGGATTGCCATCTTCACTTTTCATTTTGTGTGAATGCTCTTTCAGTTTTTATCCTCTTGGATTTACCTGGGTCATCTGCCCTCTCCTCTTCCATGTGATGGAAGCTATCAGGATGAGGGGAATTTGAACCAACACACCTTTTTGTGCCTAGGTCTCCCCTTGAATTCACAGACCAACTCCAAACATTGAGAGTCAGGTGCACTGTGGATCTGTATGTGTTTGCAGATTTACAGTATGATGTCTTTGCAAGTGATCGTGCATGACATGCCTGTTCAAATCCATCCCATCAGGGGCAGACCCTGCATGGAACTCAACCCCCTCTGCCTCCTGGAAATTCATTCTGTAAAACTTGGGCAGTGAATAGGCAGAAGAAAATTCTGCTTCCAACAGCTGCCAAAGTGGTCCCAACATTTTGTTTTGCTGCTTATTAAAGTAAATTTTATGGAGGGTTTTATTACTTCCAGGTAGGATTATTTTGTTGTGGTTGGGTTTGGTTTCCAGCACTGTCTCACCAGCTGCCTTGTTTGTCATCAGAAAAAGAAACTGCTGTTGCAGAAGAACAATGAGTGGAAGTTAAAGGTCAAGGAAAGGGCTGTTGTCACGTTTCCACTCAGCACTGACCAAAATAAGAGGAGACATCTGCCTGACCACTTCATACCGGTTCAGCTGAGCTAGTCCAGAACAAATTGGTTTCAGTCAGTTATTTTGTAGCTGGTATATTCTTTATACTTCTCTTGATTGGTCATACTGGGATAATTTTTTGGCAGAGCAATTATTTACAGCTGTACCTTAGGATTTTTTTTTGCTTAATGTTCACGTGCATTAGTATGTGTTTTCTATACATGTTAATGATTTCCATTTAATACTGTGAAATGGTGAGGAAGGATGGAAGGAACCTGTTCAAATGTTGTACATTTTTCACAATCTTACTATTTATGAAGATAATTTGAGATGTCGTCATCTGACTAAACCCAAATACCTCACTGGAAAAATACACCACAGTATTACTCTAATGGTGATGATAGAGATTGTAACTAGATTCACTTTGGGTTTTTTTCCCCCCATCGTTGTCTTAAAACCCAGTGCAGTGGCCACAGAGTAGATGGCATTAAACTAGTCTTTTTTTAGAGTATTTTTAAAAAACATTGTGGTGGGAGGGGAGGGCTCATCCTTGTGTCTGATAGCACCTGTTTAACTTTCCTAATCCAGGGTCGATTCTGAAGAAACTTTTGCACACTGGAAATTCTCTAAAGGTATTTCTTTGTTTTCATATTTCTTTTCACCTTAATTCTTCTGTAACATATCACTTTGCAACTTTCCAATATCAGTGGTATTCAGATTGTTAGGCTTTGCAATTTACTTACCTTTTAATCATATATCTTGCTATTGTCATCCTAGATTATTTTAACATTGTCTTCAATTATTTTGCTGCTCTAATGATCTTTATAAAATTACCCAGAGAAGGTATTAATAGATACTGCTTAATGCTTAATTTTTTCAGCTCTCTTTAGCATTAAGTATATCATATCAAACCTAGGATTAAATTAATAATGTGAACACCCTTGGTATGATGAAAAGACTTTCTAGCACTGGCTGGGGTGGAAGGTCTTGTTCTGCATGTTCTGAAGTGTTTAACCATGTTACTGCACTTACAGACTTGTTTTACTTTGTGCACAAACCCGTCCCCTTGTAGATAAGATGTGAAGGAATCCGGCTGTTTCTGCTCTGGCTCCAAGGCCTGCAGACAAACTGTGGGGAGGAGCAGATCCTGCTGTTCGCCTGCCTCGTGCCTGGCTTCCCCCCGCTGGCGTCCTCACGAGGCCCCTGCACCCTGGAGAGCCTCCTCAGCCCCTCCACCTCCCCCGACGGTGAGTGAGGGAACACAGCTCCCACCCAGGGCATCTGGGAGCTTCTCGTGGGGAACGTGTCACGTGGGTGCACTGTTCGTCTCTGCAATTCCAAGGTGTACGGGAATTCCAAGCTGTTGTGCTTGTTCCGGCTGTAGAGCCACCAGATGTCATTCAGAGAGGTCAGGGTTTGTTGTTTGCCTGTTGGTTTGGAGGTTTTTTTAATTGAGATACAGCAGTAGGAATGTGTTACTGTGATAAGCAGGTGTGCAGGTTTCTAGTGCATTGGTTCACCTGCAGTGACTGCTGGTGTCAGCCCTTCCAAACCACAGGCAATCTCCTTGATGGGATGTGGTAGGACTTGGGGAAATACCAGGCACCCAAGCAGCTACTAGACTTGGGCTTTGTACAGCTTAGTAGTGCATTAAAGGATATCTTAAATTTGTCTTTTCATAAAATATTCTTTTACTTCAGTATTTTCATGTTTATCTTTAAAACATTTTGTTTTAGCTAAGATTTTTCCAGAAGAAATAACCCCGCTTTTGCCAGCTGTCTCTGGAGAGAAAATTGCTGAAGACCAAACCTGCTATTTTCTTCAGCTCCTGTTAAAATATATGGTGATTCAGGTGAGGAGAATGTGTGGTTTTAATTAGTCATATATCAAGGATGTACTTGTGGTAGAAAATTAATTCTACACTCCATCTATATGGAGCTGGCCTTGCCCTTCCCCTGGAAGAAGCTGACTCCTGCACTTTATTAGTGTTGATTTTGAAAGGAAAACCATCTCAAAGGCATTTTCTCATGCCATTTTGGTGAAAATAAGAAGTCGGTCACATTTTTTGATAAGAATTAGAGAATGTTATCAAAATTTGCAGGGTAACTGACTATTTTACATCCTTGTGGTTGCATTTAGAAAATTGATAGGGGATAAAGAAGAGATTTTATTTTTTTTTTTCTATTTTGGACACATACCTAGATGAAGTGTAAAGGACCACTGGAGAAAGAGATAAAAAGGAGAGATGGCTTCAGAGATTTTTTTTTTTAAAGGATGCAAGTAATGTGTACATAAAATTTAATTAGAAACAGATCAGATTAATCTATACAGGAAAGAAATTAAGATAATGTGTATGCTTAAAAAGTACAAACAAAACAGCATTTGAAATGAAGTGGAAAGTGTATAGACAATGAACATTAGAGAGCTCAGTTTTAAAAAAATAAATTATAATTAAATACTTTGAGATACACTTCTTAATATCAGAAGGCAAGACCAAAATTATATTTGGAAGGGATTTTGTCATCTTGAATAAATGCTTTATTTTGAAAAGTGGCTGTATGAAATTATCAGCTTCCTCCATGGCACCCTTTGTTTTACATATCAGAATCTCACAGCTTCAGTTAAAAATAACATTCTGCTCTTCTTTTTATACTCTTATTATGTTTGGAGTCTAGCCAAACCAGAACTATAAATCCAGTTGCACAGTGGTTCATTAATGTTCATTCATTTATGTTGCTTGTTAGCAGGGAGCACCAACCTTGCTGCAGACAAGAGATGAGATTAGAATAATGTTATGCAAGTGAAGAATGATCACTTGTCTTCAAGCTCTACATGTGTGTTTGACAAAAGCAGGATACTGCAAGTTTCACACAGAAACCCAGAACGGGTGAGGCTGGAAGGGACCCCAGTGGCTCATCTGGTCCTACCTCCCTGCTCCAGAAGAGTCATCCAGGAGCACATGGCACACGATTGTGTCCAGACAGTTCTGGAATATCCCCAGTGAGGGAGACTCCATGCCCTCTCTGGGCAACCTGTTGAGCACTCGATATTGCATATCTTCTTCATGTTCCAGTGGAACTTCCTGGGCATCAGTTCCTGCCTGTTTCTCTTGTCCCATTGCTGGGCACCCCTGAGCAGAGCCTGGTCCAGCCTCTGACACATAAACTGTGTCTGTCTTGTGCAGCTCATTTCAGACTGAAGGTGTTGTAATATGAAAAGAGTAACTCCCTTTAAAAATTTGTCACACTTTTCCAAGGAATTGTGGTTCACAAGTGTTGGTGAAGGGCAAAGTCTGTGTGTGGCTCTTTGGTGTTGTCCCATGCAAGAATGGGAGAGTGCCTTTTAAACCAAACTGAGATGTCAGTCTCTTCCTCATCAGGGGAAAATACTGTGCAAAGCAGAATTGCATGTGTGTGTTTAGCCATATTAAATGTGGGCATTGAGTATGTTTCTGAAGAAGAAAAGAGTTATGATAGAAGTATAGCCCAAAGTAACTTTGTTGAAATTTACATATAAGAAGCATAGCATAGCATTGTTAAAAGCATAGCATTCCTGTGTTCCCAGCACAAACACACTGGCTTCTAATGAACTCATCGTCCTGGGCATGCTAAAGCCCTCTTGGGTTATTCTTACTTTATATTCTTGCTGCAGTTTGTAAAGGGATTTTTAGGACCATGCAATTTTTTAACCTTTTGTTAAAGTGTAGTTGCTTATTTTCTGTGCTTGATGGTGGACAGTGTAACACATTAACTTCAAGCTTTTTGTTTGTGACACAGGCTGCAAGCTTGGAGTGGAAGAACAAGGAGAACCAAGACACTGGGTTTAAGTTTCTCTTTACCTTGTTTAGGAAATACTATCTTCCTCATTTGTTTCCATCTTTTACAAAGCTAACCAACCTCTACAAACCTGTGCTTGGTAAGTCGTGGATTTTGTCTTTAGAGTAAAGAAGCAGGTGACCGTTCTTGGCAGTGTTTCTGTTACCTGCTGCCTTATCAGCACAGTTCTGTTGGATGAGGATTTTTCCTCCCTGGTTTCGTGTTTTCTTTTAGCACACCTTTTGAACTGCTGTGATAGTGAGGGAAGGTGCTGCTGCTCCTGATTATGTAAGGGCTGGCCTTGGTCCCCTTTACTAAGAATGTCAACACTGGCACAGCATTGATACGGAGTGAGCACAGCTCTGATATTAATGTAATGGAGACAGAACGTGCTCTCTGATGGGTTTTTAAGGAACCAGTGAGCTGCCCAGTTGTGGGGGAGTGGCTGACTTAGTTACCCTTATTTTACTACTTGTTTCCTTGAAGGGAAAAATGAGCATGAAAAGCCAGCTGAAAGAAAATAGAGACATACCTCTGCAGTTGTAGGATTAAAAGCATATTGTTTCAGACACACTCTTATTTTTCCTAATTTTCTACTAAATTGTATAGTCAGTAGGAGCAATAGTGTTAATCCTCACCTGGTACAGTGCAGCCTTTTCTTCATCATCCTTCTCCTCCCTTCGACTTTTAACTTCTGGTTTTATAGTTCAATATTTGCTGTCCAAAATCACCTCAGTGCCACTTTGATTCTGTTGTTCACATCCAGAGCCTGTGCCTTCCATGTTTTTAAGCTGTGTACGAGTGATTTTTCCTTAAACTAGGCATCTGAATGAATTGTGACCCAACCTGTCTCCCTTCAGCAATCTTCCACTTCTTCCCAAGTGTTTTGTCTTTTATTTCAGTGTGTGAACTTCTCTTTCTGATGCACTAAGAATCCTTTTCTTCTTCATCTTTGCACTGTTGAGTGCTCCAGGGCCGTTTTCTCCCTCTCTGCACTATATTAAGGGCGCTCTGTTAAACTGATAAAATGAACTCACATTGTAGCAGGAGGAGTTTTGTTTCAGATTTTGCCCTTCTTTTTGCAACACTCCTCTTTCACGGTCCTTTGTTTTCTGTGATACAAGTGATGACCTCCAGGGAAGATCTGTGCTTTAGGAGTGATAAAGTTATGATAAAATATAAGCATAAATATAATAAAAGCAGTCAGTTGTTGGATCTGTTGTTTCATGAGGAGAAGATGTTGGTGGCATGTTCAATACACTTAACCAGAGTTTGGAAGCAATTGTGGTTTTGAAAGATTACATTTTATTTCTGTGTTTCCTTTTTCTCTCCCCAGATATTCCTGATATCAGGCCAAGGCCAGTGTATGTCACTGCAACACGAAACAATGAAAGTGTCTATAGCACCAAAATCCCTTATATGGCAGCTCGAGTTGTTTTTATTAAGTGGCTTGTTACCTTCTTCCTTGAAAAGAAATATTTAACTGCTGTTCAGAACACAAAAAATGGAGGAGAAATGCTCCCTAAAATTATCCAGGTGAGCTTTGAAGCTTGACTCTTTTCTTACATACAGGCTAGCCTTGCAGGATGATCTCACTGCACTGACAGCTGAAGCATAAAGAAATGCTATCCCATAGTGAATAAATGATGCAGATGCTTATTTGGTTTTATTTGATGGAGGAGGAGATCTTTGAGGAAAACTCTTCAGTAGTTCACTAGGAGTTTATTTTCCTCATTGCTTTTATTACCAGCTTCAGCAGTATTATATTTAGACTTTTGGAATTTTCTATGTAAACTGTCATCCTTAGTTGTGCCATAGAGTGTCTTGTGTCATAGACCAGTGACTTCAAAAGCTGTTTTGTTTTCCTCTTGGTTACAGCAGCTGTTTGCAATGAAACATTAAAAGAATATTTCAGTCTCAAACTGATGGTTGAGACTTCCCTAGGATTAGGGACTTCCCATTGAATTTTAGAGAAATTAATGCTTTTAAGAGACTCTCCAGCTTTCTGTCTATGCCTTCCTCCGCTCCCACCACTGCAACCCTCCCTCTTTTTTGTCTCATGGAGTGGACAAGTCAGTTGGCTGTTCGGGCTCATAGCAAGTGTACAGCTTCTTCAGTACACGACTAAATTCCTTCTTGGATCCAGAAGTAGACTGAAAATGGCTGTGCCTGACTGCTGGATCCCAGCGTGCTGTGCCAAACGCTGCCCTTGTATCCCGAGTTCGGCTTGGGAATCGCAGAGTTTTGGTGGGCGCTGTGCCGGCTGTTCCCTCAGCACTCAGCAGTGTGTTTGCTCTGTGCAGACTGTTGGTGGGAGCCAGGAGAAGGCTGGGGAGCTGGAGGGCAGCACGTCACACACGGGGGAGCAGGACGGGAGCCACTCCAACAGCAGCACCTTGTCCGACAGGAGGCTCAGCAACTCCAGCCTCTGCAGCATCGAGGAGCAGCACCGCAGCGTCTACGAGATGGTGCAGAGGATCCTCCTGTCCACCCGAGGGTACGTCAACTTCGTCAACGAGGTGTTTCGACAGGTGAGTGCCCGGGGCTGCTTGTTAATGCGTTTTTAATTTTTATAGGAAGTGTCATGGCTGGGAGGAGAACACTGTCAGGCAAACGTGATGCTGAGCACACCAGACCCTTTTAAGTTGCTGTGCTGAGGGATGCAAAGGCTCCCTGGCCTGAGCCATACCTTTGGAATGGTTTTGTAGCTAAACTGGGAATAGGAAGTGCTGTAGGTTTTGATCCTGTTAAGTGGGGAGAGTGATAAGTTGAAAGACCTATTTTTCAGTATGAAAAATGTATTTTCATCTATTTCAGTGCTTTTATAATATAATGCATATTGGTGTCAAATTTTTTTGTTGACAAAATATGCTTTTTTGGCACTAGATGACATTTTCAGACACTGATTTCACTGCAGTGCAAAGGTCTTCTGTCACTATTGTACTTTTTTTGGTCTCCGAAGACCTGCAGGGATATGGAGTAGCAGCCAGCCTGGCCTGTGTAAGCCTTCAGAGAGAACATCTTCCCAGAATGATTCCCAAATACACATCTTGAGTAGTGTGTTGAAAATAAGCTCGCAGTCTTGACTTCCACAACTGTAGTGAGCAAGGATCGATGGTATGGGTGGTGGGGGTGCGTGTGTGTTTATGTGCATCTCATCTATGTCCTACATAGAGTAAAATCTGTGAACTTTTCACTTTAGGCTTTTTTGTTGCCGCCTTCTGATGTATCCGCAACCCGGAAAGTGGTTAAGGTGTATCAGAAGTGGATCCTGCAAGAGAAACCCCTGTTCATGGAGGAGCCAGACAAAAAGGAGGAAAGCCAGGATGCTGTTGTCCCCTTGGAAGACTTGTCAGTGCAAACAGACGGTAAACATGTATGGTATCCCTGTTCCTTACTTTGTTCTGTCTGCCTGCAGCACAGGGCTTGAGTTTTCACCTCGCTTTGTAGAGGAGTAACAATTTAAAAATGTGTGGGGAGTAAAGGTTAAGAAATACTTTCATTTAAAGACTCGCAACTTAAATAGTTACTGAGTGTTCAGTAATACTTAGGGAGTGCAGGGAAGAATTGCAGCTGGTTTGGAAAACATCATCTGTGGTTATTCCCTGTGTGTAGAAATATGACAGCAAGAAACACTGATAGGTTCTGCAGTGCTGAAACTGACTGTTTGCTGACCTGGCTGTGGAGGACTATTGCCTTTAGGTGGTAATTACTTCAGAATTTAACAATATGTACTAATTTGTATTTACTGGATGAAATATTTGCAAACTAACACCTTAATCTGGGAAAGTGAAGTGTAGATACAATTTCTGTGTGTCATCTTTTTAACATCCTGTTTTGAAACATCAGTAAAAGTTTTTTGACACTACTGACCCTGTTTAAAGGGAAGTTTTGTAGTACTGTGGAAGAAGTTTGAGTTGTAAATCATTAGAGGATTACAAGGTTTTAGCAGATTTTTTTTAGAGGATTTATAGTTTTACCAGGCTTAAATTCAAATGCGACTACAAAACGTGGTGTAAAATACTGTGAAAAACGTGCCTTCTAAAACTTTTATGAGCCTTTAAGTTCCATATGCAGCCAATTTGTTTAGAAATTAAAAATAATGGATAGTAATTCCTTGAGGAAATGAATCTAGGCCATGACAGTTCCCCCTGTTTTTGCTGTTGACCTTCCAAGTGGTTTTGATCGATGTGGACAGGTTCCTTTCTGCTCTGTCACTAACTGGGCTGTGTCTGTGGCAGCTTTCCTCGGAGCACTCTGGACACAAGCGCTCCTCCAGCTGGGGCCGGACATACTCCTTCACCAGTGCTGTCAGCAGGGGATGTGTGCTGGAAGATGAGGACAGAGATGTCAAAGCTGGTGCTCAGGCTGCGTTACAGGTGTGCTGTGTGGGAAGGGCACATGGCTGTAACTTACCTAATCATGTATCTCACACTACAAATTACCTTAGAGTCTCTGAGACGAAGGAAAAGGGTTATGCCAGCACATAATGGCAGGAGGTGAGTGGCTGGGGGAGTGTCCTCTTGCCTGCCCAAACAGAAGACACCCCCAAGCCCCACACTGAACCCTACATGCTGTGGTGGGTCTGTGAAGTCACCTGGCTCCTTGATGGAATGATGTAGAAAAACAAAGTGCTGGGTAAAACATGAAACTTCTCTTAGGAAAGTGAAAGGTTTATATGGAGGAGGTCAAGTATTTTATTACAAGTTTTGACTGTTGTCATTCCTGGGACTGTGTGAATGGAGTGTCAATGCCTCTGTTGAAGGTGTTCCTGACAAACTCAGCCAATGTTTTCCTGCTGGAGCCGTGCATTGAGGTCCCAGTGCTGCTGAAGGAGCAAGTCGATGCTTGCAAGGCTGTTCTCAGTATCTTCAGGCGCATGATAATGGAACTGCCAATGAATAAGAAGACATGGTAAGCTTAATGTGGCATCATTTAGGAAAAAATTACCAACACTTAAACTTCCTGGAAGAGTTATTGGGTAGGGAACAGACTGGCTTTCTCAGGGGAAGGCCTTACTGTGTAAATTACATTTGTGACTTTGCCTCTGAGTTGATTTGGGAGATTGCAGAACCTGCATCATTGTACTGCTTCACTTCAAGGTTCTGGCTGGTATTTCCCTTCCTGACTTCATGTCAAAAATGAACTTATTGCAGTCCACAACCAATAACTATGGTTATTTTGCAAATGATCTGCGAAGTCCAAAGCGTGACTACATTCTCAGTAAATAAAGTTTGCTGGAGAATTAATGAACAAGTACAATTAATAGAACATGTGAACAAATGTGCAATTCTTTTCTGGAACCAGGGAACAGATGCTACAGATACTCCTCAGAATAACGGAAGCTGTGATGCAGAAGCCGAAAGAAAACCAGGCAAAGGACACTTTTGCCCAGAGCATGGCTGGGCTGCTGTTCCGAGTGAGTGAGAGGGGCTGTGGTTGGCTTGCTCATCAGGGTTGCCCATAGTTTTAGCTAAGTACTATTGCACAGTGCTATGAAACCTGCTTGTATTACTGGGAAGGAGGATTTATTTCCCTGTTTTACAAGTAATTATTTTGTAAACTGTGTGTTGAATTCATCTTTGAGACCTGCCTGAAAGGCCACTAATGTCCTTTCCCTCAGACCCTCATTGTGGCTTGGATCCGAGCAAACCTGAGTGTTTACATCTCTCGGGAGCTGTGGGATGAGCTGCTCAGCGTCCTGTCCTCCCTGACAGACTGGGAGGAGCTCATCAACGAGTGGGCCAACATCATGGACTCCCTGACAGCAGTGCTGGCCAGGACTGTGTATGGGGTGGAAATGACAAACTTACCTTTGGACAAGCTCAGTGAACAGAAGGAAAAGAAGCAGAGGGGAAAAGGTTAGTCTGTGTTCTCAGTGCTTTTTATATCTAACAAGTTAAATACTTCAGTTTCATTTTTAAAACTAATTAAATGTAATCTAACATTAAATACTACTTAATCTAGTGTAAGAACCGGTTTAGTCAAATGTGAAGCACTTACTTGCTCTATTGTCACCCTTCATTGGTAAGGAGAGGTAGTTGAGGTCAAGAGAAGATAGATGACTGTTTCGCAGGTTTGAGTATGTGCTTACAGTCAGTGTTTTCTGTATAGCAGAAGTGAAACATGATTTGCTGTGCTGTGGAATGACACAGCCATCTCTGTAAAAATTCCTTTCTATGTGTTATTAAACTTTAAGAGTATTTTAGCTGCACTTACATGCCATCTTGAAATTGAGGCACATAGCTGAAATACCAGTTGGTTTTTATTAATATTAAAAATTCATCTGTGTTATTAAAAGTATTCATATTTGTCAAGTCTGACTCCATTCATAACTCAGCAAAAATATGTGCCAAAGCATCCCATGCCAGAGAATTTTGTGTTCTTTGTCCTAAGGTGGGATTTTAGAGCCTCAGAAGACAGCAGTAGTGGGAAGATCCTTTTCATTAAGCTGGAAGAGTCATCCTGAAGTCGTGGAGCCGATGAGATTCAGAAGTGCTACAACCTCTGGGGCCCCAGGAGTTGAGAAAGCCCGAAATATCGTTCGTCAGAGAGCAACAGGTTGGACCATAACTAAGTGCTCTTGTACCCCAACACTCAGTAACACTCAAGCTGTATACCTGCCTTTGAGGTGTGGCTGTTGTCAAAAGCCACTTAATAATTAACTGCCCAAACAGAAGGTGCTGTGTGCCTGCATCTGGAAGTCTTCACCAGTGTGAATCATGGAGTCAGAGTATTTTGGGGAAATGCTAAATACAAGTTTTCAGCTACAGGACAGTAAATTACATGTTAGGCCTGTGCAGGTTAGGAGTTTCTGTGAAGAAGTACGTTGTTATTTTTATCAATTCATAAGAAAGCATTTATAACTATCAGTCACATAACAGTTATTGATACAGCTATTTCTTGGGAGCACAAGGTAAATCAGGTATTTAACAATTTTGTCCCTTTGTAGTTGCTTTATTTTCTTTTTCTTAGCACGATGAGGTTTTTCTCTCATCTTTACTTCTGGAAAGAGGAAAGCCAGAAGGGAGACCAGGGTGAGGAGTGCTGGGGCAGTGTCTCAGACCCCAGATCCCTGTTTGTTCAACTCTTCATCAGCCCGAACCTGGCCTCCCTTTGTTTCATGGTAGCATGTTTCTGTGTGCCAGTTCACTGGGCTGTGGATCCAAGCTCTCCATAGAAAACCGCTGCCTTTGAGCAGGAGCTGTTTGGCTGCACAGCTCCCTCCTTGGTTCCAAACAGACTGGGTATGATCCTTACCAGGAGAACTGGAAGGACATTCAGTGTGGTTGGTGGCTGCAGGCTCCATAACTGAGCTGGAACCTTCACCTTGGATAACAGAACACTTCAGCAGTGGAGTCAGTTCATTCTTTGAGTTTTATTTTTAAATTCAGCAAGTCCCTGTTTGTGCTCCAGTGTAGGATTCTCTCTTCTGCTGCATCATTTTTCCCCTTGATGTCCTTCCAGAGCGGTAGGGAGAACTTGTAAATGTTGATCCAGGACTTTCTTACTTGTGTGTGTTCAGATTAATGGCATTTCCATGCTTGCTGTGATTCAGAAATCCTTGCTTATTGCCCTTTCAGTGTGAAAGATGCAATTACACATTGTTAATGTGTATCTTATAGGAAAAGTTGCTGGGTTTTTTTATCCCAAAGCATTGTGTTTGATATTTAGAACCCAAATATTTCATTCTTTTGTCTGACATAATTATTGCTTTATTTTTTCCTGGAAGCTAAGCGAAGCCAGTCTATCAGCAACTGTGTTCATCTTTATGAGGCTTTGCCAGCTACTAAAAGTGTACCTCTTCTGCTTCACACTGTGAGCTCTCTCTTCCCTGGTATCTCTTACACTTCTTGCTCTCACAGACTGTCAGGTATTGTACTTTAAAGTCATCTTTTATATCAGTGTTCTTTATATTTTTAAACTGCTGTCTGTCTGTTCCCTTTCTGTCCAGTTGATTCTTCTCAGAATGTTTTGCAAGCAATGCAGTTTTTGTTCATTTTACTATTAAAGTTGACCATCAATTGCAATTAGATTCATGTTCCCTAGTAACTAAAGTAAAATTTCCTAAATTTCACTTCCTGGAAGGTATTTCTGACTCCTGAGTCCTGCCCAGAGGCATTAGCTGCAGTAGAAAGGGGAGAGTTTTGTATGTGGTGCTTTATGGCTCTGTAGGAATTCCTGCTCTGTGAATTATGTTTGGTGTATTTTCATCTCACATTATCTTTGGTGGGAGCACTGAAGTCCTTCCACCTACTAAATTACGTTGATTGCTTTATGTTACTGCTTTTTATAACTCATTGCAAGTCAACAGTGATACTCTAAGGTCAGTAAATACCAGAAATGTTAGGTTTTTGCATGTGTCTCTATGAGAACTTTGAAATATCTGCAATGTTTATTAAGTAGTAAAGCAGTGTTTAAACTTGCACACTGCTGGATGGGAGCACATTTGATTCCAAGTGTTACTGGGTTTTTTGGTGGTTTTTTCCCCTTAGTGCAAAGAGAAATGCATTTCTAAAAGCACTGTGTTGCTCCCTAATTCCAAGAGTTCCTGTTGCTCCCTTCCCCAGCATGTAAGGTTACTTCCTCATTGGAATTTTCATACCCCTCTCTCCTTTTTGTTTCACATTTACTCTTAGAGCAAAACCAAAAGCTGCATGAGTGGGTTTGTCCTCACTAACTAAGCCTGAGTCGTGTGTGGCTCAGAGCTTTATTCACTGAGTTGTTGGCTTTTTTCATTCTCCCCTTCCCCTCCTTCTGAAGGCAAAGTCAGGGAGTGCAGCCGCCTCCTGTTCACGCTGCATTTACAGGGGGTTTGCTGCCTCTGCTCTGGTCTTTCTGTTTCCAGATCGAACAGGGGCCAGTTTGGGTCTCCAGCCCTAAAAAGCCCAGCTTTGTTCATGGGACATCCTCCCTCCCTTCCTCCTGTGAACCCCCTAAGTAATTTCTGTCCTTTTCTAGACTTTTTGCTGCTCACATTGCTCATGTATCTCTCTCTAAACCTTACAACTTTCTTAAGGATACTTTATTAAAACTTAAATTATAAATTGTTAATTGTAACTTGAGTATTTTAAATATTTGCATGGATGGCTATTTTATAGAGCTAGCTTAGGCAAGAAGTTCACACTCTAAGCATGTTTATAATTCTACAAACATTGTGTTTTAATTAAATCAACAGAAGTTGAAGAATCTCAACAGCTGGAAAATTCAGAAGGAACAGAAGCTGTGGGGCTGTTTGTGGACCAGGAGCAGCAGCTTACTCGAAGTAGCAGCACATCAGATATTGCAGATCAGATTCCATCTGATTTTTTTCAAGGTAATTTTGGTAAAATACAGCAATATTGTACTTTTGAAGGGAAAGTGTTGAGACTTGTTCAACCTCATAAATGCTGCTCTTACTTATTTGGGTTTCCATCTCTCCTCTAAAATGGTTTTTATCTTATTTTCTTAGTAAATATATAGTTGGTATCTTGTTGAAAGAACTGTTTTAAGGAAATTCAAGATGACAACTGCAGAACATGACCTTTTATAAAGCAGGGAGGCTAAAAATAAAACCTGAAATGTATGCGACCCTTCAACTTTTTCACCTGGCTTGCCTTCAAATTTTGTGTATTCAAGCTGCACGTTGAGTTCTGTTCCTTTTGTGTAAATCTGTGATGCTTCTGAAGGATTTTTCAAAACATCTTGTATCCCATATGAATGGTCTATTGTCTCCCTTGAAGTACAAGATACATAAATGTCCCTTAAATCTTCATATTGCTTGTCCTTTAGTCCCACAAGTGTCTATAATCCTTGTTTACTTTCTACAATTTCTAGGTAAAAAGTCTGGAACTTCTCATAATTCAACTTCAGACTCCAAATCAGTTCAGGAAAGTAAGGGGCATGCAAAGGAGGATGAAACTGAACAAGTAAGGGAAACCAGGAAGCGATTATTGAAAAGATTTTAACAATGTTTTATTTCTAATCAGATACCTTTTAGCATTTAGAAACTCTTGCAAGTAAAACTGTGAAAAATCATTAATGACATTTCTGGCATGGAATCTGGAACTGAGCTGTAGCTGTTTTATTGTACTACTTGGTGTGATCAGTTTGCATCTCCTGATCTTGTCAGCGGCTTCTGTAGTTGTTTCTCTTCTAGTCTTGTACAATACTTGTGTGCCTTTTTAAAATATTAAACATCAACAAAAAGTTTGTAACTTTTAAGATACAAATAATTCATGGCTATTATAGAGCTACAGTACGCTGGAATAAATATTTGATGGTTTAAAGTACTGGGGAAAATGCTCCTCTTCAGCACAGTTTTATCACCAGCCATGCATGGCAGATGTTTGTATGAGTTGACGCTAGGACAGGCAAACTTCATACATTTTTAATGGCAACTTTTGAATGAGCAGTCAAAACAATAAGTGACTCAGGCTGATCACCTTTGAAATATGAAAGCTGAAAGATTTTTTGATACTTTACAAAGCTTTGAATTATTTCAGATGTGTTGAAAAGCATAAGTAAAAAGTCTTACTTGTTGTTGTGAAAACTGAGGTTAAGAAAGGGAGGATAAAGACTGAACTGGAAAGTCTGATGTTTTCTTAGAGACATTTACAGACACTTGGGTAGTCTGAATATTCACCCGAATATCTTGGCTGAGTTGTAATTAATTTTTAAGAACTGTGTGTGTGTGTCAAATGCTAAAATGTGATGTAGTTCTCAAAACTGTAACAAGCTGAGATGAGGTTTTTTTTTTCTGCAGGTGCTAATCTGCAGGAGCAGTAGTACAGCTGAACTAGATCTGAAAGCAGACTTTCAGCCATCACATGGAAATTACAGAGAGAGAGAGAAAAGTGAGTTCCAAGAACCAGAGTATTTTTCTGAAATGTAGCAGTTGAAATCAAGGCCACACTTTTGTGTGGTTCCAGAGAGATGAGATGCTTTTGTCATGGTTCTGTGCTCGTGTGGCCCCGAGCCCACATGTATGTCCCCTGTGCCGTGCAGGTGAGAGCGTGAGCAGCGACGCATCCCTGGGCTGTGCTGCTGACGTGGACATTGCACTGCTGCCCTGGCAGGCGGCCGAGGACGAGCCCGAGCCCGGAGCAGCCATGGAGGTGTGTGTGGATCCCTCTGCACCACGCTGGCTGCAGCTCAGCCCCTCGGAGCCCGCCAACCTCACAGGTACTGCACCCCACGCAGCGTCCGTGCGCGCTTGGGGATGTGTCTCCAGGGCTTTATCCTCCTCACTTGGCTCATAAATAGTGTGTTCTTGGATGTGTCACCAAGTGCCCTTTGCCATCTTCGTTCACAAATGAGTTTTGTGCAGACAGAGTTGAAGGAATTTGGATCATTCAACTGAAGCTGCCAATAAATGGTGATCCAGAAAACCATCACCCAGTTGAAAATGGTGCTCCCTGTCAGATTACTGCTGCCCCCACTGGGCTCTGATAGCTGGTCACTCATGCTGTCATGGCCTGCCCCAATGTTCAAGTACAAAACACTTAATTTATATTTTAAGTTAATGGGTTATATATCATAGCAGAATGGCCTAAGGAAATTTCTTGCTGTATTATTTGACTGATAGGAAGTAACTGGTTCACTCTCTGCCATTTGTAAATGTACCTTTCATCTAGTGATGTGAGTCAGAGATGTTATTTCAGGAATTGATGCAGTAAGAGGAATATCTTACAGGCTGATTTGCTAATAGAAAAAGTTTCAGGGATATTTTTTCATATTTACCTTTTCTTTGAAATATCTATGATTTAATGAACTGCCACACCTGGCTCAACAGCTCAGAGTGCTGTTGTGAAAAAGGCAGCAGCTGATGCTGCCCTTGGTAAGGATGATCTTGTGTGATAAGGTCATTGTTTTCTTTGTAAGGATACAAAGAGAAAGAATTGCACACAGTAACCTGGAAGATACTGTAGACTAGAAGGAAAAGTAGGGTAACAGATGTATCATTGCCCAGCAGAGCCAAAGTGCCCTCTACTATCTTCCTGCTTCTCATCCAAGTCACACAACTTTGCTTTGCTGTGGAAACCCGGTGGTGTAACAGCAGAGCAACCCTGTGGCACCACTGAGCAGCAGAGGTGCCATTTCCCTGCAGACAGATCTGTAGAAGATCATTCTAATGTGGCTAATAAATAGCATCTGTTTTAGTACTTCATGACTTTATAATGCTTTATAATTTTTTATTAAAAAAAAAAAAATCGCCAAAGTTGTTTTTTTTAAAATAAGTTCATGCAAACACAAAAACATCTAGAATGGCTCCTATTTTGCTAACCCTCCCTGGGTCCTGGGAGGACATGAGTTATTTCCTTCTGCCTGTATAGAGGTTTCCTGCAACTTCTCTCCACACCCTGGCTGCTGCAGGTACACCTGGAGCACAGGTGTGCTCCTGCCTGTGGACAGGCTCTGCTCTGACAGGAAAGCAGCTACCAGCTCTTGTCAGTAAAACATGCACTTCAGCATGGGATTGGTTTCTTTCTGTTTAAGAATGTTCATTCCATTATCCTGACAGTCTTCTCCATCTTAGTGGGCATGCTGCTGTCTCAGGAGCTGCTCTGTGAGTGGTGATGCCTGAGCACATTCCTTTATGACTTCTCCATATGTTTTTATTCCTTTGTTCAGTTGCCTTTCCAGGTCATCCTATACTGAGCGATCTTAAAAAAGAAAGGGCTTTTAGAAATACAAATAAAAGCCAGTTATTGATTGAATATATTTCTCAGAGCACGTGAATGTTCCTTTGAACTGCACTTGCCTCCCTGCCGAAAAGCCCCTGGAGTGTGGACAGTCCATTCTGGGGCTACCCTGCCCTGTGACTGTGATGTGAAGCCCCTCTGCCTCCATTTTGTGCCGTGTTTTTCCTTGAATCTGGTGCAGCTTGAGTACTGAAAGAGATTTGGGGGAGAGAATTGTTTTGAGATGGAAGATGGTTAGAAGGACTAATGTTTCTATTTTATTGACCAAATTTATGCTCACGCTGGATTTCTAATTCACGGACATTGGACATTTTGCATTTACAGACAGTAGTGAATTCCTTGCTGATGACTGCAGTATAATTGCTGGTGGAAGCCTTATCGGTTGGCATCCTGATTCTGCTGCTGTGTTATGGAGAAGGATCTTGGGGATTCTTGGAGATGTGAACAATATAAAGTCACCTAAAATCCATGCAAAAGTTTTTGGGTACCTTTATGAGCTGTGGTATAAACTTGCAAAGGTATGTGATGCTTACAGGTAATACTAATGACTTCTGTTGTAAAAATGATTATTAAACATTTTTAAATATGATTCAGCATTAGCATTTAGAGCATAAGCAAGGCATGGAAGGGTTCTGCCATAAACTGATGAAAACTGATTCTGTTTGGTTTCCACTACCTATCCCCAATAGAGAATGATCCTGTCCAGTGACAAGAGAATTTAAATGGTTTGTTTAAATGGGGCGAGGAAAAAGTAGCAAAGAAAATACAAGTATAGAACAGAATACCACAGATGTTGGTATTTGTGTGAAGGCCCATGCTGTGACCCAAGCTGGTAACATTTGCTTCAGCCAGGGAGCAGCACCATAGAAAAGCTTTCCAACTTTGGCTGAAGCAGGAACTCTGCATAGTGTAGTGTGTAGTACCTGAACATAAATAAAATAAGATTTAAAAGTAATAGGATGAAATAAACAGCATTGGAAAAGTAAGCTGTCAGTTCTCTTAACATTCTTCTTTTAAAACCGTCAGATACGGGACAACCTTGCTATCAGTGTGGACAATCAGTCGACTCCCTCTCCTCCCATCCTAATCCCTCCTCTCAGGATGTTTGCATCGTGGCTGTTCAAGGTAAGCTAGCTCTAAAATTCTTACACGTTACTGTTTTCTGGTATGTGTTTAGTTACGTTGTTTTTAATGTTTACAATCAGTGCCGGGTAAGATGACAAATATCCACCAGAGGCTCTTTGGACCCGAATATATGTTTATAAACACACGGAGCAGAGCTGCTTTATGGCAGAGCTGCTGGAGGTGCAGCTGTGTTCGCTGGCCCCTTGGGGGAGCGGGTGCTGAGCCCGGTGTGTGTGTGTGTGTCTGCAGGCAGCCACGCTGCCCGGCGAGTACAAGGAGGGCAAGCTGCAGGCCTTCAGGCTGCTCTGTGCCATGATGACCCGGCGCCAGGACGTGCTGCCCAACTCCGACTTCCTGGTCCACTTCTACTTCGTGATGCGCCTCGGCTTGACAAGTGAAGACCAGGTACAAGCTTTACTTGATAAAAAACTTAATGTGTTGTTGCGCTCAGCTTTCCCTTTTGAATGCCATGTGCCATTGCTTGCAAGGACATCCTCAAAACAAAACCAGAATTAGAATTAATGATGTCCCTTCCAGACCTTCTGTCTTCAAGAGGGTCCCTTCAGGGAATATTTAGAAAGGTCATTCCAGCTCTCCTGAGCTGGTGCCAAGGGGTCTGAAGGGAGAACCGAGACAGAAGGTTATTGTACCACTGTAACCAAGAGGTGATGCCAAAACATTCTACTTCTGTGCATAAATGTTGTTTCAGGTTTCCATGCCCTGGGTTGGCATGATAAAGTATTCAGTGTGAGGCGAGGAAAAGACTTAATCTGTTGAGCTGTCAGGTAATTATTGGGCCACAGAAACAGCTCAATGCTCGTAAAAACTATAAGAAATACTCTTTAGATAAAATAGAGAGAGATCTACAAACATTTCCATGTTTTTATAGGAGTGAGAGTAGAGCTGAAGCTGTGCTGGGGATGGCAGCAGAGGGCATGGGGACCCCTTGGGAAACCCTGAGAATTATTGCTGATGCCTTTAGGAAACCAGACAGGTTTGGTAGTTTCTGAGAGGGAAGAGAGAAAGTGAATTGTTACCAGACTCTTGCCCCTCAGTTGCCCTCCTGAAACGTTAGAATGTTTGGAAAAATCTTCCTTTTAAATAGAAAAGAATAGAAAGGAGAGGGTTTTCATCTGGAAAATCCCAGGACGCCTGGCTGCTGCTGCAACTTAGGAAAAAAATCATCAGTATTGGCCATTTCTATAGCACAAACGGGAAAATGCAAGTGTGGTGGGAGCTCCCCTTTTTGGCACACTTTGTGTGTCACCTGAGAGGAACCAACAGCTCGTTCCACTTCCATCTCACTCACTCCTGCCAGATCTAGCAGAGTCCCCTCAGTCCTTACAAGAGACTGGTAACACCTGCTGGGGTCAGACCGCTGAACTTCAGAACCCCACAGCAATAAATCCTCTCATGCAAACTGCACCAAACCGTACAGAGGTGCAACCCAGAAGCCGGGGGAGAGGGTGCAGTGGGAGCAGCCTCGACCCTGCACATTGCTCCAGGGTTTCCCGGATATTTGGCAGCTCTCACACTGCACATCACTCCAGGGTTTCCCGGATATTTTTTGCTGCTGCTCTTTGTTCTCGGTCCTCGCTGGAATTTGCTGTGTTGCCTCTTGGTGGCACACTTGACCACAGGTTTGCTCGTGTGTGGCTGACCTTCCCGTTTTGTTTTCCTGACCTGTGGAGCCGGGTGAGGTGTGAACTCAGTGCCTTGGAGCAACCTGTTAATAGGAAGCAGGATCCTTACACCCACACCTGTATTTGCAGGATGATTGGCACCAAGGTGCTTGCTGGGTGCTGAGACTGGTGGGACCCTTTTTTATCAGAGGGTGCAGAATCACAGGACACAGGATTGCTGGAATATGGATCCTAGCGTGATTTCCAGGATTTCAGTTAGTGCAAACCAGAATAAACTTAGATGCAGATATTTTAGCACAGATGGGTTTTGTTTACTAAGCACAGACATAAATTTCTCACTTTTAAGGAATATCTGCAGAAGGAAGGGGGAGGAGGCATCTCTCATGGAGGATTTTTTCTTCTGCATGAATCACTAATGCAACTTTTAGCTTTTATGTGAGAAACCACAGACAGCCCAGCTCTGGGAAATCATCTTGGCTACTTCAGAAGAGTTCTTAGGTAGCTACATAATTATAAATATTACAGTCAGAAACCTCTTTGACCTGAATATGATTTTCAATATTTTGTTTTGCATCAGAAATGGCTTTGTAAATAAATTTCTCTTTTCACTCCTCCCTTTAAAGGCTTGAGCGTAGGAGATTTCTTCTGGACTATGTAGTTTTTGGTGTTGATAGAAAAACAAAATAATTCATTTTTGAATGTGTTATTAATGAATACAGTGTTATTCCCAGCAAGTGCAGCCTAACTTTGCTGCCTGGTCTTGTGGGGTACAGAAAAGAGCAGTGTGAGTGTGTGTTTTATAGAAGGCTCCCATGGCACTTGGAGTTCAGGATGTAGCAATTAGCTCAGCAGAGGAGACAGCGGGGTAATGAGCTGCAGCTAATTTGTCCATGTGGAAGTGTCTAACAACAAACATCTCTGGAGAAGTGAACAATTCTCTGCAAGAATTGCGTCACCTTTCCAGGTGGGAGAAGCCATTGCATCATTGTCAGCCCTGGTCTGGCGCTGGGATTGCCTCCGGCCTGGGAGGGGCCCGAGGTCAGGGGGCAAGGGACCATCTGTGGGTGGTGCTTCCCTCCTGCACTGCTCGACACAGTGGCATTGCTCTGCTGCTGGAGTGAGCCAGGAATTTTTCCTAGTTTTTAATGAATGAAGCTCACTTTGGTTCAGAGCCTTCCCTTCCTGACCTCCAGCATGAAGGAGAGTGGATGTTCACTGCCACGTTTGGCGTTAGTGGAGGTTGTCTCCCTACAGCTTTTTCAATTATTCAGCTGGGTTATTGAAAATCAGGAAATGTTCCTGGGGTGTAGTTTTTAGGGATGTCATGGGATAGCCTGTTGCACTTTGGGTAGGCATAGCTGCCTCCTTCTGCCAGGTGAGCCTGATGGTTGGAAAATTCCCATTCCAGTGATTGGAACTATCGTTGTCTTTTGATTTGGACAATAAATATGTCTCTTTAAATTAACCCAAAGTCTAATACTGCAATGCACAAATTTTACAGATGCCTGAACTGGAAAAGGAAATGTATTTTATTATTGATACTAACTGCTTACTGTAGCAGTAATTTTTTTTGCTTTATTCACCTGAAGAAGTCCCTAAGCATCTCCTTACTCCATAGCTTCCTCCACTTTCCTGAAGAACAAAAGCACCAAAACACAATCACAAAAAGCTACAAACACTACTCAGTCCCCTTCTCAGAAAAGCAGCTGCTGAGATAATTGTGATTCCTCAGGTCTGGTCCTTCTGGTACTTAAATAATCCTTTGAGATTGCTGGTGTTTTTCTCCTAAGAATTCTGTAGATTTCTGTGACACTGTCTTATTTCTGTCTAAATTTCCGCTCTTAGTTTGAGAGGAGAATGTGGTGCAGGGACGATGCTTGCCTTGTAGGGACTCTGTAAAAGAGGTGGCAGGTTTTCAATCCCTCTTCAAGTTTCAAACCCTCAGCTATTGTGTACTTTTTTTTTTTTTTAGCCAGTCTCACCCTGCTATTGGGGTAAGCATCACTACTGTGCCTGGTGTCACCTGTCACCAACACCACGGTGTCACCCAGTACACACAGGTTACCTTCAAAGTGAGTAAACGGGTCAGTTGTAGCCCTGACTTTGGAAGTGAGTTCTAACAAATAAATTTAATACATGTACTATCACACTTACTTGCCAGGGTATCTTTGGAGTATGGTGCTTATATATTTAAGGAACATAATACAAGGTAGAAACTTCAGAGATTCTCTGTGGGGAGGATAATGACAATGAGCAGGCAGGGATGGAGCCTGTGTGTGGGCTTTTTCAGTTCGGTGATCTGAAGGGCAGAACAAACTTTAAATTTGGAAGCAGAGAAACCCAGCCCGAATCCAACAGAGCTGGCAGATGTCCTGGGTGATTAAATGTCAGCACATGCAGCAGGCCTACTCCCAGAGCCCTGCCTGGCTGCAGCCAGGGCACTTAGCAGCTTTGTTTGTAGCTCCATTCCCTTTAGTAGTGAAAGGCTGGTGTGGATGAAATACTCTGTCAGTAGAGATGGTGATGTACCAGTGGATGTTACATGCCTCTTTATTTGTTTAAAATGCACTGTTGGTAATTCTGGAAAGGAAGCTGCAGCGGCTCTCTATTAGCTTATGTAGAAACACTAAGTGGAGCTCTTGGGGTGGGAAATGGCTAATTTATAATAGGAAGCATATTTAGTAGAGCTCCTACTGGAGAAGCCGTATTAACTAGTTTGTATTAACATTGGTCTGATGTTTAAAAAAGAAGTATTTGTGGGCTTTTATATCTTTCTGTGCAGTTGTTGCTCAGCAGTAGGGAGCACTGTACAGCTTATAGGCTGTCACTGGGACCTGTAGTAACCTTATAAAGCTACAATAAATGAGTACCTTTGCTTTTGTCCTCTGTGGAATGGGTACTTCTTGCCTGGATTTTTGCCTTATGGCGTTGCACATGAGAACCTTTAGTTGTACAGAAACCAGAAAGCTGTTTAGGTTCTTTCCCAGACTGCCATTTAAAAGGAAATAATCTTAATATAGTCTATTAAGGCTTAAATTCCCCTATTTTAGCTTCTTGAAATTTCCTTCCAATGACTACCATGATTTTCCCCCTCTGTTAATCCCCCCCTTAGCTCATTTTCTGTAGAAAATTTGCCTGTGTGCCCCATTATGTGCTTTGAATGCTTTGAAAAAGTGTTAACAGACAGCATGTTTCCAGTAGGGACAAACAAAAGTCCAAATGCCAGGGTCTCACAGGAACTCTCACATCCCCCTCTGCTCACCCTGAGCAGGGGAAGTGCTGGAGAAAATAGCTGGAAGATTGACTGGAAGCAAGGGGGAGCCAGGCCATGCCGATTGTAGGAGCTGTGCATTTCAGAATCATTTTGGTAGTTCTGCTCTTTTCTATTTATTTTGCTTTAATACATTTGCCCTTTCTAAAATGCTTCCATCCCACCCAAATTCCTGTTTTGTAGTCGGTGTTCTGTCTGTCAGAGTTTGGAGCAGTCCTGCCACAGGCGTTTGGGAGAGATGCATGTGGTGACACAGAGTCCTCTCCACATTTCAGGCAGTGCTGTGGCCTTGGCACCCACACCTCTGTCCCTGTATCCAGTGGGTGCTCAGGAATTGCTCCCTTAGTGTGCATAAACCAACATATTTCTTTCAGTCCTTAATTCCAATGGCTTTCTCCTTTGTGAAAGTATCAAACATACTTTAAAAGGGGAGAAACTTGAAAACTCCCACTGGTGCATTCCTGCCTCGAGGGATTTGAGCAAATGTAGCTCCTTTGGAGGTCAGATGCTAGCTGGCACCTTGGAGTGGAGTTTTCTGATAAGCTAATACTGGGTTTCCTGAGGTTGTCAAAATACTTAGTAAATTTTTATTGGAGCTTAATGTTTGACAAGTTAACTCTTGCCTAAAAGGTAGTGGTAGGTAGGAAAACTTGGAGTAAGTAAATTGGAAGCATCTGTTCCTTTAAAGTAAAGAAAGGAAAAGGAAGGATTTACCACTTAAGTCTTGTGTAAATTAATAATCTTTCCCGTGCTGTAAATCTCAGCTGCTAATGAGGTGTCTCTTGGTGAGGAACAGAGTGAACTTTCAGTGAAAAATCCATGTTGTTCCTGTTGAGGGACAATTGGAAACGTGAGCAAGGCAGCTGGCAGGCTATTTGGTTACACCTGTAATCTGCAAAAGCTTGAACAAAAATTAGGTGAAGAATATTTTTGCAATTGACCTTTCAGTGAACTTGCATAAATTTATTTTGCTTACTCAGTGGATGTTTATGACCTTATAATTTGGATTACTAGATTAACCTATACTGAAATATAATGCCATTTATAGGGTTAATGCATTTGAGAAGAACATGCATGTGATTGCCCCTTCCTCTCCCCTCCTCCCCAGCATTAACACTACAGAGCATCATTTTGAATTGAAATAGTCCATAATGGTCCTTTTTTTCACTTTTCTTTAACAACATGAACACTAAATTATAGCTGTGCAATTATGTAAACAATGGAAATGCTTCCAGAATGAATACTTCCTTTTAAATTTTCATTTTGTGTAATTGCTGAAAGGTTTGGAGCCATAATAAACCAAAATGATTTTACACATTTATCGTTCTAAAGGTCAATTATGAAAGAAGTAAAGAAACAACACTGTGCAGAATGAGTAAACCAATTTCCACGGCCATCACCATATGTTTTTCTTATGGCTTGTGTTTTCCAGTTGCTGTGTACATAGCATTCAATTAAAGTGATTCATTGACTAGGCTGGAGCTGCTGCCCAGAGTTTACATTTCCAGACCCGCGCTCGGGAGGGAGGGAAGGAAGCGACTCGGCTCTGTTTGAGTTACCTGATTTTGCAGTATCACTGATAGCACAGATGTTCTCATTCCCTCGCGCTCGCACAAGCCTTACTCTGCTGATAAGCTCCCAAAGCTACTGAATTACTGCCTGAAATCCTGTTTTATTGTGAGCTGGGCTGTGCAGGGAAGTGTGCAGATTGGGAAAGGGGAGAAAACCTGGCAGGATTACCTGTGAGCTCTGTCCTGGGGTGGCTCTGTCCATCCTCTGTGCAGTCACATCAAGCAGGAGGACAATTCCATAGCCAGAATATATTCTACTTTGTCTTAGTTTAATTGAAGTCACTCAGACCATTCCAGGTGCACACTGAGATATGTGCCATGGCAGTGGGAACAGCCTTCCGGAGCGGGTCTGTCCGGGCCCTGGGGTCAGTGGTTGCCTCTGAGCAGCTCTGTGTGTGTATCACAGCATAGCGCCCATGCTGGGAATTCAGAGGGAAATTGAAGATTGGTTCAGTAGCTTTTCAAGGGTTTCTTACTACGGAAAATGATTTTTTTCTTTTTTTTTTAGTATCAGTAGTATGTCTCATAACAGCGAATATTCCATTCCTCCAGCCTTTTGGAATGTGTGTGTTGTCTCAGCATTCATACATTAAAGGAACAGTTGTGTGATTCTGCCTTTCTCCTCATATTGGAAGTGTTGTGTGGAGGGCCCAGAGTCCAGAGGGTCTGATCGTTACTCTGTGTAACAGATGGGGCAATGGGGTGAGGACAGGAGCTAATGCAGTTCTTGGGAGCAGGTCCCTGTGCTTCCACCGCTGTTCTCTCCCCAGCCAGGGCTCCTTTATCATGGCACATGTCACCAGACACGTGCTCCCATCTGCTGCCCCTGATTAGGGACAGTCCCTCGCCGTACCTGGCCCTGCTGGACAGGTGTGGTTGTGCCAACCAGCCCCTTAATTGTAAAAAGGTGGGTCCTTTGTTCTGCTCCGACTCTGAGTTTACCACCCGCTTTATGAGCTGCTGCATCCATCTGCTCTGCATTCTCAATGTTTGCATTGACCCATATTGACTGAAAAGGTATCAAAGGAAGTGATTAAAACTAGTTTAAACATTAACTCGAGTGGCATTTTAGCTTATTCAGGAAAGTGAAAGCATTATCTGCTACTACGTTTAAAACTAATACTATTTATTTAAAATATATAGCAGTTACTTCATCAGATGTTGGTGTTGAAATCACATAGTGGAAAACTAAATAGGGGATGTGCAGGTGTTTGGCAGGGCTTCGATAAAAATAGTGATGATGTTAAAGCATCTCTTCATTTAGAGAAAACTGGGTTTGTCAGCTTTAGCTTCTGCTGTAGAAATTGAGCATGTGAACACATTCTGGGACTCTTAGGTTCAGGCCTTCTTTAACATGTCATAAAACCAGTGAGGATGGACATGGAAAAGCATTTTCCTTTGCAGCTTTCCTTCAAAATTTTATTGAGTGAAAAACAATTTTCTACTCATTATAGAAATAGCTTGATCTAACTTTTCAGCAAATACAGTGTTGCAGGTAAGGATTATATAGATTTATGCCTAATTTTAAACCTGCTGAAAGCTTGCGGGAGGGAAGTCTTAACTCAAATACAGGAACTTTGCTCTGATTTGGAGAGACTGTGAAGAGTTGAAACATGGAAGGATTAGGGTTGAAAATGCTTATCTCGGCAGTGGTCTGTGTCAGAGGGTGATGATGAGCAGAGCTGGGAGTGCTGGTTTGTTCCTTCAGGGCACAGGGAGCAGGTGTTGGGGTCAGCTCATGTTCTGGTGGCACAGCATTTTGAGTGAAGCGATTTAGGAACTCATTCTTTTGGAGTGCTGCAATGCCTCATCTTAAATCCATTAAAGTTGTGGATGTTTTGAATCTAGAATCTTATTTAAGAGAATGGTTGTGCTTAGGCACAGAGAGACATGTGGTTTGGGTTTCTAAGAGGAATTTAAGAGTACAGATCTTAACCAACCAAAATACCAAATGCATTTTTCCACTCCATGCATCTGGAGCAGAAGGTGGTGGTTATGTGAGAGTTAGCACACAGAGCCATGGTACTCTGTGAATTTAGCGTGGGACTGGTGAACCTCAAAGTTAAATCTTCTCAAACTCTCCCATTTGCTTTTGGGCTCTTTTTTTGCTTGGTGGTTTGTGTTGTTGTGTTTGTTTGTTTTTTTCTTTTCTTTTTTGTTGTTGTTGTTTTGTTGGGGTTTTTTTGTGCTTATTTCTTGTCACACAGGTAACTTCTCTTGCAGGATATCCTAAACACTGTCATAAAGCATTGCCCACCTTGGTTTTTCTTCCTGGGCTTACCTGGGTTCACGATGCTGATTGGAGACTTCATCATGGCGGCGGCGCGGGTCCTGCGCGTGGACACGCTGGAGGTGAGCCCTGGCTAACAAGCTCCAACAGGAGCTGCTGCCTCATTACTGCCACAGGGATGGGCTCTTGGGGCAGATCCCATGGCAGCTGGTGTGGGAAATTGTGGGACAGGGCGACACACTGCTATTGCAAAGGCATTTCATCAAAAGGCCAAGGCGTGAGGAACCCTCTCCTGGCTGGTGTTGCCACGCGCTCGGAGCAGCACTGGGGCTTCGTAACCTCATCAGCTTTATTTCAGTGAGCAAACATTGAAAATAGGGAACTCTTTGGGTAATACAGGATTTCTGACTAAATGTCAACACTAATAGAAATGTGACTCTGAATGATTAAATTATTGAAGGACAAGTAAAATAGCAAATCAATGATGGGTTGCAAAAATAAGGGTAAAGGTCTGGCAACCCCAGAAAAAACAGGACAGCTTTGTTGCATGTGAAACACCAGCTCAGGGGAGACCTTTCTGTCTGTTTTGGCCCAGGGCTTTTGCTGCTGCTCTTGACATTTGTGTGGCTGAGTGGGTGGCCCTGCACAGGGCCACAGCCCTCTCCTGTTTCAGCAGAGCTGGAATGGTGAGCCCAGCCACACTTTGTCCATCGGCCCTCAAACAGTTTGATCAGTCTGATCATTGATCCAAAGCTTAAAGTGCTAATAATAAATGAATACTCAACTTGCCATGGAAAAAATAAAACATCACCTTCCATTTCTCCTACAAGCATAAGACTGGGTGTGTTGTATTTTCCACATTGTGTCATAGCTCATGTGTTTCTAGCTCGTGCCACAGTGTTTTTGATGGTTTTATTGAAGTAGGGATCTCTCTACACAGTGGTATCATCTATGCAGTGCATTGTGCACTCTCTGTGTCACAGGATCATGTAATAGAAGTGCTGGATTACTGCTTCAGCCTCTCAACTTTGCTTTTCTTTAGGTGATTCTGTACTTTCAGCTGACACCAAATGGCTGATTGTTGTGTTGAGTAATGACAGATGAGATATTAAAGATGTAGAAGGTGCTCAGGAGCGGGGCCAGGTGCCTGCTGGACGAATAGCTCAGTGTTACAAAGAGAGCAGAGCAGCAAAAAGCAGGGGCAGGAAGGTGTGTGTTAGTCACTGCTTTAATACAGCTTTTGCTGGAGTTGTAAAGGAAAAGCTCCTGGGACATGTTCCCTGGGACTGCTTTGTGAATCCATCACACTGGCCTCAGAGCTGATGGCATCTTTATGTGTTAAGGTTTGTCTAATGAATGTTTCTGTTTTCTTGCCCCTCATTAGGCTCCCCGTTCTGAAGCTCACACCATCCTTGGTGCTCTTGTGTGCTTTCCAAATACCTACCAAGAAATCCCATGGTTGGGGCCCATTTCAGAAGCCAGTGAGATCAGCACAGGAACTGCAGATGTGAAGGTAAAGCCCCATTTCGTTGTAAATCCTTAGGTAACCTATCCTTTTTTATTATTCAGTTACTTAATTCTTACTTTATGTTTTTGGTTAAAAAATTAGCCCCTCCTTCTCCTCAAACCCCACAACTGCACATTACATGTGCTTGTTCGATGGTCAGTACTTTGCTTAACACGTGCCGTGAAGTTAACAAAGCTTAGGTACTGTGCATTCCAGTTTGATTTTTCAAGGAGAGTGAGCTGGCTGTGATCAAATGCCAGATTTTCCAGCCAGATGCCTGTCAGGTCAATTCATTAAATGGTGTAGGTGATATCTAAAATGTCTGTTCATTAGCTCGTCCTGTAAGAGATATGAGAGGTGTGTAAGGGGAGAGATTTTGTGTCTTATCGCTATTTCAGTAATATATTGAGGAAATTCCTCTATTGGAACCATAATCTTGTGTATTTTCCCTGAGAATTAATTCCAGTGGGACACCTTGAGACATGAATTGCTTTCTGGCATGGAAAGCTTTGTAATTTAATGACCTCCACAACAACAGTCTTGTACAGAAAAGAATCCCACCCCCCCTCCCCAAAGACACAGCAAAGGTGACAAGGCACATCACTTGCAGGTGAGACCTGCCCAAATAGCTGCCCTCACACAAACCTGTGCTGCTTTTGATAAACCTGTGGCACCATGGTGATCCACTGCTCAAAATTAGGGATAGCTGGGGAGGAATGTCCGAATTCCTCACACGGCCTGAGCAGGTAGAACCAGAGGAATGCAGGAATCCCTTTGCACGCTTGGCTCCCATTATTGCTTTTGTCATCATGCCTTGGACAGTCACTGGAGGTGTGTTAAAATTGTCTCAATTTTAAAAGTATATTTTCTATACTAAAACCACAAAAGTTTTCATAATGTTGTTTGCTTAGAATGTAAACACTGTAGTGACTGCCACTCATTGTTTGTAAATACCCCTCAACTCTGAAAATATTTCTATCTTGCTGGGTGTACAGGAGTTGTACGTTGATTCAGTTTGTCCACAAGGGCCTGTGTATTTGAGTTGTAATCAGTATTTCTCCCTTGACAAAATACAATTGGCATGAGGTAAAGATGCTTTAAGAATAGACTGAGAATTAAAGTGACTTCACTTGTAGCTATGTCAAAATTAACTTTAAAATACATGTATAAGAAAGATGCTTATTCTAACTTACTTTGTTATTTTAGTACTGCCTCATAAATATTTTATTGAAGAATGCTACAGAGGAGCCAAGTGAAGCTGCAAGGTAAAATACTGAGTAAAAGAAATGGGAAAATCATAGAATTGTTTAGGTTGGAAAAGACCTTTAAGATTATCAAGTCCTTGGGTTGGAAAGTCTTTCTTGCTACTTGTTTTTGGTGTTTGTCCAGCTGAGTTGTTGCTACTGCCTTGTGGTTTGCTCCTGTGAAGCTGAGCCCCACTCTGCACCATGAAAGTGCTGGTCCATTGTGTGAGAGGGAAAAGAGATATTTGTGCATTTTTTCTTGTTATTCTTTTTTTTCATTTATTTCCCCTTAAATATTTTTCTAAAACTTGTGACAAAACCACTCTTTTTTCTACCAAAGATGCATAGCCATCTGTGGCTTGGGAGTCTGGATATGTGAGGAGCTCACGCAGTGCACAAACCATCCCCACGTGAAGAAGGCCATCAATGTCATAGGTGTGACGCTGAAGGTATTGCTATGGTGGGCCCTAATCAATAAGCATTGTGTAAGGAAAGGCATTTTCACTTTTTAAATAGCTGATGCTGGTCTGGAGCAGAGTCTGCAGGTGTGGTGTGCTGTACACACGTGCAGAATATTTGCAAAAGTAGTGTGTGATTGTGTACCTCAAGACCTTTCCCCCAGCAAACTGAGTTAAGATCACACAGATGGTATCGAACCTGCTGCTTCCTAATGCTGACAGTGTGATTTCACAGCATTAACATTTGTTTGTATACAAACATTGCTCCTATACGTGCAAAAGAAGTTAAAATGTAAAATAACTGAATGCATTATATTGTATCTGGATATTTTATTTGGCTTTTCATCACCTTTTTTCTTTCAGTTTTCCAATAAGCTGGTAGCTCAGGTAGCCTGTGATGTCCTTCAGCTGCTGGTGTCTTACTGGCAAAAGCTTCAGGAGTACGAATCCTCCCTGTGCCGGAAAATCACTGAAGTATGTCAGACTCTTTAAAATGTTTGTATGAAAATCATATGCAAAGTTGGTTTAATTCCTTCCTTGAACTGCTGTGATTTGTTAACTCTTCCTTTCTCCTGCAGTTATTGTTAGGGATATTGCTGCAGTGCCAGAACCAGTGTATGTCCCATATTTGTAGTGACTTGCTTCCAAAATGCTCAGTAAAATCTTTGTGTTTCATGTGGATATTGGGCAGTTGGATATTCCTAAGAGAACTGGGCCTTTTCCGTACCCTGCGCTCTGTCTTTATAGTGTAAGAAGTTTAAATGCCTTTCTGACCTTTGTTTGTTTGGCTGTAGATCCTTGTGGCCACCATTGCATTTCTTTTGCCAAGTGCTGAATACTCCTCTGTGGAAGCAGATAAAAAGGTGGGTCACTGACATGAGCTGTCTGCTTTCTTTGTGCTGTTAGAGGTGGGTTTTAAGAGAAGACACTTTGAATCACAGTTGTGTTTTAAACTTTCCAACGCATACCTTTAAGTTTGGATGAATTGAATAGAATGGATCTAAACCCCATGTTCCATGTTCTTGTCCAGTTCATAGTTTCACTGCTGCTTTGCCTGCTGGATTGGTGCATGGCACTGCCCATGAAAATGCTGCTGGAGCCTGTGTCTGCTGGTGCTGTGGAAGATCAACATGCATCCAGAGCTCCTTTACTCGACTACATTTACAGAGTGAGTATGGGAAGGAATGTGATTTACTGTGTCTTGATGTTTAAAGATGCCTTTCACACGCCCTGCTAGGCACAGAAGCAGTTTTGGCAAGCTTTAGAAAACCATGAGTTTTTGCAGTGTGGGCAGAAGCCGTACAGGTGAGAAGTTACAAATGCAAAATGTTAAGAAGATAAGCTTAGAGATGTAGAACAGAGAGGGAATGGTGAAGAGCAAGGTAAAATGCTTAAAATAACAAGCCAGGGAAGATAATCTTTGCAGAAATTTTTGAAGTGGGTTGTTAAAAATACAAAACAGGTCCTGAAATGAGCTGTTAAAGTATAGAATCAGTGCAGATGGCTAGTGTGAATTTTAAAATGCTGTATCTGGCTACAGATGGTTTTTGTAGCATGTCCTGGTTTTCACAAAGCCAAAATTAGGGAGGGGGACGTCTCACTGGGTGTGTTGGGAGTGTCCTGTGAGGTTTGTTTCTGCTGCAGTGTCCCACTGTCCCCTGGCAGGTCCTGCACTGCTGTGTGAACGGCTCCAGCACGTACACGCAGCAAAGCCACTATGTGCTGAGTCTGGCCGACCTCTCCTCCTATGACTACGACCCATTTTTGCCACTGGGGAATGTCAGGAGCTCGGAGCCAGCCCAGTGCCCCTCCTCCACAGATTTGGGCAACCTGCTCACTGTCGCTGAGGGTAAGAGAGCTCACAGAGCAGGGGCCAGAGCAGCACGTGTGTGCAGCAGCTGGGAAACAGTGCTCCAGGTAATATCTCTGCCTTGAAAATGTGCTTCTTAGTAACTGTTCCTTGAAAATTGGGCAGAGCTCTTTCTGGATGAATTCCAGTTGCCTCTGTGATAGGATGTGTGAGTTTGTTGCTAATGTCGCTCCTTAAAAAAAAATTTACATTTAGAAGGTGTAAATACTAGGGAAAGAGGAATACATTAAACTAAAGAAAAATGGGTTTAAACTGAATATGAGTGAAAACTAGAAATTAGGAGGTTTCTGGCTCTAAGAGGAGTAACGTTCCCACAGGAGAAGTGGAGGCACAGTGTAGCTCTGAGCACAGTCACTTTATGAAATAACTGGTGTATTTGCCTGTGCTGAGGGGAACATCTGGGGATCTGGGAAGTCTCTCCTAGCCTCACATAACAGACTTCCCACTGTGCTTCCAGGAATGGAGGAGCATTGATTTGCAGTGGCATCTCTGGTTTACATTAGCTTTTGTGCTCTGATGGCTGTGGGGATGTAGTAAAATAAAATAAAACTGTGGGACAGGTAGAATTCCTTGGAAAGCTGTTGTAGATAGTTCCTTGAACAGGAAGAGTCAGGAAGACAAGGCAAGCAGCTGCAATGTGACAAAAATCCACAGTTGCCCTTTTTGAATTGCCTCATGCTGCTCTTACTGATCCATTATCTTTTCATTGATGGTTTTAGAGAAGAGGAGGAGGAATTTAGAGTTGATACCTCTGACTGCACGGATGGTGATGACTCACTTGGTGAATCACCTGAGCCACTACCCGCTCAGTGGAGGCCCTGCCATTCTCCACAGCCTCCTTAGTGAGAACCACGACAATTCCTACGTGGAGTCCTCTGAGCTGTCCTCGGAAGTCTTCCGGAGTCCCAACCTGCAGCTCTTTGTGTTTAATGACAGCACTCTCATATCTTACCTCCAAATCCCTGCAGAGAAGAGGGTGGGTGCTGAGCCAGCAGCAGCCTCCTCGGATGTCAGGGTGATTGTCAGGGATATCTCAGGGAAGTACTCTTGGGATGGCCGAATTCTGTATGGACCTTTGGAGGGCTGCCTTCCGCAGCGGAGCACGACCAACACCTTTGTGATCTCCAGCAACCCGGAGCACCACTTTGCTTCCCAGAATGACACTTCTCAGGTGGAAGAAGGAGAAGATGCTCTTGACCAGTTGCTGGAGAAGATTGGTACCACCAGCCCCGAGTGCCTTCTGCACCCCCAGCGCAAGCTGAACGAACCGTCGCCGCCGCCTTGTGGGATGAGCTCCGACCAGGAGTGGGCCATCACAGAAGCCCTGATGAGGCAGAGTGCCCAGGAAACGGAGTTCATCCTGAAATGCAGCTCAGACTGCAGCATGAAGGTGGCCTGTCAAGAACCACCACGTCCTGCTGAGCCTCAAGCCTCCTTTTATTTCTGTCGGCTGTTGCTGAACGACTTGGGAATGAACTCCTGGGATAGAAGGTAGGGAGGCAGAATTCAGAACATGTTTACAGTACTTTTACTCTTCTAACTTCTTACCCCCAAATGTGTACACTTAAGAAAGCAAGACTTACACAGCTGTGTAAGCTTAGTTCTGAACTTCAGTGATTATTTTAAATAGACGTCCATAGATTGTATATAATAATAATTTTTTTAAAATCTTATCATGCTGATTTGATTCACTTCACTTAGGTATTTGGATGACAAAATACTGTGTCTTTATGGTGTTCCATTTGCCTTCAAACCTTTTTTTATTTTGTTTTAGAAAAAGCTTTCATTTGCTGAAGAAAAATTCAAAATTGCTGCGAGAACTGAAAAATCTGGATTCCCGCCAGTGGTAGGTGTTGTGTACTGGACACACCATTGATAAGGTTCTTGTTTCCCAAGGAAGAACAAGTGAGTCTCCAAAAACAAAGCTTCATTCCCACTGCCTGTGCCAGCAATACAAATATTATTAGTATGTAAAATGGATTGTTTGTTTCTCCAGAGTTCTGGAGTTGTCTGCACTGGCACTGTGTACAGCAAGTTCCAAATCAGTAGCAAATAATAAGACACAGCAACCTATTTCCAGTTTGCTTTAGCTGAGAGCAGAGGGAAGTTCATAAATCATTTGTGACCTTGGTTTAACTGACAAAGGATCATTTCCTGCAGGATGATCCCTGTGTCAGGAGCAGTTCTTAAAGGGATGATCTCCCCAGAAGTACTCCCCAGTCAGGAAGTGGCAGAGTGGAGTTCTGAATGTTATGTTTTGTTTTGCATTACTGGACATAGAGCTATTTGAAAAACCTCTGCAGCATTGCAGAGTTCCAAGTTTCTTGTATCCCAACAGTTTTCATATCAAATCCACTTTGCTTGTTTTCAAAGAAGCCAACTGCCTCTGCCAGCCTTGTAAAACTCAGCCCAGGATCTGAGAGTCAATAATGTTTCTTCCTCCTTGTATGTCATCACCATGTAATTAAAATTCTGTAGGTCAAATTATGCTCCCATTAACACCTGTGCCACCTCGCTGTTGGTGGCAGAGTTGCACAGATCTGAGTCATTAACCCTGTAATTGGAACTTGGTCACCAGTGCTGTGGCTGATGCACAGAAAGGCCAACCTTGACTCTGCTCTCGGGACTGGGGTGTGTCTGCAGGGGCGCTTTGGGGAGAAAAAATGGCGGAAAAATCTGTTACTGCAGCTGAAAGTGAGCAATGTACTTGTGTGTGAAAAAGAAAGGGACATACAGAGTTAAACGTGGGCACCTGCTCGTACCTTTGGAGTGCAAGGGATCTAAAAAATAATTTTGAACTGAAACTTCTTAAACTTGGATTTCTTTTGTGTCCCATTGCAGCCGTGAAACTCACAAGATCGCCGTGTTCTACATTGCTGAGGGACAGGAGGACAAGTGCTCCATCCTGACCAACACAAGGGGAAGCCAGGCATATGAAGATTTTGTTGCTGGACTGGGCTGGGAGGTAATAGCTGTAAAAGCAGGCAAACTAACATGTTGCTGATGTCACTGCATAGTTTTTAATCATTAAAAAAAAAAGGTAAATTTCATTACACACTGATATTTCTGTAGCTGCTTTTAGCTCTTGACATGATCAGAGCACGCACCACAGGAGCTTCTTCATGTAGCTTTTGGGTTTAATTTGCATTGTCAAAATGGTGTGGCATAATCTCAATGCCATGAAAATTTATGGGTCTGGGAAATAAAGAGTAGCTGCTGTCACATTTAAGGATCAAAGTGCCACAAGGTCCATATGGTGCCATTGGGAAAACAAACAATCCGTTGGACTCAGGCTGGACTTCAGAGTGGTATTTCTTCTGAATAAGCTTCTGGAATAATTTCTTCTTAAGGTTTTTCTTTCTGTACAAATCCTTAGTTTCTTCTGTAGTTTTTCTGGTTCTTTCTATTCTCTCTGCCCTTTGGGAGACTTGGCATTGGGGCTCTGAGCCCCATGGAGCCCTTGGAGCAGCAGTGTATGGCAGAATGCTGTTGCTTCCTTGTTGTTTGCTGGAGGAAGGTAGAATCACCAGGTAGATACTGGCTCAGGACCTGGTTCAGAGACATTTGCTTTTAGTAAATGTCCAATACAGGAATGGGGAAGACCAATCTAACAGAAATATTGCAAAGCACTAGGGGAAGACATCTCTAGGACAGCTGCAGAGTCCTAGAATGGTAAATTCACCAAGTCTTGATATAGAAATAGATACTGATTTTTCATCACTCTTCAAATTTGCTCTAAACCTGACATTGAATCCCTCAGGTGGATCTTTCCACGCACGGGGGTTTTATGGGCGGCCTGCAGCGCAACGGCAGCACGGGACAGACAGCTCCCTACTACGCTACCTCGACTGTGGAAATCATTTTCCATGTGTCCACAAGAATGCCATCGGATTCGGACGATTCACTGACCAAAAAGGTAAAGAATTTGCAGTGTGTTTCACACTCTTCAAGTGCTTAAATGAAAGTTTGAACTGAGAGCAGCTTGTGCTAACTGGCCCTGGCAGCCCATCTTTGCTGTGCCACATGGTGCTCTGCAGCTGGATTGTCTGAATTAAATGGCATCTAAATTCTGGGTTCTGAAACACAATTAACATTTCCATGGTAGCCTCAAATACCACCATGAGTAATAATATTAGCAATAATTTCATTTGTACGTTGTCTGCCTGCCAAAGCTGCTGCAGGTTGATAGAACAAAACAACCAAATGCAGCTCAATAAAACATTCCAGATGAATCATCCCGCATGGAACAGTGAAGCAAAAGGGAGGTGACAAGCTCAGGACCCAAGGCAGCCACAGCTGATAGCTAAAGCCAGTGGCTACTTAAGCACAGTTCTGACAAGTAGCCTGTGCTTCAAAGTCAGCCAGAACCCAGCCCAAAATTCTGCTGGTATCAGTATTTAATCTTTGTCTTTCTTAACATGGAGTGATTTGAGATTATGGTGCTTGCCAGCTGCTGCTTAGAGTCAAAGAAGATTTTAGGGGCATGCCAAATCTCTGCCTTTTCAATTAGGATTGGCAACTTGTCCTGCAGAATTTAACATGGTCAGTAATGGTGCTGAGGCCATCCAGCCCACCAAGGGATACTGCTGTTCTCTAAAGTGGGGCTATAAATGTGTCACTGGGTGACTCTGTTTAGTGTCCAGTTGGTTGCAGAATCACGTGCACTTGCCTTGAAATATAAAGGTGGAATTTCTGCTTACTGGTCCTGAAAAATTGCCCAGCATTTCATAGTAAAACCAGATCCTTTCTTTTTTTATTGGGACATCTGTCATTAAAAGAAAAAGTCAGCAAAATGACATGTATGCAGCTCTTCATATCAGTGGATTTATGTGGCTATGGAAAAAAATGTCATCTGAGTTCTTCAGGATGGAGAAGTAGGGCAGTGGTAGCTAGTGGGGGGCTGCAGAATCTGTGACTTTACCAGGGTAGGACTATCTCTGTTTTTATTGTTCCTGACCAGTATTTGTCCAGCTGCTAGTTCAAAACTCCAGTGATGAATGATTTACAGTTTCCCTAGGCAACATATTTCTGTGCTCCACTTCTTGTACCATGACAAAATCTCTTGCAGCACCTATTTTGCTTCAATTTAAGCTCATTGATTCTACCCTGTTCCACATGGATATGGAGGGCACATTATTTTGCAGCAGACTTACACATGTCTGAGAATTGCTGCTATGTCTTTCCAAGACTTACTTTTCCTACAGAAATTGTCTTTTTAGTCTAATCTTCCCCTGTAAGTCCTAGCTCCTGGGTTTTGTGAAAGCCTAGAAAAGACACTGGGATATAGTCTGGCTACTGAGTAATACATCACCTGATAGAGGAGAGAGCGCAGTGATGGAGCTACCACACAGGGAGAATTGGGGTTTAACTGCAAACAGTCTGTTTTACTAATTCTCCTGATTCCCACACATGTTAGGGGTTATCATAGGCATTGAGAATCTCTAGTTTTTCCATTTAATTGTTTTGCCTGTATTTGCTCTAAGAGAATTCCTTCTTTGTGAGAAACAAAAAGCAAAAGCATTTAGTAGCTGCCAGTCTCCAAATCTTGCAGTGCCAGGAAGCCAGGCCAGCTCCAGCACATACTATCCACAGAAAATACCACAATGGAATTGCTTTAAGACTGTTTTAAAAATCCTGGAATCTGCTATAGCAGTGGAACCCTGCAGGGATCAGACTGTGTGTTCCTGTAGAGGGCAAAGCTCTGAACAAGCTCATGGACCTCAGGAGCTGCAATCAGCAGCTCAGACGAGATGACTTCCAGAGGGCTTTTTAACGTGGAACCCTGTTTCTGCATACAAAGGTTTTGTTCAGTTGGTAACATCTCTGTTGTGACCAAACATGTAACTCTGTGCAAATTAGCACAGATTGTTAACAGATTTTACAGAACTGCAGCTACAAGTAGAGTAAAGGTGCATTTCAGAAGCACTGCAAAGTTTCTGGAAGACTGACAGTTCTCTAATGCTTTGGAATGCTGATGTATGAACTAGCCTGCATTTGAGCATGACTATCTAAATGGAACCCAAACCACTCCATGATTCTGTGATTCTGCAAGAGCTCTTATCACCCAAAAAGTGTTAATGTCTTGGGATTCCCCCTATGAGCTCTTGCTGTGGTGCCCAGTCCTGAAATATGCAAAGGCAGGTGCAGCGATACTTTGGCAACAAAACTCCTCAGGCCACAGCAGTCCTGTGTTGATTTTGGTGGCTTTTTCTGCACATGCAAAGCACACCTGGTGTGTGCTTAGGAAGACCCATGGGCCTGGGTCATGTATTTATATACAGGGACATGTATTTATTTCCCCCACCTGCAATGGGGAATTCCGCAATTCCTGATTAACAGAGTTGGGATCAAACGCAGCCTTGCTTTTGAGGTCATGGCAACTCTTCTGATCCTCACAAGTGTTTTAGGACTTCCACTTGCTCTCTGAGCTATCGGTGCAGGCTGGGCATAGGTCCTTACCTCAGATTGTTGGGATGGAATGTCCAGGTTAAAAAGATTATTTTATATTTATTACTCCTTCCCTTTAATGCTTTTTTTCATAGCAGTGTGGGAAAGGGAATGCAGATTCCCATAGCATTCAGTTCCTCCTCCTATGACAGAACCATGTCTGGTGATACAGGACAGTGTTACTGGGAGGGAGGAAATTTCATCAGTTTGCCAGTCAGGATGAAATGAGGGCCACAACTTCTTTTCTCTTGCCCTCCCCTTCCTCCCATCAGATGCTGTCTGGGATCTAAGGTCCCCCTTACCTCTGAAATCTTTGTGATTTGTGTGGTTTCTTTGCTTGGGTTGCCTCAGACCAACAGAAAGGCTCCAGTCCTGTCAGCACGCTTGGCTCGTGCGCTCTGGGCTGAACAGAAGGACTGACCACCTGCTGGCCTGGGGAGCCCTGCAGCAGCCCATAAATTCTGGGGGCTTTGGGAATTAAGCAGATGCAGTAATTTTACTTAAATATGTTATTGTGGTTCTTTATTTTTGCTGATAATGAAGATAAATTAATTTCTAGTATACATTCCCAAGAATACATGCACCTCTCTGAGGATGAACTTGGCCCCTTATTTTTGCGCAGTAGAGTTGTCATTTGCAGTTTGTATTTCTTTATTTGAAATATATGCTGACAGATTATATTGCTAATTCAGGGAGAAAGGAAAAAAAATGAAAGAAAAAGCCCTCTCCGAATAAGTCTTGGCCCTGACAGAAATCTTTTCTAGTGGAGTAAACAAAATTCAGCTGATCTCTTTTGCGGCTGCAGGGTTCAGCATCATCGGTTCTAAACTTTATCTGGCTGTCGTGTGGCAGGAGTGAAAATCAATCCCAGGAATGGCATCCTCCTGTCCCTGTCTTTTTTCTGCCCAAATTGTGCTTAATGGTTTAAAGATGTGCTGCAGAATTTCTCAGTGATTTATTCCATCTTCTCCATTGTCAGAGCAGAACTTTTTCAATTCAGAAATCTGGTTGCAACCCCATAGTGAACTCTGGCTCCTTCGCTGCAGAAATTTGTTAGTTGGAGCTAGATTAGATTTTTAGCAGCTAATCTGACTGCTGTAGGGGTTTGCAGAGTGGGGACAGAGCTGTGCTATTGGATTTGTCCAATTCATTTGACTCCAGGACTATAATTGCACTTATGTCTTACAAGGCTTTTATGGCCTCGGGCTGGCGAGCAGCAGAAAAACAAATTGGCAGTGATACAGTGAGAGTGAAAGGGAATGAAAGGCACACATTATCAGTCTCCAGGCAGCCCTACTCTGGCAGGAAGTTTCTTGGTTAATTTACAAATAAAACTTAGATTTTAGGATGGGCACACTGTCAGGCAGACAATGGGGATGTCAGGCCCCACTGTTACTTAGCAAAAGTAACAGCCATGCCTCCCCAAAAGCAGGAATTCTTCAGTCAAACAGACGACTCCTCTCTGGAGCCAGCTGGCTGTGTAATGCAATTAGCAGGGAAAGGAGGTCAGGCCGAGGTGTGCACCGGGACCAGTGTCAGTGCTGTGGGCACCACCAGGCGTGTGGGGAGCCTGGAGCACTGCCGGCTGCCCAGGGAGCTCACAGTGCCGGCACGGCCGCGTGTGGCAGAGCCCAGAGACGGTGGGTGACTGACCCCTGGCCCCTGTGTGGCCATGCCCAAGCACCTGCAGCCCAGAGAGTGTCCATCACACCCACATCAGCCAAACTGCCTCCCTGGGCAGGCAGGAGATCCGTGCGCTGCCAGTGCATCCGGGAGGAGACACAGCTGCCACCTCCAGAGCTGCCCTCCTCAGTGGCTGCTCCAGTCAGCACCAAACTGGACAGCTCTGAGCTGGTCTGCTCTTGGGCTCTGCTTTTCAATAGCTCTCTGATTTTCCTTGGATTTTTTTTATGTATTCTTTTCCTTTAATCCCTACTCCTAAACCGTGTGGAGAGCACAGCCTGGGGCTCTGGCTCCACATGTGTCAGCTGTGGGGCTTTGGACCTTTCAGCACAGGTCCCTCATGGCACTGACTCTGCCCCACAGCTGCTGTTTTGAAAAACAACACAGGAAAATAGCTGGCTTATTTTCACTGATAAGATTATTATAATGGCTTTTTATCAGTGCAGTTATCTTTCAATAACAAATGTTTTAGATTAGTACCAGTTTTTTCTTTGTAACATTGTACCTTGTAACTGTGACACTTAAGGTTGTGTGACTTCAAAACAAGGGCAGTAACTCAGGCTCTACAGTGAGTCACTGGCATGTAGTGGGGATCACAGCAGAGGTGGGATTATGAGCACAAGGTGTGTTAAAGGTTTGAGCTCACAGCCATCACTCCCTGTCTCACACGAGCACAGCGAGCGCCAGCCCAGATGACTTCTCCCTCTTCACTGAATTCTGTTCTTTAGGGTGTGATATCAGTACAAAGGGGCTTGGGAATCTGCAGTATAAAAAGTGTTTATTATCTGAACTGTTCCCTGAGATTTTAAAAAGGGTCCCTTAAGCAGTATTTGGACATACTTTGATGACTTTGTTTTTATAGCAGTATATGCTATTTCTCACTCCAAAAGCCATGGGAGGCAAGGCAGTACAGAGCCTTTTCTTCAGAGGAGCTGAGCTGGGTTGCCTCTGCAACTGGGCTTGCTCTGGTATCAGGATGGGTTGGGCTCAGCCTGACAAACTGGGCACTGCTCACAAATCCCCAGTGGGGGCTGCCCTGAGCTCAGCTGGTGAGGGCTGGGCCCTTCCTGCTCCCAGGGACAGTCCTGGCATGGAGTGGGATAGCCTGGCCAGGCACTCCATCCCCAGCACCTGGAACCTGCTGTGCACAAAGTCTGGCTGCCAGAAGGGTTTTGGGGGTCTTTAAGACTAAACTTGGCATCTTGCTTCTAATCACTTTGGAGGTGACCTGGCTGCACCTCATCACAGAGAGTGAGGTCAGGACTTTGTCCAAGGTCTTTCTTCCTTGTCAGTCTGCACTGTGGTATTACCAGTAAGATTCTTTGCTTGTGTGTTGCTTTGTTTTTACTGGGCAATTAAGAAAATACAGGAGAATGCACAGAAATCACGGTGACCATGAGAACAGCACTTTCTACGGATTTGGTACATGTAAGAAGCTCTAGTAATAGTATTGTTACTGTTACCACGTTTTTACAGGACAAAAAGTGTTCATGTTTTCTTCAAACAGAACTGAAATCGCCTTTATTCATAGGTGTAAATAAAACACAACTCTTTATCTTCCATTTATGTTAAAATAAACTGAGAATCTCAGTCCTGTGAACTGAGCTTTGCCGGACTACAAACTGTAAGCCAAGTTCATAGTTGTAACTTTTTGATTCTCATATTGTGTTGGGTTTGCCACATTTCTCTTGTGATTGGGGTCCAGTTTGCCACCAATATGTAGGAGTGAATTTTTTTCCTTCTAAAGGCACTGCCTGATCCTGAAGGGGGAAGTTTCATTGGTACAACATGGGCTGATCCAAGGCATGTTGGAGTTACTCAGTTTTTATTTACCAATGAAAATCACCACTTTCTTTTCCCTTTCTTCTCTCCCCCCACACAGAGTGAAGTAGCAGAGCTTCGTTTTGGCTTCTTTGTTTGGTCTATTGTGCACATTGTTCCAGGGGTAGCACCAAATTGTGGGGGTGGGGGGTGTCTTTTAAGCTTTAAGTGGGACTTACATTCTCTTTATGCTTTGGGCTGGCATTCTGCATGTGGATTACATTTTAACTTTAAAGCTTACAGTTGAAACCATTGTGTGAGGCTTGTACGTGATTGCCAAATAGTTTTTGCCATCTGTTAATCACCTCCAGCTCCTCCAATAGCAGAGCAAACAGGCTCTCAGATGCATTTTGTATATGTTATGTTTAAATTTTAGCCATATTTTTTGCAACTCTGCTCCAAATAAAAAGGTTAACTCCCACAGTATTTCCCATTCTTCTCTAACTCACGTTGCCCAGATATTTTGCTGACGTTTCAAGCAGAAGCCCCCTCCAGACACAGTGAGGAGATGTTTGTGGATAATAAATTCAGTTATAGTGGTTCATGACAGACAGTTTCTTGACATCCTGAGTTAAGGCATTTCATATTTCTGTGGCAGCTGCCTTATTTTAGCTGGAATATGATGTTCTGTTGGGTAATGTTTTGTTCTAGTAATTCAGTTTTCCATCTTAAATCACTGTAGGTAATGTACATTTACATATCCTGCTAATGGCTAGTTTGATAATGACTTAATTAAGCCATCAGAGGACAATGTGTTGTGAATGAAGCAAATTATTGAGCTGATGCGTTCATGAGCAACTGGAGAAAAACAATATTTTAACTTTTTCTGTAATGAAATATTCCTACTATTGAGCATTGTAATTCAATTTGTGAGCCATGACCTCTCCTAAACCGTGGTTATCACTCGGATTAATAAAGAGCCAATTTGCTGTTGCAGCTTCGTCACTTGGGAAATGATGAGGTTCACATTGTCTGGTCTGAGCACACCCGCAACTACCGCAGGGGCATCATACCCACGGACTTTGGGGATGTTCTCATTGTCATTTATCCCATGAAGAATCACATGTTTTTCATAGAGATCATGAAGAAACCAGAGGTATGTTTTGGCTGCTTTGCCGGGTTTGTCATGTGTTTTGCAAGTGACCAGCACTTCTGCTGCTTAAGTAAAGATCAGTGGTTTTTATTTTGGGGGTTATTTTTTCCCAGCAAATACCAAATACAGTCTGTCCGTCTCAGGTGAAAAGCTGAGCAATGAGCTCATACTTTAAAACTAGAATTACTAATGGTGATCCCAGTGCCTGCTCATTCATTTTATAGTCATACTTGGTGCTTACAGAAATATGTCAGAGTTCTTGTCCCATAGAAGTTACTGCAGGAAGCACAATATTTAAAAACATTGTGCTGTTTCTACCACGGAGCAATGAAAGCAAAACACTCATGTGCTGTTGGATCACCCCAGTGTCAGGTCACTGTTGTACGTGTGGTGCTGTGCAGAACCATCCAACTCACCTGACTTGGTGGGATGATATAGGCATTGGATATCCTGACATCAAACAAAATGTTGAAGGTTCAGTATTTTCTGGTTAAATCATTGTTTGCCACCACATTTGAGACCTTTTCTTTAAAAAAAAAAAAAACAAAAAACAAAAAACTTTTTTTTTCAACATGTCACGGGTGTGTGTATGTACATCTGTGCATATGTGTGAAAAAGCTGCTTCAGTAAATGCTTGTCTGGTACATTATGGACACAAAAATGTATATAAAATACTTTGTGAAAGTAGCCAATATGATAAGTACCATTTCCCTTATATGAGGCACAATATTTGTCCAAGAGAGTAACTTTCTGTGGCAAATGCCTTCATCAGATGACATATTTACCAGCTGTAGACAATATTTTCTGAGTTGTGAATGATGGAGCTGTTAGATATTAACGCCAGTGGTTTGTCAGTAGACTTTTCAAACTTGAAAATTTTCTAATAGTGGGGTTTTTTCTTACATTTGGTGTTGAGCTCTGCAATTTACTTTTTGGGCATTTTAGCTTTTAATGTTCCATTGGTAAAATGAGAATTTAGTGCGAGGAACACGCTTGAGACTTCTCTGGAGCAACGAAGAAAAGCTGTGTCATCTTACATATTAGTCAAAAGCACCCAACAGGCAGCCAGAATAAGAGCTAACTGGAAATTTAGTGTTATCCCTACATTTAAAGTACAAACCATTACAATGTAATAAAATTAATCCAGACATTTCCAGGGCAAGTGTGGCTGACCTTTTGTTCACTAGCTACTGACCCCAGGGTGAATGAAAGAGGCTTGCAGAGAGAAATGTCTGTTGTTTGGCTTCAGTCCCTGGTATTTAAATTGCATTCCCTAATCGAATGAAAAGGCTGTCCTCTCTATCAGGTTACAGAATCCATGGCAACATTTGGCCTTTTATATCCATAATGTTAGCCTTTTTGTTTGCAGCCAAGTAGAGACACCTGGAGCAATGTTAACATTAACCGCTTTAGCATTAATAGCTTCATTATAGAAGAATTTCTGATCAGATAGCTGTTACTTTTGTTATGTTGCTTCAGCTTGTATTGTTTTCATTTTTGATCTCCCTGCTTGGCAACCGGGCAATGATTTGCAAATTTTTTTTGTCTTGATTAATTAAGCAATATAATTATCAGGAACCGTGCTGCAGTCTTTGCCCGACAAAGCTTCGGAGGGAAGACAATAGTAAGTCTGTTAGTGTGAATGCATTCCACGCGTCACAGATGCACGAGGATATTGGGAACAATGAGAGGAAAAGCTGCCTGCGAGAGGGGACAAAGCATGCCAGGCAGGCTCCGCACTGCACATACCGCCAGGGACATGCTGCGGGTTCCCTGGGACACAGATGCCTCGTTAGATTGCAGCTCGTCATCAGAGATTAATTCTCAGCCATTTGGTACAATAATTTACCCATTCCCCACTCTTTTAACTAGTGCTGCTTGCTGTAGAGGGGAAGTCTTTGTGCTCAGAAGGTTTATTTAACCTTGCCTACTTTTACTGCGGGCAACAGAAATAATGATTTTTCTGTTGGAAATTGGAACGAAGCAGGTGTTTGCAGTGGGCTGAATATTAATTTTTGCTTCATGGATAACTTGTGGTGACATTTGGAGTACTTGCAGAAGGGGATCTTTCCCTCTGCCCTCTTCTTTTTAATTGATCCCTGTCAAAGCAGGCTGGTTTTTGTAACCATCACAGCCCTGCTTTGCTGGGATGGGTGTTTAATGCCGGGGCACGGAGCCGTGCCGAGCGGGGAACGTGCCCTGTGTGTTCCGCTGGCCTCCCCCTAGACCCCTCACTAGGGCAGAGCCCCTGTACAGATGGAAGTTGACGAGATGCAGCTCCATTGACTTTAATGACCCTCTGTGAGGCCACTGGATCTGCTTGGGAATGAATAATTCCGAGCTTTGTGTCCGTGCAGGCGCGTGGTCCGGCTGTGCTGCGCTCAGAGCGCGCTGGGCTCTGCAGAACCCTCAGCTCCTCTCTCCGTATGGGGAGCACGTGTAGGGATGTCTGTGTGCTTATGCACACACAGATAAGGTGTGTAACATACACACCTTGTCCCCAGTTTGTATCTATAAATTCTGTAGTGCTGTGATAAGAAACTCAGCCCCACTCCCCAATTCCAAGTGGTCTGAAACAGTGGAACCAAGTCCTGTAAGCAAAGCCCACCTGTCCAAAAAGCCTGACAGAATTTCCCTGCCCTGGTAGCGTCTGCTAATCTGACTTTACATATTTGGTATTTGGTTTGTGGTATAATTTTAATATTAGTATGTACTTAGCCTCCTTATTTGTACTTAAGATTATAGTTCTACATTCTTTTCTCCTATTGTTAATACTTCTAAACAGAGCATGGAGTAAAAATTTCACTTAGAAACGTTATTGCTTGAAGAGGGAAAACTTGATGCTCTGGGACAGTATTATTTTGGTGGCATAGATCTTCCTCCGTCCCCTTTCTTTCCAACTGCCTGAACAGTAATGCCAACAGTAAATAAAAAACCACAAAGGCAAAACCAGAATGGAAACATTTTACACTAATCTTTTTTTTGGGAGTAGGTAATTTACTTTAAGTAAAGGAATGACAGAATAAGTGTGTAAAGAGACAGCTGTCATTTGCAGATGTTATATTAAACCCAAATTTCTTCTGTAATTCATTGCCACTTCTAATTAGAGGAATTCCCTAGATGCAGGGGATTTATATTATTCCCTTTGTCCATTTATTGAATGACTGTCACAGTCACCCACAAGCAGTTGCAGAAGAATAATAGAGGGTATTTATTTATGTGATAAGCCTTTGTACAGATGGAAAAAATCCATAGCTTAAATATTGATAATTTCTACTGGCTTCTGTTTAGGGCTTTGGTTTGGGAGTTGTTCTTTTTTTTTCATTCTGAGTTCATGAAAGGGAAATGAGCTTGAATACTTGTAAATCCTAAAATTTATTATGTACTTTAACATCAACATTTCTTGGGTTTGGCAGGGCAGGTGTGTTAGGTGTCTGCAGTTCTAGACACGGTTGTCTTTCAGAAAGCATCTCTTGATACCTGGGCCTTTATCTCCAGAACCCTGGGTCACCAGGGGGCATCATATGGGGGTTCTCTGGAGGTGAACGTGACAGGACAGTGTTTGAGCACCTTGAGTGTTTGAGCTGGGCCTGTTTGTGCCTGTCCCAGCTGTGTGTGCTGCCCCTGAGAAGGTGCCCTGCTCTGACATCTCCTCTGCCTTCCATGCACCTCATCTTGGTCCAGCTCAAGGTTTTTTCCCTTCCATGAAATTCACAGAAGGAGTTTATAGAGGATTATCTGAAGCAAATGCATCTTTGCAAAACCTCCTACCAATGTTAGATTCAGACAGTGAATCAGGGTGTTGTGTTGGGATCCCAGAGAGAAAACAGCTCTTTATATCTACTCCCTGTGGCATATCGATTGCAAATTCATAGATGGATTTGGTTCCTGTGTGTAACAAGCTCATGTTTACCCAGCTGAATGTTCTGTGAGACGTGTATCCATGTACAGCTTGCTGAGGGCAATTACAGAGGATTTAAACCCTTCCAAACGTGGGGGATGAATGTCACACTGGAAGTTTCAGTGTGGGGAATAATGTGGTCATACTGGTTTGTGGCAAAATGCTGTACCAGTCTCCTGTAGTGGTTCTGAGGCATATCTTTCTATTTTGGGTTCCCCAGGTGCCGTTTTTTGGTCCTCTCTTTGATGGAGCAATTGTGACAGCGAAGCTGCTGCCAAGCCTGATCTGTGCCACGTGCATCAACGCCAGCAGAGCTGTCAAGTCCCTCATCCCACTCTACCAGAGCTTGTATCCTTTCTCCCATGGGGCAACACTCCCCTTGGTAGGGTTCTTACATCAGAGCACCCTTCTGCAGAGAGGTAGGCTTGGATGAAAATTCTTCCCATTTGATTTTATTGGCAAAGGTCTTTCTTTGTGTCCAGCTTGATGTTTTCAGTGGTTCATGCCAAGTTGCCCAGTGTTTTAAAAATAAGATGGTAACATCACACGAGTGGTCTCACCAACAGCTTCCATCTCGCTGCTGGTGGACCTGGACTTAGCACTGGTGCTTTGAACTGTGAGTAATGATAATTCTCAGTTTTCCTTCACGCTGATAGACATTATCAGCTGTGCTTGTCAGGCCAATACACAGATCAGTCGTGTTTTTACCCTAGTCAAAGTACTGGACCAATTGACTTTACTTGGATTCATTACATTAATAAGACAGATGGGATTTGTCCTCAGATACAGATGTTTTAGGTTCTAAATTTCAGTTTCATTCCATCCACACCTGTATTTGGACATTTTCAGAACCTGTTTTCCAACAGTGGCTGGACAGTAGCCTCTCTGGGACAGGAGTGAATGCACAGGCTTTTATTCTTGAGTGCTATACGGACCCACAGCATTAGCACTGGTTTTCACTCATTTTAGAATTTTCTTATAGTGCCATCATACATTTTATAGCTTGTTTTGTGAATCACATCACTTACCTCAGGACTAACACTCACTGCACTTTGCCTTCTCTGGGGAGCTTTTGATTTGAGTATTTTTCTAACCATGTGACTTTGAAAAAGAGTTTGTAAGTGAAATATTTTAATCTTTGAAAGAACATTAATGCATTAGTTTGAGATGGCCATTTTTAAAACACAGAGTATCCTCAAAGTACTAGTTGGGTTTTTTTTTTTTTAAAAGGCTAAATTTTATCCAGTATACTTTGCAGAAGTCATCAGAAATTAAAAGTAGCACTGTGGTTAAATAGATTTGTATTTTATTAGCTGAATTGTGTACTCATTGTAAAGCTAAGGCCGTTGGTGGTGGTTGTGCAAACCATGGCAATGCCTGACAGGTAAGTCAAAACTTTCTGACTTTTCCACTTTGGTTTCTTGAGAGAAACTTAGCAAACTCCTAAAACTGATCTGTGCAGAATTTAGCTTAATCCGTGTGCTTCTCAGTCACTGTGCAATACTGAAATAACACAGTAGTAAAACTAACATACGTAGCAGCAGTTACAGGAACGGAGCAATTCCAGCCCCTTGCTCCCAGATGGAATCCTCTGGTTCCAGACCCTGCCCAGCATTTTGTGAGCAATGCTTGCCAGCTGGCTGTGCTCCTGCTGTCCAAGGGGGGATGTCCCTCGGGGTCCCTCTGTGTCCCTGGGGCGACATGAGTAGCACAGACACGGTAGCACAGGGCACTTATCCACACAGGTTGGAAGCAGCATCTGTCCCTGCATTCTTTTCCGCCTTTTTTTGTGGCTGATGGTGCACCAGCAATGTCTATAGTGAATCAACTGCCGCTTGTCTGTCTGATAAATGGAAGTGGATTGAGAAACTCCTGAAATGGGACAAAGTGAATGTGGTGGGCAGATCCCGTCAGGATGACACTAGAGCAGACACTAAGCTATCCATAGCTCATCCTGCAGATAATGATGCACTTTGAGATATACTAACATTCATCATGAGCCAGCAATTGGAATGTGAGTGTGTAGATGTGTAAAGGTGATGTCTGAGCCCAGTGGAGCCACATTGCTCTGCAGCTTCCAAAGGGGGAGTGACTCCACTCCAGAGTTTGCTTTGCCAACTGCTCTGAGGAGAACAGGAGGGAAACAGACCCAGCAATGCAAACAGTAAATACAAGTGCTTTTATCAGACTGGGGATGAAAATAACTCAAAAAATGTCAATGGGAGGGAAAAATAAAAAGCAATGATCCTGGCAAAATAGGGGATGTTTGGCACACATGAGTTGTAACCATGCAGTTGTGGTGAGCACTGAAGGCTGGAGTGGGGCAGAGCTGAGGATGATCTGCCACTTCTTCTTGGCATGTGGGTCTTGTTTAAAGGCACCACCCACGCTAAGGGTCAGTAGCTAAAGGTGTTTCAATTCAAGTGTGATTAGAAATGGATCGAACTCCTTGTCTAGTGTCAGTGCTTCAACAGTGATAAGGTGCTGAGTCTGTGGTGCTCCTGCTGAAGCAGTGGCAAGGTGTGAAGTACCTGCCTGGACTCTGCTGCAGATGGAGCAGAGCCCTCATCCTCACTCCTGCCCCGTGTGGTGCAGAAGGATGGGACTGGTGGTGGTGGCCCCAGGGGGACAGGGACAGTGATGGTGGCCACGGGATGCGCTGCCGGTGCAGGGTTGTGTGCTGGGGAGCTGGGGCAGCATCTTGCCAGCAGTGACAGCTGAAGTCACTTGTTGGAAAGTCTGTAAACTCCAGCTACAGCTGCACTTGTCAGGGGCTGTAAGGGAAGTGTAATCAGCCACAGAGATTAATTTGCATCTCAATTAGGAAAGAGTCAGGAGGAAGCCTAGGGTCTGTTGCTGGAAGCTTGTGGAAGAAATCTCATCAGGCACAAAAGGCTCCTGACTCGGTGCTCCAGCTCCAGCGAGCGGAGGACAATATCCGAGTCCGGTTTCCATGGGGACCAGGACCACAGAGCCGCGGGAGCATCTCGCTGCGCCACAATCGCTTGGTCATGATGACACAAATTCCACTGTCGTACCCAAATAGAGTTTTCTCTTGAAAATCTCTTTGAAAATGAAGACGGTAACTATGGCAGACCACATCCGACTTTTTCTAATCTATTTTTTATGTTTATGTAACTGTTTCTGTTTTAAGGAATTCATAGGGTAAGAGAAATATTAACTGCAAAATAATTAACCATATTTAAACTTCACTTTGAAGCCATTCTAGCTACAAGTTCTTTGTGTCCATCAAATGGCAGGTGATGGCACTGTGCAGGAGCCAGCCCTGGGTGGTGCATGCACAGCTCAGCTGTCTTTGGAGCAGTGAAAGCCCCCTGTCTTTGTAGCTGCTGCAGAGCTGCTGTGGATGATTGTGCATCAGTGTATGTTCAGAATTCCCATTTTATTCCTTCTTGGTGCTGTGGAGCACTGAGGCTGAGTGGCTGCAGCCCCTGCTAATTGGAGGTCTTGCCATCCTTGAGTAACTGCTGAGCATGAGGCAGTGTGCTCCAGCAGCCTCTCCGGGATGCTTTTCCTGGCAGTAACTGGGAGTTTAAATATCCCTGTGGTTTACAGAAATCATAAGCAATAAGGTGACATAAATTTGATAAGAACATGAAATAGTAATATTTAAGCTTACTACAATTGCTGTATAAAAAGGTAGGTATTTATGCAGGTTTTCAAGAGTATTTGAGCCTTCTTTTTATGTGCTGTGAAAAGGAAGGAACAACCACTCTCACAAACAAATAATTTTATATCAAAATGAAGCAAGGGTTTGTTCAGGATCCAGCAATGCTGAATATTTCTAAATTGGTAGGAATGGTGCTGTAAAGCTGCATCTCTCAGCTCTCTTCCCACTTGTACGGAATGATCTGTGTGCTGGACAGGATTTTTGAACACCCATGTGATCTGGAGTGCCATAGCCCTAAGCTGCAGCAGAGCACGTCTCTGGGAGCTGGGCTTGTCTGTAAAGATAAATACTGGGGGGAACCAGCGTTTGGATTGAAGTACTGTGGGTTGATGGACAGCTGCTGTCTAAGCTGACAGTTTGTAAGCTCAGGAGCTGGTAAACCTTCACATATGAAAATATAACTGGCATGGCAGGTGCTTTGGTTGGCCCGTAATTTAATGCTGGTCTCCAAAAAAACTTTGGGATTTGGGGATAGTGATGTCTGAGCAAAAATCTCCCCTTAGAATGCCCAGGGAAACACTATTCTGATTGCCCGGGTTGTCTTTCTTTATGGAGTAATTTTCTTGCTCCTTGAATAAAATTGGTTTCATTGAAAAATTATTTTGATGTTATTTCTATTATCTCACCACTTTGGGGGGTTTTGCCTCCACCATTGCAAATAACTCTTTTACTCCCAGTCCTGCCTGGTCTCACTAACTGAAATTGAAGAAAAGTAGGAAAAATGCCAACCTGCCTGAAGTGTTACCTCAGGCTTGATCAGCGCTTTGAAAGCTGCCTTGGGGAGGATGGAACGTGTCCCCTGTGCCAGCACCAGTGGGCTTCTTCCCTACGTGCTTTGGTGATTCCTGGTAGTATTTTAATTATTTCCTTAGCAATTCAAGCTACATGTGTCTTCCTCTGAATGAGTAAATAGGGCGGGAGTTCCTGTTGGGATTTATTAACGTGTTGATTATAAAACTATCTCTGTGACTTGCTCTTAGGATAAATTGGTTTGGTCTTATGGATAGGAAAGAGGTTTGATCTTATTCTGCCTGTTGATTCCTGCATGTTTTTCATACTCTTCTCCAACACCTTGACTAGAGCACAGTCCAGGAGAGGAGGAAGTAGCTGATGGAGGGTAGGCACAGAGACCCGTGGCTGTCAGCTACAATTCCTGCTGTTGAGACTGGCCATTTCAAGTGCTGTGCAGGTGCTCGTGGCAATAAAATCCTCACAGATATCTGACATCAGCTGTGCTACTTCCACCTTCTCAATTAATATAAATAGAACTATAGGGGGCTGACTGAAATACTCTTAGTCTTGCGAGAAGAGAGAAATTAACACTGTGGCAGTTTGTGTCCTGGTTTCCAAAGTTGTTTGCGTTACATGTTGTTCATTCAGAGAGAAATCCTGAAGGTAGAAGAGTTTTAATTTCTTGTTCAGTTTCTCCTGAGCACTTTTCAACATAACACATCCATGTGTCCAGTGCTGGAGGTGTCTGTGTATGGAGCAAGCATGGTGGGGGCAAAAAGACTTTACAGAATATCTGAGCACTGGATGTCACCATTTCCCTGCTCACAATTTGCAATACTGTTCGTGAGCCAGAGGAAAACACAGCCCTAACATTGGAGAAGTAATTTGATACATGAGTAACTCTTGCTGTTTTCTCCGCTGTAATGACCATGGTGTGCCTGCTGACCTGTGGCAGCCAGCAGCTCAGTGGGGTAAAACCAAAACTCTGTCTAAACACATGACACAAAAAAGATATCCATAATTTTAATTCATTTCATTGCATTCAGATACTGACATACTAATATACAGTAGATGTGTTAATACCTGGAATTGAGAAGATTAAGCAAAGAATGTCAGCTTCGAATTCTGAATTAAATCCTTTTCTTGGTTTAAGCCAATTTCTGATTAACCTAATATAGAGTGCCTGATCTGCTTACCTACTTTATCTGGAAAAGAAAGGAATTTCCTATGATGGACTTAATTATGTGAATGGCTGTCAAATGTGCTGGAAGTGCATGTGGTGTTGGATATGTTTTGTGTTCCTTTCCAAGTGTGTTTTGTGGCGCTGGGGTTCAGAACTCTGCTATGGGTACAGGGGAGTGTTTGATTGCACCAGAAAAATGAGATGGAAAGCCCGCCACTCTTAGAGAGGGCTCACACTTTGTTCCCTTTTTTTCACCCCAAGAAGTTATGCCCTCCAGCTATATCGATGCTGTTAGAAATTGCTATGAAATTCTAAAGCACGTGTCACAGGAGCTGTGACAATTTATGTGACATGGCATCTGACGGTTTCTGCCGAGTGCTTGGCTCTGGCTCCCAGGAGTGTCTGTCTGTGGTCAGTCCTGTGCCACCGTGGCTGCAAAGAGCAGCAGGTCCCTTGGTGCCCCTGGGGAGGGGTCCTGCTCCGGCCGGACCCGAGGGATGCTGAGGAGCCCATCGGGGCTGTGTGGGCAGCACTGCCTTCCCTGCCGCGCGGCTCCGATCGATGGCCGGGCTGTCTGTCTGCGCCGCTGCCTTCCCTCCTCGCAGCGAGAACCTTCTCCAGGCACCGATCGATGCCTCTAATCTGCTCCAGCCTGTAATAAGTCATGCGAGGCAAAGCTTTTAGGTGGCATTACATGGGATTGTGGAGGCGGCTCCTCAGCTCTCATTCATAGAGCTCTTCATGGACTCGCAGAGAATCTACTGCATCCCGCCGGTGCATATCTGAAGACTATAAAATGCTTCTGCAGGTCTTAACTCCACATGCTGCTGTGGTGTGTGGACACAATGGGATCAAATTTCTGTTTTCTGTTTCGTGTCCATCCCTGTCCCTGCTCATGGTCTCTTGTTAGACGCAGGGCTTGTTCCCACATTGCTGGGATGGCAGGGAGGCAGCAGGGGAGGTTGCACATTAACAGTGCAGTTTATTTTTCTGCTCTGACATGAGGCATCGCTATTCTTCCCCATGGCTGGAAGCTGTGAAAATCACTGAAGGTTGTTGAGAAAGTCCCAGGCTGATTTTGTCGCAGAGTTTTAGGCAGCAGTGACTAGCTGCCCCTCCTAACAGTGCAGCTTGGTTGGTGTAATCCTGTCCTGCCAAAGCGCTTCCAGGGGTCTGGGCTGGAAGGCTTCCTCCCAGTTGCCTTGCAGGGCACACAGTGAGTCAGCGTGGGACAGGGCTTTGTTTGGCATTAGTAAACATTCCTGTCACAGCGAGGTGTGAACTCGAGCTTCCCTCTCTTCAAGCCAGGGACACAGAGGTGCAAACACCTGTCCCTCGGTGCTTAATGTTTTATCTCAGGTCAGACAAAGAACCTCCAGCTTCTGTTTCAGGAGAGGCTTTTTGGTTCTTTGACAGGAGCAAAGTTGTCATATTCAGGTTACTACCAAGTACTTCGTTCCATCTTGGGGCTGATTTTGGTGGTTTGCTGATTTATTTTTTTTTCCCACTTATACACCAGACAAGTCAAAGAGGTTCCCATTCCGTGTATTTTCGAAGCAAGTTTTGATGATTTTGCTGTTGCACCTCTGTTAACTTTGGCGGGATTTGCGTAGCTAAAACCCCCTTGTATCTTTGGAAACTCGCGTGTGCGTTCCCGCGTGCCCTCGGGGGCTGCCTGGGGTTATTTTCTCTTGTTTGTTTTGCCACGGGCAGGCCGCCGAGGACACAAAGCGGGGCGGGTTTTGCCCGAAGGGGCCGCGCTGGGCACGGCCGGCGGTGACTCCCGTGCCGGCCCCGGGGTCGCTCCCCTCGGCGCGGGGCTTTGTGCGTTCCGGCCGCCTCATTAGCATGCTGTCCGGGCGAGCCGAGCTCCGCTGGCTTACCAGCTGTTCCTGCTGCTCCCGACAATGTCCGGCGGGCCGGGATGGCCGCGCAGACAGCGCTGCCACTGGGGATGCCCACGTGGCCGCGAGCGGGGCCGGCCCTCGCATGGCATATGGTGTCTGGATTCATACAAGATGCAAAACTATTCTGCCGCTAATGCACAATGACTCATAGCATTGCTAATTTTTCCAACAAAAGCCCACTTCCACACCCACACTTTTAACCCCTCAGGCTAAAAAGCCTCTTCTTTAGTTTCAAAGCCTTGGAAATGTAAGGAGGTGGCTTCTGGATCAATATCTGAAACCCTATATTTATTTAAAGCATATGCACGCTCTAACGCTTATTTTAAATTTCTCTTAAAGGCAGTTTGCAAATCGCTGCTCTAACATGCTGTAATTCTTTTTGTTCCAAAGTGGATTCATTGTCAAATACTGGCAATTTTAATTTTATTTTTTTTTGTAGTTAACATATTAAAAAAAAGAGGTCACTATAGATAATAAAAAGTTGTTTTTTCATCTAAGGGAGAATCCAAACATTGTAGCTGATGAGTCTACAAGGATTATATATTCCAGTGCAAGTTCCCAAGCTGCTTGGTGTAAGCAGCTTGTAATATTTGGGGATCTTTGCTATTTACTGGCTCTTTGGGGAGAATAATAAGGCACTTTCCAACTAGAGGGAGCTGCTGATATCCCTGTTGCTGATTCTTAACCTCCCAGTCTAATTCCTTTGTGCAGAATGTACGGCGATCGTTTTGACGTTTTAATAAAATTAAGTTAAATTACCCCGAGTAATTTAGATTAAAAGGATGCGTCTTAATTCTTGCAGTGTAATCATCAAATTAAACGGCAAAATTCAGGGAAAACTAAAGCACATCGTGGTTGCGTGGCACACGGGTGCTCGGCATGAATGTGGAATTATATAGGTCATGAAAAGGCTCGTTAGGAGGGAGTGAAAAGCCGAGGCTCTCGCACCGCTGTTGGAGACAAAAAGCAGACGGGAGGTGTGAGCGCAGGGCAGGAGCGGGCGCGCCGCGGCATCTCCCGCTCCCTCCGGCGCAACAAAGGAACAAAGGGACCTGCGGGCAGGCACGGAGGTGGCTCCCCGGCAGCCACTTGTTACGGGCTCCCCTGCGGGCACTGCTGCAGCAGGTGAAGGCTCCTGCAGGGAGGGATTTAAGAAGTCCTGCCTTTGGGAAGGCTTTCCTAGGGGATGGTTTGAGGGCCCCTGTGGGGCTGGTGATTCCACACTGGCCTGCAGTGGAGCTCCCACTGGGTCTGGTGGGATGCATCATGTCCTCAACAGGGTGCTGACCTTGGAAACAGCAGTTTCCATCCAGCAAGGCTGTTCTCATGTCCCCTAAACCCTCTCGGTGGTGGTGGGAAGGTGCAAGGGGTGCAGAGAGCACACTTGGGCATTTGCATGTGCACATCCCCAACACTCTGGATGCCGGCAGTGGTACAAACATGAAATTGCCAATACAGGTTCCCGTCACTGTCAAACTTCTCTTTTTCTCTTTTGAAGAACCCCTGACTGCAGTGTATGGTGTCCCTGAGCCATATATGCTGCAATTGCTTAATCAAATGTTAAGGAGTAGTTTTCTAAACAGGAAAAATGTTTTTAGATTTAGCTGTGAATTTGCTTAATGACTTTGTTTCTCTCTTATTGAAAATGAGTGGCTGAATTCAGTGTTGGCCATGCTTTGAGGAGGTGACACAGATCACCTTCTAACTCTCCTCTAGCCTGACAGGTTCTGTACAGCTGATACTAAGAGAAGGAGGCACAGGTTTTTTTGGTGCCTGTTACATAAAACCTAGTTTGATGAGCAGCACCATAGTCTTACATCATTCTTTAGACAGGAAAGGCTTCTCATCTACCTGCTCTTGAAAACCTTTGAAAGCCATCCTGTTACTGAGGACATAAACATGGTGACAGCGTGAGTGAGGAACAGGAGAAAGCTAGATTTTGTAGCAGGTTTACTGGCTAGCATGTTGAATTTGTGTTTCCTCAGCATCGTACTTCTGTGTGTATTTCCCAGTACGATTAACTACGGGGTTCTGGTGTATAAACAGGAGCAGATGGCTTTTAATGATTTCTTAAATCTAATGCTTAGTAACAATCTAGTGCATGTACAGTATTTTCTGTTAAAATCTCAGGTAATTTGCTGGCTTTTAATACCGCTCTGAATTGGTCTGGCCCAGGTTTTTTTGAAAAACTAACTTCTGCTGAATGTCTGAATTTATGGCACCTCTTTGGGCTCATCCACCTTGTTTATTTTTACCTGTGTGACAGTGTGGATGATCTAACACCTTGCTGGCCTACAGTTTTTAGGCTTCCTTAAGTAAAGCAGGCTTTCCCCTGCCCACCTTTCAGCTGGGCAGGGCAGTGTTGTTCAGACAGCAGGTATTTCACTTAAAATCGTAGTGATACCTGTGTAACAAACTTGGGGTTAGCTCAGTTTCTCAGTGCTGCAAAGTCTCAACACCAAAAACGCATCATGAAAGTGAATTCATTACAAGCTCCCAGGCCCTTAGATTTTCATGTGTTCCTGAAAGCTTTTACCTGAACTTGTGCCGTCCCTGTGACCCTGATTGGCTTTCTGGTATTGAAAGGGAACTTGTAAGGGCTGTGCCTGTCAGACTGTCACTGTTTGTGCCACACAAGTGCAGCTTTGCGGGGAGGATGACAGAAGCATTGAGCTGTTACTGGGGGAACGAGCCCCGAAGCTGGTGCTCAGAAACTCCAGATATCATAAGTGAACAGGTCCTTGTACTATGAATTTCTGTCTCCACCTCAGCACCTTCCTCTCCCTGCTGCCAGCCTCTATTGCAGCTGGGAAATTCGGGGGCTCTGAAAACACCATTTCTTACAGGCAGCTCCAGTGGTAGGGAATAGAAGTGGCTGGGATTATTTTTCTGACCTTAATTTTTAAATAAAACTCTGTATTATTGGAAGTTTGGGAGCTGTAGGAATAGCAGTTACACTGGCACATACCAGTATGAGTAACCCCTGTGCTCTGCACCCTCTGAGGGCTGATCCAGCCTTCTGCCTGTCAGGGGAACAGTGCAGCCCTCCTCGTTAACTCCCAAGGGTTGGCAGGAGAGAGGGATTGTTTCAATCCAGAAGAACTGTTTTAACTCGAAACCTTTTCTTTCCAGGCTTTCGTAGAGCCTGTTGGGTTTTGTGCTCCTGCGTTTTATGACTTGTTGCCATGATAATTCAGCTCATCTTACAGGTTTCTCTAATTGTGATTGATGTGTAATCATTCATTTTATTGAACCTCATTAAGGTCTGCGAACCTCTGTCCCAACTTACAGTAATTAGAGCCCAGATAGCCATTCCATCTGTTCCCAAGCACTGGTTAATTAATGAACTTTTAACGTGTTCTTTGCCTTGTAAAAGCCCTTAGTATTCTCGAGTTGCTGAATAGGATTTGCATGCCAGCATTTCCGTTTGTTTTAAATGCCACAGCAACGTGCAGTTTGGAATCCCAAAAGTCAACACACAAAGTCCTGGGATCTCAGAAAGCAAAGTGGAGAGATTTTACTTTCTGCTCCCACTTTGTGCATCAATTACATTATCTATAAAACTGGGGTTTGCAAACAAATGGCTCACACGGACTTCAGTGTTCTTTAATGGCCCAAACAACGGGTTTGGATCTTCCCTTGTATCACTAAAGAAAACACACAGAGACCAGTAAACCAAATGTTCCATTTTTCATGTTAGCACTCATTGAAAAAACATTAGAAACATGATACCTGCAGATACACGTTTTCCTCCCCTTGTATTTCATCCTTTTGTTACATTTTGAGTATTGAGCCTGAGACGGCTTTGTGAGTTTTTTGTAGTGTTCATTGTAAGGAGATTTTAGGATAGAGCACAATTCCAGTGCTGCTGGAGCTGTCAGGGCAACTGTTGTAGTAATGGTCCAGAATTGGGAGAAAACAGCAGGACCCAGAAAACAGCAGGTACTCAGAATGTTTCTCTGCTTCATCACCGTGTTCTGACTGTGCAGTAACATGCTGAGTCAGTGATTTAGGTGCAGTGAATAAATTGTTGCATTTTAAAAAATTACAGTCAATTTCTGTTCCCTGAGCAGACAGGATAGACAATATTTCCAGTGTTGGGAGTTTTAAGAAAAAGTTTGGTTTGTTTGGGTTTGGTTTTGGTTTTTTTGCATTGCTGCATTTGTGATCTGTTGCTGGTTTTTCATACAGCACAGTGGTGTAGGGCTGTGGCTGTGCTTTGCCTCATTTGGATTGATCTGTGTTTACCTTCAATATTCAGGACAAGAATTAAGTCATACTACTCAACTCCCTCAAAATCCCTTTCAGCATCCAAAGGCCGACCATCTGTCCAGTCCAGCCATTCTTTCCTCCCCCAGAAAGCATTTTAGCCAGTGCTTTGAGCAAGGCTGTATCCTGGAGAAGCAAAATATGAAGTGAAATAAAAGTCCTGGGCCTGGGGCCATGTTTAGCTACGCAAACCCTCTAAATTGCAAGCAGTATTTGTGAAATGAGTGCAGGGAGCCCCTGGTTTTGTGGTACCTTCAGCATGCTCGGCTGTAGCATGGTGGATGTCCAAGGTACATCCAAACTTCCCTATAGCAAGATTTCCAAAACAGCTATTTTTAATTCCTTTTCCAGTATTTCCATATGCCAACTCATCCTCTCACCACTGACCTCACACTTCAAACAGTCCATTTGGCCAATCCACACGTGCTCTGCTCCTCCTTTCTGGGACTGAAGTGCTTTAACTTTCAGGTCACTGACATATCTGCAAGAAAACCAGGATTTTTCTCAAGCTGTCTGGGAATAAGCATGTTCCACTGGGACCGTGCTGGTTTGTGCACGGTGTCAGGTGTGTGAGGCTCAGCCGTGGGGCCTCTGCTTCTCCATTGCTAATGCTCTGCAAGCCCAAGGCTGGGAGCTCTTGAAGTTTTTCTAAGATGTCTTTCCACTGATTGGAACTGAGTTATAACCAAAGGAATTGGGCTTTTTTTTTAGGATGAGATCCATTCAGCATGTGCATTTACTAAGGCTTGTTTATAAAATCATGGCATTCTGTTAAAGTTGGTAGTTGGGGGATGCAGTTCTGTTTACATGAAGAAGACTGGGATGTCATTCCTAGGCAGTTCATCTCCTGCTCTCCACAAGTGTTTGGACTCAACAGTTCAACACTTTGTCAGCAGAAAAAACCTGCAGATGGTCCTGGTGAGATTTGAGCAGCAAACAGGGCATTCTGATGAATGAATGAGAGGAGGGATCTCTTGCTTCTCTCCTTTGGTGGATTGTGCTGTTGGCCTTGCTCTGGTTTTCGGGAGGTGCTTTTCCCTGCTGTGGTAGCAGAGAGCTGTTCTGGTGTTTGCTTCTCCAGACTGATGGAAGGCAGTCCTCCCTAGTGCAAGGAGATCTACAGGAAGAAATCCCTGCCTTCCTGCAGCAGAATGAGCATTTTGGAGTAATAGAAGCTGTATACATATTTTAGGAATATTTTCTTTTAAATCTGTAAGTATGGGTCCCATTCTACCCTCAGTTAGCTAAATGGAAGTGTTAACTCAGTGAATTACACTTAAGGCTGTTTTCTGGTAGGTAATTGATTTTAAATAATTGACATTTATATTAAGATTTTAATATTGCCTGTATTGTGTTTAATACTAACTTATTTTTAGATTAGAATACTTCAGTGGTTTTTCTGTATGTTGCCTGTAAAATGTGTTTGTTATTTGGGTTTATTAGGAGAGATAAGAAGGATGTTGTTCTATGAAATGTTAAATATTATTATGTGTTAATCCATATTTTAAAAGTTCAAAGTCTGTGCTAGCTCGTGCTCCTCTATTCTTGTTGCTGTTGGTATAGCATCCTTGTATGGAGCATTCCCATTTGTGTGAAAAACAGAATTCAGCTCAGACCATGCATAGATTGTCAGAAAGATTAAAGTGTGCATCGTGCTATTTTTCCTCTTTCAGAAAGGGGCCTTTGATGTGCTAATGTTCACTTTCTCTCTTTTCATTCCGAAGTGCTGGGCATTGTTTCGAGCTGCAGAACGGTATCTGCTTCAGAGAGGCAGATTCAAACACCCTGATCCCAACCTTGCTCAAGGTAGCAGCATAAGCAGTGATATGAATGGCATTGTACGGGGGATCAGATAGCAGTGTGCCTGCACAGAGAGCCACCACGGCAAAGCCAGGGCAGTTTTTGAAAACAGATGTTGCAAAAAAGCCAAATATTTAATTCCAAATACCCCACTTCCATGTGCCGGTGTTCCTGCTGTTACACCAAGTCACACATGGGTCCAAACCAGAACACTTGGCAGTGCAAAAAGGTGCTGTAGGCTCTGAAATCACTCCCAAAACCAAGGCTGTCATGTATTTCCAAAGTTAATTAGCAAGTGAAATTATTTGGATGGACTTATCTTGTGTTGCAGTGGGCATTTTCCATCTAATGGATAAAATTTTGCAGACTGCTCACAGGACCGACTCACGCTCAAGTCGTAGAGGCCTGATGTGGGTCATGACACAGTTTATAGCTGCTCGTATTTATGCCAAAGACACCCATTCTCCTTTTGTTATAGACTTGGAAGAAATAGTTTCCTGAGTTCCTCGGGAAGATAAATACGGGAAGCATCAGTGTGTGACTGGGCAGGAGTGAGTGCAGTGTTGGTTGTGTTCTGCAGAAGACAGAACAGTTGACAATTCAGTGATAAAAACCTTATTTTTAACATTGGGTGAAATTTGGCAGGTGATTTTTGAGAAAGTTAATCTTAACCTGGAAGAAAACTTGAGTACAGGAAAAGCTGACAGCAGCCTGATAGCATGCAGCCTCCCTGCTGTGTAGCTTCTTCCTGAGGTTGCTGTCCCTGCATGTTCTCCTTCTCTTCTTCCACCAACTCTGATGCTTCATTAAAAATTCATCTTCTGCTCCCTGCCTTTCTTTTTGGGATCCCCATCATCACCTTTTATATCTGAAATGACTCATCAGTTAAGGGTGTCAAAGAACTTCAGGAGTTTAGCTTGAAGCAGCAGTGTGAACATTAAGGAAATGATGCATTTCAGCAGAAGCCAAGAAAAAGGCAGAAGCTTCCCGGGTCTGTGAGGAGGCAGTGCCATCTGGGCACCGGCCGTGTGCCCTGAGCAGCCAGACCCCCAGGCACCAGGGCCTGCACTCCTCGGCACACACGCTTCGTTAGGATCCTTTCTGTGATCTACAGAGCCGGAGACGGTGCTTTGAGGCACGTGCCGGGGAAGGGTCGGCCCGTGCGGTGATTTGTGGTCACCGTCACAAAGGAGCGTCTCTGTGCTGCCTGGAGAATGAGATGTGTCAGAAGGGCCTGGCAGGAAGCAGATGGAAAGGGCTGTGCAGAGCAGAGCGGCGCTGGGCTGTCGCTGGGGGCTCCGAGGCAGGTTTTTGATAGCCTTGGAGAAAGGGGCCGCAGCGGCACAGTTGTCACCAGTTGCCATCCGCCTCTCCTGCCCGTGCTGGCTCACAGGGACTGGTGACTCTTCTGCGTGATTTTCACCCCCCCTCACAGCTGTCTCTGTGGCAGCACTGGCTCACTCGTTTGCCTGCTCAAATCAGATTAATTGTCCGTTTGAACAAAGTGCTGCCGCTCTGTGAGTGGGCTGTAATCGCATCGCAGTGGAAGCTTGTGCTCCATAACCCGGACACCTGAGCAGTGGGCAGCAGTGCAAAGCCTTTGCTGTGCCCATGGATTGCACAGCAGATTTGCTCACTGACACTCTTCCCCGGTATACTTGTGTGACCCCAATCTTCTGAGCACCTGGGGGGGGTCTCACCATGGGCATGGGTCATTGCACCTCCTACCCGGTGACATGCAGCTTCCATGGCCCAGCCCCAGCCTGTCTCTGCCCCTGCAGTGCACTTCACCTTTTACTCTGCAAACACAGACCAAATGCCCTGAACTGGAAAGGACTCCAGTGGCACCTCACCTGTTTTTGGAACCACCTTACTGGTTTGTCAAAGTCCTTCACGTTGTTTCTGTTATATTTCTTTCTGTAGGCAGGAGTTTTTTCTTTTGCACTGCCTTGGGGCAGTTTTCAGCACTTCTGGTCCCATTTCCATGTGCATTCTGACCTGTACGTAATATCCTGGTTTCTGATTGTGTCTCATTCTCACTCCTTTTTATGCCAGTTTGAATCTGGCTGGTCCTGGGTGGGTGTTATAGCTGGTGGTCAGCTCGGGGGTGCAGCCAGCCTAGCAGCCTTCCACCATCCTCCCTAGTGCTTTGTCTCCATCTCCACCATCATTTCTCCTGTGCTTGGATTTAGAACTTGGTTCTTTAACAGTGTATCGTACAGCTCAGTCAGCAAGAGCTCAATCAGCTCTTGCCCTATAATTAAATGTGATGATAAGACTCCATAGCCCCCTTGAGTTACTTGAAGCCTGAGGGAAATATTTTCAGAAACAGTAGAACAATTAGAAAAAGTTAACATCAGTGAAACCATTGCATTAACTTGCCTTTTTGTGAAGGACTCACATTTTTAGTTTTGCTCCCTCCCCACTCACGCACACCCCCGGCTTGATAAGTTAAAAAAAACAGATTTCATAAGCATGCACCAGAGTTTTAATTTACTCCTTTGTGGAACTGGAGAACCATCACAGCATGGACATTGGCTGAGCTGTGCCAGGAAAGTGGAACCCAGTTCCTCTACTGGGAGGTCACTTCCAGGGAAAAAATTGTTATTTTAAGTACTGCCTTGATCATCTGCTGTTGGGCTCAGATCGTCCCGACGCGGCCGGCGGTGGGAGCGCTGCTGTACCTGTCCCAGGCTGGATGCTGGAAAGAGTATTTTCATTTAATGGATTTTAAGCAACATTATTCAATGATCAACAAAAGGCGTTCTGTGTTGTATGAATAAAAGATTTCCCCTGGATCCTTGTTAACCCTACAATGCCGAGCCAGTGTAATTGAAGTGCAGCCACCTGGCAGGGAGCTCTCGCATCAGCTGCCGGGAGGGCCGGGCCGGGGCAGCGCCAGGTGTTGCTGTGCTGTGCCAGCTGATGGGCACCGAGGCAGGGACTGCACAGCCGTGCCAGTGGCCAGAGCAGGGACCCACTCCCGGGGAATCTGGCGGGGCACAGGTAGGGTATGGAAAGGGGTGGTGGAAATGGAGACCCTGCCAAGCTCTCACCACCTCCAGGGCTCAGTCAGACACGGGGAGCTCTTTGTTCATGTGTGATCTCTGTCGCCCAAAGCCCCATGCTTTCGGAGTATCCACATGAGTTACAAATATGCTCAATGGTAATTTTAAACCTCTCTCCTCTTTATTTTGATTTTAATTTAAAGCTGGGACATTCCTGCTGATTTCTTGCTGTTTTTTTCTGATTTGTTCTTTCCAGCCTGTCTCACTGCAGCAACAAGTATATTTAGTGCTAAGCATCTTGCAAATGGTGTCACTTGTAATGGATATGATAATAAGCACCAGTTACCTGTCCCTGATTGTAATAAATGTAAATTACCAAGTATAATAGACTTGAAACTGAGCCATTTAGCGTTAGACACAGAAATAATGAAAAGATCTGTAAGAAATTAGAAGGGGCAAAATTATTTTGTGTAGTTATATTTTGTTCAGCTTGTAGCTGCCAGATCATCATACTCATATCAAACTGACAGGAAGGGTTTGATAACATTTAGTAGATGAAAAGATATGATTTTCCCCTTAACCAGAGAGTGAGAGTTTGACAAGTTCATTGGTTATATCCGAAGCACAAAGGTTCCCCTTTCCAAGATGTCACTGGCTGTGATTGAGTTACAACTAAAGGAATTGAGATTTTTATTGTTTTAGGAACAAATCCATTCAGCATGAGCATTTATATTCCATATAATTCCAGGAATTCTTGTGTCTGAGTGCAGCTCCGTGCAGCCAGTCAATATTTGTAAACACTTAGAACTGCTTCAGAGATTATAAACTTTGTAGAAATTGTATTTTCAGAGCAGTTAAGTTTTTCGGGATTTACATTTGGAAAACATTTAATTTTGAAGACCTGGAAGCATCACTATTGAATATCAAGAAATGCAAATCTCTTTGTGTGAGTGATACCTGGCATTCTGCAAGCAGTGGAGGAGGGCATTTGTTACCTCCCACAGGCTGGCAATGCTTGTACTCCTTCCTCTAACAAGATGTGTGTAAGTCAGTTCAGCAGACACCTTGCTGCTCATTGTGGGCAGAAAGATTGATTCAAAACTAACCAAATTACAATTTCTGTTTCGTTTTATTTAAAATCAAGAAAAGCAGTTTCTTTTGTCTGTGTTCATGTAGATGACAACGGTCTGCTGACTTCTCCTTGGCATCTGTGCCCCATTTAAATACCACTTGTAGCATCGTGCTCAGAAACTTAAAACACAGGCTGTTCCCAGCCAGTCTGTAGTGACTGTAATCTGAGCTGGTTTGTGAGTGTGCAGGTGCCAGCACATCCTCCCTGCCCTGAAAGTTCTGGGTGCAAATGTGCACCTAAGGGTGATTCTTCCCTGTTCAGCACAGGTTTCGGAGGCAACGTTGTCATGACCCATTATACCCATTATGTCATTCTCCATTGAATTCTGAATTACGAATATGTCATTATCTCCCCCTTCCCCTGCCTCTGGGTGTTTAATTTTAAAAGCTGAGAATTACAGTTTCTGAATGGTTTTGAGTATGCCATTATCCCAGGAGATTCCCAACTGTACGTTCACCTGGACACTGCTGTGATGGAGCTTGCCCTGTTCCTTGTCTCAAGGTGTGCTGTGTAGCAGTGGGCTGAGGAGCAGAGTTTGTGTGGCAGGTGAATTTTTTTTGGTGACATTTCTGGCTTTAGGAGAAGGTACTTGTGTTGGGGGAATGAGTTGCCAATAAGTGTAGGAATGTTGACTGTACTGAGAAGGGTACACATGGCTGTTTAACTGGAAACACTCCTGCCTGCAAGTCTGTGTGTTTGTGTATGTCCAATGCCCAAAGCATAACAAGTTTCAAAAACCTTAATAAGTCTCTCTTATGGTTTACCTTCTTTTTATTATAAAATTTTAAGATACAACATTTAGTCATCAATTGATATCATTAATAAAATAAACTCACAGACCTTATGAGCAAGTCTGTGCCTTTCCTACAAGTCTGAGTTCAGGACAGCAAGGTGCAGCTGGACCAGTATCCCCTGCTTGCAGCTCCTCTGCATTTATGTGGGGGAATCTCACTGCTCAACTCCCCTGGCTCCACCACCTTGGGATCTGGAGGTTGCCCGAATCCCTCTGAGCTCCACCTGGAGTGTCACGGCAGGGGCAGTGTGGATCCCAGCCGAGTGGCTCACTGTGCTCCCAGCGTGTGTTGCTCAATAAGCAGTCAGCTGCATTCTGGAGCAGCTTTGGTTTTGGGTGTCCTGAGGGTAATTGAACACATACAGGACATGATAATGATGCAACCAGGAGACTCAGGGGTGTAAGTCACTGAAAGAAGTCCATAGGAAAGAGATCCTGTCCTTCCCCCTGCATGGACTAGGAAGTGGTGGCTGGGCTGTGTGAACCTCGGGGATAGCCAGTGTGTCAGGAGAAGGCGACGCCTCACTGACCTGTGTTTGCAGGTTACAGCTCCAAGTAAACATTCCTCTCTTCCCTGGGCATGTTTTGGGACCAAAGGGTGTCACTGGATGTGCCCAGAGGAAGCTCGGCCATGCAGCAGAGCCGTGTGCCGACAGCTCTGCCGATCCTGCCTCGCTTATCTCCATCAGGACCATTCCAATTCCCACTGTGGAAGCAGTTTCCAACAGCTGTCAAGTGCAAACAATAAGGTACCAGAAAAAACTGTTCCTGCTCTCCCTGAACTTGAGTCCCCAGATAACACATATGTCTGGGCCAGAGCTAAAGGGGCTGAAGTCCAAGAGTAACCAAAGGTTTGGATATTTCAGTTAGCTACTGTTACCAAAAGTGGATGTTTTTATCTCACAAGAGAGCGGATTCCTAGCTTTGCAAAACCAAGATGATTTCTGCTGAAGATTTGAAAACTGTGGGATTCCTATTCATTAAAAAACATCCCATTTAGAGTTACTTTTATGTTTCTAAAATGTATCAGTTAGCATAAGTTTAAAAAATAGATCATTTAGATTTCTTAAATTATTAAAATGGGAGAGACAGGAAATCAGTTAAGGAAAAAAAATGGAGACGAGTTATTCTTTACTTCCTTAAGCACAAAATTATCCTGTGTAACTTCTAAATACATTTGTTAGCTTCTCTGTACCTATGCCCTGTATAGAATGAAGGCAGTAATGCTCTCCATCTGCAGAGATTTTTCTCTTCTTTAGTGTAAAATGTTTGGGCATAGCTATCCTGCTTTGGAAAATAAAAAAAATCAGTAGCATGAATGCAAGGTTTTCCAGGCAGAACAGGAACGGGTGACGGGCCAGAGCATTCCTCAGCATTTTTAATTTATTTTTGTGGATATAGTACATTCTTTTCTCAGTTGCATGTTCTGGTCCTGTAGTTTCCATTAGGTCATCTAACATGCTGGTGAGGGTCTCACTTGGAACATGCTGGATAAAAACCCATGTGGCTTGGCCAGCTGTGAGTGGGCAGCATTGCAGATAACCTCTGTCATGTGATAGCACACAGCAGGACTGACTTTAGTTCAATATTTGGTCCACACATGCTGCAAAAATCCATGAGTTAACAAGGGTTCAGTCAGTCACTCCCTCCTCTGAAGAATGAGGCTTACAAACACCGACCACCCGGTGCAAGCAGGCCTGGCTTTTCTCCACAGAGTTTTTGGGAGGCTGTCAGTGCAGTTCAGCATCTCTCTTCATGAGAGCACCTTGTGCAGTGCCTCGGGAGTGACTGTGCTGGGGAAGGGCATTGATTCTCAGTCCTCCACGGGGCTCTGCATTCACTGGTCTTCATTGCTGCTAGTGCAGAATCCAGGTTTTCAAAACTTCTCCAGGTGTGCCTGATAAAGGCTGTCAGTAATTTCACTATCCCTCCTAAAGGGTGCTGAGGGTGACATTTAATGATGCTGAAAATCCCACTGCTGCTGCTCACAACCAAAAACTTACTAGAATACTGTTTTGGCAGGAAAATGCTCAAGCTTTCAAAAGAAGCCCCTTCCCTGTAACATACAGGCTGAAACAAAGGCAAACAAAAGTATGAGTATTGATGGTATGTGGTAACAGCAGTAGCCCAAGGATGGTACATTATCCCTGGGTGTACAAGCAGACCATTTCACAGGACTGGGAGGCATTAGGAAATGACAAATAATTGAACCTTTGTACCTTTGCCCTTTTTCTAAGATGTTCAGAAGTAACAGCTCATTAGTGGAATTACTGGAATAGGTGCATCTTGTTAGTGTTTGAATAAAATTAAGACTGGGACAAAGCAGGGGAAGCATTGCTCAGTAACATATGACCTTTCCTTCAGTTATTTCTCCCCTGATGCTCACCCCGTTTGTGAACAAGGCAGATAATTGCAGAACACGAGCGTCGGCAGCTGTACAGACACTGATAACATGGGACAGCATGGTGTTGGAATGATCCCTGCAAATGGGACCCAGGGACTTGTCTCTCCTGTGAGCCCTGCACAGCCAGGCCCTGCCGGACAGCAGCTCCCTTTCACAGGCAAAAGCAAGATGTTCCCAGGCTCTGCTCCTGATGAGGGTCTTGGGAAGGGCCATCCCTGCCTGCAGCACATCCTCTCAGTGCTTCACTCTTTGCGCCTCTCCCACCCATCTTCAGTTTTTCTGCTTCTACATTATTTCCCTGGGTAAAAAAGTACTTTGCTAGGGGAAACAGATGGAAGGTAGCTCATCTCAGTGTCCTCAGGAGAGAGGACCTCAGCATCTCTGTTCTGGGGCACTGGGAAGGTGACTTTCAATTAGACCTGGGCAACTCCTGTCCTTTTATCTCAAGACTCAGTAGGGAACTACTCAGTATAAAGGAAACATATATGGAGGGAATCATGCCCCCTAATTTGCTGACCAAAAGCTTGTGCCACTGATGTCAATGGAGCTCTCGGTGGTTAGGTCTTTGTGTGCCCTGTGGAGTTACCAGTCAGGGCTCCTGCTGCTCTAACGGGTAACAGGCCATGATGTCATCATTGTAATCAATTGAAATATTTTCATCAAAGCCTTATCAGCACAGTGATAAGCACGGAGTGCAGCGGCTGACTGGACCTTGGATGGGCAGAGCTGTACCGTGCAAAACATACAGTGCCGTGTTTCAGACACCACTGTGTGTGGTTGTTTGTCACCACTGAGGAACACACTCAGCGAGGACAGAGTTAAGGAAGGGGATGAGGGGCAGTTCCAGGTTTTTTATTCTCTGTACAATCAGGACTGCCTGGGAGGAAAGCATTGCAGGTATACAGTGGGAGAACAAAAAAGCTCTGGGTAGGGATGAGCACAAGTGCCATGAGAGCACAGAATTGTATTAGAGCAGGGAAGTGACCCAGCATCCCCTCATTCCTGCTGTGGCACAGTTGCTCTGTGACGGTACGTGTGTCTGCTCCCGGGGGCTTCCCGCCAGGGGAGCGCGAGGAAATTAAGATGAAAGCTTGTTTTCTGCCTTATTCATAATAAATGCAAAATTCTCCCCGAAGCACTTGGCATGACTAATGTGCCACATATTCTTGATATCCCAGAGCGGCAGGCAAGTGCTTCTGCCAGACGGGTGCTCGCAGCACACCTTGGGCCACGTGCTGCCAAACAGCGTCGGGAGCCAACAGCCGGCGCCGGCGCGGGGCTCCACACAGACGAGCATGAGCTGGAGCCTTTTGCCTCAGGGCACCTTCGGTATGGCTTTGCTCTTACACTGCTTGATTTCCACAGAGATGCTTTGAAACCGTGTGAAACGTGTTTCTGTTGTTGTTGTTGTGTTGCACTTTCCACTTTAAAGCAATTAATGGCAACCGTCTGCGAGGGGAGCGAAGTGCCACGCCGTGTGTGTTGGGAAGCGCAGTGGCGGTGCGCCCTGTGACTCTGAGTAGACACAGGCTTTGTGGGATCTGAAGCCCATCTCCATCAGTCAGCACTGAGGTTCTTTTGTAATCCTGTGCAGAGACCCAGGCCCCGCTATGGGGAGGGAGGTGGCAGAGCTCCAGGCATGGTGCCGAGGCACTAGGCAAACGCTTCACAAACGAGGGACCCATTTGCAAACCTCTCTGTACCCGTCATTTTCAGAGAGAGTTGTGTCTCTTGCACACCAGAGTGTTCTGGGCTCCAGCCATCCCCCTTCAGGCCCCCCAGCACAGCCTGTCTCTGCGATTGTGCATGGAGGGGTAGCAGAGCAGCAGAAAATTATGCTGTGGAGAGGATGAGCTCTTGGTTTTGGCAGCAGAGGATCATCTGCCCGTTTTGGATAAGGAGGAGGAACAGCAGCCCTGGCACAGGCTGGCCCTGCTCCACCGAGGGAGCGTGAGGAGCCCTGGCTCCCCCGTCCACAGCACGGACAGATGGCTGTGGTGGGGGCTGGAGAGGGGGCCTAGCTCCCACAGACCCGTCGGTGGCACAGCCTTGGCTCACACGTGTCTCAAGTGTTACGTGGACCGATTTAAGACACGCATCACTGGAAAGTTTGCATGTCAGATGCTTGGTTTATAAAAAGCACATAAGTCCGTGGTTGCTGACAGGTAAAATTTAATTGCACCTGTTCAGTGAAGGATATATGTTACTAAAATTCCCCCAAAAGTTCTCAGTGAGATTCATGCGGCAGTGACGGTCACTAGACCATAAACGATCGTGAGCCCAATCAAGCAGATTGAGTTTCACACTGAAATTGTCTAACAGCACATTTTAAAAGCACAGTAACTCCATCCTATGCAGAGCTGGGGAGGACAATTAGGTGCAGAAAGGTCATCTGCCAACACATCTCTGTTAACCTCAGTTTTGTGGTCCTGTCTTTATTCTGCTTTGGTAAGTCCCCAACATTTATGTTCTTGTTTGTTTTCTAAACCGCTGTCATCGTGTCAGGAGCAAACCCCTTTTTGTGGATCCATCTTTGGTCCCTATGATGCAAGTCAGGAGGAAACTGAAATAGGTATTTCTTGCACTGAACAGTAAGTTCAAAGATTTTCTGCAAGTCTCCCTAGTCGGGTGGAAGAAGGAATTGGCACGTGGACATGTAGACAGCCTTGGTGTCTGATGGGCTGGAAAGAGCTGTCTACCTCTATACTTTCAGCTTGTCCACTGGCCAGATGCCCTGAAAGCCCTTCTCTGGGTGGGATGCACATCACAGATGGGAGTTGCAGTAGGTTCATGCCAACAGTCCGCATTAATGGCCTCAGCAGTCCCTCTGGAGCTGGAGGAACAGGCGTTGGAGCGTGTGCTCTCTGTGGACCCCTACGGTTGGGTGCCAGTCCCGGGACTGGTGCCCTGTGGTATTGGCACGGTCTGCAGTCTGTGGAGAGCAGCCAGTCAATTCTCCCCTTGCCTGTCCACAGACCCACAAACACTTCTGTCCTTTATTTGCCCGCTGCATCAGCAGAATGCACCGTTGTTTCCATATGTTGGTGAAAGTATATAAATGCTGACAAAATGTGTTTATTTTCAAATAAAATGAAAATGAGGAAGGACTTGTTGGCCATTGCCATCAGCAGGGATGGGGCCCTGAGGGTTTTGCTTGAGGTCAGCACAGGGTTAAGGTTAATAAGTAAAAGTTCTACATTTTCAGGATCTGCTATTGACAAATAATTGCCTTCTATATTCCCATTTTTGTAAACTTGCAGTTAGTTATGGTTCAATGTTGTTGTGTGTGCAGAGAAGGAAACATTGAGCAGATCCTGACCCCAGGATGGCTCAGGTCACCTGCAGAACCAGATGACAGGGTTTTTCAGTCTTTACATTTTAAACCGTGTGTCTGAAACTGGCTCTGAGTTAAATGTAGAAGTGATGCCGGTAGGTGAGAGCCGAGCGCTGGCTGGTACGTGCCTCTCCAGTGAATTTTCAAAAGCTTCTGCCTTTTGTCTCCTTTTGTATTCTCCCATCTGGAAGGTCCTGTGTATTTCACCAGAGAACTTTGCAGGTTATCCTGCTGCTGCAATTTAGATGATGTGTTTTATTGCAAATAGGTAATTTCCCATTTTAGTGTGTTGGTGTTTTTTTTTCAGCCTTCATTGTGCTGTTGAAGTGTTAAAACGATGTACTGATAAAACACTTTTAAAAGCTCATAATATTCAAATACTGAGATTTCATTGCTGTATTCAAATAGGAGGTAAATTCCCGCTCTCCACAGTTTTTTGTATATTCATGATCAATAATTCACACCTTGTCATGGCTCTCAATGTCATTATTTCATACGAAATGAAAAAAACCCTGTTTAAAACATTTTGCCCTGGAGTTTTGCCTTGGCAGAAGCAAAATGTAAAATAATGCAGCCACGGAGGGGTGGGTCAAATTGTCGTACATACTAAAAGAGGAGCTTTTGATCAGCTCCTTCAAGGGTCTGGTATGACTCCATTTATCTGAAGATCTCAGGGGACGCTCCAAACCTCCAGATAACTGGGGGCTTAGTTAATCAGGGCCGCCAGCTGTCCAGCTTTTCACAGGGGTAGGGTTCAAGATCACAGCCCATCCTCTGCAGCCAGGCCGCTGCAGCAGCAGATTTGCATCCTTGCAGCCCTGGAGCCCTGAGGCTTCTCTAGCAAAGCCAGCCAGGCACTTGGGGCTCCCTCCTGGTCCTGCTCAGCCCAGAGCACTGCCCTGAGCTGGGATGGGGGTTTGCTGATCCATAGGTTGCATTTGTAAACCAGCAGTTCATGTGGCACTCCCATCTAAATGCTGCTTAGTGTTCAGGGCGCCTGGGTGTCAGGTGGGCTCTGCCCAAAGCTTGCAGGAGCTGGGACACAAAGTTCAGGTTAAAATGGTTCAGTGTAACCTTGTCAAGTGTGTAAGTCAGTGACGTTTCGTGGCCAGCTCTTAGGCTGAAGGCACAGCACGTTTATGTGGTGCAGCTCTGACAGAACTATGGCTACAGGGATTACTGGGATGGATGCGTTCCTGCAGGGGAAACTTCTTGAGGGCTTTTTTAGCAGGATGGAGGTGTTTTTCAGAAGGTTTTTTACAGCTTGTCCATGATGCCACCACATTAAAATTCCTAAACTTCATAACATTTTAGTTGACTTATACTTATTTTAGTGAATCCCAGCTGTTCTCCCGTCTGTGGACATACTGAAACAGAGATGGTGGCGAGTTTAGTTTAATTTTGTGCAGTCACTTAATTCTCTTTTGATTAAGCTGTAAGTAAAAATGAGCACGGGGATCCTGCCTGCTGCCTCCTGCTCGAGCAGGACACAGGGAGCAGAGAGCCGAGGGGAGGCTGAACAGTGGAGCTGGTGTGTGCAGCACTCAGCCTCACCAGGATGGGGATATCTGCACCCCTGCTTTTGGCTCTTTAATCGGCCAGAGGGGTGCTGCCCTGGGATCTTCCTCTCGCGTCTCCAAAGCCACTGTGGATCTGCGGGGCTCTCTGGGCCCTGGCGTCAGCGTGGCACAGTGTGTTGTTCCTCAGCTGCCTCTCCAGCTGTTTGGGCCAGGGGTTTTTCCCAGTGTTTTGTGTGGCGATAGGATTTTACAGGGTGCAAATCAAACCTGGCCAGCGTGTCCTCACCGTGTTTTTCTGTGTGGCGTTTATTTGAAGCGGCACCGCCTGTGGTGTGCTCACAGTGGCTGGGGGTGCTGATGTGCGCGATGTGCGGGGCTGTTCCCTGCCCATCAGGGCATTATCGGGGGTGCTGATGTGCGCGGTGTGCGGGGCCGTTCCTTAC
>JAWWTY010000106.1:5275588-5298531 GCA_035222235.1 Margarornis squamiger
ATCGGGGGTGCTGATGTGCGCAATGTGCGGGGCTGTTCCCTGCCCATCAGGGCATTATCGGGGGTGCTGATGTGCGCAATGTGCGGGGCTGTTCCCTGCCCATCAGGGCATTATCGGGGGTGCTGATGTGCGCAATGTGCGGGGCTGTTCCCTGCCCATCAGGGCATTATCGGGGGTGCTGATGTGCGCGGTGTGCGGGGCCGTTCCTTACCCATCAGGGCACGATCAGGCAGAGCATGAGAGCCCTTCGCGGCCCCCCCGTTCCAGGCGGAGCCCCCGGCCGGCCCGCAGGCTCAGGTGGCCGCCGGCCCCGGTGTCGCCGAGCCCTTTGAGCGATTTGTCACGGCCGGGCCGCCCCCGCTGCGCCCGCACGTGCCCGCTCCGTGCCGGGGGGCGATGGCCAGACGGGCGCGCAGCCCCCGGCCCCGCTCGGCCCTGGCAACAGCCGAGCGCCGAGGAATCAGCATCTCCATAATGAGCGCTGAATGGCATCCGTCAGTCCCTTTAGAATAGGGCCCAGGCGTGTGCCTCCTCTCCGAGGAAGTTTGGCAGCCTATTCATTAACAAGAGTCATCAGGAGTTCAGCCCATAATGGGGAGGCAGCCCCGCACGCTGCGGGCTGGCGCTGTCAGGAATGCGTTCTCCCGGGCTTCGGGAAGGGAGGAAAACTGAGCAAATAACGCTGTCAGCAGGTGCAAACGCTGAGATGCTGGCTATTGATTTTCTTTCTCCAGCCTTCCACGGGAAGTTTATAAGAAGATTTATCACATATCAGTCGTCCTCTGCAAGCATTTAAAAGCAAAATTCTTCTTTTCTTTCTCTTTCCTTTGTTGCCACCATGCCTGCAGGAACTCGTGTGCAGTGAAGACGTGCTTTGCTTATTCCCCTCAAGGTCGACACTAGACCACCGTCTCCTGGTTTTAAGCACTGCTTTACTCTGATTATTTTTTTTTTTTAATACTGTTTCAGAGCGGTTTTGTTAATGTACTGCAAGTCACAAATGGCACTTCAATATTAATTAGTAATGCTTTTCAATTCTAAATACCCTCACCTGCATTCTGTTGTCACTGGTGTTATTCTCCTGCTCCTAATTTCTAAATTCAGCTTGGCCTTTGCTCCCACTGAACAGCCTTGCAGAGCTCGAGTGCATTTCCCCGTAACAGAAATACAATGAGGCACTGAAAACTTTTGTTTTCACTGAGGAAACAGAGAATGAGATGTCATCCTGGCTCCTGCGAGCCGTAATTCATAAAGTCATACGTGAGGCTCTCCAGCCCATTGTAGATTTGTCCCAAGCGTTATCCTGTTATTGGAAGTGTATGATTCACCTTCTGAGCAGACAGAAGCTGCACACAAAAGGGGAAGATTTGCTTTCTCCGCTGTGAAAGGCTGCTGCAAGCAGGGGTCCTATTAAGACAGCTGGAAAGTTGCTTCAGCTTGTTACGCTTGTAAGTTTTATTGGTGACTGGTTTTTGATTACACATTTGAATGCTGTGTGTTCCAGGTTGCCGAGTTTTAATTAAAAGGCAATAGTCTCCATGTTAGCTCGCTTTGTTGTCTCCATTATGCAGGCCATAATGCATGCAAGTTGTGGGCTGGGTTTGTCCAATGTGCATTGTTTATTTCGGATACATAAGGTTGCATCTTCCAGCACCTGCCCTAAATACAACTGCCACGCTTTCAGAACTGTGTTTATTGCGGTTAATTTCTTTTTAGAAGTCCAGTGATCAAATGCATGTGAGGGGGAGTTGATCCCATAGCTTGTTTCTCCAATCTAGTCACTTTTCTAGTCATTGGAACAGGAATACTGTGTGCCAGGAGCTCTTCCCATAGTGCCACAGCCCCTCTGTGACGGTGGGTTTTGGTTTTGGAAAGCTGCAGTCTGAGGGTTTGCTCCTGGCCCTCAGCAGCTCCCAAGTTGCTGCTTTTCCATGATGAAGCTCAGAGGTGTTACCCTCAATTTCCAGCCCTGAAGTGTGTCCCCTCCTCACTGCTCCTGTTCAGAACTGTTGGGCAGTTCTGGTCACCCCCTGTTCCCTACCCATTCCATCCTGGTCAGCGTGGATGTGGGGCTGAGGGGCTGGTGCCTGGGGGCGGCGTGGGACAGCCTTGAGTTCTGCACAAACATTTCCTTAACGGGGCAATCACAGCTACGAGGAGAGAGCTCTGTACCTTGAAGCGATCATCCAGAACCACAAAGAGGTGATGACGTTTGAGGATTTTGCCGCTCAGGTCTTTTCTCCCTCTCCCAGCTACTCCCTCGGTGGAACTGGTGAGTCTCTGCACGTTATTCTTCTCTATAGCCCCAAGAAGCACTTGAGCAGCAGATGTACACCTGTTTTTTGTAGATAAATGCTTGCAAATTTAAGAAGACCATTCTTCCCCTGAATCAACTAATGAATATCAAAAGGAATGATGACATTAATTTGTTTTGCATCAGAGCTATTCACTCTGCTCCTTTCTTCAGCTATCCTGTTAACCCCCGACTCCGGCGAGGTTAATGAACTTTCTCACAGTGATGGGCTCCAGCTCATTCAGGACTCCAGGTTCTTGCTGAGCTGGGAATATGTTGTTCAAAAGCGAGGCCTGAATCGGGGCTCACTTATCAAAAATAGTTCCTCGCAGGGGAAGCTGCTGCTAATGCTAAATGGGGATTATGCTGCTGAGCTACCAGGGTCAGGGATTAATGCACAAGAAACGCAGGAACGGGGTGCTGTTTGGGAATCACAGTGGCGGGCGGGATGCGGGCGCTTCCCTCCAGTGCAGACGAGCACGTTGCAGGCTGCCCTCCAGCACCTGGCCTGGAGCCTCGCTGGGGGCTTTAATGGACATGTGGCTCTATGTGGTACATGTGTGTATGCGCACACATCAACGCTCATCATTCATCAGCCCTACTGAGAGGTGGCAACGTAGTGCCAAACTCTGGGAATTTATTCCTTGTGTGCCCTGTGGAGATTCGGGTTAGTGTGTGTGGTCAGTCAGGAACGAATTGCTGCATGGCTGGTTTGATTGCATTTAAGTGAACCTCTTCTGAAAGGGACCTTTGGCTCTGAAATGCAGATTTCTAGTGCCCTCAAGTTGTGTTTTTTCCAGCCTCCAGAAAGTATCTGGTCAACATGTGCTGGACTCTCTAACAAAGATTCCTTAATCCATTGTTGACACTCACAGGGTGACACTGGCACTTTCTAATCATTCCCTGCTTCTCTTTTGGATTGCTGAATAGATTATTTTCAACCTGTATAAACGTTGCAGGACATCTGCTCTATTTCTCTTTAGCCTGACTTGTTAGCAGATATCTTCCATCTAAACTGAAACATTGAAGGAAGAAATTAAATTTGCTGAAATAAATCACTTAGGAATAAAACCAGCCGTGCAGCATTGTCTAGCGTTCCTGGCTCCGATCCTGGCGTGCTCGGAGCTTTGTGAGGAGATAAGAGGCTGTGCGGGCCGGGCAGTGGTGGCCAGGAGCAGCAGGCAGAAGGCTTTGGAGATAAGCGCTGGCAGGAGGGGAGGGAGCCGGGGCCATTTACATAATCGCGCCTCTGCGTCCTGGAGAGGCGTCAGGGAACACGGGATGGATCTATTGATCTCTGCTGAACTGGAATACTAAACAACGCTAGGAAAGCTTATAACTTAAAGCTTTGATTAATGTTTCCTACATTAAAAAGTAGAACAGCTGTGCATTAAATTCTTTTATACACTCTGCCAAAAGTCTAAGACAAAAAAATCGCCTGTTTCAATAGGAGCGCAGCGCGTGCCCAGGGTTGGTTGTTAGCACTTGAATTGTTTATCTGTTGACATATCAGCAAATAGAAATGTAGATATATTGAACTATTTTAAATGTTTTGCTCTGTGCATAATGGTGTTCCATTTTCATGTTTTTTAGAGCACACAGTGCTCTGGTTCTGTACAAATGTGGTTTGACAGGGCAGATCCCTCGGCAGCCCCGCAGTGCTGCTCTCTGAAGGCTGGGATATGCTGTGTGTGCCGAACATGGTTAAAGTGTTTCCCAATAGGTGAGGTTTTCACAACGCTGTTAAATCATGAGTACCCTGGATGTGGTTTTATAATTTATTTTAATTGCTTTTAATTGTAGGACCTGCCGCAGTCAGGTCCCAATTTTTGGACTTCTGAGCCTCAGAATTAATTTCCCACTCACGAACTGCAGGCCAGCCATGACTTCTGATGTCAGAATCTCTGATTCTGAGAGTCTCCTCACATTACCTCCTGTTTCACCTGCATATTTAGTCAGTGATGAGCAAGGGCAGTGTCAGTTGTGGCCATCAGGATATGTTTTCCATCAGATGCTCCCCAGTAGTTGGAAGGGAGGCTGGATACAGCCCTGGCAGCTCAGGAGCTGTTCCCCAGCATGCAGCCCATCCCCCTGTGCCACAGGCAGCCAGACCTGTTCCAGGCCTAGATCCACCTGTCCTACACCTGCAGGAATCACCCATCTGCTGCTTAGGAATATAGATGGTATTTTTCTCCCTGTGAAAAGGGACTTTCTATTCTGAAACAGAAAAAATTAATCAGGGAGCAATAAATGAAAAAACAGATTCCTGAAAGAGTAGCCAGGCACTGACACAGGCTGCCCTGTGCTGGAGGTGCTGGAGACATGGTCTCTGAGAGTGTTCAGGAGGCATCTGGATGTGGCACTTGGGGATGTGGTTCAGGGGTGATGAACGTGGTGCTGATGTGGTGACTGGATTTGACGGAGATCTCTTCCAGCCTTGATGATTCTGTGGGATGCATGGAGCTGGCACAGGTGAGAAGCCAGCTGGTACTGCTAACCCTGCCCAGTGTAAACTCCCCAGGTAAATTTAAGATTAATTCTCATCTGATCTGGTTCTTAATGCCACTCCAGGGTGATCCTGTCAGTGCTGTGAATGCATGTCTGCAGCAGAAAGATCAAGGAGTAAGTGTCCTTTTTATTAAAATGAAGCTTGTTCTCAGTAGTTATAAGAAGAAATCAGGACCATTAAATGAATCGAACATGCAGCTCTCAATGACACACATCACTGGGGTGTTGCTAACCACGATCTGATGATTTGAACTGGATGTTTTTGCATTTTCTGATGCTGCCCAGGGGATGCATCCCTCAGACTCTGGTGGGATGTGGGTTTCCTGCCCTGGCTTAGTCTCCCTGTCGCCAGGAATCTTGCAGGTGCTGCATCTTCTGCAGGAAAATCGTCCAGTTGATCTCCTTTGCTGTTTCCAGGTGCAGAGCCTTAAACTCCCTGCATGGATCACAGATAGCCCTGGATATCTTCAACGCTGAAAGCGCAGCCGTATAGGCAGAATGGCCATCCCCGAACTCATTTAGGGGATGTGCAGATTAGGAACAAAAGCTGGGAATACAGCCCTTTGTTGTTAAACTGGTGCATTACATGCTGTATTTTAATTAGGCTGGGTCTGAGAGGCAGCCCAGGAAATCCTCAGTAATCCAACACTATTGAATTATTCTCATCCTTTCCCTCTGCAGATTTCTCTCCTTTTAGAGGATGAGCTTTAAGCTGCTGTTCTTGCTCCCTCAGCCAAAAACAGAAACAGTTATTCAACAAAATTCTTGTGTGTTCTTTAAAAAAATGGTGAAGCTGAAGAAGGCACACACAGACAGAGCAGCACCCCGACTTTGCCTCTGCGGCTCAAAGGGGTTCCTTGGGGTTTGGGGCTTTCTTCATGTAAGATCAGCAGCCAGAAGCGTGGTGTTAACTCCTGGGAGGTGGAAGTGGCCAGGGTAACTCTCTAGTCCTAGATTGCTCACTACAGAAGGATTCTGTCTAAGGGGTTCGTACTCGAAGGGCAGGTTTCTGTTTCAAGGGAACCCCGGAGCTGCAGCGCTACCGTCGGCGCTCCAAGGGTTAATGGGAACGGGCACACTTGACTGCTGAGAGGACTGATCTAATCACTGCCATATCCAAGTGCATCTGTTCACCATGAGGTCATTCTTGTGCATGCTAATGACTTGGAAAATAAAGCACAATGCTCAACGTTATCAGGGAGGATATAGTGTAAATCTTGGCTTTTTTAGTTGCTAATAGATATTGTGGAATGGACAGAGAAAGCATCTCGGATTCTTGTGTTCCAGCTTAATGTTTTTAAACCATCGTTTTCAGTGGAGTGTCAGGAAACCTGTGCTGGAAAACTCGGACATGTGGTATCTGTTGATAAATGGATTCTTTAATGAATATTATGGCATTGCCCAGCAGCAACACTTGAGTTGAGGAACTGTAGAGGTTTTCAGCATTCCCTGGTTTTAAAGCCTAGGGAGCCGTGCCTGCTGATTTACATAAAACCGAGATTTTGCAGTCTTTTTGTTGCAAAGGTGACACATGCTTTTCTTTTGTCTCCGGACTTTTACATGCATAAAGTTCCTGTAGAAAATACTTGAATATACAATGAACAAGACCTGATTTATTTTAAATCACTTTTTGCTCGGTGCTGAGCTTTATCTTTCCCACTTCAAAGCAAAAGGAATATTTCAATTGGACATGTAGATTTAAAATGTATTTTTGACAGAAACAAAACCGAACTCAGAATAACTGTTGCCTTAACCAGACCGATGTTCTCTGTAACACTGAGCCAGGATTCCTTTTGCTTTGGTGTGGTTTGTCTGGTTTTTTGGGGTTTTTTTTACTTCTTTGGGTTTTTTGTTCTTTTGTCTTTTTCCTTGAAGGTTGGTAGTATGTTTTGTCAGATATGTGTAAAGGTGGAACAAAAGTCTCTCCAGATTCTGAATATGTAATATTTTTGCCTATTTTAGGGGAATAGTAAAAAAAACACAAATCTGAAACTGAGTAGCTGTGCCATGATATCACAGCACATGTGGCGTGTGCCGAGGGTAGGGTCTGACTCACGTGTCATTGTTGCCTGAAACTGAACAATTAATTTCTAGTAACTGGAACTTATGCAATTCCTGACTGTCCTGGCTACTCGGGGCCGAGAGAGGAGGCAGTGCTGGAACTGTCTGGCAGTGTTGGCCGTGGGCTCCAACCTCTGTGCCCAACCCACCCTGGGCCAGCACAGGTGCCTCCGATGTGGGAAGGAGGACAGGGAATGGAGTGGTTATCTTGGAGCCCGTGTGCAGCGTGGGCCATCCCTCGGTGCTGCCGTGGTGGAGGTTGTCCAGCCAGTGAACAAAGAGGAAAAGCTGAAGGAGGTGGAGCAGAGGAGCCAGGAGAGTTGCCACAGGAGGCAGGGTTCGGCTTTCTCTTCTCCTCCCATCCCTGTGAGGAGCATTCAGGAGGAGGCACAGGGACCTGTCTGGCATCCCGCCTCTGTTTAATCCGGGTGGTCCCACATCCTCAGCAGACTGGAGCCTCTGTCCCAGCCGCTGCCAGGCTGCCTTCGGGGGCTCCCAGGACAGCACCAGCAGATTCGGGAGCTGGTCCTTGCCCCCGTGGTCTTTGTTATCAGTGTTCCCTCCATGGCTTTCCTGCCCCTCATCCACAGAGCTACTGCCTTAGTGTCCCCATGAGGGGCAGGAATGGTCTGGCATTGAACAGGGCAGTGTCACAGTTGCCACGAGTGGTTGGGGCAGCAGCTCTGTCTCCACGTAGCTCCTGTGGCTGAGCAGGCTGGTGCTCGAGAGCCCAGGCCTGGCTCAGGAGGGTTTGGATCCCTGCAGAGCCCTAAGGAAGTTGCATCCTTCCTTTTCAGCTCCCTAAAAAGCAGCAGCCACCTGCTCTGGGCACTGGGGCCGTTTCCCCTGTGCCCACCACCAATGGGGGCGGACAGCCTGGACCTGTCCCTGAGGCCAGGCAGGTGCTGGGGTGCTTCTCCCTCAAGCCCGGTGTTCCCTCGGGATCTCCAGCAGGGAAGGGGCACATCAGGGCTCTCAGCCTGGGCCCCTGCCTTTTCCATGTAATTGATTGGCTCAGAGGGAGCTCCCCCAGCTATGATCTCCGGGAGAGGAGGCAGTGAGGGAGGGCTTCTCCAAGCAATCAGTGCTGGGATGGGAGAAAATATGAGCTTGACAGGCCCGTCTCTTCTGCCGGGTGACAGCTCCAGCTGCTCGAGCTGTCAGCTCCGAGAAGGCTCCGGGCAATGTGGCCCCTTCGCGTTCTCCCCCTGCACTGAGGCGCCAGCTCTGTGGTCACAGAGAGCCAGAGCAGAGCTGGAGCTGAGCTGTGGCTGCGGGCTGGGGGCTTGGGCTGCCCCACTTGTGACACCCACATAACCCCTGACACTTGCTGGGGTCCCTCGACTGAGCCTGAGGCTGGCCCGTGCTGCACTAATTAGCGGCTGCTCCAAGTCATGACTAATTAAACTTCGATATATACATTTAGGGTTTATTTCCAAATCACTGAAACCATCAAGGCTGGGCCTGTCAGGCACTCCCTCCTGGAAACCGTGAGTGCTGTTTTAGGGTTGGTTCTGCCCCTGATTAACCTGTAGTTTGAGATTCTCTTACTGCTTCACTTACAGCCTTGCAGGGAGCTGCAGAATGTGTGTGGCTTTGATTAACACAGCCACTGCTTGTTATCGATGATTTCCTCCACACAGACTCAGGATGCTGCTTACAGTGTACTTTGAGCCTGTCCTTGGAAGTGGGAAGCAGGAAAGCTGAGCAGATTTACTACAGTGATTCTCTCTGGAATTTTATGACCTTCACAGTTACTGGGAAAGAAAAAAAAAGGTTTCCACAGGCCTGTCCTGGCTGACAGGTTAATGGGGACTGGACCAGGTCACAGCCCATGTGAAAACTTTATGCGTCTTCTCAAGTAAAAAATTTCAGGATCCTTACTGGTCAAGGAGACCCACCCTTGCTTTCAGGGGTGTTCAGCTGCTTCAAAAGGAGAGAAATGGCTAAAAGGTCATTCCAAGAGTACCTGTCCTGATGGGGCTGTGAAAAACCAGGTTTGTTCTGTCTGGTGGATTTAAGATCCAATAAGCCATCTCTCAAGCTTCCCACAAGATAATTTCATTTAAAGTGGGTTTTTATCTGTATTCCTAAGTCCATTTTTAATGCCTTCCTGCCAGGAACATATTTTAAAAGCTTAGGCCTCCCTCCCCAGGCCTCATGTGTAAGAAGCCCCTAACCAGTTGCTCCCATGTGTCTCCTCCATGTGCAGGTGTGTGACTGCCCACAGCAGGGTTTTGCACACTTAAGGACTTCCCACCCCTGAGGAAGTCTGTGTGGCCCCAGGATCCCTACACTGCTCATTTCCTGGGGTTTTAACCTGCCTGCAGTGTCACAGTGGTTTAGGTCTCTGTGAAGCCTCAACCATTACACAGTTTCAAATGGTGTGACCAGCAACAGTGCTGGAGGTGGAGCTGAGGCAACTGCAGCCCACCGTCCCACGGCAGCACGTTTGGCAAAAGCTGAAGTTCAATGATCAGTCATCCTGATTTTTGCCAGCATTCCCTCGTTTCAATCCACAGACCCGAGGAGGAAGCATGTGGGTCTGTGTTTCTCCAGGTCCCTGAGGGCTAAGGGGAACTCTCCATCCCGAGCTGCCCTTCCTGCTTCCAGCATGTGCCGAGGCCGGAGGCGGGGTCTGCTGTGCCAGCCTGCCCTTGGCATGGGTGCAGCGGGTCACGGGTGTGCTGGTCCTGCACTGACACCGTTTTGTGTTCTCTCCCTTTAGATTAGAGTGTGTAACGCTCTCGTTATGGTAATGGCCACAGGTAAGAGCGCCGCTTCCCGCAGGCCCCTCTGCTGCTGCTGCTGTGCTTCATCTCTAACTAAACTTTCCTCCTCCTCCTCCTCCCCTGCTCAGTGTGCGGCTGTGGTGGCTCTGGGGCCCTCTGGGTCTGTCTCTGCCTGTCCCTGTCCCCTCTGGCTCTGCGTGCCCCGAGCCCTGTGTGGTGCCCACTGCCCTGGCAGCTGCTGCTGGGCACGGGGACACTGGCACCGAGGGAAGGGCTCTGGTCATGGCTGGGCCTGTTTGTGTGTGTGTGACCAGAGACGGACAGCCACCAGGAATGTGCCAGGAGCCACCCTGGCCACTGGCCCCAGTGCCGATGGAGCTGTGTGGCACTGCCCATGTGGCCGTGCTCACCCACATGGTGTGCAGGGAGCAGCTGCCAGGCAGCTTTTGGTGGGGTTGTTTGGCTGAGTTGTGATTTTTAAGGGCTCTACTGGTCCATGAGAGTCAGAAACTGGTGTTTGTGTTTGTGGTTTACTATCATTTACTGTTTTTTATTTACAAGCTGCTGTTTGGTTTTTACTGCTGGTAATTTCACATCCCTCCAACCAAACACAGTGAGGGAGCAAACACCCTCCCTCCATAGCACTTCAGAAATAACAGGGGCTGAGCCTCAGGAGCATCCCAATCCCACCCAACGTCGGCACATCCCGCATCTCGCGCCGCCGAGCGCACGGAGCCTCCTCTGCGACTCCGCAGGCTCCCCTTGCAAGACGGCCAAGTCATTAGAGCCTGTGCCAGACAGCTTGCGAGGGGAATTACAATATTTGTATGGAAGCCTTTCTCCAGGGCGGTTACTGCTCGCTCACTCCACAGCTGCCATCTCCCCGTCCCTCACGGCGGTTTCGGGGAGCTCCGAGGTGGGTTGCAGAGCTTGGGACATGCCAGAAGAAAGCTGGGACTGCCGGCATGCCTCAGCTCCGAGGTGGATGTGCTGTGGGTGCTCCTGGCCTAGGTGTGCCTGGCCACAGCCCCACCTGCCTCCTTGTCACATGCCCCAGCCATGCATTGTTCAGCCCTCACATGAACGTTGCTTCAGCTCAACCATTTGGGGAAAACTGTATTATTTTGACCATCTGCCATTCTGCCTCACTGCAGGAATGTCAAGTACAACACTTCCCTCGCAGCCCTTCCCTCCACCACACATCCCTCCCCCCTCCAACAGCACCACAGGTTTTGTTTTTAATCCAAAACTGACAGCTCCGAATTTTTCACAGAAAATGCCCTTACAGGCTAAGTCACATTTTCCACCTTTTTTTAAAATGTGCTATTTCCCCTCAGTCAGCTGTCTTGAAGTACCAATCTGGTAAGTAATGGCTGTCTTTGCAATGCAGACGGGGGGCTGCAGGCTGGCTGAGGGGGCTCACACTTTGGGTTTGGCTGCTGCTGTTCTACTCCTGCTTTGAGTCACTCAAATACCCAGAGCTGCTGAAGCAGGAGAACAGGTCACCCCTCACACTGAAAGCGCAGCAGAGCCCATGTAGGCCTTTGTCCTTGTCCTGCCATCATGCTGACCCAGGGCCACATCCCCACCTGTCCAGCAAGAGCAAGGCTTGCCCTGCTCTCCTGTGCCCGAGGGGCAGCTCAGCCACGGCAGCTGCAGCCAAAGCCCTGCCTGGCCTTTGGGGCGTTCTGTGCACGTTTGGGAGTCGTGGGGCTAGGAAAGGTAAAGGGAGGATTAAAGAGCCCTGAACTGCCAGGCACAGGAGCTAACAGCAAATAAAGGCACAGGCTGAGAACAGAGCTGGTTGTTGAATTGGAAATAGGTCTGTGCTGCAAAACACAACCATCCCTCCGGAGTTCAGAGGGAGTGGCACCGGCACTGGCCTTTGGTGTGGGCTCAGAGCCTCTCTCTGCTCTCCCCACCTGGTTGCAAGGCTGTTCCTCCTCCCACCTGTAATAAAAAACTTGTGTTTACACTTAGGGAGAGAACCGCAGCATGGTTTAAAAATGCTGTTCCCCACAGGACCTGATGAAACGCTGTTCCCCTGAGCAATGCCTTGGGACAGGTCAGACCCCCAGCAGCAGGAGCAGGGCAGGGTGTGTGGCTGGGAGCAGCTGCACCGGGCTTTGGTCATTGGTGACTCAGTTAAAGGCCCTGTGCTCACCTGTTCCCCCTCAGCCATGCCGGGCAGGCCGGGCCTCTGGCTGTACCAGCCTGTGGGGAACAGCTGAGCCGGAACTCCATGTTGCTGAACAACAAAGTGTAACCCCACACACCCAACAGCCCCCAGATCCCTGAGACCCTTCTCCAGTGGTGGCAGCAACCCACCAGTAATGAGGTACCTGGTGTCCTGTCACATAGTGGAATTGGAAGAAATTGTGATTCTTTAGGGTTTTTTTATCAGATACACCAGACGTCTTCCAGGGAGTTTCATGCCAGCCCTCACGCTGGGGAAGCTTGTTTCCAGCTCTCTGTAACAGACTGAAAACACAAGAGCTGCTTAGCTCTTTTTTTGCTTTACACAGCAAAAACCACTTATATAACACACAGAGAACTATTTTAGGTGGGTTTGTTGGAGCTTTGAGTGAGCAGAATGGGAATATCCTTCTCCCATCCCATGGGGATGCTGCAGCACTGGGAGCCATCGGGGGCTGTGCAGACCAAAAGGGGCTGATGTCAGGGGGCCCAGTACTCACCTGGGCACTGCGGCCTATCACGGCCTGGCTGCCCCTCACTTCTGGGAGCTGGCAGAGAGAAATCCCTGATTTCTCCAGGAAGTGCAGTATGTCACAGCTCCTCAGGTACCTGGCCAAATTCCTCCTCAAGTTCACCTGAGCTATCCCCAGGAGTAACTAGGAAGAGGGGAAGGGAGGGGCTGTGCTGTGCCCTGCAGTTATTCCGAGGCACACAGGCTGTTTTGTCCTGACCTGCTTTTTCTCTGCCCGCTGTTTTCCAGGCTGCCTCACCACAAGTGCAAGCGCTGACCTCACTGTCACCATCGGCATCGAGCTGGTGGAGCCGCCCTCGCCCACGCTGCCACGTGCCTCCAAGAGCAGAGGCTCTGGGAAGCTCCGCCGCTCTGCCAGTGCTCTCAGCAAGGCTTCCAGCTGAGCTCTGGGACACAGAGCTCTGGCCAGGGGAGCAGAACGGACCTGGACACAGATCAATTATTTACTGCCATGACAGAACGGGCCGTTTGGGGGGTGAGCATGTCTGGAAGGGGATGGGGGAGGGGTTCGCTCTGTAACATTGCCATTCCCTGACTGGGACAGACATGGGTGGTGGTCAGGTGTCACCTGTGTTACCATCAGCATGGCACTGTCACCAGCTGAGCGAGGGCCTCAAGCCCCTGGGCAGAGGTGGTGGCACTGCAGCATCAGGTCATGAACCAGCACTGAAACCAGTTATTTAACGTACCCTTAGAGCATCACTTTAGTCATTCCAGGCAGCACTTACCTGTGCATTAGGGAATTCTGTCTAAATAGAGGTAGCACAGGTGGGTGAGGGGGCAGCTCTCTAGTCTGTGTTGTCCCTGCTCTCCCTGTGCTGTGCTGCTTCAGGAGCGCTGTGGTCCCTCCATGGTGTGTGTGATGTCCCCTGGCTTTGGGGGTATTGTGGCTTCTGCTGTGGTGTGCAATGGCTGTGCACTGGATTACTCCCTAGAGAAAGAAAAATAATCAAATCCCTTTTTGAAGAGCAAAAACCACACTCCTGCTATGACCCCTTCCCAACACAGTGTGAAGAACTGGGTAACCCCCTCACCTTGTCCCAGCAGGGCAGCAGGCTGTGACCCATCTCTGGCCAGAGGACAACACATCTGTAGGCTTTTGAGAACGTGCAGTGTCCTCCTGGCACCTGCTGTAGTGAGCAGAGCTCGTATTGTCAGTAGGTGACGTGTTTCGGTCTACACATGTTGTAGGTTTCTAGGGATGACAATTTTTGTAGCTAAATCTCCAGTGTTACAGAAACAAGAGAAATCCAAGATCACACAGCCACAGAGCCATGTCCTGCTGGTGTATGGTTGCTCCTGGGCACTCCCATGCACACCTCTCAGTGGAAGAGGAGTTGCTTTAAGTGAAGGGATTTCATTGTTTGGGAAATGCCCCATTGGGCCCCCATTTGTTTTTGCACTTGTACTTGGTGTTATGTCTGTCTGTCCATCTGCCAGCCCAGGACCGCCCTGTGCACACAGGACGCTGCTCCAGCCACGGTCAGTGGTGCTGAGGTGTCCCCACGCTGTGCCGTGGGCTCTGTGCCCGGGGGCAGCAGCTCAGGCCCCGGTGCCCCCCGAGCAGGAGCTGGAGCCAGGGGAGCTGACAGGAACCCACCCGGCGCAGCTGTGGGAAGGAGCATCCGTCACTCAGGGCTCGGATGGTTGGTTTGATTTTCTGCCTCACATTTGGGTTTTACTTTCTACTGATTTTGTGTCCGTGAAGGAACTTAGAAAATAAAACTTGTATTTTAATTTATTTTACTTTCAGGGCTGGACAGGCAAAGCTGCCTGGCCCTTAGTTATCCAGTAGCTGGTCTGACACAAAGGCATCCTTCTGAGTAAGGAGCCATTTCTCGCTAGAGCAATATGCATCTCTAATTCAGGGAAGAATTAAAACACTGATGAAATAGTGTTTTCTTGATGTCAAAAGCCTATTAATTTGTATAAACTCAGCTGTGGTTTGCACTCTGAACTGGATGACAAAGCCGCTCTGTTACTCCTCACAAACTTAATAAATCTTCGTTCACAATAAAATTTCCTCAAAGAGCAATAGAAGGTGTGTACCTGCATGGTGTGTGCAGTGGCCAGGCAGCAGTGCCGGGTCTGGGCTCTGCCTCTGGTGATGGCACTGGTGGCTCCCAGTCGTGCCGGTGCCGCGTGGAGCTGCCCGGGCCTGGGCTGCTGCAGTGCCGTGGGTGTGCAGGGCTGGCTCACACACAGCACAACAGTCACTGCTGGGCACGGCGCGGTGATGGCAGCACCGGCGCGGATTCCGCCGTCCCACAGTGCCGAGGCTGCAGCTGCAGGAACAGCTGCCGGGAACGGAACCAGCAACGGCATTCCCAAACTCGAGTGCTCCTGAGGTGTTCGCACTGCACCGTCACCGACATGGGCACCAGACCCTGTGCTCACACCCTGTGCTCGCCCCACGGGGCCCCACATGGCAGCAGTGCCGTCTGTCGCCTCTGCAGGGTGGGCACCTCCTGCCAGCCCAGCCCTTCCCGCAGCGCTGAGGGGGCTCAGTGATTGCTGAGTGCAATGACAGACCCTCAGGGACCACCAGAAGCCACTGTCCATAACCTGCTTCCCTGCAATGCCTTACGGCCCAGCCACTTATATGAGCGTTAAACACAAGATGTTTCTAATGGTGATTTTGTACTCTACAGAGATACTCCCTAAGAAAGTTCAGGGGACTGCACATACAGCCATAATGATGTCTGGAAAAGATGCTTGGAACTCTGTTCCTTTGCTGAAGAGAGATGACAAAGTTCTCTCCTCAGTTCCTTTCAGGTGCTCTAGTCAGAAATGGAGTGTTAATGCAGATGGCTCCAGATAAAGCTCCCTTTGCAGAAATAACTGTACAGTAATGAGCCATTGGGAACCCGGCTTCCACCCACCTTTCCTGAGGAGGATCCACGTCCCAAGCTCACCACCCGCCACTCTCCTGAGGAACTGGAGAGGAGGCAGGAGCCAGCTGGCCTCCTAGACAAGGGGTCACAGTGCTCAGTCACTGCCCTGGCGTCACTCTGAGCAGGATGGTGCCTGTGCACCTCGGGATGGGGGCTGGTGCAGCCGTGTGGACCCACTCCCCCGTCCACCCGCCGTGCTGGGGCTCCTGCCCAGCTCCCACATAGTGCACGGGGCTGAGTGCCCAGCACAGCCCGGCACTGGCACCCACAGGGGGCAGGAGGGGCCAGCCCCACCTGTCAGCTCCTGCCCCACAGCACTGGGGCTGCTGCGGGCACAGGCAGGACAGGAGTGTGCAGCAGAGCCGGCACGGCACAGCGCAGGGCAGGAACACGGGGCCAAGGCATCTCTAACCCCACTAGCTGTGGCAGCAGGAACAGAAATTACATTAAGAATAATTAATAAAATAAATTTAAAAATATGTAGACTAGTTTATATTTATCATGGAATCACAGAATGATTTGAGTGGGAAGGAAGCTTTAAAGCCTATCCTGTTCCACCCCCTGCCATGGGCAGGGACGTTTTCCACCAGCCCAGGTGGCTCCAAGCCCCGTCCAGCCTGGCCTTGGACACTCCCAGGGATGGGGCAGCCACAGCCTCTCTGGGCACCCTGTGCCAGGGCCTGCCTACCCTCACAGTCAAGAATTTCCTCCCAATATCCCATCTAAATCCACCTTCTGTCAGCCTTAGGAGGATGCCTAACATTTTTATATGTATTCTCTTATTTCTATATCGGTTAACATGCTCTCTATACAAAATATATTATGTATGTCATCTTATGTTCTATATATCATATGCTATAGTACCTCTAATTATATATCTTTTTTATATTGTATATGTTTAAATTGGATAGAATATATATTATAGCTACTAAATACAGATACAATGTGTATGTTATTACATTAAGTATAATACATGCAATCTATGATCTATATGTGTAAGTTATATGTGACATGCATTACATAATATACAACATATTATATATGCACTATATATTTTATCTTATTAAGATCTGTCTTGGAATATTCATATTCAATATAAATTTAATCATTTTTATAAAAATAGGGATTATATGTATATAAAACATATTACTTATATATGTGTATATATATGCACACATCCCTGGTGTCTAATTTAGCTATATGTACATATCACTATATAAACTATAATATTACTATACAAACTGTAATATTGTGTGCATATATATGCAGTATACTTTTATTTAGAATATATGTAATTATCTAAATCATATCAGCAATGTATGGATTCTATATAACATTATTAATATAATATACATGATACAATATTTTTCACATATATAATGTGAATCACAGATTATTCAGTGCACTGTGTACATACAATAAATAATACTATTTTAGGTCAGGTATGACATGTATGCATAGTGCATATGCCAGGTGTGCATGTGGGTGTGCACCTACACCTGTACACAGCCCAGTATGTATTCTAATATGCATTGTCTATTAGACAATATACAACACACATTATATATTAGTATATATTGTATAATATAATATGCATAGATACAGTATGTGTAATATACACTGGACTACATACTCTGAAGAATACTTTTATAGGAGATACTGCTATAAAAGGAATATAGTGTTTATCTTATCACAGAATCTCAGACTGGTTTGGTTTGGTTTGGAAGGGACCTTAAAGCCCATCTTGTTCCACTCCCCTGCCATGGGCATGGAAACCTTCCACGAGACCGGGGTGCTCCAAGCCCCACCCAACCTGGTCTTGAACACTTCCAGGGACGGGGTAAATGTAAAATATAATGTATTGTACATAATAAATTCTGAATTTCTTCTGTGTGCTTATAACTAAATGAAAACCTCCCAGCTCAGCTCCCCCAGCTGTACTGCATTTTCCTCACATTTGTCTTTGCACTGGTGTTGTAATACAGGTAATTTAGTATGAAAAACTGTAAAATGAGACAATAAAAGGACACTGTGGTCCCGTACCCTGAGGAAGGAGAACCTGTTCTGACCCGCAGCTAAGCCATGTCCCTTCTCCCTCAGGTCCTGACTCGGCACTCACTGCAGCACCGGCAGAGCCTTTGCTCTGCTTTAAATCCTCAGTCAGTCACTTTCCCCAGTCCCTAAAAAAGGCTGAAAAGCCTCGAGTGTGCCATGGGCTGGCGCAGCAGCGTGGCAGGAACGGACCAGGCTGTACATACCTTCCCCTTCGGAGCTGCAAGGGGACTTTATTAGTGCTTAGAAAGAGCGGTTCTTTTCCAAGAGGAACAGGTGCTTTACCCGGAGCTGGCTATAGGAAATAACGTCCCAGTTACCGTGTCGGGAGGATGCGTTCCGAGGAGGGTCCCGGTGCCAGGGCAGGGTCGCAGCTCCCCACGCCAGCGCCGCCGATGCCACCGTGCCCAGCTCTGCCCGGCTTCAGTCCCTCCCTGCCTGCGCTGAGGAGAACGGCACAGTGAGAGCAGCGCCGGGTGTGCCCTCGCCAGGCGCTGCAGGTCTGAGCAGCCCTGCACTTGGATTCAGGAACAGCCTGTAAGGACTGAGCCTGGAGCCGGGATCGCAGGGCAGCGCAGGCAGCGCTCGGCATGTCCATCTCTCTCGTTAACGTAGCCAGTGTTACCACAGGCAGACCTTTGTTATGCGGATTGTAAACTAAATTTAATTAAAACCATTTAAAGCCCTGATGAGGCTTTTTATCTGCATGGAAAGATTTGAGGTGTGCACCTGTACACCCGAGTCCTTCACCAAGGGGAGCAGCCTGGGTACCTCAGGAAACTCCTGTCCCATTCAGCCCGAAACACTCACAGCGACCCAGGAGCCAGGAGCAATGGGGCAGAAAGTGTGTTGGGACCAGCACCCCATAGCACCCCATAACACCCCGTGGCACTGCGTGCCCTGCAGCAAATGTGCAGAAACACCTGTGACTCCATGAGCCATTTCCCAGCTTATTAACAGCAATGCTCTTAAACAGGTTTGTGTGAGGAAGAGGTTTGAAATCCAAGGCAAAACCCCATCCCTGTCCTGTTTCTGGACTCGCCCCAACACCATGCCAATCCAAGAAACAGACTGGAAGGTGCTGGGTGGGACCCCTGAAAACTTGAGCTGTTCACAACTGTGTTCCCCAGTGAGTCCTTTCACCGAGGCAGCTGACCAGTCCTTCACTGTGGTGGCTTTGAAGGACCATGGTGTTGGTACCAAAAATTGCTAAAAACCTACAGTGGGCAAGCAGCCTTCAGAGACTCTTCCCCTGCAGGCGAGAGAAGCTCACCCCAGCTCCTCACCAGCTCCATGCCTGTGGGGCAGGGATGGTGCCTGTGCTGCATTTCTCAGGACCCTGCACATTCCCGTAATTAGTCTCCCTGGCACCTTTCTGTGTGCTCACAATCCATTCCAGACCACACATTTGGCTCTTGGTGTGCTCAGAGAGGAGGAAGGCTCTGGCGGTTTGTGCACCAGCAAAGCTCTCTGTCTGCACGCACAGAGTGAGTGACCTACGCCAGCTGCCTTCACCACATCACATTTGGGGCAGGATCAGTGTTTTCCTTAGTGCCCTAACCTGTTCCTCTTGGACGCACCAAGAGCCATCAGCAATTGATTTGTTAGGTGACAGCAGGAAGCTTTGTTTGCACAGCGCTGGCTGGCCCGTGCTGCGGATGGCGAGGACATGGCACCACCAGACAACACCTGCATTCCCAGGAGCTGCTGTGAGCAGTGCTGGGCGAGCTCCGGGTTCTGCCACAGCACTTGGCTACGTGGCTCCCGGCATAGTCAGAGCTACAGGTGGGCTTGGGGCTCTCACAGGCATGGAGGAGGAGGCAGAGCAGAGCCCAGCAGAGGTCCAATGCTGCGGACCTGGACAGTGGGACGGCGCAAGGGAGGAGCTCATGAGGGGTAGAGACAGATCCCTCCCCAGAATACTGCCCAAAGGAGGCTTGTGTGAGCAGGTGGCTTTGTGACCTGTCATGGTGGTGCAATGCCCTTCACTGCTAGAGTGGCAAGAGACGCCAAATGGTGGTGCTGATGGCTCCCTGTCAAACCCCTCGGGCCGTCGGTGCTCACCCTCACAAGTACCCTCTCCAGAAACCCCTCTGCCAGGCGGCTCACCCTCACAAGGACCCGGTGGTGCAGGAGGGATGCAGACACAAAGACTCAGTAGCTCTGCCCAAGCTGCTGCAGCCCAGGAACGCCAAAAGAAAATTCCACCTTTTTTACAGGATGTTTGCGAAAGGAGCCATTTCCAAAGTGCTCCACTGCCACCTCTCCTTATGCCCCCCCAACGCAGGAATCTCCACTAATCACACTTCCCACTACAACCCTCAGCAGAAGATACGTTGGTGCCAATGGCTGCCCAGACAGTTCTACAAACCTGGGAAATTCTTCTGGCCCCAACAAATTTTAACTGATTCCTACTGGGACGGATGTGGATTTATTTGACTATTAGAAAATGGATACCGGTATGAAGCTGTTGTTCTGTGGCCTGCTGGTGTCACAGGCATTGAGCATGGATTTCAGCAGGGGCGCTGCTGTGACGGTGTGGATGGAGCCTGTGGGGTGAGGATGCGCTGGGCATCGCTCTGGAAACAGTGTCCAGTGGTCTGAGAGGACAGCCATGTGTGTTGGCAAAGTCCCCTTGGGGAGTGGAGAGCCCAGCCCATGCACAGCTGCGTCACAGTCTGTGACAGCCCAGAATCTGGGACTTTCCAAGGACGGGAAGCCAGCAAAAGCAGAACTGCACCTCTTGTCAGGCTGTGGTCTTTTCCAGTGTATCGATTTACAGTTAAAACCACAGTTTTGCCTGGGCCTGAAGTCAGTCCTGGCATAACCAAGTTGGTTTCCTAGGAATCAAGACAGCAGGAGTATACCCACACTAGTGCTGTTAAGCCTGACTGAACAAGAAAAATAAATAAATCTTTCTCTAGAAAGATTTTCCTTCTCTACAAGCTTTGCTATATCAAAAAATACTCAGACAATTCCTGGGAAACTTCCTGACAGGAAGCTCCTTTACCACACTAAATCAGCCAAATCTCAGACAGGAGCCTTCAGGTGAGAGAAGATGATGGAAACAGGTTGGAAACCTCTTCCCATGAGCCAAAGCCTCAAAGATGTTGTGATTCCCGAGACAGAGCAGCCCCAAGGCCCACACACCCAGTTTGGGAGGAGCAATTTGCACTCGGGGCTGCCAGGCAGGTGCACATGCCATGAAGTTGGCTACATGGCTTCTCCTGCTGGCAAAGGGGGAGATTGTGTAGGTGTCACAGACCCTGCACACACCTTCCCTACTTACACAGGTATTACAACAATTTTCACTAAAAAAATTATGAAACCGCTTTTTGATCAAACCCATGCAATTCCCATATACAGACACAAGCTGTAGAGGGTTACAAATATATATGGTTATTGAAGGATGCTGCAGAAATGCCAAAGCAGGGCAGAGGAACCAGGCAGGAGCAGGCTCCAGCCCTGCCAGGAGGCATGCAAACACCTGGCATTCCATGAGCCAGGCTCCACAGCTCACGGCCAAACCAGGATGCTCGTGCTCCACCAAGCCCCTGAGCCCCACACCTCAGTGCCGAGCACACAGGGCAGCCTCCCAGCAAACAGCACAGCCCTCCCAGGCAAGGATATCTCCAAGTTCTCCACTCCAAAGTGCTGCCCCTCCTCAAGTCTTTCCTGTAACACCTTCCAGGGAAGGTCCCTGGCAGCTCCTCCCTGGCTGTCCCCAGCAGCAGGGCACACTGTGCCCGGTGCCAGCCGTGACAGGGGCAGGGCTGAGGGTCCAGCCCACAGCCAGGGGATCCACTTGCTCAGCAGGGCAGCCTTGCCCCGGACCGGCCACGCCGCACCCTGCCCTTCTCCTCCCTTTAATTCCTTTTTAATTAATCTCATCAAATAGTGTGGAGCAGGCTGGTGCCTACAGAGGCTCCCTGCCAGCTGCAGTGCAGAGATGGGTCCCAGCCCCCCCAAGCCTCCAGGGCCAGCCCAGCAGGGAGAAGCAGGAGGGGTGGGGGCATGCTTGAATTTGAAAATATTTTATTTGAATAGTAAATAATTATACAGTTGAAACAGTTCTATCGAAGCACTCTATAAATAGCTAACAGTTAAGAAAATAATGTGTGTAGAAAAAGAGATTGCATCTAAAAGTAAGAGCTGTTGGTTGCACGGGATAAAATGGTCAAGATCATGTGTTATTCTAGGTATAAAAGTTAAAACCTTTTTAGCAGATCCCTTTAGAAAAAAAGATCTTCTAAAATGCACAGTGAAATGGCAGGCGGGGAGACAAAAAAAGCACATTAGAATATCTGCAATCAAATAATATCAATCTTCATAATTAATATAAATAAATAACGAATAAATAACATAATTACTCAAACCAACATATACAGATAGTCAACTCATGAGCTACCTTAGTAAGGGCAAAACGAACAGAAACAGAAAGTTGGCATGTCACAGTTAAGGCAGTTTCTACAGCATTTTCTGGAGACCATCAAGAGCAAAGTCAAGGCATTTGTGGCTACACTAAAGGAAACACTCGTTTCTCTCGAGCAGTTTGATCTGTTCACATGGGTAAAAATCGGAGGAAAAACAACAACAACAAAAAATAAAAAGAAAGAAAAGAAAAGGAAAAAAAAAACAAAAACGAAGAGAGAGACCCCGGGAAGGTAAGTGTAAAGCCAGATTCCAGCAGGTCACAAGCCGTATTAAAGCTAATCGTGTAGCGGCCCCGGGGGAGCGGCGCGGGGCCGGCGGGGAAGGCACGGGCGGCTCAGCAGGCGGGACGCAGCGGCACCTGGAGCAGGATGACCTGCCGGTTCTCCGAGGGATGGCACTTGTTGATGTGCCGGGTGAGGCCGGGAGAGCTGTAGAAGGTGGCCGGGCAGTACTTGCAGGGGAAGACCTGGGCGGCGTGGAGGAGGCGCAGGTGCCGCTCCTGGCTGCTCTTGCTGGGGAAGGTCTCCCCGCAGACGGGGCAGAGGCGGCACTCCGCGGCGGGCGGCTCCTCGGCGGCGGGCTCCGGGCCGGGTGCGGGCTCCGGGCCGGGCGCCGGGGCGCTGTGCCCCAGCAGGTGCTTGCGCAGGTAGGCTTGCCGGCGGAACCGCTTGGCGCAGCGGGGGCACTCGAAGAGCCCCTCCTCGGAGCCCGCCTCCGAGGCTCCGCCGGGGCTCGGTGTGTCCCGCTCGCTGCCGCTGCCGCCGCTCGCCTCCTTCGCCGGCTCCTCCGCCGGGGCCGGGGCCGGGGCTGGGGCTGGGGCCGGGGCCCGGCCGGCCTCGGGACCACCCTTGGCGGCGGGCGGGCGCGGCTTGTGCCAGCGGCGGTGCGAGGCGAGGTTGGCGGGGCAGGAGAAGACCTTGTCGCACTCGGGACAGCGGTACTCCACCCGGACGATGCGGGAGCAGCGGTGCTGCGCCAGCGCGAAGGGGTCCCCGTACTCCTCCTTGCAGAGCTGGCAGATGAACTCGCCCAGCGGGCGGGCGCAGCCGCCCCGCGCCTTGGCCGGCGCCTCCACCGGGCCCTCCTTGATGCGCAGCCCCAGCACGGGCGAGGTGGTCACCTCGTCCTCGAACGTCAGCTTGCGGATCGCCTTCGTCTTCTTGCCCGACGGGGCCTTGGGCCGGCCGGGCTCTGCCGCTCCCGGCGGGCGCTTGGCGGGCGGGGGGCGGCCCGCGGCGGGC
>JAWWTY010000106.1:5300298-5437348 GCA_035222235.1 Margarornis squamiger
TGCACACCCAGCGCCCCTTCCCCTCCTTCCCTTCCCTTCCCCCGGCCGGGCTGCACACCCAGCGCCCCTTCCCCTCCTTCCCTTCCCTTCCCCCGGCCGGGCTGCACACCCAGCGCCCCTTCTCTTCCCTTCCCCCGACCTACTGCACACCTCGGGGCTGCACACCGAGCGCCCCCGTTCTCCCGCCGCCTCTCACCTGCTGGCCGGGGTCCGTAGGGGTCGGTCGGGGCGTACATGGGGAGGTGGGCGCGGTGTTGGCGCAGGAAGCGCAGGATGGGCTCCCGCAGCGCCGGCGGGCCGGGGCTCTGCTCGGCGGCGGGGCGCTGCCCGGGCACCTGCAACACAGAGCCGTCAGGCGGCCGCGCGGGGCTCGGGACACGCACCGGGGCGCGGAGCGCGGCGGCGGGCACCGAAAAGGGCCCGGGACGCGGTGGGCAGTGAGCACGACCTGGGGCTCGCACCCTGGGGCCGGCGGGGCTCGGCTGTTTGTTCATCCCTCTGTCCCTCCCAAATGACAGGCTGCAGGTGCAAGGGTTGTGTGGAACTGAACCTGCATGGAACCCCCGACTGCCCCGGACAAGGACTGTCCGAGGGGTTTAGCCAGAGGAATTCCCCGCCCCGTGCCTCAATTTACTGTGGGTTTTAACCGAGTCTGCAGCCCCAGCTGCAGCACCAGGACATTATTCCTGACGGAGGACAAGTGCCTGTTCCGGAAGGTCTGGCGCGGCACGTGTGCCCTCGGCGTGCGGCAGCATCCAACAGCTGATGGAGGTGCAGACCCCGGCCCTGCCATCTGCATGTTTGCATCGCCGGAGCCGCGCACGTCGGCACAAACACACGGCTGTGATCCCCGAGGGGTAAACACACCCCGCGCAGCGAGGGCAGCCTTGGTGACAGTTCCAATACACTGGGCTGAACGCACAGTCCCTGTCCCCGCCGTAACTGGCTTTTGTATGCAGTTACTGCTTATACTAGCAAACATTTCTGTAAATATTACCCCTATTGCATGACACTGATTTCCAGTTTCTCTGGAAACAGCAACCAGAAATGTCTGACTCCTGTGCACTTTTGCTCACAGTTCTTAAACGTCTCTTTCAAAGGGGTGTTTTTCCATCATTTTTACATTTAGTTAATAATTTTTCTGCATGCTGAAGTGAGCTGGAATATGAGCAACAGGAAGCAAAGACAGTAGGTGTCTTAGTCCATATAGAAATACAGCCAGTCCTGAGGCATTTAAGAGAGATTCCATAAGCACAGGGTACCTAATCTGTATCTGGCAACATGCCCAGAAGGAACATCCAATGAAAACACATAAATGTGATATTTAGTAAATATAGTTAGAATCTGTTTTAGTAAATATAGTTAAAATCACCATGAAAAAACACCCAAATGAAAATCCAAAACCCCTAATTTGCATTCAGATGCAGATACCATCACCTACATCCATGTGAGCAATACTGACTCACAATGCTGCTTCCCGTCTCTGCAGAGGGACTGTGTGTCAGGACTGCTGCCACAAGGACACGGTAAGGCGAGTCCTTAATTTGTAGGACACCAATTCCCCTCTTTATGAAGTTGTTCATACTTAGACCATGCAAAGTGTGATTGAATGATGGCAAGACAAACACTTCACATCAGGTCCCCTATTCTGCACAGAACCTCATTTTTTTTTATAGATGTCTTTCAAGAGAATCTCAATTATACCACATCTAGGCACTTTCTGGGTCAGGACAACAGGAGGCAAATTGCCTGGAGCCCCTCTGGGAGGAGGCAGGGCCGAGCGTGCGCGTGGCCGCAGCTGGGACACAGCAGCAGCGGCAGTTTGGGCCCTGGAGATGGGTGAGCCACAGGCTCTGCAACCTCCCTTCCTCCTGCCACCCTGCCTCAGTTCTGTTCATTTTCTGCACGGTTAAAAACTGTGAGCACATACTTAAAACCCATGGCTGTCACTTGGAACTACATGGAGTTAAACAAGTGGGAGGGTAAGCTGATCCCAGGTAGTGAGTTGGAAGCATGGAGATCAGAACTCAAATTCTCTCTGGGATCAGCTAAAAGTTCTTCACGTGGTGGGGGAGGCAGCTCAGGGGGCTGTTGGACACCTGCCATTAGCAATCCTTCCCATGGAGTGCAGTGGCTTTGCATTTTGGGCAGGAAAAGTTACAGGCTGCTGAGGCTTTGTGCCTCTGTCTATGGTGCTAAGGCAAAAGCTGTAAACAGCATTAGCAAACATTTCAATTTCAGCCTTATTCAGGAAATCCACATATCACTGAAAAAGCCAGTTGCTTTCATTCTTTGGGCTACAAAAGCCATTCCCTGTGACTAGGTGTCGAAAAACCTATCTATGGGCTCAGCTGAAACAGGTGTAGTATGGCCTGTAGTGTATTCCTATTAGGGAACACTACTAAACCCAAAGGGACAGCTGGACAAGCCAGCCACCAGATTCTGCTGGGTACTTGTACTAAATTATAAGTATAATGCAAGAATGCTATGAAGGAAAACAAAGCAACTTCAAGTTCTACGGCAGGTTTGAGAATATGCCCAAACAACAAAACTGAATGATGTGCTGTACTCAGTGACCCTCCCCATGAGTTACACTGTCTGCTCAGGCTTCTCAGAAAAGAGAGCGAAACAGAAAGCTTCAGGAGAAAGATGAGAGAAGAAACAGAAATGAACAACACTAACAAATTAGCTAAATAATAAAATGCACTCGCCAGTCGTTTTTCTTACCTGTTCCAACATCAGGATTTGGCGCAGTTCCTTCTGGAGATCAATAAACCGATCGTGATAGATGGCCATGGACCAAGGTTCCCTGAAGTAGCTGGGTAAAAAAGACGAAATTTAGTTATCTTGTGAACCTCTCATTAACCACTAATAAAGTATTTACCTGCTTTTTTGCCTTTATAAATTACAGTTCTGGACCCATCCTGATCGTTTGTTCATAAAATGCCTCCTGTAACAGCATGGTCAATCAATTCTTTTAATGGATGTTCCTGATGTACAGCCAGCTTCAGTAATTACATTTAAAGTGGCTTAATTCAGAGCTGTAGCAAGACCCAGTGAAGAATCCTGATTTTATCAGAATTTAAAAGCCTGAAGACCTGTAAAGAACGGTGTCTCCATTATCTGTCCTCATTTGAGAAAAGCAGATTGCAGGATTAACTGAACTGCTGCATAAACAAATTAAATTTGTGTAGACAATGACACAAATGTTGTTCATCATTAAGGTTTCTGGATTAATAAAAGCCAGAAAAACAGGCCACCACAGTGCTGCAATATGTTCTTTGCGCTAGTGCAATGAAGCTAAATTGAACCGATTCTAGGAGGAAGCTCTTGTAACTTTTTCTTTCAGTGACAGCATTTACAAGACCATTCTTCCATGGAAAAGTAGGAAAAGGATGGAGAGGACATGGCTCCACGGCTGTAAATATAACTGAAGGCAGCCCGATTGCAAAGCAGTGATTTATCTCTCTTTAAAATGAAAGATTATTTTTACAGCTTGGGCAAGATGCTTGGTGTGTAATTCTTGTTAATGCCTGCTGCAGTCAGGAGGTGCCTCACACTCATACCCGTAATGACTGAGCAGATGTCAGCAGGGTCACCCAGGAAGTTGGGAGAGGGGGACATTTGCATGGCTGTGTCCATTGCTTGCACCTTTGGAATGGCAGCAGGACGCTGGCACTGCCCCAGGAGCACACAAATGCTCTTGCCTGGTCCAGCTGTGTGGTCTCTAAATGAACATCTGGATAAGGCAACTGAAGTGGCCCTAGACGAGTTTAATAATTCTGTCTACAGAGAACTAATGTGCACGTCCCTCTCTGCAGATTTTTACTTCCTCCACATCCAGGGGCAGGATTTCCCCCTCCTGCTCTGAACAACACCTTACCTCTCCCTCGTGCCTTGTGCCATTAAAATCACTCTGTGCACCTGGCACAGCTTGGCTGGATTTTCATGTGCTCAGCCCCTCTCTGCCCCTGCAACCCATTCCTCTCCATGTGCCAGGCTGGCTGGGGCTGCCTCTCAGAATCTGCACAGCCTCCAGCACAGGAGGCGCTCTCCAGTAAATGTTTTTACAATATAAGTATTTATGGACACTGTCCCAAACACCCTATCTTTCCTACAGCAAGTGCTGCCCAGCCCAGGAGTTGCCCACATAGAGCTGCAGGCTCATTTGGATATGCAGGTTAGAAAGGATGAGCTCAGCTTTAAGAATCTTTATTTAAGGTGTGCAGAGAGCTGCAGAACAACACAATATTCCTCAAATATTTAAAACCCCTTCAATTTCAAAAGAAAACCGCCACCCAACATAAACCTTAACTCACTGTTGATATAAGATGGCAAAGAGAAAAAGGGGAGTGTTATGCAAGGATACATTAAGGCAATTCAAGATTATTTTTACTGCTGCTAAAAGCCATGTTCCACTGGCCAGGTGTTTTGTCTTCAGGCTGGCATCACTTATAATTGTAACCCTGAGGAGGTTATTTCCTCCCTCAACTGAGGCATACCCTCCAACTCCCTTACCCCACTTAAGGTGCTCACCTGTTTTACTGAGGTGTTACATTAAATGCTGTCTATTAAAGTTTCAGGGGTTCTGTGTATTCCTGCTACCATTACCAGTTCCACCAGTAACCACGATTTTAACTGTTCCTGTCAATATTCACAGATTTGGAGCTCAAAACCTGTAATGTATTGCCCAGTTTGGAATATTTAGTGCAAATAAAACATCTTTTTTGGGGGAACAGAGAACGCCTTGTCCATATTTTCTAGATAGGCTGCCAGAAGGAGCTACCTGTACCCAACATTTACTGCCAGACTCCCTTCATTTCCCTTAACCTGAAGAACTGTACCCACTGAGAGTGATTTGAAGATTCGCCTCACAGAAACAATTCACTTTCTTTGCCGGCTCTGTGCTTTCATCTGTGAATCTTTTCAGTTCGAATCACCTTTCTCGGGGGGCACATGGTGTTTTTGAGAGAGCAGCTATACATATGGCTGCTAAAGGGAAGTTTAATAATGAAAAAACCCATTTGAATCCAAACCAACAAGTTGACTTTCTGAGTCTCGTTCTGAATTTTATTACCACTTCAGCAGCAGTCCCTCAGGGCAAACCGTGGAAGGCTTCAAAGTATAATGCTCTTCAGTGTACAAGCTGGAGCTGGCAGGCTCCCAACAGGGCTCAGAGACTCCTCTGCTATCATGAGAACAGCATCTGCCACATGTGTTTGCACCATTTAGTCTTTCATAACCTGCCAGAGTGATCAGGCTAAGTATGTACAAGATGACAGTGTTTGCCAGGAACATAATGGGTGTGCAAACTTGGTCACTCCCTAGCAGGGATCCCTGCTGGAAGCCTTTACAGCCACAGCAGCAGCGATCGTGGGAAGGTGTTCATGATGGGGTGGGATGGAATGGGCTCCTCCAGAAGACAATGAGGGACGTCCTTCTCGTTGCTAGGGAGCTGGTCTTGCCTCTCATTGACAAACAATATTTAAAGTCTGCTCTGCCTCATTTGTGAGGTGCAGCCTACACTAGATGAGAGACAAGAAGGAAGGAAATATTTCATGGTGTCCTGTACAAAAGGTACATAATCCTTCCCCTTGCAAAAAAAATATAAATAAAATGGACAGAGTTGGGCACTGCTAGCAAGCAAAAATGGAGTGTGTGTGCATGTGACTGTCCATCTGTGAGCTGCTGGTAGTTACCCTCCCTTTTATTTGCAGGAATGCACCGTATTTGGAGAAGAAGCCCCTGCTCCTGCAGAAGCTGGTTCTGTGTCCTGACAGGACACGACCGTGACCTGCCAATGGTCAGGTCTGGTGGCACAGGATGCCACACCAGCAGCAAGGTAAAGCCAGAAAGTCTTAAAAACTGAAGGAAAAACCTTCAGAATAACACACTTGGTTTGTACAGCAACAAAACAAATCCCAAGGTATAAAGTTAAAAAAAGATCAGCAATTGCAGTTTTTTTTAAGTCATTTACAATCCTGTGACAGGGAAAGCCTGGCAGAGGGAGAGGACCAGCTCTGTGAGCTGATCAGCTCTCGGAAGCCTGAACTCTTGTCACTCATAAGACTGGCCTAACTGTAACCCACAGACCAGTTTTATCACACCCCTGCAAGTTTTCCAAACCTCTCCAAGTGGGGCTTTCTTTGTGGAAACAAAGCCAAGCAAGGCCCCAGATAATTTCTACTCATGCTTTTAAAGATGGGCTTCTGAGAACCAGTGTTGGGTTTGTCTATGTTTCACACTGTGCGCTTTTACTGGAAAATCTCATCTGAAATCCTCTCAAAAAAAAAAAAAAAAAAAAATCACTGGTGGAAAGAGAAAGCAGTGATGTAAATGTACCAAACATGGCAGAAAAACACACCAGTTTTTAAAAAAGGTTTGATTTCCTCAGTCCTCTTCATGCAAAAGTAAATCTCATTATTACAGCCTGAAAAATAGTAGTTTTCTTTTTACTATGAGGATTGCAATATGTTTTTAATTACCTGCATTCTTTCAGTTGCTGCTTCTGTGAGCCTGATGGCAGCAGAGGTGGCCTGTGGGCACACCTCACACCCTGGGAATGCAGTCCTGATGGCTCATCAGGCTCTGTGGAACAATCCCTGCCTGCAGGTGAGTTTATCCACACCAAGCCCTGTGTACTCCAGCCCCAGGGACTGACACTGACCCCTGAGCAGGGGCACAAGCTGCTGTTTCTCCCTGTGGTGAGACCAGGAGGAGGTGGCATTTTCCAAGACTCAAAGGGCATGTGGCACCTCATGATGGTACCTTTGAAAAATCCCTCTGCGGACTGGCGTGTCAGTGGTTAGAGGTTTGGAGGATGCTGTGTCCTCTGGCTGTTGTTCTGCTACTCAGAGCTTTTATTGGAAAACTGAACTCCTCACATCCCTGCTATCCTCACTCTTCCACCAACACACATATACTCAAGGGAAGTTCAGAGACTCAGAGAGATCATGAAGTGGGTTGAAGCTGTCTGCAACCCTCATTAAATGTGTCTAAACAAACCTTGATAGAGATATCTTGAAATCCCATTTTTCTTCCCAAAGCTGTCCATGAGTCACCAGTGCCCTCCCCTCTGTCCAGTTAAGCCCAGTGTCCCTCTGGTCACTGCTGTGTCCTCAGCACATGACTTTTGAGTAGCCAATATAAGCAGAGTCATTGATCAACTTAATCTCTTATTAATCTATAAAGAGCGGAGAGTCTCTTTTCCTCTCTGGAGCTTCCCATACTTTGTACAACATGGGGAATTTTCAAGCTGAACGTCTGTTTTCCTGGGTTTAAATTTCTTTTTTAAAGAGGAAATATAATGCTTGAAATGCAAAATTCTCCAGGCTGTACCAGCTACATCAGGAAGATACTGTCCATTCTCCAATCTTCAGACCTCAGGACACGCAAAGTCATTCCCTAGCATGTTTGGATTCCTTAATCTTGAATGGCTTTGGTGGATTATGGAAGCTGAGTCTCTCCATGGTACCTTTGGCACACAATGGCAAAAGCTCCCCAGTGCAGGGCCCAGTCAGGCAGAGACAAGCTGCTGCTACACAAACGCCAGGAACCAACCCAGGAGGACAAGCACAGAGGAAATTGAAGCTGTTCAGCTGACACAGGCTCAAGTGGAACACAATTATGCCAAGAGTGCCTATGCAGAGCAGGGAATTCCACTGCCCAGGAGCGCAGAGAGTAAAGTACTGTAGAGGGATGGGATGCACCACAGTTTTAATTTCCAGGTCATACTGACAATATTTCCCAACCATGGCTTGCAGATCAGCAAAAGTCTTTTCTCCAACACAAGAACCCAAGATGTGTTGTTTTGGGAGGAATATATAGATGTTTTTAAGACTCGATTACAAAGATATGGTGATTCCAGTAAAAGGTACACAATAATTCCAGATGTACCTTGGATAGCCAGACCAGGTAACAAAGTGTTAATTTAAAGAAAATATAAATAAAACCACTGAGCATTTCCTGCCAAGTATCATCTGACTAATAATTTTGAAAGACAGCTTGTTTACGTAGGTAAAAAGCAGGAGCAATTTGTGTAAAATCCCCTAGAGCAGCACCTGAGAGCATTGTTCTTCAGTACAAAGGGCATAACACGGCCCCTGGCCTGCAGTTTCTTAATGTTCACCTACAGCTGCTGAACAGTCAAGCAAATGTTGAACCAACAGCCTTCATTGTAGCAAGAAGGATCTTTAGCTTCTTGCTCTGCAGTTCTGCTCCCTGAACACCTCTGTGTCCAGGCGTTCTACTCACTCCTGTTAAACAGTCTTATGGACAACAAATCTGTGAGTGACTCGATGGGGCAGTTTCACAAAGTGAATCTGCACATGAATTCAGAGGCTGACATTTCTTTTGTCATTTGTTGAGAAGGAAATCCTGGAAACGAAGCCTGTGCTTCTTTACCACTTCTCACAGAACACAGAGCATCTTCTCTTTGGAAGATGACTGGTTTAGAAGCTGTGCTTTACAAGCCCCTCTTTTCTATAGCTGCAATGGCAAACCAGAATGCAGGGACACTGGTCTTGCAATTCTTGCTCCAGAAAAACAGCCACTGAATCCAGACCTCATTGAGGACGATACTGCTCCCCCTGGCCCAGACCCAAACTTGCCTGGAGCTGCTGCAGGGACCTGCTGACATCGGGGTGGGAGTGTGACACTGTGCACATCACTTGCCAGCATCTTACCTTTGCCAGCGCTGGTGATCCATCATGACTGATCAACCAGTGCTGTATACTGCATTTTTAATATCCTGGCAATGTGGATACAGCGCCATACCCAGAGGCACCCTCGGAAAGCAAATCCTGGTGTTGAGATACTGTAGTCCTTTCCTGTTCTAAGTGTCCTCAGAAGAGACTCTCCATTATTTTAGCAGGGGCATTAAGCAAAGTTAAGATTCTTCACCAGGTTGTAGCAGTTACGGTCTAGCTGATTCTCACTGAACTGCTCTTTAAACTTTCTAAACTCTGTGCTCTTTAAAGCCGGCATAGAAGCATTGCTGTCTGCACTCTCTCTGAACATTTTGTGGCTGTCCCTGACACCAGGCTTACCACATTTTTTCACATAGTACTATATCACACATAACGCATTATGGAAAACAATTAAAAGGAAATTAAACCTGACGTACACAATCATCAGATAGGCTGTGTGCAGGGTATGATTGCTTTTCTGCAACTGTTTATGGATTCAGAGTTCAATCATTCATAATGGTTTGCATAATTGCTAAGATGAATCAGCAAGGTTTGGCTGCAAATTAATGTGGTATGGTTCAGCTGACAAGCTTTTACTTACTAATTTGGACGTGGGGTTTCTTAGTAACGTGGCTATTCACTGGCAAGTTAGCTGCTCCTTTAGAACTACATGAATATCTAGAAGTCTCCAGTCATTGGTATTGATTTGGTCTGTAAGTACAGCTGTACCAGTGCACTGGGGGGTTAGTGGTTAATTCAGGGAATGAAAAAGCTGTTGTGCTTTGATATCCCTTCACATGCTTTTCTTTACTATCCTGTCTCTCTTCATAAAAAGCACACACATTTCCCTCTAATTAGGCTGCAGAGTGCACAAGCAGCACTAGTCCCTCTCACCAAAGCTCACTACCTGCCACAGTTCCTTTCCAGTCTTTTTCATCCCTGCAGAATAAACATCTCACTGTCTGCACAATGAACAGAAGCCTAAAGTGGAATCCCTTAAATGTAATCCCAGTGTGCTAATGGTGTGAGATCCATCAGACTCCAGACAGCAGCAGGGCATTCTAGTGTTTCTATTATTGAAAAAGCACTCTTCATTTTGGAAAGTCTGGGTTAAAATCAGCTTTTCTATGTAGCATACATTTCATGTTTAAATAATCACTGATTATCCAGCCTGTAAGTAAGAGAATTATCTCTTTACCTAGTTCTTTTAATAATAATGTCAAAAACATCATATGTTCTTCTTTTTCTTAATTTATTTGTTATATGGTGAGGTTTATTATCATTGGGTCAATAAACAGTCAGTCCAGTGTGGAGTTTCTGCTTACAGTCTCACTGAATGACACTGCTTAATAAATCACCTTCAGCCTAATGTAAACAGCATCAAGATGTCAGAATTGAACTGTAGTGGAAAAATCTAAATGGTTACTTTCAAAATAAGTGAATGCTCTTCATAAAGCTCAAAATATTTTTGAGCATTTAGCTTGTACAGCCAATATGCAAAACACAATGCAAGAGTAAGAATCAGGGTTTGAAGAAAGCAGCCAAGAAAACACCCAGTGCTGTTTCCACATTTCTCGTTTCTGGGTGGATTTTCCAAAGCCTCTCAGGGAAAGGGAGCCTAACCCTTCACATATTCCTGCTGCATGTCTGGTAGGCTCATGTCCTATGGCCTATCAGAACCTGTTACTGTTGAAGCTGTGCCACTTTGTGTAGAGCATTCCTGATTTTTTCAGGGTTTCTCAGGCTCTTGGACAGCAACACCCTCCACAGCCAGAGAGCACACAGGTCTGGATCACCACAGATCCATGCATGGACCACTCATTCCCTTCCTAAGTGAAAATTGAATCCTACTTGCATTCCAGCACTGGGAAAAGCATTTCTTTGTCACTACAGCTCCGCAAAATCCCCTGTGTTTTTTGTACCCCCCACAGGTCCTCCCCGAGCCATAACCCACCCTCCCAAACCCTTTTTACCAAAGAGCCACTGGTCATGTCTGCGGGGGGCTTCTCTCTAGACCTAGTCCCCACATCACCCATCCCAGACCGACTTGTGGAGCTTGGTGGACACACAAACCCCAGCTCTGGAGAGCTCAAAGCTTATCACAGAGATGAGGCATGGAGTGCATCTGCATCTGGCTGCAGAAAGCTTTGCTATGGTGCCATGAACATGTGCTCCTCATGATGCCCGAGACCACTGTGCAGAGCAGGCAAGTTGTCCAGTTCAGTAAGTCCTTAAAATGCTGGAAACCAAGTTACTGAAACAAAAACTAAAGTGTTTTTGAGCTCAGCCTGGACTAGTGTAACTGTAAGGTTTCTATGCTCATCCTCCCTCAAAACATGCACTGTCTTCACGCACTCCTTCACAGGCCTGACCCTGTGCCCTTCCTCATCTCTGCGCTGGAAAGCTACATGCATGTACAGCTTACACGTGTGTATGGACAGCCCACACCCGTGTATGGACAGCCCACATATTTGTACAGTCTACATACATGGACATATATGTCCAGCCTAACCATGTGTGCAGCCTACATGCACATATGTACAACCTACATGTAGGGTGTACACACATGTACGTCCAGCCTCCATGTATGTCCACCAACATCTGCATGTCTGCATGTGCACCGAGATGGCCCCAGGATGCAAAGTGAGGTAAGTGCAGATGAATAAAAGCACATTTCTGTCAAGAACTAAATCCACACACAAGACAAGCAGAGCCCTCAGAACTCTGTGTAAGGTGTTGCTCACAACACTTGGATGGCTCCTCACACGCTCGTCCAGCACCCTGTTTCACCCAGGGTTAAATACCAGCAGTGTCTGAAACACAGCACCCCACTGACCTACCAACAGCATTGCATGGAGAGCAAACTCGGTGCAGAGGTACAAGAGGAAATGGGAGAAGGAAATGGCTGAGCAACACAGCCTTTCAGGGAGTGCCTTTTAGAAAGTGATTGGTACCATGATGGCACCTCTGACAGGACCCTTCCTCACACCTTTCCTCCTGTGCCACTCTCATGGTCCTGTGCTGGGTGCTCCCTCACCTCACCATCACTGTCACTGCCACATGGCTGAGATGCAACCATCATCTTCTCTACGTCATGGCTGACAAGTTCATTAATACAGCATTACAAACTCCCAAGTAAAAGCCACTCACACCTCATTTGTGAAATAAGCTCCTTAAGTATTTTAGAAACCAAGGGGTCAGATTTTTATGCATCAAGTTAGATTTGCTCTTCATTAATGCCAAATGAAGCCTACACGAACCACTTCTATCTCACATTAAAGGCATGATGCCAGTGAGCATCCATTTGGTTGCCAAGTATCAGAAGACCCTTCTAATTATCTGTTTTGTACTTAAGACACAGCAGAGGGAGATTCCACTGCTCTGTGGACACGTTCCATAACTTGGCAACTGCTTTGCAGCTGCCTTCATCTTGGGAGAACACAAAAGGAGGTCACTGACTGGTTACGCTCCTCCTCTGTGAAGCAGCGTGGAGGACTGATGACCAGTAACAAATCTATAAGCTTGAAAAGAAAAAATGTTTCAGACCTCACTCCCCACCCTTCTCTTTTATCTGCTGCTAAGGCAATGGAAATAATCCAAAGGCTTTCCAGCCAGTGAGGGAGGGAAAGAGCATGGCATACAGTGTGTTATACTTCACATTAAACTACTGGACTTTCCTTTCTTTTTCCTTCAGGAGAAGTCTTCTCTGTGAGAAATAGCCTTGCTTGGGGGCTCAAATTCCTGTTCAGCCTTTTTGAGATACAACGTGATGGGAAACATATAAAAATTAGAGACACTCCTTCCTGAAGTGGATTCCAAATCTAGGCAGTAATGCATTTCAACTCACAGGTGACAAAAGCTTTGTATGCAAAAATCCTCAGGTTCTGGATACTGTGCCTTTGGTTCCTATGGCTTTTCCTGCCCTGGCATGGCATGGCATAACTGCACTGTAAGGGCTCTCCGCTCAGGACCATACAGGCTGCAGGCCCAGGTGGAGGAAGAAGACATACTGTCTACCACAAGGCATGTGAAAGGGAGACCATTGCTATGGCAATGGGGCCTTTGCCATGTAGCCCAAGGACACAGGTGAGGATGAGACTTTTTTCGTCAGTAAATACTGCCAGTCCAAGGCCCTGCAACCTGTCCAGTAGACCTTGGCATCCTGTAAAACATTCAGAGGGATGCCAGAGGGATGCAGTGCATCCTGCTGCGGGGCAGTCAGCAGAGACAGCTGTCTGACCAGACAGGATCATCATCTAGCTCCACTGCCCATTTCCTCAGCTGTTGCTTGCACAGGTAGAAAAAAAAGCATGGGCTCTTAAATCCAGGTCTAGCCCACCTTGATGTGACTCTGAACAATACTAGAACACCTGACACCTGTGAGAATCAGGCCCAAATACAGCAGCAGAAGTCCACCTACAGGCAATTATTTTTGAAAGAGACCAATACCTGTTATCACATTAATGCCTGTACCACTGGGATCACAGCTAAGGCATTACAAGGAGCAGTTATATTAACTGCGTGGTTGGACAGCTGCACCAAGACCTGCTTTAGCAGACAGGCACTGTGCTTATTTGTAAAGGAGGAGAAGGGAAAAGAAACGTCAAAATTATTTAGATCCATCAGATACAGTGTTGGCTGGTTTACTGTGAGAGCTGGAAGCACTGTTTCCATGAAAAAAAAAAAAAATCGATTCCAAAGCATATGAGGCTTTTGATGAGCTGTGAACACACACAGAGCAAGACTGTCTGACCCACAGAAAGTTTACACTGGCCCATGTGTTGGTGCACTGTGCAGCCCAGTGACAGATGATTCCATGATGGCTTTTTCTGACCCTGCTTGTGAGGCTGAGACATGTATGAACCTAAAGTCCGAAAGGGCAGCAGTTGGAATACACACGAGTCACAGTGTGACTGGGGGCACATCTGGCCTATCTGGGGGCTGAGGGTTTCCTCTCCCAGTATGAAACTGGGCTAGGGCAGCAGGAGTAGTAGAGCTCTGGGAGTTGCTCCAGGGCAGGTGATGTGTGTCCTCTGCCCTGCTTCACATCCTCCAGAACCCAGATACTGAGGGGAGTGCGCAGAGCAGCAACCAATCTTTCCTTTGGTGGTGGGTCAAATCCTGCAGCTTTTAATCACGTTGAACTCACACCAAAATCAATGGAACTTTTCTCCAGACAAAAGGAAACATTATTTCTCTCATTATTCCCATTAGCCGCAGTTCCAGGCACACAACCGGAAGGGGTGACTTTGTCAGGTTTGCTGCATCTTGGGGACCTGTTGTTAATGCTAATTTGAGAATGGCATTGGCACATTCTGGTCAGGAAATCCGGTACCATGGGGTTAACTTTCAGCTCTTATACCAAACACAAATCAGTGAGGAAATTCACTGCTAGGTGCAGTCTCTAATTATTTAAAAGATAATTTGCATGCTACACAGAAATAAATTAGCTCCCAGGTGACAGCTGTTCCACTGTGTCCATTCCTGGAACGAGATGCCATACTGGGAAATCTAAATGCAGACCAAAAGATTAAAACACTGCACTTTCTTGCCTCATAGGAAGGCCCTCCCCAAAACAGAGGCATAAAGAAGGGAGGAGGGGAATGGATGCTTCAAACCATCAAGTTTACAAGCTTAACTGACAAACCACATAATTTTTACAGTCTACATTTTCTTTTCACTAAGGGCACTTCACATCTTGCTAGATGATCTAACATGTACTAGCTTAAAAGGATTTTTTCTAAGCCAAATTGAAATTCAGTCCTAACCTGAGGTTTGCACTCATGCAGGATCCTCACAGACCATGTCAACACTGCCCAAAACAATTCCTCTTTTTATCATATGCACAGAAATCAGTGAATGCATTTTCCTGCTCCTCACCAAAAGCCAATCAGGCACCCCTTTTTTGTCTACATAAAAGTCTCAAGACAACTTTCATCTCGCAAGAGATGCTAAACTGTTTTTCAGTGTAATGGTTTTCTAATAAAGTCTTGTCATTGCTCAGTTCTAATAGTGTCTCTTTTTGTACGTTGCACACCCAAGTACATTGTATGTAACACTGCAATGTGAGGATGTATATGTATTGTAGATGTGATTGATATATTATGACAGTACATTATATTGTCAGCCTCTTCCATTGCTCTACCCCTTCCTGAGAGCAGCACAGGAATTTGCTGCTTTCAGGAGCAGTCTGCTTCCTCTTCCCTTGGTCTCCTCTTCCTTTTCTTAGCTGTCCTTGCACTCTGCTTTGGCTGCCTGCAAAGGGCTTCCCTTTGCTCTTCTGTCTCCCACCTGCTACACCTGCTGAAGAATGTATGCTCCTCATGGGATGGATATGTGTAACAGGAACAAGAAGCCTGGGGTGAGCAGGAACATGCATGTGTGAAAGAACCACAAGAACCACACGAGCGAGGATTAAAGAGCAGCATATGTTCATTCCTGAGGAGCAACATATGGGATTTCATACACATGACCAAAGAGCAAGAAGAGAAGAAACAAACCTATCTAAAGACAACAACCTATAAAGAAGACTGAAAACTACAGGAGGCAATAAGACAACCAGATAAGAAAAACCTAGCAACTGTTATTCAGGAATTTTGACACAGGCTAATAAGAGGCAAAATAAAATAATGAGGCAGAAGGTCCCAAACAACATCCCTGTCTAAAGACTGTAAAAGGCAAGTCCAGAATGAGGTCATCATCACTGATTAAGGAGAGCTCAAGAGATGTGATGAGGTCCTGGTACATGGTGTCCCTTTTTGCAACACACCAGTGATCCTGGCCAGACTGCTGGCTTGCAGGTCCCAATGCCTGTGGCACAGGGATGTGAGAGGACCCCGACCACGCTCAGCTCAGGGTCCTGATGAGCACAGAGCAGGTAAGATACCCCCCAGTCTTGCAGGAGCAAGTGACTCCTCAATGAGTGTATATGCTGCCATCAGGTAAAGCCACTCCTCTCACTCTTACAGTGCTGCCTGGCCTGACATCCTATTAACAGATCACCACTGGGATCTTCACCCCTCCTGAGATTTTTACAGTCTCTGTGGATGTTTAGAACTTGACCTCTGTCAACTTTGTAATCCCCTGATCAGCTTGTGTCCTGTGTGGGGATCCTATCAGGATCACAAGCACAAAGAAGGCTAACACATTCTAATTTCTCTGATGAAGAAATAAGCTGTGTGTTCAGAAAGTTCACATTTCATCCCTTCCAAACCTGTGAGTGCAGCTGTCAGGGGAGCAGGTGAGTGAGCTGCACTGAGGTCCTTAGGCTGGGCTATGTGCCCAGCGTGCAACAAAGGAGAGAAAGGTAACATATGCTGGTTTGGTCGAGGTCAGGAAAACACTGCTACCTGTGCTGCAGGCTGAAATCCCAAAGCAAAATGATGTATTCTTCCAGGTGTCGCTACTGCTGTGAAACTTGCTGGTACATCTAAAAACAAACACTGTAACCACATCTGGGCAAACAACCATGGCCTCAATATCTGGCTCACACAAGATAGCTCACAGTTGCAAATTGTAATGCCATGAAAAGGATTAATGGTACCTTGTCACAACCTGAATATTGAGTTCCTTCCAGTTCTCCACATGTATGAGCTGATCAGCATCAGCCATGACAGGGAAAAAGTCATCTCCTGTCTCAGTCCATATCTCACACACTTGTGTCACCTTCCTTCAGTTTCCCCTTAACACCTACTGACAATGTATTGTTCAGGTGAAGTTCACATTTGCTGTGTCCCATTCCTCCCTTCCAAAACAAACCCAGTATTTTTTAATAAATCAAAATCAAGCCTTGTAGCAGCAATAAATCACAAGTTTCTTCTCGACCACAGCACACTTTTTACAGCAAACTTTTACAAACTGTTACCTAAATAACAATGTTTAATCTGAAAATTTTGCTACCGTTTGTGCCTTTCTTCCAATCAGTTTTAAATATAACAAAATCAGACCCAGAGACTTTTCAGGCACCACTATCAGTTTTGTCCATGATAAAAACTGACCACTTCTTCCTGATCTTAGCTTTATGATTCTACCTCTTACATCTTACTGATGTAAGGCAGTACTTGACTTCTCCATCTGTGACAGTTTACATTTCTAAGAACCATTTGTGAGGGATTTCTTAAAATAAAAATCAAAAGCAATGAAAAATTCTCTTGGAGGAGATGGCACACAGCCCTTAGCTAGAACCAGCCAGGCTCTTTAGTCCCTTTCACCCCTTGAGACCTGCCTGGGAATACCTGTCCCTGGGACTGCCTGTGCTCGCTCAGGTACCTCAGAAACTCAGCCAGACCTGCCTCATTGCTGCACTGATGCCATGGGATGGGTCCTGTAAGGGGAATGGGAACCTCCACCAAACAGAGTTCTGAAACAGCCTCCAGTTCTAACATTAAGTTACAGTAACTCCCTTCCACAGAGCACATGGTTTAAAGGACAAACTTCAGGGTTTATCACCAGATAACAGCAGGCAAGTTGTTGAGTGTTGCTATCACCAGGAGTGATTTAAAATCTCCCTAGAAATCTTTGGCTTAAAAATGTGATTCCTGAACATGAATCTACAGTAATAGAGGACTATTTAGGGTCAGCTTAATGATTAAGCCTACCAAATGTTCTAAACAACAGCGGTAAAGACACTGAAATGCTCTTTCAGATGAAAGATGGTCAAGTAAACCATTGCTCCTCTTAACAAATCTCAGACACACAGCTGTTTCCAGGAAGGTCTTCAGGACTTGCATTACTGCTGATGATTTTGCCAAATAATGGAAAATATTTTAAAACCTTTGTCTACCTCTTGTTCCAAGGGAAAACAGCCAGAAGACAAATCATAATAAAATAAAACTAAAATTCTGCCAGAAGATAGATTTTCTGCACCAGGCAGTTTCTCTCACCTGTAAAGGTCCGTGATCTGCCCGGCCCTCCAGCGATAGTACAGGTCATTCAGCAGACGTTCATGCTGTCCATACAAGCACATGTAATTGGAGACAGGAAAGGGTTCCTTGGAAAAGCAAGTGATGCTATCCACCATACTGTATGTGTTGAAATGCATCCTGAAGTAATTCCCACATCCTGCCTGTCCAGTTACTATCTCCATCCCCTGGAACAGAAAACAGCAGGAAAGCTGTAGAGATGGAACACCTGACCTGGCACATGTACAGAGTCAGCGAGTGGTTCCCAGCCCATAGTTACCACTTCTAATAACACATCTCTTTTTTTTTAAATTCAAGATACCATTCTTTGCACCGTGGCTTACAAGGCACTTTGCTGTGGCTTGGACACATTTTCTGTGTGGTTTACACCTTGATTAACTGCCCACCCAAGGGTGAAGCACAGGTTGAGTGCCACGGCAAACACCCGAGGGCATACAGGCCCTCCAGCTGCACTGGCAGTGACACCAGATCCACAGGGATCAGTGACCTCCCGGAGCAGCAGCTGGAGTCAGGAGGGATGCCCTGGGGCAGCCCAAACAACACTGAATGCCTCTGTTTGGGCAACTCAATTGAACTCTGTTCAGCCTCATTTATGACAAAGAGCACACACATGGCATATTGTGTTTTACTGAGGATCCCATCCTGAGGAATCAAGAATACACCAGCAGGCTTTCACTCTGTCTCCAGATTTAGAACTACACATCTGTATTTTTATTTATGTACATATATGTGTATGCAAACAGTGTAAGTGCAGAGTCCAGATTTATGGCATGTGGTAGAATCTGTATGTCTGCAGGCAGAGGGTGACACTACCATGTTAACCACGTACAGGTGAACTCCAGTGCTGCAACTCAAAGATTTATCACATGCCAAATGGGCATTTTTTACTTTGTGTAACACGTTTCCCAGTAGTCAAAGGTGTGATGTGCTGGAACAGCTTTCCAACAAGGAGAGAAATACCCAGGATCCTGCAGTTCCAGAACAATCCCATGCACTTTACAAACAGCATCATGTACAGATGGGGCCTGCATCTGCAGGAGGCTGCACTGGCTCCCTTGGGATGTTTCCTTCATGTTGTGTTCTAGATCATTAAATGTGAATATAAAAGAATATGTATGCATATACTCACTTATATATGTATGTGTGTGTATAGATACAAACATGTCTATATAGAATTTAAATTGCTCACCCTCACCCACTCTTGTTAATTTGAACTGTGGCTGCCACACGTTGCCAACACCAGCTCTTACTGTCAATAAAATAACACTGATGTTGAATGTTGATGCTTACACTGTAGCATTTAGTTTGAGCTACTTAAATCAACCACTTTGAAGACAAAAAAATGTAAAAATTAGCTTCAAACCTCCCATTGCAGTGAGATGATCACATAGCTTGAAGCTATTTTTTCAAGCTGTATTCCTGTTCCAGTTATATACATTTCTACAACCTGTTGCTAGGCTAACAGAACTTTCAGTAGTTTCACATCTCAGCTAATACCTTTCACTAGCTTCTCTAACTTCTTCCTTAGGAAATTCTTTTAGGATGTACATGAAGTTTCTAGAGTGGCTTTAAAGATGGTCCCTTTTCAAGTAATCAGCAGGTAATCAAAGCAGCTGGAAAAGAATTCTAATCATGCTCTAGCAATTTGGAGTAACAAACCCAATTTTCCTCTCTGATGGTCCTTTCTGCTTTTCAGTACATGCTGCTTTGGATGGCTCATCCTGGATCTGGAGAGCAAGGGGAGCCATGCTTTGATTCTTTCTCCCCAAACTATGGATTTCTTTTTTTGAAAAAAAACCAATTTCTTTCTATGAACCACCATTGTCCAAATTTTAAAGTGAAGACTGAAGTAGCCTTTTAAAAGCTGCTTTTTAAATCAATTGCACAAATGGGCTTGATGCAGAAATCCCTGAGGTAAAAGGTATAATCTGTGTGAAATAGGAGCTTACCTAGATGGTTAGACCTCTCTAGCTTTAAGAGACATTAATCCCTTTCTTGTCTCACAAGTCAGGTTCTCCAGGAAAAGAAGCATCCCCATCTTTGTATCCTGGGACAATCCCCCATGTAGCCCAGTGTGTGAAGTGATTCCCTCTGCCCTGTACCAAGGCAACCCTCATGGCTGCAGGACTCACTATTTCCCAGCAGTGAAACACAAGAGCATCACTTCCAGAATAATTCCTACTATTCTAGAAATCAACTGACTTTCCCTGATAAACTGCCAAGTTTTATCATCTGTATGTGTTTCCAGTACCATATTGCAGGGAGAAAAGAGGCTCAGCACAAAATCCAGCTAATACTGTCCTGTGTCCTCAGTATAGAAAATCAGGCATCTTTGGAGAAAGCCCAATATCAGGAAGTGTAGAAACAAACACCTGAGGTGTTCAGATACTTCTGTAACTCATCCTGATTCAGCAGCTGTACCTGGTGTATACAGAGCACTCAGGGCTCAGCTGACTGCACTAGCTCTAATGCCCACCTGATGGCAAACACCACCACCCCCCCGACACGCCACATGTTCAGTTCGTGCTAGAGCTGCCACAAATACACACTGAAACCCACGGGTGCTCAAGGCACTTTGTTACAATGCAGAGTACTTAGGCAGGTACCTGCACTACCCTACATAAGAACATCTTTTGAAATGGAGGGCGAAACAAAGAAAAAGTTCCATTATTTAACTTACATGATCACACATGGCAAGTTCTACATCCAAGCGGATAGGAATTCCTGGTTTGGAAATGTGCAAGTAGTTATAACCTCCAGGAAGAACACCTCCTGCCATAAATGAAAATATGAGATTTATTAAGTTTGCTCTTCTGCCATGATCTTTTTCCACTACATAAGGAGTTTTGAGGGCTGCATTGCCATGAGATGGCACCTGAGGTGAGATGGCCCTGTCAAAACTGTGACAGAAATCCAGTAGGCCTTACCTTTAACTTTGCACCCTTTGTACATTGGGATGAGTCCATCTGGGCCTTCTGGTGGCTTGGAACGGGGCTGAGGGGTTGGATCAAAGAGACTCAGCATGGATGCAGCAAGCTCAAAGCCAATCTCTTTGGAGTTGAAGTTGCTGTGTGTCCATTCATCTCTGTAATATCTCCTGGAGAACTTTGTTAGAGGACCTGCAGCCCTGATGCTGGCATCACTGGTGCGGAATTTGGCATCAATCACAAGTCTTCCATCAAAAACAAGGCAAGCATCATTGACTGCCTTAAAGGTTTCATAATCCACTGTCCTGTAGGCAAAGCTAAAAAATGCCTAAAAAGATATGTAAATGAGTGTAGGTTATATATTATTTACTGGATAATTTCATAAATCAAAGCCCACCCTTTGTTCTGAATGTTATTTATTTTAAAAAATAAGAATATAAAGTATGATTTTATATGCACAGATAGATCCTTCTGATCCAGCATTTACAGCTACCAAAATTAAAAAAGAGAGTAGAAAGGAAAATTGCTCAACTAGACTCATCTGCTTCTGGTTATTAGATGAGTTTTGTTTTAAAAGCTTCAATATTCACTACAGGTGAAACTACTAGGAGTGGCCGTGTGTATTTTCTGTTAGTACAAGCATAGGACATAGACCTAAACCCTCTATGAAGCTGGCTTTCTTTTTTCAAATGCTCAAGCCAACATGAAACCCCAAGGAATAGAAAAGTAGTATTTTGCATTTAGCAGGATAACTGTGTATTACAAATATCTTCCCAACTGTTGAGCCTGTTTACCAACAAACTGAGTTACTTTGGCTACCAGCACAGGGATAGTCAATGAAATGGAAAGAGCAGAAATTAAACTTGTTCAGAGGAAATGTCATCCTCATTCCAACTACAGCAGCAGGATTTCAGCCAGCGGAAGCTGCAGAGGCCAAGGAGGTTGTGAGCAGTACAAAAGGACTAAACATTCATAGGAGCAGGAAAGCTTTCAGATTTGTTATATTTGACAGTGTCATAGATTTTGGAAAGAAAATCCAAACACCTCTAACTATTTGAGAGCATACTTTCTTCAGGAGGCAGGCTGACCTGTACCTCCCTAAAGCAGGGGACTGCTGCACTCTCTGAGGGGCAAGTTGTCCATCAGATCCATCTGGATCACCCAGGCCAGCCCAGAGGAGGCTGTGTCTGTAGGGAAAGTACCTGGTACATTGGGCAGGCAGCTGCTGGGTCTGGTAATGAGCACAGCAAATACCTATTCACTAGATTTTGGTTTGTGGAAGTGAAAAAGATGGGACTTTCACTCTTTGAAAAGATGGCCTGTACCACCTTACACATCCTTACAGTCCTGGCCCTGAGGTAGGAAGTTATCTTGGGACAAGCATCTACTTAAACCACGAGTTTGTCTTCCCCACAGGAAAACTTCAAAGGTATTGAAATAAAAATCACCCTAAATCCCCAAATTCCTCCTCTAAGTCTTAGAGAACAAAGCTGGGGATAATTCCCTCCTTTTGTCTTCTCATGGCACCTGCACAGTCGCTCTCCTGGGACTTGAGGAAGCGGATCAGACCTCACCTCCCCCGGAGAGGAGCTGAGGCAGCACTGCTGTGACAAGCTGTGCAGAGCAGGTGGTGCTGGGAGCAGCCACTGTCCTGTCCCAGGAGCAGATGCACAGGCCCCAGAGCAGGATGAGGCCTGGGGAGCCACTCTGAAATGCAGCACCACACAAAGCGAGGCTGGCGGGACCCCCTGCCCTGCCCTTGTCTGCACAGGCTGCCCACACTGATTTAGAATCACACACAGCTGACACCAAGTTTCATCTGGTTTTCTGCATTGCCCAAAAGTCACTTTACAGAGACAAAAAGGGGAAGGTAATTGTGTCATCTGAGGGGTCTGGGTTCTGGAACATGAGCAGTGAGGAGAAGGTGAGGCCAGGAAGTGGGGCACACACCACAACACAGCCCCTGCCCCAGGCCCTCACCTCTGCAGCAGCACATGTGGGAGAAGCTACAGCTACAAGCAGTGTCCCCAGAGCAGCCTCTTGCAAAGGATAACCTGAAAGCTGGCAGGACATGGGCCCCAAACGAGTGTGAAACAATAGTGCACACTAGACACTGAGGGTTAAAAGGAGTAAGAACAAGGCTGAGAGATGTTTTGAACAAAACCATGGTCTGCAAAGGGCACAGATGAAGACTATCTCAGCATTACAACAGAGTTTGTGAAGCTCCAGAGCCCTCACAAAGAGCTTTCCCCATCATCAGAGCCCTCAGCTTTCAACACCATTAGATGACAAGTTTTACGTTGCCACCCCCCCATCAAGAAATATTCCTGTACAGGCCAAGGAAAGAGTGGAAGGGTCTCAGATGAACATGCATTCCCTTCCTGCCTTCACCCTCAAGAGCCCAAGACATAACTGTGCCAAGACAAAGCAGCATCCATGGTCTGTCCCTCCCTTAACACCAGCTCAGGAATAACACAGCTGTGACCTTGGTAAAGGTGTTACCCTGTTGTACCCCAAAGAGCTTTCCTGGGGACTAGGGGAAAGTGTCACATGCTCATGGCTGGTTGGATGAGCCAGCTGGAAGAAAAGGCACAGGAGAGGGAAGCAAAAGGAGTTGGAAATTTTAGCAACACTGGCATAGCAGAGATGCAGCAGCAGAAGAGCCAGAGCCCCTCAGCTTGTTTGTAGATAAACCAAGTGATGAACTATGCAGAGCTAAGGGAATTCTGACCATTTAGGAGAGCCAAAAATAATGGAAGCTCTGCCCATGAGAGCAAGGAGACCACACATCCCCACATCCTGCAGGCTGACAGGCAGGACAGTGTCACCAGAGGGGAGGGGAGGGCTGCAACCTCCAGGCTGGGAGCCATCTGTCAGCCCAGGCAGGAGGGAGGGAGGCTGCTGCTTTAGGGAAGGAGGAGATTTTCTCCTGTTGTTTTTATCCTGCAGGACTCAACAAATTAAGTCCCCAAGAACTGCCAGTCAACAGTTGATACTGGCTCAAATCCCAAAAGGCCCAGAGCTGCTGCAGCGCCAATTCCGGCACAGCCTGGTCTCTGGCGAGCGCAGCTGCCTTCCTGGCAAAGGCTGCCCTGGAGCCTGTCCTCCTCAGAGCCCGGCCTCCCAGGCAGCTCAGGCCTTGCAAGACAGCTGAACTGGTCTTGGAGACTATAAAGCCCCTGACATCAAAAGTGATTAAACACTTCCCATCTTAAAGGCAGTAAAACAGAGACCGTGAGAGGGAAGAACATGGCTGGAAGAACAACAGGCAGGTACACAAGTGCGCAAGAGAAACAAACCCCAAGGCAAGGGGGTCCAAAGGAGTGGCCACAAAGGCCAGGCGGTAGGGGAAAGAGAGGGGGCTGGTGGGGAGGTGGTGAGTGGATACCAAGTTGAAAGAATGAGGACCACATTGAAATATCTGTGGAAGAAGGATAAAAAGGGAGGGATTTTAGGGAAAGAGGAGAGAACCTGACAAGCTGAATATGAGGTGAGTGGGACAAATGTCACTGCTGACATGGAGACCAAAATTAGGAGACCACTATGGATAAAAGTGCTGTGCAAAGTCTTCACCCCCCATCAGGAAGGGTTTAACTATCCGTACGTAAAAAAGAGAAGGGTTGCAGTGCAGGAGAGCCAGCAGGGACCCTGACACCTGGGGAGCCCTCCAGGAGAGGCACACAGCTCGTGCTTTCCACAGCAATGAGCACTCCTGAACAAAGGAGCAGATACTCAGCAAGGTGCACAGGGGGGAGTGGCGGCTCCCTACGGAGAGAAGTTTTGAAGTGACTATCAGAAGTGCCTGCTCCTGTGGATTAGCCCAATAAAGGAAAACAGAAAAATCCTGATCGTTAGGAACTGCTAAAACCTGTCTCTGGTCTCAGAGTGGAGCCTCACCTGTGAGTGTGCCTACAGCCTTGATAAGATACTGGTACCGGAGCTGAACACAACTGCAGTCAATGATGTAGGAGGAGAGAAATCTGCTTATGTTTTCATTAGTTACACAGTAGGCCTCTCTATCCTAATGGTTTTGGTTTCTACTGCAAATTATCAAATGCACATAACTACAGAAAGGAGTAACTGCACATTTAAATAAGAAAAGGATTTCTGGAATTATTTAGAAAATGAATTAACGAGTATTTCTCACTCAGCAGTGAACAACTACTTGTGTGTCAGGTGACTTAAATACATTTAATCCAAGTCAGTCAGGGTATTAATAATGGGTGTATTTGGATTTTAAAAAATAAATCATTGAGACTAGGAAGTGAATGTTCAGTAACCTAGAGACAATGAGAAATAGAGAAATTAATGAGGGACTATCTAAATTTGATAGCCTTTGTCTTAAAAAAAAACCAGCCTGAAGGGAATGCAGTGAAAGCATATACTTACTAAGCACTGCAGTTTCAGTGGGTTTGTGGCAGTGGTGAAGGCCGCCCAGGTGATGAGTTCTGGGTCGCTGCCCTCACCCCACTGTGCCAGGACACTGTCACGGTGCACAGCCACGCCAGCCTGCGACAGGGCCTCCTGGACCGTGCCCTCCACCTCGGCGTTGTTGAGACAAGTAACCTCCGAGCTGAGCGGAGGCTGCACGAGATGGATGCGAGAGCCATCAATTCCAAGAGATAAGAGGGTTTCTACTGTCGTGTAAATGTCAATTGTATTCCCATAGACAATAACGTTCCCTAAGAGAAAAAAAAAAGGGGGGGGAAAAATTTCTAAGACATACAATGAAAACCTTATTAGGATAACTCAGATGATAATAACATGAAATTGCTCTCTTTGACCCTCTTATTTCTCTGATGCTATGAAGCAAACAATGTTACCTAGCAACAGCAGCTAAGATAATTTAGCAAAGAATCTGTACAAAACATCCCACAAAGTAGGCAAGTACTTAACACAGAAGTATGACATTCATCTTGACCCCATAATTTGAAATGATTTTGATTGAAAAGCCTCTAGGGGTAAAAAAAATAGATGAAAAATTACCATTTTTATTTTGTTCTTTCCTCTCTCCTCAATTTTGCTCATTCAAAGGACTGATGGAGAGGGGAGCAGACAGGAGCATATTAAATACATCATGCAGAAAACCCCCACAAACTGTGGAAAGGCCAAGTTACAGAAAACAAGCCTCTGCACCACATGAAGGTCACCAGTGCTACTGCTTCCTTCTGCCAAAGCCTGATCTCCAGAGAATGGGGACAGCCCTGCAGACATGCCCTGTCCCCCCTACACTGTGTCCCTGCCATGCCATGTCCTGCCACCATGGCAGGGAGAGCTCTGCACTGTTCTCTGAAGGCAGTTGCCTCCCTCCATCACACATCACACAGCAGCCAAACCCAAATGCCTTGAGGACGTGCTTTGAGCCAGCCAGGCTCCATTCCTGCTCACTGCTGGGAGGTCAGCAAGCTGGATACAGAGATCTGCTCAGCTGCTGTGACAGCACTGCATGGGTACTGCTGCTCCTTCTGCAGAAACCACTCCTGAAAACAGCACCATTTTCCCATTCTGGGCGAAGGAAGCTCCAACTCACAGCTCCTGCCCGGCACTGCAGAGCCACAAGACAGGGCCTTGCACATTCTTGTCCTGAACTGGTGCCACTTCAAGTGGCACAGTCAGAGCTGAGCAGGAACACATGAGGATGGGAGGGTTCTGTTCTGTGTGAGAACAACAGGAATTTCCAGCCGAATGGCTAAAGCCCTCCTGGCACTAAGGGAGGTAGAGCTGGGATGCATTGAAGCAGCTGTGTGTTTTATCTCAGGATGGTTAAATATAAAACACACAAATGCTCCTCTGAGCAGGGACTGAAATGCACTCCTCTCCTCCCCATTCCCTCTGCCCCCCTGCTTGGAATAGGAGCTATTTCTCTGCTCAGGTAATCCAGGCACAACCACCCAGCTCTCATAAGACAGGCTGGGAGCTCCTCTTCCTGGGGGCTAAGGACCCTTCTCAGGAGGGCCAAAGCCCAGCTCCTGCAGATCACAGGAGGGCTGAGCCCAGGCCTACAGGCTCCTCTGTGCCCATCTGTCCCAGCCCCAAGCTCTGTCTGCAGGGCCGGGGCAGGAACAGCCCTACCTGCCTTCCAATAGCCCCATCAGCTCCCGCATGCCAGGAGTCTCAGAACACCAAGGATTTGACCTGCCAGCACAAGGATGCCTCAAAAGCACATTCCCAGTGCTTTAATGTCCTGTACCTGGGCAGTGCTGCAACTAACTGGCATGTTTTATCTCAGCATTGGCATTTATGTCTCACCAAGAGTGACAGCATCCCCTATACCCTAAATTATATTATTACATAGGCTAAACTAATTTCCCTGGGACCATATTTTACTGCGTGAGACACAGGGCAATACTAAACTGAGCATGCACACAGCCCCAGCTCCCAAGAATATTAATGACAAAAATGTTAACGGATGTTCTACCATTCCCCTTTGACTACAAGGTTATTTTATTTGTCCCTATTGGTTTGGCTACTTGTAGCTGCCAAATAGACAACTCACTACATAGCTGCCAGAAAAAAGAATTGCCCCATGAGTACACCACTCAGAAACGGTGGAAAAGATGTTTTTACTGTTAACAGCAATGACCAGAGGGACAGAACAATTTTACCTGCAAATATATCAATTTGAATTTGTGAGAAGAAAGATCTTACTACTTCCATAAATAGCATACAGAATACAAGAATTCTGTCCAATGTGTCCATCACTGAGCTGACTTTCCAAGCTACGAGAACCCATTCCATGTCTTGGGCCTGCCAGGACACCTGTCTGCAGGCAATACTGACCTCAGGAGAGGTCCAAAAGAGAAGATAGATATAAGGCTGATTGGTTTTTCCCTGCTGCAGCAAGGTACAACATAAGAAGCAACTAAGCAAAACTCATGGTGAAAGACCAGCTTTGCTACACTCATTTTTAGTAACCCAACACACTGACAGTGCAGGCAAGAACATGGTGTGCAAGTGCTGACAGCCTCATGCTATGTTTACATGCTTTAGATTTGCAAGAACTGAAAGGGGGTGAAGAGGCTACAGTGGCTGGAAAAGGAGGATGAGGAGGACTTCCCAGAGGCATGGCCCAGCAAAGCTCCATTCTGACTCCAGGACAAGGCTGGGCTGAGACATCTTTGCCATTTGGCAGCACCAGCCCCCTGGAAGGGAAGCTCAGCTGCTGCATTAGACACTGGCATTTGGGGATATACAAGATCAGATTCAAGCCCCAAGGAATTTCTCAAGGAAAATTAAAATTCTGTTTTATATGGTAATATTAAATACAACTGCATTAGATCAGGGAAAGCAATGCTCCTTTACTGACCTCTTGTAAATCAACAATCTACTGCTTCTGCTTATTACAATATTAGTGGCTTTTTAGATGACAGTGCTGGTAGTCTAGGAACTACAGATATTCATTATGGATTGAAATTATGTCCACTGGACAGAGAGCAGTTCCTCAGGATGCTTTTATTTTTTAACTACATGAAAATGTATCTGTGAGTAAACATAATAATCTTTCATGGAAAAAGCAGCCATAAATAAAGATCATTACAGTAGTTTTATCATTTATTACCCAAGTGTCAGCGTTCTGCCGCAGAGCAGACTCATTCATTTTCCACAAGTGGAAGCACAAGATTTCAGTGACCCTAGCATGACCTGAATCTTTGCAGTTTGAAAAAGCTAAAGGAGAAACCCAGTATGAGCTAAAACATCAGTGGCTTCTGTAGGTAATTCATGCACTGGAATTTTAATGTGAGAGTATTCCTACAAACACACTTTTAATAAGGCAGTAAACTATGCTTAGGTATAGAGAAAAAAATAATTGCTCCATTTTGGGCCATTAAAGCAGTTTTGTTCCTTACTTTACTTCCATCCTACTTTTTATTTTCATGGAGAGTGCAGAGCTAATAGGAGATGAATTTCAATTAGTTACCATTACAGTTGTAATAGGTTCCATGCATTAGGCGGCAGGGTTTCTTCAGCAAAGCTGCAGCAGTGGCCGTGTGGCCAGGGCTCATCCTGCCCCAGGGCTGGCCATCTCTTTATGCAAAGGCAGCCGTGGGTACCAGCTGGCCAGCAGGAAAGGTGGTGTGGGCAGGGGCTGGTTCCAGCTGCAGGACTGGCAGAGTGGGTCTGCTCAAGAGGCTCTATGACATGCCTGAGGCTGGGAAGCTGCCCCAGGAAATATTACCACATTTATGATCTCCTGCCCCTGATCGCAGCAAGACCTGGAAGATAATAAAGGAACTTCCAATGTCTTGAGAACTTCCCTAAAGGACTGCCAAGCAGGTGTGAACCTTGCATCACACCACATCACTGCCAATTCTCATTACACTCTGTGAACTAGACAGGTAAAACACATCTTTAGGAAAGTCCTGCTGTTGCACTCTGGGAACAGGAACTCCCCAAAGACAGCTTTCCTGCTCTGAACTGCCCTCGCTCAGAGCTGGCAGGAGCTGACATTACCTGAACTCATTGACTGACTGGTCTCTATTTCCCTAGTTCAAAGCTGACTGGGAAGCCTGGATGATCACAGATATTTTCCACAGGATACACACTCAGTGGATGAACTAATGAATCCACGAACATGAGACAAGGCTGAGGAAATACAGGGGTGGGAGACATCTGCACAAATATCTGATTTAAAGGGCTACAAAGAAAATACCAGAAGCTTGCAGTTCTCTGTGAAAATCCATAACTAGTGCAACTGAATACAATGCTGACAGACTTTCTAATGTAGACTTGTTTTCTTTGTGATACACCACAAACCTAGGTATTTTTCTGTATAACAGAAAAACACATCCGCTAATTAAATTATTATTCAATTGGCTAATTAATGACTCCAGCCAGATTTGCATTTGGGACTCATTTTGTTTTATATAATAGCTGCAGATAATTAATCTGTCTCAAGCCTTTCTTTCCTAGCTAAATATGCTGGGTATCAAAAATGACAACAAATTGTAAATTAATCTGGAAAACAAAGCACAGCATATGAAAGACTGTGTTAGAATTAATCAGGCACCAATTATACCATGGAATTAAGGAAACAATAAGTCTAGAAAACATTTCTGTAAGTATGTACACATTAATGAAGCCTCTTACCTCTGGTCCTGACAAGGTTTTGCTCCAGCCATTGCGCCGCCCGTAAGCAATCCTGGTCATCGTTGAGAGTGAAATGATTGGAAGGGATTTTCCCTGTGTATCTCTGTGGCCACTTAGTCATGACTTCGCTGTTAGTTGGGAGTTTACTGATATCTGCTCCTGTGGGAGCCAGGGCCTGGGAGAAACGAATTGGTAAATGAATGGATATATGGCACATACCTTGGAGACATTAAAAGACAGTGACACTGACTACCTCAGGGGTGCTGTCCCTGCACATCCCAACCCTTCTTCACACTCAGCAGCAGCAAACACATCCATGGCCTAAGAGAACATGGATTCATGCCAATCTAGGTACAAACACATGGGCATGTACTCCCTGTTTTCTGTGGCATGTGGGTGACCGTTTCAAACAACAGTGCCAGTACATGTGGAAGCACATGGCAAACACCACAGACTGCACAACAAACAGCAGAAATGCCCCAACACACAGCTGAGGGATCTCCGCAGTTCTCTGAATAACAGATAACCTGAAAAGGAGATTCTTTGTGAAGCCAGACTTTCTCAGCAAGTTAACTTTCTGAAATAAGAGATCTTGTCCCAGAGAAAGGAACTAAAATCTCCTTGATGTTTCAAATGCCAGGATTCAGTAATGTGCTTACTGTATAATTCCACTTTACAGTAACAAACTCCATCTGAATTATACAAAGCAAAAAGCAAATCTTGTCTAGGACTTGTGCAGCACCAGTGATCCACATCCTGAGCAATGTTCTCACTGTCAACCAGATCGACTGAAATACTGTTGGGTCACATAAAACCAGGCATGAGATCAAAAGATCTTACTCAACAAGTAAATCCTCTAAATGATAACATACAATGTTTTAGTAGGCATTAATTTGACTGCTTACCAAATAAGGCACAATTCATAGAAAGGACAGACTAGAGCTCTGTGTAGTAAAACAGAAGCCAGACGACAAAACTAATTCCTTCCTGTCCTTCTGTAAAGCTTAAAAGTGAGAATAGATGATGATGGGATTTCTTCTCAAAGGCAGATAAAGCCTGACTTTTCCCTTGTTTTCTTTCTCCTCCCATGCAGTTACTTCCCATAAGTTATTTTGCAAGTTAGAGTTACCTCCAAACATCTTTTCCTAGGAGCATTTTTTTAGCCCACACTTCAGCTTTTGTTTCATCCCTGTGGAACAGTGACCATGGGGTGCTGTTTAAATGTGGCTCTGCTCTGAGAGGTGATCAGACCCCACAGCCTGCTGCACACACAGAGCCAGACACTGCTGTGGGCCGAACACCCTCACATTTGTGTGTGGGACATGGTACAGCACTGCAGAACCTGCAGTTCCCATGCTCAGATTCATCTCCTAATTTTAAAGGCAAAATGCCTTGCTCATCAACTCCTGTCCCAAACCACTGAGTAAGGCAAAGCCCCGCAGCTAGGGGGCTGTACCAAGCTGCCTGTTTGGTTACATGGCCTGATGGCTTTGTGGGGATACATGAGCCAGAACCAACCCTGCCCGGGGTGTACAAGCTGCTGAGCCTCTGGGGCTGGAGCTCAGCTTGATTCCACATCTTACATGCAACTAAGGGTCTGCTTCAGCCTCAGTGGAAACTCATCTTGTGTGCTACAATACCAGGCAGCATCACAGACATGCCTAGGCATGGTCATCACGTGAGACAAGCAATTAATTTGATAAGGAATTCTCTCCATTGCCAAAACTAGGTCAAATGGTGTTAGACCAGCTGGAGTTAAGTCTCCTGTGGCTGGGGCCACATGTCAACTGGGCCTACTCTCAGCAGGTTTAATGGTCACGGTGGCAAAAACACCAGCAGCTTTGCTTCCTACCCAATCCTGAGCACTGCCACTGCTGGTAAGAAACTGTGCCCAACCCCTCCTCTCCCCCGGGTGCGACAGCAGCACCGACACAGCCCCAGCCCTGCACTGAAGGGCTGCAAACTGCCTGGTGCTGCCCTTGCCAAGGCCTGCTCTGCTAATCCCAGGAACACCATTGGCTGCAGACACTGGGAACCTTGTGCTGGTTTCCCCTCTGCACACAACCTCACCTGGTAGTTCTGTCCCGTGCAGAGAACCAGGTAGTCGTACGGCACTTTCTTCTCCTTGGCAACAATTACGTATTTGGCAGTGCGATTTATGCCAGTCATTTTACCAACCACAACGTTAACCCAGGAACAAAGTGACATCTGTGCATAATCTTCATCATTAAAACAGTGGCTGTGAAGAAAGAATATCTGTAAGTGACATTTCGGCAGCTGACAGCAGGCATTAATTAGACATCTGGTGAGCTCGGCCGAGGCCCCCAGTGGTTCCGCCTGCTCCCTCACTGTGAGTTTACCACAGTCTATGGCAAAAGATTAGTCATTATGAAATACTCAGTTACAAATTGTCAACTTTCTGCTGAAGCCAAACAATCCTTCCCAGCACTGGGTCACACAACCACATAGTTTAAGAACAAAGTCAGAAATAGATGCTTTACTCTGCTTTTCCTTCGCAGGCTGATGCAAGGATTTTGCACCTGCAAATAAAATACTTTAACAGTCTAATTCTTTCTCCAAGACAAGACTCACTCATTCAAGCTTTTTCCCCACTTTTCCTTCCTTTGCTGTTCAGCTTCACCAGTTGTGGCTGTGGTGAGACAAATGCAGGGAAGACACCACTGGCATTTTAACATCTGTGTTCCAAAGTATCAGGCCAAAAAGTTTAAAAAGAAATAGAAAACTAGGAAAATGGTTGTGAGAGCTAGAAGGAAAAGGCAGAGAACTCAAACCTCCTATTGGTGACCTTTTTACAAATTAACTTCTCCACAGTGCAAGAATGACAAATTCTGAAACCATACTAAACTGTTCCTTTACCCCAAACATTCAAAAGCCTCTAAGAGGCAACTAAATTCCTCTGGGACGGTCAGGCTGTGCATGAAGAACACAACCCAAGCACCACTTTCTCACACAGGCCTAAATGTGATTAATCAAAGGGACTGGGCCCATGCTCAAGCATTTGATGCCTTTCTGTGGCACCAGGGGCCACAGCAGAGAGCAGGGGCAGAGACTGGCACTGAGAGCTGTTACCTTGCCACTAGTACCAGGGTACCCATCCTAACACAGGGCTCCTTGGTGCACATTAATTGTTGTTACCCAAGTCCCAAAATTGGCTTTCAGGATGCCACAGGAACAAACACAGTTTCTTTCATGACCTGGAAAATTTTAGGACCAGATTGCCAGGCTTTCTGAGGTGCTCTGCATCCTGTGCACTCACAGATACCAGAGGCAAATAAATAAGGGAAGAAAACCACTGGCCATTCTAAACTGTAATCATGCAGAAATCTATAAATAAGGTGGACATCAGGGACAGAGGAGGGTTTTCAAAAGCACCTTTATAATTGAGGTGCACAGCTCCCAGGAGACGGACACTCCAAAATTACAGGGATGCTTTCAGAAATCATACCCTGCAGAGTTCAATTTTCACTCTTAATCTGCTTTCAGATTTTAACAGCTAAATCTGGTGAGGCAGCTCTGAACTGCAACTTTCTGTCAGGAAGGATGCTTTGTTAGTACAACCCTTTTTCTACAGTGCACTTAAGAAAAAGAGTGCAAGCTATCCCTTAATTTGCTAGATTTGTACTTTAACACACCTCTTTCTACAATAAAAAATTAATTCAGATAACTACTCATAAAAAATTCCTCGGCAGGGCAAAATTCCAAATGAGATCAAGTGGCTTTAAACAGGTTCCCATCACATAATTTTCACATCTTTGTAGAGATTTCATTTGTAAGGTTCAGCAAGCAGACATGGAGTTGTTTTGTCATTTGAAGAGCCATCCCTTTAGTGCACTGCTGCTCACTGAGGAAAAGATTTGGTAAAATACAATGTGCAGCCTTCAAAGAATCACATGACAAATCTAAATAACTTACACTAAGTTCATTCCCCAACTATTCAGAATAACTGATCCATTTTAATTCCGTGCTTCTCAAAGTCCAGAACAGTCATGTTCCTGTCTATAGGGAGAACCTAGTCACTATTCCAAAATAAAAAAATAAAACCATCAAGACAAAAATACTGTATTTAAGTGAGAATTATGTACTGTGATTTTTAATGAGGTAACATTTTATCCTACTAAATGGCAGATATTTTACAACGTTGGACACTCCCTAGACTCAGTTGGGGCTCTCTCACCATGCTCCCTTCAGGTGCTGCAAACAGCCCCAGCTCTGGGACCATGCCATGGCTGGGTCTGGGGACAGACTGTCACAGCCCAGGGACCGGCACACACAGCCCACAAGCAGCAGAACTGATGCAACACAGCTCTGCCAAACTGATCAACAGCAACATCCCTAAAATCTCCTCTTGTACCCCACTACCATCGGCAGGCTCTGCATCTCTCCACGTGCTACTCTAAGTAAGTCACCAGTCATCTTACTAATATTAATTCTTGTATGTTCTTTGCTTCAGTGTTATTTGGAACAAAACTCATGAAAGTTAAAAACCAAGTAAGATTTAAAAAGTGAGCAGACATCTTCTGTCATTTAACCTGGAGATCTAACCAACCTAAAAAGCCTTGGAATGCAGAGATCAGTGTCCTGCTATAGCACAGTGTTGCTGTCCTGAAGTTACTGCTTTGACACTATTTCCCTACTCACAGTTCTATCCAACTCCTCCTCTCACAGGTGAGTGCATGATGGAGAGAGAGACTGGAGTATTTTGGGGCTGTCTATGGATCTAAAATTTGGGACAAGTTTACAAGAATTACAGAGTGTTATGTTTTCTGCTGGAGCTATGGAAGTGTTTAAATGTGAAGTCAAACCTGTTAATTAAAAATCTTCTACACTTGGAGCCTGGTGGGTCTTTTCCTGGAAGGCCATGAAGTGAAATCATGGTCAGGTTGTTGAACTTCAGATGTGGCCTGTGGGAAGAAAAACAATTTTCCAGGTGGACCAGAAATTCAGAGGGCACATCAAAGAACAGTACAGCTCAGAATTCCATGTTCAGGAGGATACAGAAAGCAATTCCTTTACACAAGCACCAAGCATTTGATCATTTTGCTCAGATGCAGGTGTCTCTGGATACAAAAGAACAATTTCCACTACAGTTTCAGTAACACCAGGGTGAAGGGGGGGGGACAAGACTGACAGTATGTTGAACTAAATGTGATCTGACATTTAAAAACAAATAAATATTATGAGTGATTAAGCCTTCTAATCTTCAAGGCTTTTTGTAAGTTAAGGATGGACTGATGCAAATGGTACAAAGGAATCAGAATGTTTTTTATCAACCAGTGTTAATTTGTTATTCATACATTTAAAAAATATATTCAAACAAAGTTAAAGGTCATACTTAAACCAAGGAATTTCAAGGTTATGGCTGCCCCTCTCAAAATGCATATTAATAGTTTAATTCTGGATTATGGATTATCTGTGGTAAATCTCCATGCATACTCAGGCCAAGTACAAAGTAATAAATAACCTTAATGTAACAAAGTGCATATATTTATACAGATTATGGGCCTGATTCTCATTTAAATTAAGGTCACTCTGCAGAGGTGGGTGTAAATAGAATTTGCTCTTCATTTATGGCCACATTATGCTGGCTGAGTGATACAAAATGGTCTTCATGTAAATGAGAATGAGCCTGATCCACGAACCTGAATGTAGAGTGCACAGAACGATGCCATCTGTACAGGGAGTGCTGCTTGTGGGGTGCACACAGAACCACAGTAACTCTACACACCTACATAGTAGGACTCTTTGGCAGTCAGTTTACCTGGGATTCATTACATAAACGCCCCAGACATCCTCCTATCCTCCTGGCCTCCTAGCAAGGAGGTTTCCTTTCAGCGTGGAGCTTTAGTCATCTCTGTGCACACTGCATGGCCTCTTGCCAACAGGTCTCCAAACACAGGTGCAACAATAACATTAGGTTTAAATTACACTAACAATATTTCAGATGAAAACATTGCAAGCAAGCATCAGAGGCATGATAGAATGAAGGTCTGAAGCAACCTTAACGTGCCTCTTTTGCATGACTGCACTATGATGCACTTTATTGATCTGGTCACATACCATTTTCCTCTGCAGATGCTCTACCTCTATTGAGTCCACACACACTCATCCAGGATTTGCCCAGTCATATGGTATTTGTTCCCTGCTTCCCCATTGAGCGGGAGGCTTCAATTCAAACCTTTCACTCAGTATGATTTACTAACTAATGATTTACTTCTACCTCAGCGCTCCCATGGCATCCCCATATGCCCCAAACATTAATTCATGTTTCCCATTCATTCATCTCGTAGGCATCAAAATGTTGATTAGCATCTCCTTAGCATACTGGGATGAAATGAGTCATATCTTTGATTCCCACTTTACATTGAGAAAAACCAAGGCACAAAGCAGACTGGATGAGCTACCCAGAGCCGTGCTGATGCTGGGGCAGGACTGCAGAGACCCCAACGCTGGTACCCGCCCTGCCCATGCTCCAAGTGTTGCACAGCTCCGTGCAAAGAACAGCCCCGTTCTCAAACTCAGAGTCAATTGCTTCTAATGCTAAGTGTCAAACTCCTTCAACATTTAAGCACAGGCTGGTATTTGTGAAAATTATCAGAATCTTTATATGAAGAACAAATGCTGTATCTTGTGCTACAAAAGCCTGATTCCAAGAACTGTAGCTGTAATGCCTAACCCCAGGATTTAAAATACATGTACATATATACAGGCAGTTAAATACAGGCCTGAACACTAAAGGGGAGCCACAGTGCTCAGCCACGGCTCCTGCCAGGCACTGGCAGAGCCACCATGAGGTGACAGGTTGAGGAATTTTGATCAGTTCACTCTACACCATCCTCCCCTTTCCTCCACAGAGCTTTCTACGCTAACAAAAGGATGGCTTATTTACTGTAGCTTTTGATTCTTTACTGCTGCCTACAAGCTCTTAACTGAAAAACAATCAAGGCTCTGGAAACAGGTAGTGGATGTCAGGAGAGGGAATGACTTATATGCTGCTAATAAATATAACAATGTCTGACATGAAACAGGGCAAAGCAGAGGTTCCCATTTGGTGAAAAAGTCTTCAAGTTAAGAGCCTGAACCAGTGCAACATTAAACAAGTGCACCTGCATTTTAGAAGCAAATAATTCCAGCAGGGATTCACGTTGCTGTGGATACAGAGGGAAGAACAGCTCAAAGATACTGGTAAAGCAAGGAGGGATTAGAGTATCTAGGGAAATAAGTAAAAGGTGTTGGGTTTCAGTGCACAGCTCTAGAAGAAGGCTACAAAGAGTCAGAACACCCTTGTCCTCAAAATAAAACACTGTTGTCAATTACTATGAGCATAATCAGAGGAACAAAAAAAAAGTTTTAGTACAGTATTTTTTTTTTTGTGAATCTGTTAGAATATTCCTTGCTTGTTTTGCTGGATATTTGCCGATGTCTTGCTACCTTCCCCCCCCCCCCTTCTGTGTGCAGCATAATGATGGAGGCTTAGATGGTGGAAACTGCCTAAACAAGTAATTGATTGCTTTCATTAAACCCCTCATTATCGCAATAAGTCAAATCACTTTTTTTACAAAAAATAAAGTGCAGTAAAGTAGTCCCCATGAACCTAAGAATTTCCATTTATCTGAAATAATGTATTTTTTAAAATTATTTTTCCAGTCATTTATAAAATCTAAAATAAAAAAGGGTGAGAGAAGACAATGCTTTATCTGGCTCCCAAAATTGGTAACTATGTGCACTGTTCTCCTGTATACATAATCTTCAAAAACCAGTATCTGGAATTATAACCTATCCAAAAAAGTCCTAATGCCACTGTATCCCAGACTTCACTGTAACAGAGCCCTTGTAAAAACCACAGCTCGAGATAGTTCTGAAAATGGTAAAAATTACTCTGATTTCAGCACTAGAGGCTGAAAACTGAGATGTGATAAAGTCTTGTATTAACAAAATTTTTGAAATCAGAAAGATCTCTGTCCTGAAACAAAAAAAGGAACCTTGAGATTTTTGTGGGGAAAAAGGAACCCAGAATGCGAGATGATGATAAAAGAGTCCCAGAAAGAAATAACCTGATGTTGAAGGCACAGCAACTCAGAGTGACAGGTGTCAATCTCACCACACAAGGCAGATATAGACAGCAGTTCTCCTTTTCCCCAAAAATACAACCATTTATTCAAAGAAGGACCTTTGACCAAGGAAACATTTCAAGAACACACCAACCAGGATGTGACTTGGAGAACAGACTTCACCAAAAGGAAGGTATCTAACAGATTTTCCAGCTCCACATAAAAGCTCCAAATAGAAACGCCCTGCTTAACAAAGGTTGCTCTTCTAAATAACTAGACAGAAACCCCACTCATTCATGTTTTCACTCCAGGATAAACATGTTACTTAGCACTACCAACTTGTTCTGAGCAATACTTCTGGGTGATGTTTCCACATTGCTTCTACTCTGAATTGCTTTGCTTGGGCCAAGCCCATCGCCTTTGCCAGCAGAGCTCTAGGATCCTTTTCCCTGCCCTCTGATGCCTCCCACTCTCAGAGCAGCTATATTTGACTCAGGCAAGGAACAATCAACACAGAATCAAGCACAAAGAGATGTGAACACAGCAGAACTGCTTCCCTGTATGGTAAGACATGAAGCCTCTCAGCAAGACAGGCTCAGATGGACTCCACAGCACTGGGTTCCTGAGCCTTTAGTCAGTCACAGCAGCAAAAAGGTTTCTTGTTTGTATCAACACCTACCAAAAGCACCTGTTCTCCAGAACCTCCCCTAAGGACATCAATCACAACCCCCGGAGCAGCATTCCATCTTCACTGCTGACCAACAGATGTCCATCTACAAGTTATCCCTCTTTAATTACGAATAAATAAAAATTATCCAGTTTTCTGTTGGATCAACCTTAGGAAAAAGTGTTAAGATTGTGAATGAATTTGCACGACGAAAGAAGGGATAACAAAGTATTTACCAGGACACTTGTCCAGGAAAGGGTCAAGGAGGGGCTTTCTACATATCCATCTGTTCTGCAACCTGTGTCCACAAAAACTGTCCCTCCCATGCCCAGCGATGCATATTGAGAACACACCAACTGAAACCAAAGAGAAGGGAGTCTTCTGGGCAGCAGCTCCTGTGGGACTGCCACTTCCAAGCCCAGGGCACAGGGAAACCACTGCTTACTTCAGTGGGAGAAATCCCAGAATATCAAATATTTCCATTCCAAGGCAAGCCACAGCACTGGGAAATTCACCACCCTTTTTCATTTCAGAAAACACTCTTCTAAATCATTCAGAACAGCAATTAAAAGAAAAATGTTTGTCTCTGATTTTGATTTTTTAAAAATTCCAGATGCAATTTATTTAAAAACAAAAGTGTCACTTTTTAAAATGACACCCCAGCAAAATATTTCATCATTCCCCAATTACTTCCTCCTGGTATGAAAACAACATGCTTTCTTGAAAGAGTTACATGTTGATGGAACAGTGGGTTTTATTATTGTTCTTTTCAGAAATTTCCCACCAGGTTTATCGGTGATTAATTTTACCAGATGCTGTCTTCCAAAAAAGAGCAGCCTATAAGCCCAGGCCACGAAAGCCACCACTGTCACCACTTTTGACATCTTAGCAAGAATCCATTAAAAAGCTAAAGAATATTTCCTTCACCCTTTGACTAACACCCTTTAAGGATGCTAGGAGTACTTCTCTCCACCCTCACCCTTCTCAACATTATTGTCCCACTAAATCCAAACACAGCCCTGTACCGGCCCCTACAAAGAAAATTAACTCTATCCCAGCTAAAACCGGGGCAACCCTGTCTCAGAAGCTGTTCCTCTCCAGTTAAATTTGTATTCTCCTGCTGGTTATATCAATTTGTCCTCCCACTGTTCCCCCTTTAAGTGATCAGTCCTAGATTCCCTTCCACGGGGTTATTTTTCTGCTTGTCTCTGTCATCCTCTGCACTGACCCATTTCCTAGAGAATAAAACTAAACACATCCGCAACTCTGACTCTGCTACCTTTCAATCCTTTTATTAATTCCTCTTTTTTTTAGGTGCCTTTATATAACCTCACAGTCTTGATTTCTCTCCGAATGTTACCAAACATGTCTTTTTTCCGGTTTTCTTCTTTCAAACCCACACCCATCTCACAACTCATTTCACTGAAACATCTCAGCCCCCTCCTGTGGCTGTCACTGCTTTTGCCCTTCCAGCCACCTTTCACTGCCCAGCAAGTGGTTTCACTTTCTTCACCTATGTCAGATCATCTTTTCCTACCTTTTTTTGCACCATTCTTGTCCAGTGATTGTGGCCCTATAAGGTGATTCAGTTAAGTCTTTTTCCTTTGTTAGACTAATCCTTTTCTGCACTTTGCTTCTCAACCCATACTGACCTTGGCTATTTGATCACTAAGCTCTCCTCCCTCCCTTACCCACCACGGTACATTTCCTCCCAAGCTGCTGGCTCTCTGACAAGGTGCCCACCAGGCTCTGAGAGTGCTGATCCCTGTGCACACGTAACACCAACACTTGAGTGCAGCAGTTGCCAGCAAACTTCTACCACCACACAAAAACAAGGGCCAAGTACCTGTTTATTAACATAGTGGCCTATTTTCTTCCTTAGTCCAACATCACTTCAAGCTTAAACATGAACTGCCTTAACACTCTGCACTGGGCAGCACTGTGAGCATACAGTCAATTTTTGTAGCACAGTACAGACCAGATGAAGACTTATCTGACAACACAGCTACACATTTCTTACGAGGCTCTTCCAAAAACTTAGAGGATCCACTCAATATCTGTGGCATTTCCAGGATCTAGCTTATTAAAAATCAATGTGGCAAAGTCCTTACAGTATGAATTGTTCAGAACAGGGAAATCTAAAGAGCTCTCTCCTTGGCCCACTCAAAATACATGACTAAATCAGACCCATCCATATCCTTGCATAGGGTTATTCACAGCTACAGAGTTCACAAGGGCAGCCTACCATCCCAAACCTAAGTTAGCTTTGTGTCTGACCAAATCAAAGTACCATCCAACCACTGCTTCAGTGAGAGCACTTCCTTCTTAAAATGTCAATCTCCATTTTGCAGGAGTTCCTGCATTTCATTCTGTTCAAAAAGGGCAATCCTTTTTCTAGACAGAAAATGAGAGATATCTGATGACAGCCTTGATAGTTAGAGTCTCTCACTGTTTAATTGCCTGGCAGATTCCAAATTGCAGTTGAGAGGCATCAACACCATTTTCCACAAATAAAGGTACCATAAATTTGGCAGTAAAACTAGAGCATGGTTGAAACTTCTCTGGTTTGCCTGCTGCTGGGCAAGTGATTCAGTGAATAACAGTGGAAATTCCAGCTTGTTAGTAGGACATTTTTAACATTACTGGCCAATCACCCACATTAAAACAAAGGTAGTAAGGGTGTTATGGCTGTCTGCTTACCAGGCTCCAATTTTCCAGATTATTGCAGAGGAGATGAGTATTTTGACTCCATGATGTTGCCTGATGCAGAACTGGCAATGCTGCCTTTGCAGAGATGATAAAGTGTGTACCCTAGAAACACACCCAGACAGCACCAGACAGTCCATGAATCTGAAGGGCTTGAGGTTTGTCCCAGCTTTTTGTCCCAGCTGATGGCCAAGGACCCCATATGCTCCTCCTCCCAGCAGGAGCACACATAATTCATCCAAGTTGTATGTTCTGAGGCACCACTCCAGTGCTACACCCTCATGACCGAAAGCTGGCAGCCCAGGAAGGACAGGGGCACAGCTGACAGAGGAATCAGCTGGGACAACATTCCCAATCCCAAACATCTGCATGTGGCACGTACAGCCCTGGGGCTTGCAGCACCCCGAGCCCTGGCAGCCCAGCGTGCTCACCCTGGGGTAGCTCTGCAAGCTGCAGCACCAGTGCCATGGGATATCCAGCACCTCAGCAGGGCAATGGGATGCTTCTGCAGCAGCTGCTTCCCAAACAGCCTATCCAACACGGCGTGCACAACCACAGCACAGTGTGGGAACAGGGTGCTGGGAGCCATGGAGCTACAGCCTGGGGAGCTCCAGCCCTCCTGCCTGGGGAACCTGGATAACACAGCACACACTATTCTCACCATCTCATTCGTGTATCTCATGTCCTCCCACTGTCACCCCAGCATGAGCTGCATTCAGGCTCCTTCCTGGGATCTGGAGGGTCCATACAGCAATTCAGAAAAGGAACCTCAACACTTCCACTCGTTAAGCATTCAGAAAACCAAGCAGGTCCCTTCAATTAGTGACCTCCATTTGGCACCACCCTCACTCCGCCCCTCACAGTACACACATACACACACACACTAACCACTAGTGGGAAGGACCACAGCTTAACCAGACAACTCCTTTTTCCTCCGGTGCAGCAGCCTGAACAGCTTGCTGTGCTTCCAAACCAACCCTCAGGCAGCCTATGGACTGCTCTGGAGAGCTCAGGGGTTACATCCCCTGTCGCTTTAGCAGAGAGCTGGAGAACCTAAATGCAGTGTTTGCACTTGGAATGCTTCTGTGTTTGCTCTGAACTGCGTCGATCAGAGGTACCAGGTTACAAAGCTCGTGGTGCTCATATCCAGCTGAGTCACCAGGAGGGGATGACAGATCCACAGCAGCATTCTATAAACATCTTGTGACTCATTCCAATTTTGAGCAGGTTTTTTATGAGAAAACTACTGTTGCCAAGATCAGTTTTAGCATGCAACAAAAAGTTACAACTATTCAAATATAAATAGTAACAAGAGATAATGTACAAATACTTACAAATTTCAAGTGTGAAAGAACAGTTTGGGCTCAGAGAAATGTTTGTATATGCTTAAAGGGCAAGTATTTCAAGTTGAAATAACCTCATTTAAAACTTCAGTCTCAAAAGCAAGACTATAAAATAACCCCATATTGATGCTAATTGAGTCTTATTTTTTGGCAGAGGCTTAGAAAGGCTGATCCTGACCCAGATCCTCTCCCTGCATTTACGTCTGGTATCAGTCACTGCCACCATTCATTGTGATCCCAACTGCGCAACAAGACCAGCTACGACCCATCTGATTTATCTCTGTCACAGCTTGAGCTCTGTTCACCAGGAACGATGGAAAGCAACAATGTCTGAAGGATGCAGGCCCAGCAACACCGAGCACATGGCCTGGGTTTGCCTTGGTATGAAGAAAAGGCAGAGGGAACCACACATGTATCAGTTCAGGTGGCAAAGACAGATAGTACAAAACAATGGGGATCACTAACCCATTCATTATGTGTTAGCTCTGTGATCAGCAAGTAAGCACTAACTATTTAATTAGTCAACTAATTAGTGACAGGCAACATGGAAGGCTTCAGATATTCCCAGACAAATGCAAAGATAAAAAGCCTAATTAACCAGCAAGCATTATGCTAACCACTGCCAAACAGGCCAGATGTGCAGGATATTGTGCACCTCAGTGCTGCCAGATAATGGCAGCAGGAGCTGCTGTGTCAGGGAACCCTGTTCAGACCCTGCCGTTTCTGAGCTGATCCTGGGTACCCTAAGCTCACAGCAGGACACACCATGCTGCAGAGAAAAACTCAGACTTACTGCGCTGGATTCCAATTCTACTCTCAGAATAAAGTTCAGGGCTTTGACAAAAGTGTATTTAATCCATGTGGTTTTCAAATCAATAGTTATTTTAATGCACCCACGTGGAGAGGGAAATAGCTTTTACAACAAACTCGTGTGAAATATTACAATCTGAGGCACTATTCATTTATGGCTATTTCATGTAGTGTATTATGCATGTTCCAACATCCTCAGAGCATAAATCGTTGTTTACACCAGGGGTTGGATTAAGGAGGTTTTCAAAATCATGGATTAAGAAGGGTTTTCCCTGTAATCAGAACACAGTAGGGTTTTCCACAGCTGTATGCAAGGAGGTGGATAAAAGCCCACTGGTTCCCTGCACTGGAACCCGGGATAAGATACTTCAGGGAGTGATCTCTGCATTCCTGCAGCCAAACGTCCACCCCTGACAGCTAAGACACAAGGGTTTGCAGGCTCCTCCGGGAACCAGCCCCTGGAATAAACTGGAAACACTGGGGTTTGCAATCCTTGTTCTTCTGGCCTAATGCTGCTGCTCAAACCAGCAAAGGAAAAAACCCAAACAAATAAGAAAACCTCACACTGCCACACCTGTACCTCCCAAACACTGGTCAAGTACCACAAGGGAGGCAAGGCTCTGCCCTCCCTACTGGCTCAATCAGTCACCCTGCTCTCTAATAAAAAACCCCGTGTGCATCCTCAAGAAAAGCTGCAGTACAGGTGAAAACACATCTGCACATGACTACATTCCAAGAAAAAAGAAAATCAGCAGGAGATACTTATTTCAGTGGTGAAACCTGAAAAATGGTATCACCTGCACTGACCCAACATTGGATGAAGCACATGGTTGCAATTCCCAAGGGCTCAGAGCACCCCAGGGTTAGGAAGAAGCTCCCCCTGCGCACAGGCCATTCCACACACTTGTTTGCAGCATTTCTGCAGTGCCCTGTTTAACCAGGGGCTCTGGTGGGTGCACCAGTAGTGCCCTGCCCTCTGGGACTGCTTCCAGAGGCTCCAGCAGCAGGTACCAACACAGAGCGAATTGACCACAGCAGCAGTTTGTGAGGTCCCAGCGTGTCCCAGCACACACTGCCCTGTGCAGCACGGAGGATTCCAAAACTCATGGGGGTCCAGGAGGGTGAGCAGCAGTACCATGGCTGCTCCACAGCCCTGCTCCAGGAGCGCTGTGCCCTGGGATGTACATGACACAGCAGGAGGGGGAGGCATCCTGCCATGAGGGAGCAGAGCTCACTCTCAAGAGTTATTTCTCTGCTTAATGAAAAATGTTTTTCTTCAGTCTCAAAGAAGTTGAAAACACTTGCAAGATCGAGTTCTCTTAACTGCCACGTTGGTAAGTGAATTACATTTCTGTGTTTCCATGGTGACTGATAATGTAAAATAATTAAGTATGAAGAATAACAACAAGAAAATGACTTCCTTTTTTAAGGATTACGGCTCACAAATTGATTCAAGCTATTTTTAGTGCATGTAACCTTTGCAGAGAATATTAGAAAATTACAAGCAAATTAAACTAAACTGTTTTAAAAGGCCTTCGCATTGATCAGGAGAGTATTTGCTGCTGACGTGAAAATTAAAAAATAAGCTTTCCTAAATTTATACCTCTATTAATATCAACTCAGTGACACTGTGCACTCAGTGCTGTGGCTCTTGGAGCAGGACTCCATGGCTCAGGCAGGAGCGCTCGCCTGTACAGTGCTGGACACAAGCTCTCTCTCCCAAGCACGAGGACGATGTGTCCGGCAACTCTGCTAGAGTTTGGATCCAACTAAACCCCTGCTGCAAAGCCTTGGCTGAGAGTGTCTGAGGACAACCCCTGTAAAGGCCTGTTCACTACAAACTTAGCTGCTGGCTGACACACCTGGAGCACAAACACACTGTTTTCCCTCACAGTGTTTGAAAGCACAGCAATAAACAGCACAGGGTGAGTAATAAGAAAGGGGTTAAAAGCTCTAAAGAACATTTTTAACTGAATTTAGAGTGGAGCTGAAAGCCTAAAAGGTGCTGATAACAGGAGGATGAGAGAAAATTATTTATTCTGAGATGGGATGCTTTACAGGAAAAGTCAGGAACATAAAGAGCAAGGAGCAGAAATGTTTTCCTGCACTGCAATACAGCATCCATAAAGCACTTCAACTTATTCTTCTCTTGGCATATGGATACTTTCACTTGTGTTGTTATCAATGGTTGTTATAGAAATACAAAGTCCTGGCTTAACTGGAAAAAAAAAAAAGGCAGAATTTTCTATTCTTTGCCCCCCATAAAAGGAGCAAACTCCCTTTGTTCTTGTAGCATTTTGTTGTAAGAATCATGTTCAGAATTTGAATTTCATATTCATTTCTGCAAGTCTTTCAAGACATCTCTAGTACATGTGATTAAACTGCACCAAAGAAACTGCATTCTCACAGTCTGACTTCCCAATAAGTCCCAAAACTGCTGTGGAGAAGGTACTGGTATAGGAGGTGCAACAGTGGAACATCAGAAAGGGCATCCTCTCCTCACTTTGGGAAGGCTGTAAAACAGCAGAACTCACCCACAAGTTTTCCCTGCCTTAGACAGGGGAAGGTATAAAAACAGCTGCATCTATTTATTCCCCTTCTCCACCAGTTACCACAGTTATTTACTCCAGTTTGGATAACTGCAGGTAACCACAGCAATTCTATTTGCAGTTTTACTGCTGAAAAATGCTTTAGTGAATGCTGCCTGCCCAGGCTCCAAGTGGGATCACTACTGGAGCGTGGTGTCCTCTGCCACAGCTTTCCCACACCCACACTCAGGTCTGCAGCAAAACAGCAGAACGGCCAGAAATGACAATTTTTTTGATTTCTGAACAAACCCCAACATCAAAAGCTTCATCAGAATCAAAGGAATCAAAACGTGTTACGAGACTCAAAAGCATCACTGTGAGACAGCTCAACCAGCTCGTGTGGCACGTTTCTGCACAGCTCTGAAAACATGGCATCACAGGAGGGGAAGGGATTCAGGCAGCAATTGAGGATCCCCCTGGGCACGACTAGCTTTAAAGGTCAATACTGCTTTGGAGCACACGTGAAGCGTTGTTGACTTCCACACGTAAGATTTTGGTGTAAGAACAACATCCAAAGAGACTTTTAGTGTTTCTGATTCTCATTTTCAGTGTGCCTTCACCTTGAGGATCTACGAGCAATTCAGAGTAGCCTGGCACCCTTCAAGCCCCAGAGGAAGCCAGGATGCCAGCACCCATCTCTGCGTCTACAGGTGCTCAGACCTGGAACAGTGACTACTCTGACACAGACTCAAGACACACTTTACAAGGAAGAAATAAGCCCCTTCTTATAAAAGGGAATACAAACAAGTTCCTTCATACAGAAGGGAATACATTCTTCTCAGTAAAGGAAATAAAATAAAAAACTTACCAAAAGATCAGTGTTTCTAGAAAAGAGATTCCAACATCGGATGCACCAACCACCACAATTCTAGTGTTGATAGACACTTTAGATTCCAGCACCATCTTTCGATTTGTGTGGTTCAAAGAATAACTCAACTGTAAAAGAATATGTAACATGACATAGAAATGCATTAAACAACCAGCCAAAGCCTGCTAAGAATCATTAAATTCTCAGTGATGCATTACCTTGCATTCACACTAAACTTCTTATGGCTCACTGACATGACTAACACCATGACTTTTCTATGCACAGCACCAAATAAATTATACAAAAATGTTGAAATATGTGCATGCTTAATAGGTCACAGAAAATTAGCAGAGCTGAATGGTCTGACTTCTCCTGAGCAAGATGCTCTGGAGTCCTCCTACGAGAGGACAAAGTATCAGTTATGCTATCACTTACTGCCATTTAGCAAACACCTGGAGAACATGCATTTATATACTGCTAAGGCCATTTTTATGCCTTCCAGAGCAGTTTTCACTTGTGGCTGGTTTATTAATGGAAATGGTTTTACTCATAAATTAATTAGGAACTTTTATTTTGAGTGTCTGTGTGTTCAAGTAAAAACTCCCAAAATTATCCTTCTCTTTTCTTAAAATACAGAGCAGCCACCCAGAAAGCCAGGTTTCCACATGCATAAACAAGTATCTCAATGCCAGTGGCATCAATACTCCAGTCACAAATCCTACTATAATGTTTGTAATTACTAATTTCAGTTTCCATACCACTTAATATACATCCTGGCTATAAAGGCAATAAACTCCATGTGTTGGTTCTTTTCATGTGTCTCTGGGTCTCTCTACCTGGCAGAGATTCTCAAAGCCAATATGCAAGAAAGAGCCAACAGCTAACATTGCATTTGACAATTTTTTTTTCCTGCCCTGAACTATATTTAGCTTTCAAATTTCTGATGGAAGGCAGGGAAATACTTTCCAACTTGCAGTATAACACACTGCATTTTTCTGATTGGTCTGGGTTGCCTACATTTCCATTTCACAGAATGTGTAAGTGTAGAGTCCTAAATGCACTGGGAAGACCAATGCAAAATGGAGCTACTTTTGATGTTTGTCACACTTCTCCTATAAGTTCCTTCTGTGGCACTTAGGCAGGAAGTAATCTAAGGCTTCTAACAGGTTTTCCTCTACTAAAAATAGGAGACAGGATTAATAAAATTAAGTCCTCTAAACTCCTCCTATAAAATTACAATAGTAATATATTCTCTATATATTAATTGACAAAGTAACTCAGTAGATGAAGAGTATTTTATTTTAAAGCTACGGTCCTTACATGTGCCTTTGCAATAAGTACGTGGCACAGTGAGATCCCCAAGAGATCTTTTATGCCATCTCTCTGCACTAGTGCAGCCCCACAGCTGAGGTTTCAGCACAGTCCCACCACACAAGGAGAACTGTCCGGAGAATGACTAGAATGCTGTCCTGTCCCTTAAGGAAGGATTGTAGACCAGTGCCTTGCCAACTGGCATCACTGCATAGCAAGTAATTTAGAATGCGGCAAAATTAAATGTCGCCTTTGATTAGGGAACATTATTTTTTACTGCCAGATAAATGTTCTTCAGGTTGCAGTACACCACAGTGCAATGAGGACATCCAGTGGTGAGCCAGATTCATCTCAAGGACTGAACTGCCCTAGGAAAATTCCAGAAGATATCTTAAAAATTATACCAGCCCGTGGTGGCTGCTTAACAGAGGCCAGCTGTGTGACAACCAGCACATGCTTGCAGTGAGGAATGCCTGGCCTTGCCAGGGTGAAGCACAGAACCACCCTAATGATCCAAATCAGGGTTACACAGGATCAGCAAGTCCACAGAGAAACCCAACCATGCCATCCACAGCCAATGCTTTTGTACATGGTTAAACACTCTTTACAGCAGGATCTTCCAGTAAAAGGATTTTGATCATAAATTAGAATATACCTAAAATACTTCCACATTACAGAAATTGAAAAAGTCTTTTGTATTCCACTGAAAAGGTATATCATTGTGAGGGACTTTAGGAAATGAGAAGAACCAGTGCCAAGTACCATAGGCATCCCCCACTGCTTGAAATAAAACTTGGACTGTGTTTTTTATAACATACTAAATGGTCATGCCCCAACCACTCCGCCAGTGCTGACACTGGGAGTTCTGCTGGTGCCACAAACAGGTGTGGAAGACATGGTGCTTCAGATCCTCATCTCAGCATTCCCATTCCCTGGGTAGGCAGACAGGAACTCTGACACACTGGGTTTTGCTGCACACACACAGTTGCAACTTTTTAGAAAAGCAATGTCTTCTGGAAGAAAAATGGTTAGTGATGTTTCTGTTGAAATGTGACTTTTAATAAATCAATGAAATGGTAAAAATACACAAAGAGAAACTACTTCTAGTGCACCTAATCAACAAAAATAGGCAGAGATGCCAGCAGCTAACAGGATAAACCTAAGAGGCCTCGTGGCACCGCCAAGGTCAAACACTTCTACTGCTGCACTGGGCTGGTGGTTTATGTTAACGCATTCCAGCAATGAAACAGAGAAGGAATACAATTTCCCTGGGAAGAGTTGTATCTAACTTACAAAATGGCTTCTGTATCAATGACACAAAGACAGCATATGAGCGGAATATAACCCGTTCTGCTCCCTGCATAATGGCCCCAGCACCAACAGCTGTCATGCTCCAGAAATCACCTTTCCACAGCTAAGTACACTAAACAGCCCCAGGGAGTAAGGAATTAGGTGGATTGGTCCCATAATGCCACCTATTTTAACAAAATGGCAGGACAAATGGCTACATATGTTCCCCAGGGGGTAATCAGACATCATAACTGATAGGTCAATAGCAAACTAACTTGTTTATTTTGTATCCAATCTATTAAATAAACCAGCAATCATTAACTAATGCAAAGCAAAAAGCACTAATCGCCATTGGTAAAAAAGGCCTACGTAGATTAGAAAAGAGGATTTTCTTTGGTTCTAAAAAGATTATTTGGGGTACCTGGCATCCCTGCCCCCTCTCACACTGCTCCCACCTGGAGGCAGAGGGACAGTGGAGCTGCCAGTGGTGGCCCTTAGGCATCAAACCACAGGGTTATTCCTGCACATGGACAGCCAGTGCCATCACTCAGAGCCCTTCGAACTGTACCTCATTAAAACACTGATGGACTTCCCACACAACACACAGCCTGCATGTGACTTACGGCTTTATGATCTCACAGCACAACATGTGCCAGAGCAGGATTAATTTATGGCATTCAAAACTCACACATCCTTCTACCCCGAGCAACCAATGGAAAAAGGGACATGAAATACTGATTAGGTTTCAGCAAACTCATTTGCATGTATTATTTCCTTTGCACTTTCCAGCCATGTACAGCTTCATACCTACCTCTCCTGCTCAGTTTGCACATGTCCTGGGAATGGACTCAGTGTACATTTACTCAACAATATTATGCTGCTGGTACAAACATCCAGAACACTTTGTAGCTCCTTCTAGTTCTGTTTTTAAACATTGGGGTCTGGGATATTTGTAGGTTTTCTAAATGTATTTATTGCAATTGTTCTACAATAGGTCAGGGTTTATAGCAAACATTCTAACAGAAAAAATGGAAACTGAACACGCAGAACTGAAAAAATATGTTGGACAAAGGATTTCAGCTGTGACAGGAAGAGAGCAGTGCTGTGTTTTGAATTGGGCGTTGGTAAATTTACCCCAGTTACACATCAGTGGTGTCAGAGAGCTGGCACACTCCTTGCTGGGACTTCTCATGCAAAGGTTCCATAACACTGCAGAATTTGTACAATCACAAAATCTTTTAGGTTGGAAAATACCTCTAGTATCAAGTCCAACTGTTAGACATGACTTTATGACACCCTGCACACTCATGCCTTGCCCAGCTGAACATGCTGCAGTGTTGGCTACAGGTTTAGTATGATGAAGAGGCCCAAATTCAGGACTGCTCAGGGTACTACACAGCAAACACAGGGCTGGTTTGCTATGTTCTCAGCATCTTCACAGATCCCTCACTACCACAGAGAGCAGTAACAAGCCCTCCCAGCCCTTTCTTGCAGGATTCTGTATCTGCCTGCAATGCTTTTGTTTTAATTCAGCATTTGTTACTGAGAAACCTGAGTGATAGTTACTGCTGTAGAGGATTGACACGATTTGAACTCTGTCACTGCAAAAACCATCAGGAAGAGTGAAAACAATTAACAAACCTGTTCCTACAGTAGTGCTGAGCTCAGCAACAGTGGCAGGCAAACAAGAAGGTGAGCAAACAGAGCTATTTTAATTTCAAGCTCCATTTGAACCACAAGTTAAAAAAAGAAAAATCGATGTTTACCAAGGAGATATGAACAAAACTCATTGGAAAATTCATGCTTTTTCAACCTGCATTAGGAATTGTTTTCTAAATACTAGCTACATTCCAAAAAGCCTCATTAGAAATGTCTGCAAACATGTTTTCAAAAGCTGTTTCCAGGCGTTTACAGATTTATACAAACACCAGAAACAGAAGGAAAAGAAAAGAGAAGTAGAAACTGATGAAGACTGCAGCCTTAACTGTTCTGTTGTCTTTGTCAATGAAGTCTTGTTTGGGAACTGTGGCTTGGACAGGTAACACCTCACCTTTATATATTTTTCATCCACAGACCTCCAAGACCTTTGTAAAATGAAGTCAGTATTATTATAGCAATATCATATGAGTAAATGCTGATCTTCAGCTTCTAGAAAAACAGTATCTATACTTGTAACCAATCCTATGCCCATCACTATGACTCCCTACAAAATCAGGGATTTCCCGTGTAACTCCAAGCAGCAAAGGAGAGCAGAGTATGGACACATCTATTTCTTTTCCTTGCAGAACCACTGCTACCATGGTAAAACACTGCTTTTTTTCTCTTTGAGCATCAACATTCGGATCCTCAGCCCAGAGAGGATCACACTCACATAAAGATCTCACAATTGCTTGCTGCCCTGCTTCAAAGGCCAAGGAAATGCTCGGAAAGGTGCCAATTTCAGAGAGCTCAGTGCTTCCCCTTCTTTCTGGGGCAAAGAGGGATGGAGAGGAATGCACAGAAACTCAAAGCACTCAGGCTGGCAAGGGAGTAAAATACATGGCTGGCTTTAGTCCTCTGACAGCAGTCATTGCTTCCCAGGTCACCTGTCTGTGGTTTATTTCTATGGCACAAGGTATTCTTGGAGCCAAACATTCAAAGCATCACAGGTCCATTCCAGGCGACACCCAGAAGCCAGGCTGAGGTACCCTCAGAGATGACCTGGCTGTGCCCAAAGGCCCCTCAGCAGAGCTGGCCAAAGGCCATCTTGCTGCCCTGCTCGGCACAAGTCCTCACAAAGGACTGACTCCATCTGCTCCAAGAGGAACACACGTGGCCAGTCCCTGGGGAACAGAGCCCTAAGGGAACACCCAGACCGTGCACAGAGACACAGCCAGCCCAGAGGCACTTTGCTTTAATCTCTGGAATAGCTGGGACAGACTCTGAGCCCACCTGCAGAGGCACCTACCCCACCGCACACCGTCTCACCAACAGAGCTGAGAGGGAGAGGGCAGAAGCATCTCTGCCCACTCCACCTACTGCACATACAGACTCATGACAACAGAGTTAGCAGTTTTAAATATGCTGAGTTCACTGAAAAAAATCAGATATGCATAAAATTAAAAACTTTTAAAGAATGAAATGTAAAAGAATCCTAACATTTCCTATTGAAAATAACGAACACAAAGTAAGTAACAGTACAGGGATATGAAGGGAGATTCAAAGGTTACTACAGTCATGTTTTCATGACAGCAGCTGTGCTTCTCCATTTTATAGTAGCAAACATTACCTTTTTGTGGAAAAAATATCTGTGCCCTCCTTACAAGCTGGAATTATCAAAGTCAATCTAACAAAAGGCTTTGAAAAAGCTTTAAACTAAGTCTGACCTGGTTTTAAGCAGAAATGCCTATTTCAGTTTGCTGTAAATGTCTTTAACACCTGTACAGCACTGACACCATGCTTTCAAAACAAAGATAGGTCATCTTGCTTTTAATTTCACACATGCACATAAGTGGTAAACATTTCTGTTAATGATGCCATCTGGTGCCTCCCATAACGGTGTGATACTCAGCCTTCCAAACAAGATGTAATGGCAGCACCACACAAACCCCACTGACATTTACAGTAAGGAAATTTGTTATCAGCCTCAGTTCAGAACGCCTGTTTGTGTGCCTACTGGTGCTATAAAATCATCACTTTCACCAGCCAAGGGGAAGAACAATAAATAATGGATTTTTATCCATGCACATACTACAAAAGCATTAAAAATTCATTACTTAGGCACAAAAGCATCTTAAGCAACAGTTACTGCTTTAAAAATTAATACTACTCTCCTGGTTAAGTGAAAACTATCCACACAAAGCCTTTGTTTGTGATCCTAACATATCCACACACAAATTATAACACTGCTGTTTTCATTTTGATACATGAGCCTTGATATTTAAAACACAGGGAATTCTCTTGCTCATCCTCACTAGGTTCTCTGCTATATTTATTCTTTGTTATCTTAGTAGAGGCCTATTGATGAAAAAGAAACCAAACCATCAAACCTTTTATATTTTAGCCCCATTCAGTACATTCCAGTGCCTCAGCTGCATACATACAGTACTGAAACTGACAAAATAAAACCCCTTATTGCTCCAGCTCTTCTACCAAGCCAGCACATACATTCCTTTAAGGCAGACAGCAAGAGGGTAAACAGCACTGATCACTCTCCCTGACCCCTCTGGGCACTGCTGTTCCAGAGTGCAGCTGGGGAGAAGGCACCTCCAGAAGCAAGGCTGGCTGCTTCTGTGGCCATATGTGCAGAAAAGGATGGGAAATGGACAGTGCCCAGGATGCATACTCTGGGTGGGCAGATAGACACTCCAAAGCAGAGGGTCTGGAGTTTCACTTGTGTCTGTCCCTGCCCACCTTCCTGACACTTCTCTTCCAACTAGTAAGGAGACAGATCTTGTTCCACTCTCAACTGCAGTTAGAAGCAAAGAGCTTCCCTTGTTCAGAACAGACTGTTCTGTGGTACACAGCCTCTCCCCCTGCTTTAAAATCCCCTTCTTTTAACTCCTTGTTTCTATTACCTTTGAATTGCAATTGAGCTAAAATTTTCAAGCTGCACACTCTGGACTAGCTGGGATTTGACAGAAAAGTGTTGTTAACAGTCAGTCTATCACTTCTGAGTCCTTTCTACTCCTCTGCCTGCACAGGTCAGGGTAGTGGCTTGTGCTCAGTCTGGGCTGGTGATGTTCTGTTCTGTCAAAAAGTAGCACTAAAGGAGCCACAGTCAAGTATGTTCCAACTACCCAGAGAGACTACACACAAGTGAAGAGTTCAGGCAACTGCTAATGAGCTGGTCTAAACACCAAGTAGAAGCCACAGAGAGTGAAGCACACAGAGTTTGCTGGGGGACACACCAGCAACTTTGGGTCAGTTTTCTATACAAATGCTCATAAAGATCCATTTTATTTTCCTTCTTAAACAAGACGCCCCAAAAGGGAAAGTTTGTTGAGCTTGAAAATGTTTTAGATTTTTTTCCCAGTTTTACCTGATAGTTAATTTCTATTTTTAGAAAACATGGAAAACATTCTGTTTTAAAGTTCTGCAACTTTATAATGGATATAAAAAATTTATAGAACAAGCCAGGTTGATTCTTACACTCATAACTCATTTGAACATGTACATGTGAACATACACTGCAATGGAACAAGTTCTAAAACTAATCTAAAAGCAATGATGTGCTGTTCAAAACCAGCTTCTAAGCATTTTCTCTCACTTTATTGTTTTAATTATTGTTTTGAATTCTCTCAAGTCATTTATTCACAGCACTTTCCATAAGCTTGAGCATGGAATCACACAAGCACACAAATACCTGCACACTGCACTGAAAACTGCTGGGTTCACAGTGCCTGCTATTCCAGTTCCTTCTTGAGCCTCACACTAACATCTACCATTGTTTCTGGGGTTAAGCTTCAATTTTTCACAAACAGAAGAACTTACTGCTGTGCAGATACTCTCCCTAAGAGATGGACATCTATCCAGTCCCCCTGGCAATACCCAATTCCTGAACAAGTTTCAAGGGGACACACCCAGAGCACACCAAGCTGGCCTGAGCACCCAACTCCAGCTCTTTGCCTGACCCCTCCTGCACTCACCACTTCTTGTTCTGATTTAAATATTTCCTGCAGTGCACCTGGAATACCACTTGAAATGTACAAGATTATCTGAGAATGGGTTGGTATTTTTGGGGGTTTGGGAGGGTTTTTTCCAAGATAAATTTATACAACGCTTCATGGGCTTCAGCAAATGTTCCATCTTTTATGAGCTAGATCAGAAAAACCAATTCTAAACTGTGCAATAAAATCTGACAGCCTGAATGCAGCCATGAAATAATATAATAAACTCAATAGCATGAATAATAATGAAAGGGCAAAACCAAGGAAATAATTCAACAGATGTGTGACATTTTTGTTCTTCATTGTGGATCAGTTATTCTTGTTAATTATATCACCTATTCTTCCCTTACATTGATAATTACATGAAGCAGATGGAGAACAGAATGCTCCCAGATGGTGAGAAAGCAAACAAGTTTACAAATTGTTTATTTATGAAGAAATCATTAAAAATTATTTAATTATCTATAGTTTTCTACTCCACCAATAATGACATGCACTGTAAAGGCCAGCAGCACTTTATAAGATATTCAGGATTCTGTTGTAACCAACTGGTTTTTAATGTAACATGACTGAAATGACTGACAGATGTGAAAACCACAATAATAATCTAATCTGTTTTAACACTGGGGGAATTAAGAGTTTGAATCTTTGGATCTTCTGCCAATTGGCGCTCCAGCACTGGTTGCCAATTCAGAATACAAAAATCAGATTTCCTTTTGCTTTGGAACAGCTGTACAAAGAGCTTGATCTAATGAGCAGGCAGGAGCTCTGTCAGGTCTGTGCCCTAAACCCCACAGCACTGCACATGAAATTTTGAGCTCAGATGTGGCACCTCGGCTATACTTGCTGCTGAGCAGGTATCCCAAAGTCCAGGCACTTCCAGGACTGGATGCAAATTCGATGCTCAGCATCTGTGCCATTCCAGAGGACTGCAAAGGGAGACAGCAAGTTTAATGTCTCCCTCTCTGTGCCTTCTCAGTTCACCCTTCCGCAGTTTAACCAAATCTCTTCAGCAGAGTAATGGGAGAGAAGAGTGTGGTAGGAATAGACATATAAAATCAGCAGCCAAATGTATTTGTCATGTCAAGGCATGAGAATAAGAAATTAAGAGTTTACAGCCCTTCAGAAAATGGAGCCACTGCTTGGGGAGTGACAGGGCTTCTGAGACAAAGACAAAGCAGCACAGGGTTGGGTTTAACAGAATGAGAACTTGTCACCTTAAAACCTACACAAAGCTTTAATTAAGAGGCCAAGCAAATAGGGGAGGAACAGGGAAAGTTCCTACAACCTGTATTTCTTTGGAGTCAGTCATTTTAGCAATAAGCCAAGAGGCCTGGCTCAAGCTAGAAACAAGACTGAGCCATTGAAAATGCCACAAGCACAGAGAGAATGAGGTGACTAGAGAACTGCAGGTAAACAGTCACACAGGTAACAGTAAGTTGCTGTTTTACAGAGCAAGTTTCCAGATTTTAAAAATACATATCTACCTGACATCTAACTCTCCCAGGGAGTCTATGGGAGGAAGAACCTATGCTTCCTTCAACAGCACAAAACACAGCTTGTGCTGCCTGTCAGAGGCAGGAGTGAGTAGGGCAGCAATCCATGGAAGGGCAGCATACAGCATTTCCCCCCAGTGGCTTTTCCAGACACCACAGTAGAATAGAGAGATTTAACAGAGGGACAACAAGAACAAGCTACCACAGACAATTTCTGGTACTCATCTGTCTGTAACAACCAATCCAAACCTGCAGGAAAACCACCTCTCCAGCACAGCTGAGATCCATCTGGACTGGCAATACATGGGAATTAGCTGACAGCAAAGCTTCTGTGGATCAGAGTGCTGCTTTCTCTTCTGGCTTTGGAGGAAGGAAACAGGAAAGCATCTGTGTGAATTCTGGTTGAGTTTTGTGCACTGGGTCAATATTTATGAGTGAATCTCTCATGCTCCAAACAGGCTGGAACATATTACAGAGACAAAGACTGACTGAGCCCCAAGGCTCCCAGTGCACACTCACTGAGCTACTGAGCCACTAACAGCCCACAGAGACCCACAAACAGATCAGGAGCTGTGCTCTGACACCACATGGCTGAGCTGCTCGATCACAAGCTGTTACTGGGGAAAAATACATTTTGGAGCTAGGAGAGCAAGAGCTCAGAAAATGGCTGGAACAAGAGGAAGGCAGCTGAAAAAGCAGTAGATGAGAAGCAGATGTTGATGGCTCAATACCAAGGGGCATCTTGTGGGTATCAAAGCAAGAATATCACTACAATTATCTCCATTACAAGCAACAGATAATCAAGCAATCAGGGAAGGCGGTCAATGAAAATTTTACATTCCTGAAATCGACTTGTATTTACAACCTTCATCTTGTAGTTCATGTGACAAATCCTGCCACCATTGCAGAGCTCTCTAAAGCAGCAATTACTGCCATAACTTGTCCTCCAGCTCTCAGGAGCAAAATGGGTGCGGGTTCACATCTGGAAGAGGTGTTTTCAAACAGGAGAGGGCAAAGCCACCTCAGCTCAAACCCACTTGATGAGCTGACAAAGATGTGTGATAAATAAACGAGGAACAGTCTCCACTGCTAGGAATCCCTGCTTGTCCAGATCTCAACATCCTGCAAGATCCCGTTCCAATCATGTTTAAAACACCAAAACAGGGACAATAGGAGATAACATCTCCTTACTGCTATGCAGGTGCTGGCTTCAGACATCTTCCCACTAATTCCTACTCCAGACTCTCCCTTTCACCTCTCTTCCTCTCTTCTCCATGCTCTCCCATGTCCCTTTTCCCTCATCTCCCAACCCGCTCACATGTTCTACAACCAAAATACATTTCACCTTGTCCCACAGTACTTTTTAAGGTGACAGTTCTCAGCCTTTCCCATCTACAGAGCTATCACATTTATCTTCTTGGTGGGACAGCTCATTCTTTGCCACATAGATTGTACCCTTCTGTTTACAGAATGTCTGAATAGGCCTTTTGAATCCATGCAAAAAGGCAGAAGGATAATAATTTCATGCCTATTGAAATTTGGTTATATTAATTTACAAAATACACGTCAGTTTATTGGCAACTTCATTGCAGGATTTGGCAGGGCAGTGCAAGATTATTGATGGGGATCAATCTTCCTTTACAAGGCATCTGAGCAGAGAGAGGGCAAGTGCCTTATGCCTGGTCTGCTACCCGAGCTACAAAACAGCCAAGGTCTAAAAGCAGCACCAGCTCCTTCCTGCTATGAGTACACTCAGTTCTGTGGCAGACTCCTTATGTCATGAAGCTTCAGAACATATTGCGGCCAAAGGTCACTAAATTCACTCAACAGAAGAGTCAATTTAACTTTATAGGGTCTCACATTCTTGGTATTTCAGAAAATACAGCAGCAGTAGCAGATGAGTTTTATCCTCAGGTTACCACCCAGCACTCAGCCCCAGATGTCCCTTCTGATAGAGCAGAGTCTGTCAAAAATCCATAGTTCATGGCAGGGCAGACGCACGGATACTTACACAGTGACTAGCCTTGAGTTGGGGATTTTCATCAGCAAAACTTTTCACTGAAAATCTCACACATTACCAAATAGAAAATCAGTTTTTGAGATTGCAAACAATTATGTCACTACCTACAACTCTCAGAAAACCTCAGGAAGAACCTGAGAACAGAGAAGACAAGAGATTTGCAAATCTTTCAAACGCAGGAAAAGTCTGGGATTTTCCAACTTCAACAAAAATGGTAAGAGGAGCTCTTTTAGTAAAAGCAACAGTTCACTTTAACGATAAAAGAAAAAACAGTTTAGAGAAAAGCACCAAACAGTTTATTCTGCAGAAAAGAGAAAGGCAGGGATGTGCATGTGGAGGGAAGACTGTTCAACAAAGCCAAACTCAGACCAACAGTCTCAGCCATCTTCTGGATTTTGCTTTGCCAGCTGCTGCCTAACTAAGAGTTTTGGGTGCCAAAACCTACTGACTGAGAAAAGGACAGCACTAAAAATATTAAATGGGAACCCATCTCAGCCAATTGGAAGTTAGCACAGACAAAGCTCCCTAATTATGTTTCTCCACAAAACTACAGCTACCTACAGAGAGTATCCATCACTAATGGTGTTTTTCCTAATATTTTAACTTCACTGGTTATTCTTTTGAGGAATCATCTTCACATCAAATTTTAGTTCCTTAATGTAAGAGAATCAGGTGTAACTGACTTACTAAATGAAATTTTAAGAGACATTTCAGTTAGAACCTCCAGACTGCACCAGTTCTATGCAAATAAGAACTGTTGGATAACAAAAAGTCTTTTCCTTTGCTGTTAAATCAACATGGTATTTTGAAGTGTTCTTTAGGGGTTGGTCTTGTGCATGGAAGAAACCTGACTCTGGGCCTGAAAAATGAAGTTTACTTAGGTAATTTCTACAGAAAGAGTCAGAAGCATCGCATTGCCTTTTCTCCACTTGCTGAGCACAATACCAAAATAAACTTACCAGGAAGAAGGGCTAAACAGCAAGGCAGAGCATTTACCATGTGCTGGGAGTTTTATCGTAACATCATGAACAAATGCTGTCCTAGTGCAAGCACAGAGCACAGAAGTGTCCTGGCCCAGTGGCTGCTGTCTGTGACAGGTCTGCTGCTCCAGCCCAGCCAGGGCCGCTGCAGAGCAGGGATTGTGAGGGTATGGACACCGTGGCCGTGTAATTAAGGAGCAGCCTATCACCACTCGGATGGTAATGCCATCCCATCTGCCAAACCCTGCACTAGCTGGCACCGTGCCTCCTGCCTGCTGCTGCTTCTGTCACCCACCTGATCCTTGGAGAGCTGCTCTGACGGAGCGTTCATGCCAAGCTCTTCCAGAGGATAGACAATCTGTCGTCTGGGCCGCACGGGAGCCATGTAATGAAGGGCAGATGTCAGGGAATGGGCACAGGGATTCTGAAACTGAAAGACAACGATCCGTATTTCAGCAGAGAGAATGTCAGAACAGTGCATCACAGATGTCTGTGGCATGGCTCTGCAAGCACACAATTCTTAGCTCTGTTGGCTAAATCTGAGACAAAAATCAGCAAATAAACAAACATACTCAGAGCAGAGGAATGAATTGCAGATAATTCCTGACACTAATGAAGATAATTATGAGAGTAATTACATTACTATCTCTGTGGGAATGACAGATAAACAAGTGGTTTGGTTTATGGGATTTTTCAGCACAAGTATTTTCCCCAGGAGGATATTTTTCTCCATAGTGATCATGAATCAGCTTGATTTGACCTCATTAAGCCATGTTATCTGCTCACTGCTAACCTTTGCTTGCTTGGCAAAGAACAGTGATGAATTTATACAGAAATTCTATACCAACTGAAATGTCTAGTTCATCCAAGTGATAAATGTCAATAAACAGGCAGAAATTTGAAATGAACAAAACCCTAATGCTCATGTGAGCAGCCTGGATCATTGGAAATAGCTGTATCTTGTCTATTACAGCATGACTAGCTCTGGCGTAATTTACAACACGAAAAGGAAAAAGAGAATTGCAGGAAATCCAGAATGAACACTAATGCAAACTACATTACACTGAAGTGCAATTCAATTCACAAATATTAAAAATTTGATGATATTATGTTGAGAACTGAGTAAAACATCACATTCAACACTTATTAGAGCAATGATAAGCTAAAGTAACTTAGAGGAACTCTGTAGCAAGGAAATAGACCAAACTGGAATTATTGGTAAGGTTTAACTTTTCTCTTCCATCCACTGCCATTAAACTGCATTTTTGTAAGTGCCTCTTCAGAATCTGAGAGCCTAATGCTACATAGGGACACAGGTTCCATAAGGGAACACTTAAAACTCCATAAAAGTGCACAGGAAAACACATCCTTGCGCAAACGTACCCAAGTCTAGCTTTGTCTAGACTTTGTCATTTTGTCTAGAAATGGCAAAATTTCTACATGAAAACTGGTGGCAATTTCAAAGTCACCAAAGTCACCAAGGACAGAATCCATCTCAGTTACCATCTGAACTCCAGGTGCCCAGTCCAGCCAACCATGCAGAGCCCCTGAGCTGGAGGTGAGTGCCTCCAGGGAGCAATTCTGTCCTGGGACAGGCAGGTATGACCGATGGATGAACTGCCCTCAGGATGCACCCTGTGTTTCCATCAGTGCTGTCAGGAGCCCGGGTCAGACAGTAACTTTAGATAGCTACACGCTTGGAAATTTTACCTTGTGTTCCCTTCTCTGACATGAGACTGATGTCACCACACAGGTGAGTATTTCTGAAAGAATTTTTTGGTTTGCTTCCACATATTACATACTCCTCAGAAATGGATTTTCTCCATTAGGAGAGATCCAGTTCTTATGGTTCTCCTGCAACACTTGCAGAAACTCAAGTCCCATTTTCAAAGTCAGTGAGGTGCCCGGGTCCCACTGAATTTTGCTGAAACAGAGTCTAGACTACCTAAACCACTTTTGAAGACTTTTAAACCACCTGGATGTGTTTAAGATTATCCTTGGCATTTACTCAGGGTACATTATCCTTGTGCTAGGCAAAGAGCCAAGGCCAAGGACACTTCCAATTTCTGTTTCCCAAATGCTTGCAAAAGACACTGGTGAGTCTGGACTCACATGCCACAGACCAGCCCCACTAAGCAACAGCTGTGCTTGAGTGCAGATTATGTCAGGCAAGAAGAATAGAAAGTAGTTTGCTGCAGGTTGCCAAGAAAAGTCCTGTTTGCAGTCATTCGCAGAAGCAAAGTAAAAATACAGTGACCAAAGGCAGCAATATTCAACATAAGAAACACAAGTTACTTTCTCCTTACCTTGCCCTCTACATACTGTGGGTAAATAGGATAGTAAAGAGCAGATTTGTGGGCCAAGCGTAGAATCTCCTTTAGAAAGTGTTTTGTATAGCGATGAAATATAGGATTTAAGACAAAGTGGCAAAGATGTCCATGTTCCTCTTTCTGGTGGTAATTGAAACGAATAAAATCCTCAATGTTGTAATGGGATTGAACATACTCAATATCCTGGAAAATTAAGAAGCCGGAAATCAGCAGAGATCAGCAGTTACCTTTACAGGATTTTAGCAAGTGCAATGAGTCACTTTCTATCAATTAAGGAACTACATTTGAATACTGAAGTCAAGTGCCTTTGAGAGTTGTCCTCAAATTTCATTCTATCAAAACCTATCCTTGCAGCTTGTCCACCCTTATTTACAAGGGATACAGACCACGACCCTTTCCCACCATGGTCCGATACAGGTTTTGTTGAGTTCAAGACAGAGAAGCCCAGGCTCTCAAACTCCAGCTATTCTACAGGGAATTCTGCAGAGCAGTGTAAGAAATACCCTCCAACAAGTCTTCCCTGTTGAACTGCTAAGTTGAATTTTACAAGTTTATATACTCAATTAGTATATCCTCTTATATCAATGCTTTTGATTATATTAAGAGCTGTTTTTAAAAAACAAGTGACTACTTTTTTTTAAAAACTAAGCATTAGAGCTTCTGAACAATCTAAAATCACCTTTTCAGTCCTAGCAGAATGCCACAAAACTAAGCCTTAGAGAATGTTTACTTTTCAGTAATAATGTGCAACATACTTTTTTTGTACTCCATTAGAATACACGCTTTCCTTTGTTTTAAAGTGTGTGACTTACAATCACTCAGAATATCTACTGTTGGAGAAAAAAGTTCTAGAAGCAAATCTAGAAGAACTCATTCTTACAGCATGTGTAGTCAAACTGCTTACTGACTTGGAAACTGGGGGGAAGTAGGTGATTAAACACATATTTAGAGGCAGAAAGACTTTGTGCTAAAGCACCAAAAAAGAAGTGCAGGAGGCAAACTTTTACAACACATCAACAGCTTCTTGCAAATAACAGGATGATTTTTTCATCTGTGTGCCAGTCACATATGAGAATGGAAGCAATACAGTGTACATAATAAGGAAAGAGAGAAAGGAAGTTTCTAGAAGCAGTATTTTTACAGACACTTTGTTAGGCAGACATACAGCAATGACAAAACTCAGCCTTTAGCCTGAGGGCCAAGTGTCACAGTGCTCACGGAACACAAACAGAATTTACCATTTCATCCCTAATGACAGAAACACCAACAATTTGATCCGAAACTTCTGCTATGAAAGCCTGTACTGGCATCCCATCCTGCAAAGCAAAAGGAATATGATGCAGATCTCCGATTTCAGCAGAAATATTCTAATGGCAGCAGTCATAGTTGAAACACTCCTCCCAGTGTAGCTCCAAGGCACCACCCCAGTTCAGCCAATCTCCTCCCCACGAGGTGCACTGTTTGAGCAGTGTGTATGGCCAGACTCCAGACACATCGACCATTCCTGCACTAAAGTTTCAGTTGGGATGTACCTGCTACAGGAGTGCTACAAGCCCAGCCACTATTTCAGTCCTGGGTTAAGTGCTGATTTTAGGAAAGAACTGTACATGTGTTTGTAACAAATACTCACGGAATCCCTGCGAGCCTCAGTGAATATCTTGGAGTCGTTCCATATCCTTTCATTCAAGCTAAGGGTTTCAATGAGAATTTTGACACCAAGCAGGTCATTGGTTGTTGCCTTTCTTACATTAAATGACCTAGAAAAAAGGAAAAGAGAATTAAAGTTCACTCTGTGACAAAGAAAATTGCCCAGTATAAGATAATGTGCCCTCCACAAGCACCTACCACATCTTGCAGAAGTTGAAACTGATTGCTCAGTGACTGCTGTTCCAAATGCAGATATTAACTTCTTGCATAATAATAGAAAATATCACAGAGCATCTACTTGAGACAGCTCCAGAATTCTGCTTTATCTGCTATTAAATACTCAGGTTTTGTGCACCTATAGCCCAATCCTACACAAAAAATTATGAGCTATAAGCACAGGTATCACCTGTCTTCATGTGAGTAAGAGTCAAGAGAAAAGGGAGGCAAAGAACATTAAAATGGATGTGGAATCTAACTACACACTGCTGCATGTGGTGAAAAGAGAACAAGAGAAGCAAGAAAAAGAGAGAGAGAAAAATAAAAGAGCCAGCTGTCACCCTTGGAAATGGTATGAGAGAAACGCAGGAACATGAATTCTCCAAGAACAAATTACTAACATTTGTGTTAGGCCTTGGTTCTTCAAACAGTAGCACAAGATAAATTTACATGAATGAAATGCCTCTAAGGAGCACAGAGTGCCAATTAGTAATCACATAGCAATGATGTGGTATCAAAATGCCTGAGCAATACATACATGTTAGCTATAGACAGGAATGTCCTGGCATTTAGCTCATTTATACACTGTTAGGAAATATCTTCCCACCCACTAATTCGGAACAAGATTCCCTTCACAGTGACAGTTCACAACGGCTGAGAAACTCTCACGTTGTCTCTTAAAGACAGGGACCCTTCCTGGTTACACACAGCTTGTGTAATAAACACTCATAGCGTGCTGTTCAAGGGACTGAACTACAGATTCATTTTCGAGAATAAAGTTCTTTCACCCACAGTTAACTTGCAACTCATCTAGTATAATTTTCTTTCCTGTTCTTGCTTTCAATTTAAAAGTGGATATGCTATTCTTCAGTCTCAGTCACATTTAGATGGATCTTGGGGAATATGGGTTTAATGAACAGCATTAGTACCTTTAAAAACCCAAACCTACCAAGTATCTGGTATGCAATGGGAAATTTCACAGCTCAATCCATTGACCATTTTTGAGTGCTCAAAAGCATATGTTCAATTACTAAATTGCAAACTAATCCTGAACTAAGCAAACACCAGCTTAGCTTCCACAGTTTAATTTCCACTGTTAACTGCAAGACCAAACAAGGGATAAGAATGATGGCCAGCAGGACCAGGATATGGTCCTGGAGCCCCTGAGCAGGCCATGCCCCTACCCCTCCTGAGCCCAGCCCACAAGCTTTGCTCCCCACCTGTACCCAGAAGGCAGCTATGCCAATAAGAAACATCTTTAACATGACAAAAACAGAACATGCAAAAAGGTGAAACTGTCTTTTTTTTTTTTTAAATAAGCAGATCCACCAGCTCCACCATGAGCATGAAATAAGACGATTGGACTATCCAAAGTCTACACTCATTTCTCGCCCAGCAATGAATTAATTCATTCTAGATGCCCAAGTCCTTTGACTGCTCAGAGACTGAAGCATTATTATTATGCTTTTTAGTGAAAATTGAGGGAAAGTATCCATTAGGCATCTCAGCCTACACCTTGTCATCTGTTATTTTTTTCTCCTTCAGTTTTAAGTAGCAGACTCACACTTCCATTTGCTGCACTCTTGCTTTTTGTGTACTTAGCACTTTCTTATTCCTTTTACAACCTGTACTAATCAGGAGCTCATTTTGTGCCTGTGCCTCTTCTGACTTTGCCCTTTCACGTCTTCATACTCCCATCTTCCTACCGCTGTTTTTCTTTTAATCCATTTTCTGTGACTTTCTTTTCACTCGCATGCTTTTGAGAGCCATTGGTTCAAGTACAATATATTGATTTTTACTTTCTCAGATTTCTGTTATTTCCAAGAGAGGATCTGCTGTTGAACCCTGTGGGTTTTGTTCTGCAGAAACTTTCCAAAGGCATCATCTGGCTTCTTCTAAAGCTTTTCTGATGCACAGCCTCATTGAACAGCTATTTTTGCTTACTGTCCTGCACAGCTGCAGGGGGATTTGGAAAATGCTACTAATGACCCTGTTTTGTTTTCATGGAAGGGCCAGTGTCATTTAGAATATGCACAGTTTAATCAGAATTGTGAGGGTTTTTTGAAAAACCTCGAAAACAAGTTTAATTTTGATCAAAATCACAAGAGGACATATGACTCCAAACCCTACTGGTGGATTACTGAGCAGCTGTGCCTGAGACGACCAGGAATTACTTCAGTGGCTTTCTCTCCAGCCAGCTGGATTCTCACACAGGACCCAGAAGCCCAATTTAATCCCAGGGTAAAAAGCTTCTGCACAGGTCCAAGAGTAGATGGCCAGGTCCTGCATGAACTATTTGTGTACCACCAAAGTTGATCAAATATGCAATTAAAACCAGAAGTAGTTCTCTGAAACCATAGAGTATTTAGCTACATTAAGACATTAAAAAAAATTCTCTAACTGTGCCACAATTTAAGCATTGTGTTTGGGCCAAGATACGTTTGATATACAAATGAAGCTTTGGAAAACTCATTTCACGTAACAGAAGGCACAGCAATAAGAGTTTGGTATCCCAATTCACCAGTATCTCAGGCTAAAGAAGCATAAAGTGAATCACAGAATCTGAAGGCATGAAATAAATGATTCAACACCAAAAATAAAAGAGAAATGATATCAGATACTCAGTGAGGTTAGTGCTGTTCTGCATGTTCCAGAAACCTGGACTGCAGTTCTCTTAACAGAGCTGTAGAATGTTTCCAAGAGTTAAATCTACACAAGTCTATCAGGTATCAACGTCATGCAGCCTGGCCCCTGTCCCAAAGGCCCAACACAGCACCATGTTGCTCTACTGGCCTTGGCCCACAACATGGGAACTTGAAGGAGCTGCTGGTCTGTACCAATGTTCATCTGCCTTACCTTAGCACTTAGCACCTTAGCACAAATTTTAAAGGAATGCTCTTGCTGCACTTCAGTTTTACTTAAAGGAAACTATATACAAATGCTGGCAGTCAGAAGACTGCTTGCCTTCACACTTCTCATTTTTGCTTCATCAAAAAAATTATGCTACTATTTCATTTCACTAAAAATATAATGCTGTTACTACATTATCTCACATAGTGGTGTGTGGAGATGCAGCTGAGTGGGCCTGGTGTGCACTCCAGGACAGGGAGCAAGCTGCAGTACTGATACTAAAGGCCGGGTTATTCAGCTCTGCTCCCTGTTACTCCAGGCACAGTTCTGTGCTATTTAACACACTTCCATTTTTACATGACGTTCTTGTCACACCTTGCAAAACACCAGCTTGGCCCAGGACAGCAAAGGAACACCCATCTGGTGCCAGGCTGCCTGACTCAAGTCTACCCCACAGCAGTTCAGAGCACAGCAGTGCTGTCCCAAGGCATGCCACTCACGTGAGCAATCCTGCACGGTGGAACACGTACAGCTCCCGACCAAGTCTGGAAGTACAGAAAGGGACAGCCCGAGCAAAACTCTGGATCAGGTGGAACTCTGGTACATGATGTGGCACCAGGATGACACAGAAGTCTTTGTCCTGAAAGACATTTGCAGGCAACAAAAGCTCTTTGTGATCTGCATAAGCTTTACACAAAATAACCTCTGACTAGAGCAGACAAACAACACTGAATATGGTGCTTGCACTGCACACCCCGCCAAGCACTGCTCTGTCTGGACGGAGTTAATGGGCCTTTTGGTCCTCACAGTAAAGACTCATTGATACTCTGATATTCCCTAACAGTCCTCTTATTCCATTCCCCCTTCTTCCCCCACTCCTTTCTTCCTCAGTAGAATATTTCAGCTGGAAGGACTTACAATGACCCTCTAGTCCAGCTGCCTAGCAGGAACATTATCTCCCTTACCTACACCTTTAAGAGCTAATCTTTTCCCTTAAAAGGTCCTTTTTTTCTATCTTACTTTCCTTCTGCAGCACAACATATGCCTGCCTGGATCTTTTGCAGCCAAGTGAGACCATGGACAAGTGCAGCATGTCCCACAGTCCTGCACAGCCAGCGTGCAGGCACAGCTTGGCTTTGCACTGCAGGCACAGTAGACTGAACACAAGCTTGCATGTGCACAGCCATGTCCAGCTTATTCCAAAGCTGGCACTTATGGTGCTGGTGTCCATATACACACAGACACACTGTATTGGCAGTCCATGCAATTGTTCAGAGACCTGTGCTGTAAAGGCTGCAGAGGTGCAAAGGAATGCAGCAATCTCCATCAAATGCTCTCTGATGAAGGAGAGTATCCTCTGGAGGTAGAACTGCATGTCACAAATAACTATCCATTACTGTTCAAGTGCTCCCTTTCACCAGCGTCTCTTCCATCCCTTTTTACTAAACACAATGCTCTAAGAGAATGTCACTGCACAAAGGGATCTTGGAGAACTAAGAATTTAGAAAGATGCTTCACAGAGCATGGGACATGCTGAGAGAGTCCCAAGTAGCACAGACCTGGAAGCTGTTTCATTAATTTACTCTGGCTGATAATTCTGTCATTTTTTCAGCAGAAAGACATTTGAATCTCACTCCTTTTCGCTTTAAGCAAACTATGCAATTAACTTCTCTTACTACACATGGTGATTCCATCATGACATTGTTTCAAGGACTGACATTGCTGGATAGATAAATTACATTAGTTTGAAATATTTCCTGGGTTCACTCTCTTCAGGAACTTCCTTTGGTGGTAAGCAACATTTTTGAGTGTTCTGGTACTTAGGGCCAAGTCAGTATCTCTGCTCACCAGGGCCTGTCTGTAATGGACACTACCACACAGTAATTTGCAATGTGACCATTGTGGTGTGCATTAATAATGTCTCAAAGTGGACTTTGTTACCTCAGAGAGAGTGATCACACAAGGCATTAGTGAGAAATAGCTAGTGCACTGTGAATTCACAGTGCCACTGTGGTCAGTCTACAGGCAAATACTATGGAGCTCCCTAATACCACTTTTATAGACTAACTCCATCTAATGTATTTTCCCTGAGTTTATTTTTAATTCATGTACAGTCTGGATCTATACACGTTTTTAAAGGAGTTTGAAGCAATTAATTTCTAAATCAGCATCTCAGAGAAGTCCCTACAGAACAAAGCAGAGAAACTATTTACAAGGACATGGAGTGACAGAGACAAGGAATGGCTTCAAAATGACAGACAGTAGGTTTAGATTAGATATTAAGGAAAAAATTCTCAGCTGTGAGGGTGGTGAGGCCCCGGCACAGGTTGCCCAGAGAAGCTGTGGCTGCCCCATTCCTGGAAATCTTCAAGGTCAGGTTGGACAGGTCTTGAAGCCACCTGGGATAGTGGAAGGTGTCCCTTGTCCCTTTCCAAACCAAACCATTCTGACATTCTATGATAAACAAAGGACTTTGGTATGCAACCCATCAAGTCCAGAAATGGCCAAGGAGAACAGCAACTCAGGCCAGGGTAACCAGGCACAGTGTTACTGTGGGGCACTAACTCCCTTGAGCAGCAGAACCAAACCCTCTGGCTGTCAACTGCACTGCTGTCCCACCACCCACATACAAACCTCAGAACTGTCATTATACTCACTGGGAAAATCTCAAAAGCATAATGCAAAAAATCCAGCGACCTGCAAACCAAGAGTAGACGTTGGTAAATAATGCACAAATCAGTCAGATCCTATACGTTGTGATACCTACATCCCTGTAAGTACAGGAACATTTATTCAGAGCTAATCAGACAGTCCTGACAGATCATCAATAATCAACTGCTGACATGCATGCTGCACAGCAATTTATGACTTCTAATGCTTAAAGCACCACTATTAACACGAATAACCAGAAAGTTTGGCATAATACCAAAACACAAGACTCTTCACAAAAAGGAGAAAAAAAACCACATTGGCTCTCATCCTGTTGACTCCAACGTTTTCAGAAGCCATTCCTGGACTGTCACAGCAGCATCGGTACATAACAAACATTAATTGAGGTTACAAACAGTAGTTGCTCTCTTACACAAGATACAGTAGCAAGAGCTCTGTGACTTTCCACTCAGAAAAACCTGCCTGATGTGCTTTAACAGACTAAGAGGAACATCAATACTTTGAATTGTTTTTGAACACTTTCCACTTCTCACCTACTGACTTAGAGCACTCCCACTCTTCTCCATGGTGACAGCAAATTGTGACATTTCAGTTTAAAGAGAAATCTAGCAAATCCTTCTTGTTTTTTCCAAGTACAAGGATATCAAAGAGCTCTAAAACCCAAAAAAGTTATGATGAAGCTTCATAAAATAGTTTTCCATTGTACAAAATCTATCTTTTGATGAAGTTCAGTTCAGATGTGTTACCTAAAAATACTGATAAATCCCCTTTCCCCAAGACTGTAATGAAGTTCCCTTTAATTACCTCAATAATGTAACTGAAAAGACAAATAATTTCCAATTACGATATCTGTGTTTGAATGAAAACTTAAAGCTGTAAGCACAGCTCAGGATTGGGTATTATATACTCACCTATATAATACATCATTAAACCTAGTTCATAGAACAGCTAAACAGAGGAAAGGAAAATGCTACTGCAATGTAGTTCTCTCTCTAGTACCCAGTACCTTCTTGGCAGCAAGAACCACAAGAACAGAGGTGGAAGACTTTTCAGGGGGCTCAGAAAGGTATCAATTATCTCCAGATAAACCAGCAGTTCAGTTCCTTCGCATTTCATTCTCAATGCACTAACAAAGCCACATAACAGCCCCGGACTTAGGAGATGGAAACATTTAGCAGCTTTACTGGGCAACACAATTTCCCAGGAGCAAGCTTCCCTCAGGGCTAGGACACAATCACACCTACACTTTAACCAAACTGCTATTTCTGAGCCCATGCTGTGCAGGGCCAGCAGGAGTTCCCTCAGGACCAGATTCTGAGCTGCAGTCAGGATTACCTCCCACCCTCCTTTACACATATTTGCTTTGCTAACGTTTCTTGTGCAAACAGGTGGATCAAGCAAAGACAAGCCAGGGAAGCATACAAGCAAAATACTTGAAAACAGAGATCTACAGATTCCTCAGCTGTGAGAAGAGGATCTTGCATGTCTTAATCTTAGCATTCCTGTCTGAGGACTTCTCCTATCTTCTCCAGATACACATCTTGGAATCCACACTGTTCCAGACATGTCACCAGGGAAAAGAGACTGGATCATTGAATGATAAATGCAGTGAGAAACGACTTGAACAGAAACAAGGGTATATACAAAGTACAGTGTCAGAAGGGGGCAAAAAAAGGGACAGATCCTTATCCTAAGCAGGATACTATGAGCAGAGAACTTGAGAAGTCTACAGAGATTATTTCCTGATATAGGTCTCAATCACATCTTTGAAATGCTGTTTCAGTATAATGGAGTCATTTCAGAGCAAATCCCTCACATCACTATTATTTTAGAAGAAAGCTATTTTATTCTTCAATAATTATCTTGCTGGAATTTTATTTTACATTAGATTGTCCATAAATTAATTGTTCTGGAACAGCCCTTCTGCAGTGAAATTTTCTATTGCATGTTTTGTTAATCTGTGTTGAAGTATAGCACAGACTTCTAGCACTGCATTTCTCTCTAATTAAATTAGTTCCTAACAAACTCAAGCTATGTTACTGGGTATATCACTTGGGAAATATGTACCAAGAAGGCTATGTGTTTGCTTTGGTAACTTTGGGTGTTTGCATCTGCAGCAGACTCAGCGTTCCAGCTCTTTGGGTAGGTCCCCTCCTTAGCCAAGAAGCAGCTTAGTAAATAGAATTAGTTTTCAAAGAATTCTGATTTTTCCTCTTAATAAAGTTTATTCCTAAACTTCCTTTACGCAAGAGAAATTCAAGAGTTGCCAGTCACCAATGACTACTACTACAGATAGAAAGACGGTTTTTTTCAAACAGCACTACAGATGTCCAACTCATCATGGATGAAATCCTTACACCTGACACTCCTAATACCTGGTGTCTGCAGACATGACATGAATTTGAAAGCATGAAAGATCCTGGGTGTGCTCAGCTGTTTTGTCTACTTTTTTTTAAGTATTTGTTTTATCTGCCTTTCTATGATCACTAAAAAGAGCAGGGCTCATTTACTATCAGAAAGGGACAAAGTTCCTGAAGAAGCTTCTGCTGATGTGATTGAATGTAGGTTTGCTCTTCAAGGGTACAGAGAAATTTGGGAAAAAAAACCTGTCTAAACCCCATTTACAGCCCTGCTCTAGTCCACCAGGATCTAAGAGTCCAAGGTCAGCATCAATTATATTAAAAGAAAACCCCTTTGTCTGTCCCCCACTCTAGTGGATCCTAAAAAATAGAATCAATTTCTCTCAGTGATGGGAGACTGAGTGTTTAGCATGGGAACACTGACCTGAAGAGCTAAAACCAGCTTTATTGCCCCATCCAGGGAGATAACCAGTACTGTGACATTTGGCTCCTCTCACAGCTAGCCAGTTTTGGAATTAGTGTTTCTTCAGGGAAGAACTAGCCTTCTTCCACAACTTCAACTAACATTTTTTTCCAACAACAAATGAATTTTTGTCCCCACAGGCCTATCAGAGATGGGAAGTTGCAGCTGGAAGTTGAAAAGTTGTTACTGAAAATAAAAAAAACAGACAAAAAAAGAGGTCAGAGAAAAAATCTCACCTAAGTGCAGGAGGTGCTGTCACTTTCTGATTTGTTCTAAAAATGTAACCTGGAAAATGGTTATCAATGGGAAAACAGTGGCTATTCTTACTTACCTGGTTTCATATTTCTCATCAATACATAACAGACGGATACAGAAAGCATTTGAAGCTCCTCTGTACACTGGATGAAAATCTCCTTCCTCTTCAGTCTTGAAGGGAGGTGTCTCTGAGGCTTTAAAATCTCTGATGCTGGCATCATCCAATTGCAGCTCAGCCTGGTCTTTCTGCAACAGTAACACACAGCTCGTCACTTACACCATCTCGAAGTATTTTCATTATTTAAGTACCCCATTGCTTTCTCTCCTCTCAGGGCCCCTCTATTTCCACTCCTGTGCTGCCTGACTGCTCATGAGGAACTAGATGGGAAACTTCACCCAACCAGTAACTCTGACCACTTCCCTGCAGGTCCCAGCCACAGCAGCTTCTGATCCATGTGCCACAGCAGGCACACTGTGGGGCCATGCAGAGGACAGGAAATCAGCAGCATTGCTTGTCCTCATCTCTGCCAGCCTTGCTCCATGTCAGCCCTGACAGGGACCAGCACTGCTGGGTACAGCAGCATTACCTGCACAGCTGCATCTTCATCAGGAATATGTTCAAAGTCTCCAGATGAAACAGGCTCTGGTTTTTGACTTGTTTGGTTGCTTTCATCTGAGTAAAGAAAAAAGACTAAGTGCATAAGGCTTAATAAGTGAGTTTAACTCTCAGAACCACAGCAATAGATGGAATAGACCAGGCTACCTCTATCAAGACATATATTTTTGATAACCATAGTTAGAACAGACCCTCCTATAGTTATTTGGCCAAAAACTCCATTAGACCATTCAATTTCAAAGCAAAAAAATCCAGGGAATTAGTTGTAAAATAAGACCTTAACAAGACAGCTTGGAAGCAATTCCTAAGTCACACACTATATGTCAAATTTTTACCCCATCTGATCTGAAAAAGTACGAGTCAGTGTAATCCCAAGAAAATGCAAAGGCTCTTCATTCTCAGATTAGTTCCCCTCAAAGAACTGAAGTTCAGACTACAATGTAGTCAAGTCAGAACTCTTACTGGTGCAAACAGGGACAAGATACAGAGATTTAAATTTGTTTCTCAATTGCTAAACCTAATAAGCCCTTTAAATCCTGTTTTACTTCTTGTAGAAGGTTGTTGCTTTTTGTCCATTTCCTTCTTTTCCTCTAAGAACTTCTCTACCACTCTCTTGGATGCTGAAGAAACTGTTTCAAAGCACTTAGTCAAACATTGCAGTGTTGGGTATGTATATGATTTTTTTGCCAAAACCAGACACTTGTTTGAGACACATGAGGAACTTCCACGGTAGTAGTGACCCCAGGCTTTGGTAAGCTTTTAGACATCAGGAACAAAAGGGATTCACAAAAAGGCACTTGACAACCAAAGCAACAGAAACCAGGTTTAAATCTGCTGACAAATCTCCCCATTACCCTCAGTAGCACTGTAGTAACATTCTAGTCTAGGTAGCTCCAACCTGACTAACAATGTTTTTGGGGGCAAACAGACAACTTCGGTGATAGGATGAAGTTAGTTGTAGTTGTGATGAATCAATATTTAAACACTGACTGCCATGACACATATATACACAATGTTATAGATACATACATACACACAGATATACACAGCATTCATAAAGCACTTCTGGTCAAGTGCTTAAGCCAATCAAAACAAGCACATCTTAGGGATATTATTTAAATATTACTGTACACTGGGTTTTGCTATTCAATCCCCTAGTCAAGGCCAAATCCAGAGTGAATATTTAAAATATTAAGAAACTCCAATAAGAACACCCTGCTTGCTAGACAGCAGGAATTGCCATTCCAGCAGATGTTACACACTCTAAAGAAAGCAGTTCTCAAGTCCATGTGGTGAAGAATTATGTCTCTAAAGACAATGGAAGGGTGTTCAGAACAAGAAATCATCTGACAATGCATCATATCAAAATTATTTTAATAATCAACTTGGAAAAGAAACATTGAAATAGTAGGGAACCCTACATACTGCTGCAAATAACCATCAAAATTATCAAAGCCAAGTGTCAGCTGTTGCCTTTTTAGCCCCTGAACCTACCTTCAGCAGTGCTGCCATTCCTTGCCACCTTGCCACCCCACTTGTTCTACTGATACGTTCAGATTGGTTTTATATTTAAAAATAAAGTCTGCTGATAAATTTTAACTAATAAACTCTTGAGATGTAGGTATCACTGCTGCAAAAAACACATCAGGCAAGGACATCCTGGCATTTGAAAGATCCATTAACACAAGGAGGTCAGTTTCTGAGTTCCAAGAAGAATAAAAAAAAAACCCAAAAAACTTCAGGAAGCAGAATTCTTTCCTCCTCTCTCTGAACTTTGCCTTGGGACACCCAACTGAGCTACATTCACAGGCAGAAGCATTTCTTTAAACAGTAATGGGTGCGCCTTTTTTTTTTAAAGTACCTCAAAGGTTTAAAATAATGTACCCAGAAGTATTTTAAAAAAATCTGTTATGTGAAAATCTGTTTTTCTGTCAATAAAAGGAGTGCAGATGCAACATGCAGGCAAGGAGAAACAGAGGGGGTAGGAATCATGGGTTCTCCAGGGTATCACAGATGTGAGCCTTCACAGAAATTATCAAATGTCATCTTGATTAACCAGCTCCATTTCTCATTACAAGCAGCCTTGCAGGTGTCAGAAGTTAATTAATACAAGTCTCTTGTTGTCATGTAAATATTGATATGTTGTTTCTGACTTCATACTAAAATGCAAATCCTTAATGGCTCCACCATTCACTCCTGTCAGACGTGGCTGCATCACTGTTTACAGACACGCTGTACAAGAGTGACTGGGAAGAACAGCAATACTGTCACACTAAATCAAGTAAGGACCACAAAAAAAGAGAAAATTAAAATAATTCTGTGATTGCTGGGTTGTTAGCTGAGGTACAGTCAGCAGGATCAAGAAGGCAGTTCACCATGAGGCCTGATGAAAAGCCCTTGAATCATTCCCACTGCATCATGTTTTCTAGCAACTAATTCATGACACCATATAGAGTAACAACCAAATTACTGTAATTACCCTGAAACCTAAGTGGCATATCAGTACAGACTGTTGTACACTCTTTCATTATTATTCAGTATTACATTTTGAAAGGAAAAATAGTATCAACCTGTGGTCTCTACTTAAAAGCTAAAGAGCTTGACAAAGCATCTTTTTTAAATGTGGAAATATAAAATCACTGTACAAAGGAATGCAGCTTGCATTTTAAATTGCCAGCCTTTGGATTCAATAAAGCCAGGTCCAGATCCTCTGTCGATGTCAGGTCAGTGAACCTCCACTGCCTTCACTGCAGGGGACAATCTGGCAGCAAGTTTTCAATGCAGTGGCCTGTAGAAACACTGCAGGCACCACAACAACTTCATGTATTCAGGCATGGGTTTGCAGTATCAATGTACACAAACTCTATGGAAGTGACACTGTAATAAATTTCAAGGACACAAGCTGGCTTTTGTACTGGAAAGGATTGACAATGGACTACTCGCACAATTTGTCTGTGGGCTCTACATTTACAGAAAAATCCAACCCTCTCCATACAAGATAATACTCTTTCCAAATTCCACATTTAATAAAACTAAGAAGTCAGAGCGGGGGAACAGCACTTATTAGTTGGTTGGTTTTTCTGGTTTGGTGGGGTTTTGTTTTGTTTTTGTTGTTTTTTTTTTTTTTTTTAAAGTAAACTTCTTTAATTCTTTATTAAAATAGTGGAGGGTTTTCTTTCCTTTCTTAGCTAAAAAAATAAAAAAGAAATAAACATTACCACTTTTCCAGAAAGTTTTCATGAATGAATAATGAAATTAATTTTAAGTCACTGCTCACGTAATAAGGAAACCCTAATCATTTAGTGGGAAAAGGGCTTTTCATTCCAACTGCTTGAAAAATACAGATTTATAGTTTATAGCCATAAATCAAATATGTAACAAGCAGCAAAAAAGAAACTACTTATCAAATAGCCATCCTATAAAGCATATATTCTCAATAAACCCTAATAGACTTCTGTAACTTGTGACAAGTTACAGCCTTATTGAACTGGTATCAGAAATTCAAGTAATAACAGTATTTACTTGATATGTGTCCTCTTTCTTTTCCCCATCTCTGAAATTCAACCATCACAGCCTTTAGTTTTCTCTCTCCTTTTTGGCCACGCTACTTTTTGACAGGTATAAACAACTTATTGTGTTTCAGGACAACCAGCACATCTTAGCATTATAATTATTTGTTTACATTCTAAGATGTGCAAATCTACAATAATAATTTTAATTATTATTCAGTGCTAACAGAATTAATGTTCCTGAGCAGCACATAACAAATTTTACTATTAAATTTCAGTTGCTCTCTATCCAGGAACAACACCAGAGTCAGGCTCTCAGCTAATGACACTGAATTTTCTCCTCAGGTGTCTGAGATAATTAATGATCTCAACTCAAGCTACCTGAAAGTCTACAAATAGTCCTTTTTTCCCAGAGCTGTCCTTGCCCTTCCAAGTAAAAGGATACTACTAGTTTGCAAGGTCTTATCTGAACACAACCCACAGGATTGTAAACTGGCATCAGCCATCAAAACTAAGTTTTTAAATGGAGAGGGAAAAGAAGAGACAAATACACAGGGCTGCTACCCATGCTACTTAAGAAATTTCTGAAAATCAATGCCAGATTCACAAGAACCTGAACAGAACAGCTGCTCACACTAAGTTTTCACAGTGAGAACAACTTTCATAGATTTCCTAAATGATGAAAAAATGTGTAACAGCTGTATTGTTAAAACCTGTAACCACATACTCAGCAGCACAGAATTTGCTGCAGAACACAGAGCTACAGCTTGCAGTCCCTGGAGAAAGCAGACACCAGAACCAGGAACAGCCACAGAACAGGTAAGGCTGGGACAGAGCCCTGGAGGTCACCTTGCCCAAGCCCACTCAAGCAGGGTCACCCAGAGCAGACGGCCCAGGATGGGGCTCCAGCTCACGAGTGATCTCTGTTCCTCCTCAGTCTCATTTCTATTCCTGTCTATGTCTGTCACCTGAGCTTACTAATAACACTCCTTACACTGCAGGAGCACAGGATGGTACAGGAGGAGACAGGCAGCTTCCTCCATCTACTATGTGCAAGATGCTTCTTTGCAGGGGAGGGGAAGTCCACAGGAGCAGCTACAAGACCTTTTCCACTCCCTTTTCTCTTCTGTGACTGCCAGCTCAGAGATACCAGCTGGCGACAGCCCTCCAGCTCCCCAGTTGCCTTTTTTGCCTGCTGCTTTGTGTTCTGGCAAGCAGATACGCAACAACCTAATGGTGGGGGGTTTTTATTCCATCACTGACAATTAGTAGATAGCAAAATGTTGTCCTTCTGCACAAGAAGCCCTTTGACACTGAAAAATAAAGACAACAACTGTAAATTATTTATATGACACTTCTGTTGTACAAAGAGGTGACATACTCATGTTACTGGTTTTTATCACTTCCAGTAAGGTGGTTTGTACATGTGTTGCTGTATCACACTCAGTATAAAACTGGAATAGAGACAGTCCCTGATCTCCCAAAATCTTGTAACCCAGGAGACTGCAAACAACAAGCAAAGACAGCAGAGGCTGAACCACAAGGAAATAAGACAACATGAGTCAAAAGGACAACATAACAGGCACAGTTAACCAGCTGCTCAGCTACTGACAGACAGCACCTCACGACCAGATTTCATAATCAGATCTTCATTTAACAGCACAACTATATCTAACCGATAGGAAATACACCCCTGTGCTTCAGCTTTCTGAAACTTGAAGCCTCTTTATCCCAAGGCAGGTACAGGCCAGCTCCCCACAAACAACAATTGCTTCTGAGTCAGAGATCAGAGTTATCAAAATTCCCCTCCTGAATTAAAACACCAAGCAACCCACTCCAAGACAGATATGTTAATTTGTGTTTTCCTGCTAGTAAACCTATATCCTTTTCCAACCTTCTGCACAACGTACTCAGAAGCTAGACACAAACACACCTTGAATCTATCTAGCATTTTAGAATACAGATACCTTCTTGAACACTTCGCTTCTGTGGCACTTGGAGAATATCTTCAGGATGTGGTTTACAAAGTCCATGGAAAGGTCCTAAGTCAAAACACTCTTGAAACAAGGAAACATTCACTTGAGAACATAAGCTCATGAATCCTACTGCAGTGCCATCAACCTGAAAATATAAAAACCATGTCGCAAATGAGCCTGTGATTTTAGGTCAGGACAAAAACAAAGTGAACAAAAAACTTGTGAAACAAAAGGTTGTGTTCCATATCCGACTGTGCATAATGGAAAAGCATAAAGGAATTACTTCAGCAAAAGCTAAAGAAGTTTTTGTTTTTTTTTTTCCTTGTAATGTGTGTATTCGGACCTCTATAGAAGATTTCTTAGTCTTTTGTTAGCTATGACTTACAAGAGCATTAGGTTTACATACATGGACCAAATAATGACCTATTGTTTCAGTAAAGCATTGGTTATGGTAAATAAAAAACACACTTCCAAAAAGGCATCATTTGGCTTTAAGTTACAGTGCAGCTGAAGTAAGACCTGGATTCAGCTAGCTGTAATGGTTGTAATGACTCTCTTGAACACGGCTTTGTAACTAAAATTGTGCTCAAATTGAAAAGTGTATTTTATTTTACTATAAGATATGCTGAACACCCATGGTATTCTGGGTGTCTGGCTGTTGCTGGAGTTCCCAGAAAGCTGCAATCCTCAGCAAGACACTGACCAGGGAGAACTGGCCTGATGGAAGGTTTCTGGGTTCAAGTTGAGTCTAGAAGGAAGCTCTTCCAGTGTTAGTACTGTATACAATTATCTGGTGAAACACACGTTATCAAAATACATTCTCTTTCCACCTTAATGCACATAATGAAAGCCTTTATAAACCTAATGAAATCTCAAAGGCTGCATTTGTACAGCTGTTTTATCAGGCCATCAGCACTCCAATAAAGACCTAAAAAAGTATGACTTTAATTTTTCTGCCCTCAAACAACAAGTGATTGTTTGTTTGCCTTGTCTGCGTAACCGACAAAGCTGGGGCACCACAGTTGCCTGGCTGCTATGTAATTTCAGGCCCAAGGCTCAGCAGAGGCTGATTAACCAATCCATCTACCATATGTGCAAAAAGAGGCTGCCAGCTTCATTCTCCGCAGGGAAAATTGGCATCCATCATGGTTTGCATGGAGGTGCCTTCCCAATCCATGGCAGCAGCTAGGACAAACTCTGAGGGCCTGAAACACCTTTTGCTGGTCTCACATTGAGCTCTAAACATGCAACTGAAATGTATTATTTATAGCAATAGCCCTCTGCAATGTGCCATTACTCTAATGGTGTATTGTTTCCCATTTGGCTCCCAATGGCCGTGATTACATGTTGCAGTTTTATAAAATCATTTGCCACAGAAAACAGACTTCAGGAATTAAGGAGGTTATGTTGCCTATCAGCTTGCCATATCATGCACAATTACTAACACGTGAAAAATCTTAATGGGAATTTTCAGCGGGATAATTATTACCGCCTCTGTCTTATTTAAGTTAATTCCTGGGTTTCTGTCTTCAATTCAGCAAAAATCTGACTGTCTGAGCCAGGAGATGGGGAAAAAATCCACAGCATTTTAACCTGTGAAAGGATTACCGGTTACTCATTTTCACTTGCAGTATTAGCTTTGGCCAGGAACAAACCAGGTCACCTATAATGCAACTGTCTCAAATGACAACATGATTTCTTCATGATGGTCTGTCCCAACTGCTTTAAAAAAATCCGCCCAAGAACTGGAGATTGCTGCTTCATTTCATTCCTAAAGACAGACACAAACTACATTGTGAAGGGCACTGTAGGTGCAGACCATGAGCTCTGCCTTCCACAGGTGAGCTGCTGATTTCAGTCCTTGAGCTAGAATGAGCTGTCACAGGGGACATCACTAACACTACCATCAGAAGAAACCAGAGCTCCATGGCAGACTGACCTCACAAACAGCTGCTGGATTTTCTTCACCTTGATGTTCTAGGAGATGAACAAGGAGATATTCACCATAGGTTTCTTTCAGAGTCTCACTTTGACGTGTCCAGATTAGCATGAGATCATCATAATCTTCCAACCTACAAGAAAGAGATGATGTAATCTCCTAAAGCTCTGCCAATAACAGGTTCCAATACTCCTCTACTACTCCATTACTATATGGAAAAATATTACTAATACCTGTTCCAAAGCTTGCACCCACAAATAATTTCACCTAGGACACATCCCCAAAGCACACTAAAGTGCAAGTCTCAGCACCAGAGGAGACACAGAACCACTCCCAAAAGGCAGCATAACCCAACTAAGATTTGGATTGCCCAATGGAGATGATTCTCTTTCCCTAACAAAACACAAGGGAAGCCCAGTTTAAAGTTCTCCTGCCTTAGGCATCTCAGGCTAGGTGGCCCATGGCTTTAGGTCTCATTTGAAATAATTAAATTCACTGAGCTCAATTATCAGGAGATTAGAGGAGGCAGAGATCTCAAAAAGCTACATCACTATAATTAGAAAATCAATCCTTATAAAAAAGATAAAGAAAATAGTGCCTTGGTGTACAAGAACACAGTGCTGAGCAGTGGCTTGGTGACTGCTGCTACCCACAGCAGTGCCAACTCATCCAGCACACAGCCATTGTGCTTTTGTAAGGTTAAGTTCACGCTCCACCATTGAAAAAGATACGCAAGCCAAAGTGCCATTCCCACATCCCTCTGCCTCAGGAAAGGCTCTGCCACTCCAGCCTGCTCTCCTCGACAATGTCCAGCCACTCCAAGGTGCACTGGTGCAGTCATACAGACCCAGACTGCACGGATTTTTATCTGAACAGGCAACAGAGACTCCTTCCCGTTAAACTTCTATTCATACTTGGGACCAATGCAAGTCTAAAGAAGAACTCCCAGCACTTTTACCAAAGCAGTGAGAGAATTCATTAGTCATACATCCTGGGACCATGGCACCAAGGCTGATGGCAAACTAGCTCCCCCACAGAACTGCTGTCAATAACATGAAGCCACTTGTATTTCTCTCTCGGGAAAACGCTGGAAATTAAGAGGCGCAACCAACAGTTCTGCACGGAAAGCAGCAGAGAGAAAGGAGGACTGTGCGGGCCACCAGAAGGAATAATTGCACTGCCGGGAAACCATCCCCATCCCGGCTCCGGGTAGGGAGCAGGAGGGTGCCTGAGCTATCACACCGACACGCCTAGAGACAGGCAGGCGCAGGGACAAAGGAATTGCATAGGGAAGAGTCACTCCAAACGCGGTAACACGTTTATGGTCACTGAAAGAGACACACCACCGCTGCAGGCTGCCCCGGGACAACCCCGCGGAAACACGCGTCCCCCGGAGCCGGTGCCCGGAGCGGTCTCTGCCGCCCCCGCGCGGCCCCGGCCAGCGGCGCCCGCAGCCGCGCTGGGATGCGCAAACCTCCTCCTGCCGGGAGAGCCGGCAACAGCTGCCGGCGCTTCCCGTCCCTCCATCCGAACACCTGCCACTTGGGAGATCATCGTTCCACAGAGCCAGGAATCCAGAAACGCAGAACAAACGGATTCTCATTGCCACTCTTTAGAGGTTTAAGGATTTGGAACAAGCGTTAAAGTGAACATAACTGGGCAAAAAAGTTCTGTTTCTCACTGTATCAATCACAGTCTGAGTTCCCCAGCGCTGCTTGACTCCCGTGCAGGATGGAAGGATCAGTCGTGTGCTCTCTGGACTGTTTTGCTGCTCCTACACACCAGAATGGATGTGACCTCTGAGTAAGATCACCTTTCTGCCTGGGGCTAGCGACCTCTTAGATTTTGACTTTGTTCCTGCCTTCTTTTCCTGCTCAGGCCATCTGTCAGAGCTCTCTTCTTACTCTAGTTACACTTGATGTTAAAAGTCTGCTCCAGCCCAAACAATTCTATAATTCTCCTTGCCCCCAACACTGGACACAGCCTGGGACACCCAAGGGGGGTCTGGAGGTGGCTGGGATGGGATGGACAGTGAAAGACCCACTGCAGAAAGCAGGCTAGGCAACACCACAAGCACCTGACCAGCCAAGGCTCTCCCAAGTTACAGTACTTCTGTCTGCCTAGAGTTGTAATGAATTTATTTTTCTGATGGGCAGACCCCAGATTCTCTCATACAGTGTTTAAGTTCAGAAGACTAACTCAAGAAACCAACAGAGATGAATATTGTCACTGCCCACTCAGAGCTAAAAACAGCTGCTGGGGGACAAACTTCCAAGCCCCACACTTTGTCATCCTTTTACACCATTTAAGTGAGAATCTTTATTGTCATGAATTATTTTAAAAAGGAAAAAGTACAGAAAATATAGTACACCATCAATTACTTACCTGTAGAATTAATTCAAAAGATGCAACTAAAATGAAGTTCCAAGAGCAATAAAACCCTGTAAAAACTTACAGTTGCTTTCCTCTCCCTTCACAGGCAGTATCCCAAAGGAAAAGCTGCAGTGTGGTTTTCTATTATCAGAACTTCACCACTCCAACATAATTAGTACAGGAAATCTGCTAATGAGCTATCAAACCTCAAAAAAACCCAAATCAACATAGTGGTAACAGAATGAGACTGTATTCTATTTGTGGGGTGGATAATAGACACACACCTCCTCCAAAGGGAGGTGTGCTGAGTGCTCCAAGTCCCCCCCATGGCATTCTCCTCCATGGGACATACCACACGAGGCCATGCTCCAAAGTGCAGACAGCAATTCCTAGAGACTGACCCTGTGACAGTCAATGAGCCCATTCATCTCCCTGCACATTAACTGTAGAAACACAACCATTCTCATTTTTTTATATTTTTATTATCTTCCACCAGTAACATAATCTTAAAGCTCAAGAAACCCTCTAAAAACCAGTAGCTTACCAATATAAAAACACAAAACAACCTCCTCTATGGCAAGCACAAGCACTGAGCTTCAAATTTGTGACTCATACACAGTACAAACCCAAGAATGACAAGGTATCAGCAAAGACCTTAAATATCCAAGCTTAGGGGGCTGAGTTCTGGTGCACACAACTGATATATCTCACGTTATAAAGGCCAGATGGAGAGTAACACCAAAAGTGATGGTTAAGCAAAGCAGCAGTTTAGAGCTGTGTTTCCCTCCCTATAAGCAAGGGAAGAGGAACAGATAACCCTAATCTCCTCTCCCTGCCCCAGAACGTGTTGCTAGGCAGGTGGCTGGGACAACTCTCACAGATGAGTCTCTAAGGGCTGCACTGACCGTTACTACGGATGCCAGCAAAGCACAGAGGTGAATGCAGAGAGAAAGGGAAGGCAAAGCATCTTCTGCAAAGAGAAATTAGCTTACCCAGAATCTACTGATGGACAATATTGAAATATGAATTTTATATCATCAGATACTGTGTAATTTAAGAGGAAAACCAGTTTTCCAAATAGTTTTCTAATAATAAAAGAACTACAGTAGTTTAGTATTTGTAACAAGTTACGGAAATCCCAGAAAAGATGGTATCACTTATCAGAAATATTGGTATAGCCTAAGTAACAGTTCCAGTCACATAAAAAATACTTCCATTAACAATATCCAATGGCCATCAAAAGAAAGAATACAATTTAAACTAAAAGACAAACATAATAGTTGGAATCAAGACACATGGGAAGACCTTAAACCCCCAGGAACTAATTCACCTACTGATACCTTTTCAGTATTGACATCCACTCACTTACCAGTAAGTGTTAGACAACTCAAAGGAAATACTCAAACAACTGTACATAGTTAGTATGAAAAGTTCCGTAACATATTGAAATATCCAGAGCTACAGCAGGATGGTGTGAAGTGGCAATGGTCAGGCCTTGGGGCTTTTTCTTAAAGTGCTCAGAAGTAAAGAAACAGGATATTGTAAACATGGACAAAAAGTATTGCATATATAAACTAGAGGAGCACAAGCTGCAGATTTCTTCAGAATCATTTGATCAAGTTAAGCATGTGCAATAAAACATCTCACACATGTTTCTGTCAGAATCCAGCCTGAGCTGGCAGCATGAATTAGCCCAGGAACAAATGGGCTTTACCAGGCAAAGAAATATGAGTTACGTCCTTCATGGAGATATCAGTACAGACCCCAGACACACATCCATATACTGCATTCTAAGAATGTGCTTCTCCCTAAGCTTCACTTTCCACTACAGGCACCAGAAATGCTAATTTAATCATAACTGATACACAGCCACAAACCAATACTTACATTTAGAACATGAAAAAGCAACTCCAGAATAAATCAGAATCAAGTAAAATTACTGCTTCATAAAACATTACCATACCTGCACTCTTCACACCATGAAGAGAAAAACAAGTGACACAAAATGTGATAGATAAAAGTTCTATTTCAACCACACTGCAGGGAAGCATTGCCACAGCAACCACAGAGAAAACCATCAAAAGCCCCATGGCCAGAAACCCAGGATTTCCCATGTCCTGGACAACACGGGCAGAGGCAGAGCACTGTGTTTAGCACAGGCAGCAGGATTCACATGGCAGAAAAAACCAGTGTGCCAATAATCAACACACAGGTAGAGGTAACAGACAAGGCTGCAGGGAAACGTGCCTGGTGCACCAAGGGCAGCTGTGCTGAGAGGAAAAAGAATATTCAGTCTCACTGTTTTAATGACACTTATCACTGGAATCGCACATCAGGAGTAAGGCTATGTTAGGGGCACACTGCATAAGCATATCAAACCTCTGCTCCAAACTGGGGCCATCAAAACAGATGACACAATGGAAGGAGAAAAGTGTTACCCCGTGATTTTCTTAAGCTCCCTCAGTAAGGCCAAGGAGGCTGCTTCCCTGGAATATAGCCAGAGCCAAGGTATAGAGCACTTCCACAGGAAAGAACGTATGGAAGAGGATTACTCTCCATGCCTGAATGACCACTGGAAATAGAGATTCCCTGCTCTTATTTCATTCTTTCAGATAATGGGCCTTTGTATCAGGCTTTGCTTAACTGTTCAGCATGACATAAGAGAAAGTTAAAAATAAGTTGGAAGAGGCTTCAAGAAACCTGGAAACTACAGGCACTCTCTAAAATACAGTGGTGCAATTCAGCCAGCAGATCACAGAATAAAAATCACCAACAAAAAAGCATCTATATAGCAAACTAGTTTTACAAAAAATACAATTGATCTTGTGGCGAAGTAGAACAAAACTAGCATATTCCTAAAACTGCTTAATTAGGTTGTCACAGAAAACCATAGCAGCTGACCTAGGATACTGATGCTGCAAACCAAAGAACACTCATCACGTTTGACCCAAGAGATGTGCTCACAGAAGCAGAAGGGAGAAGCTGCATTACCTTGCTTGGCGCACATAGAGCCGCGGGTGACACCAGTGCCTGGCACACACAAACAGGGTAAAGTCTGCACCCACAGCCGAACCCACAGCAGGCGTCATCACTTCAAAGACATTCTCCATGTCTGGCCCTGTGAATGACAAAAACCTGTCAGAGGCAGAGAAACTTCACTATGCAAAGCTTTAAAAACAATCAGCAAAACTGTTTGAGGATAATGGAGTTTCAAACTTCAGGTTTGGGGCACTTTGCCATCTGCAGTTTAAGCTAAGCAACGAGGCTAAAATGACAGCACCATAAACAGGTGAGAAAATAGTCAATGGAGTCAGCTAATTAATCCAGCATTCCAAACCTGAATAAACTTCAGAGCAATCAGAAATTGGTAGCATCAAACCCCTGTAAAAATAATACAGCCAATTCTCTATGCCACTGGAAAATCTCTATCAGGGCTTATGATGCTGAAAGGAAGCTGACATTTCTTGCTGGCTGGGTTCGACAAAGTCCCTCATGTGGGTCTTTTAGCAAGGTTTGGAACTATATGCCTAGAAACTGGCATATCAGAAAAGGTCCCAGCTCACTTCTGGAGAACTCCAAGCAAGAAATCAGTCATTAAGTGCATGCTCAGTTTGTTAGCCTGAATTCAGGGCTGAAATTCCAAGCCAGGTGCTGTTCTTTGATTAATATGTGCATTCTCCGTATTTGTATCTCTGTTCTACAAGAAATAATCTGAGTTTCCTTCCATGCCTTCAGCAGCCCCTCTGAGTCTCAGCAGTGTCCTCTCCCCAGCTGTACTCACTTGGCTAAGAGAATGTGCCCAATTTCAATCTCTTGGCTCTGTTCAACCAGCAACCTTCACAAAACTTGCAGGAGCTGATTTCAGAGATCTTTAATCCTGTTTCACGTCCTGTCTGTTTCTGGCAAATTTAAAGACTGCAGGAAACAGACAGACCACGGAATGGCTTCTGTGTGAGCATAGAACCACAGATACCTCCTACACAAGGGATCCTCACAAGAGGATACTTTCAGATTGTGTTTTCCACGTGGTTTGAAACTGATAGATGTTCTCAATATTAAAATAAAGTAAAAAAACACCACAAAGCTCATGAGATTTGAAATAGTTCTAATTTTAAAAGTAAACCAGTGTTAAATTCTTACCTAAATTCTCCTCAGCTGGTATGAAAAGAAGTATAAACTGCAGTTCTATCAGTGAGATGAAAACTCTCCTGGACAAATAACACAAATCTATTCAGTTTTTCATCATTACACCCATCAATGACAGACAACAGCTAGTCTTTTAATATATAAATCCTTTTTTCTCTCCAGTGTCTCTAATCTTTCTTCTTAAGTCCACATGGCCCCAAAATTAAAACGTTTCTGACAAATAAGATCAAATGAAGTTCATTTGGGCACATTTTTACTGGTTTTTTTCCCCCTACCTTATTTCTCTCTAATTTCATAATCCTGAGACTTCAAACATCTTCCTTTTTATATCAGTTCCCCAGTGGTGACCTATTAAAGATGCCAAACCTCTGCTGGCAAATCTCTGACCTGGCATCTGGCTTGATGTGACAAACTGTCAATTCAACAGCAGCAGCACCAAGTGCAGCTCCCTGTTTATGCAGAAGATTCTGAGTTACACGAAATAACCTGAGTTAACACAGCAGCACATTGTGCTGCTTATGCTGTAGTCTGCAGCCTTACCATGTAATCTGTAGCTAACAAACTATCCATAAGTTACCTGGGAACAGGTATATCCTATAAACATCTACAGCTTTCTGCTCACTCACATGCTTTGATTTTAACAAGTGGAAATGTAGAAAAGAGAAAAATCAGTCTGCCTTGCAAGTGAAGTACTATTTCTGTGGGAAATGACAGTAAAGCTACAGCTGAAGCTGAACAGGGTGTGAGAAGTGTGCTCTGAACTGTCACAGCTTGGTTTCTGAGCCACCATGCACTGATTAATACAAGGTGATCTTTTATTGCCTTCTGAGACACTTTAGAGATGTTTCATTTAGACCCACTGCTCAGCTTAAGGCACTTGTAAATTCCATAGCCTCTCCAAGCAATGGCAGGAGTGCCCCTGTTCCACCACACCAGTTTACACAGGAACTCACCTCACAATTTCTTGTGAACATCTAGCTGTGTATTCTTCCTTTGCCACAAACAGATGCACAAACAGTGTGTTCAAAGGCTACAAGACAAGGAATGAAAGCCTACACACCATGCAGCTAGTATTTATTACATCGACCCAAGTATTAACACACATTTTTATTTCCAGTATATATGATCTGCACCCAAAGTGAGCAGCTTCACAAAGTAACTTCAAAGCATGTGTGGATTAAAGTACTTTTTATATCATTTTGTGCTTCTGCAACATTTTTACTTTACACTCAGTTTACTATTGTTTGACTGCAATATACACTGGACACTTTATATTAAGCAGTATTAATTATAGACTACCAACATTTAACCACAATAATTAGCAACTCAATCTTAACATTTGGCTGATACAGACATTCTTTTGTGGCTTAAAAAAAAAAAAAACAATCAAACCCAAAGCTGACATACTTTCCATAATCCTAAAATATTATTTCTTTAAAGGTAATATGAAAAACTGCAAATCTTTAGACTGTATCATTAGACACATTTAAATACCCAGGCAGAAACAGGGCAGACTAAAAGACACCTTTATCCTATATGTCTCCAGTTAATCTGGAAAACCCTTGTGCTGGAAGGGCAAGGGCTATTTATTCAACTGTTCTCCTGCATATTAATGTGCTGGGTCAATGAAGGCCTACCTGTAGATAAAATATTTCTACAAAAAATACTTAAAATGGGAAAACCTGAAGTCTTCTGAATAGTTTAATATTCAACCAAAGTGTCATGGCTAGAGTCACCAATAAACTTCAGCAACTTCAGAGCAGAAGTGATTTCAATAGAAGCTCCAGCACCTGGACCAGCACGAAAACAACAGGCTATTGTAAGATCTTAAGCCATTTCTAAAAATCAGGTTTTTTGTTTGTTTCTCAAAAGCAAAAGGAAGAAAAACATATTTTGTTGTTGAGGTCCAAGAGGAGGCCCAGGAAGCCAGACTTGGACTGTAACTGTTTCTGAATAGTGATGGTAACCAGACAATCCTGTAAAGCACCTCCACTAATTTAGTTCTGCACAAGTCAATTCCCAGTTTAGACACTTGAGCTATCTTTTCATTTCTGTGCTCTAGGAAAAAGACCTGTCAATTATGCTTTGCAGAAATCCTACGTTCAGATGATCTGTTTCATAAAGAACACCTGCATGGATTTGACCTGCAGTTAACCAACATCTCAAGTTATACCCCAGAAAAGGTTCAGTTGTTCTGCCAGTGTTGAAGCATAAGAAACAGACTGAATCTTCGGTACCTATTTTAGAAAATAATCTCAATTCTAGCAAAGTAAGGTCTCTGCTCCCTCTCAGTGTTTCAAAGTACCTTCCACTCCTGTTTACGAGTACCAGTTTATTGTCTTTTCTCTCTGCATGCCGCTGCACCTCGCAGCCAGCTGCAGCTTTGCTGCACCAGATAGCGTGGAACAGGCTGCCTGAGGCAGAGCTTGCAGGGCTGACAGCACAGAACCTCCAGAGCAGCTGCACCCTGAATGAAGTGGCTGCGCCTGGGCACAAAGCGCTGCTCAAGAGACAAAGAAAGCCCATTACAAGGAAATTTGACGTCCTTTTTCTTATACTTCCTTGGGCTGTAATGACTTTTTTTAAGAGCAGAGCATTTTCAAATAAAACTGCTGTATCTCACTTTGTTTGCAAGACACTGATTAACATCTCAACACAGTTTAGAACTGATGAACAGTCTAGAGATAACTGCAGTACTGCCAACACCTTATGGCACGTGCTGTCTAACGTTTGAGTGCTTGGGGTTAATATTTTCCATATTTTCTCAGGATCTAGTTTCCAGCTGGACTGAACGATGGGCAGCATTTGAATCCTAAACTTCCAAGGACCTGTTTCCAACCCATAATTCCTAAGAGAAATTCATAAACTTGCCCGAGGAGCCTGTGTGAAAGCTGCCAACAGAGCAGAGAGCAGCAGTCTCCACACCAGCACCAAACCAGCTCACTCCAGCACCAAGATGCCCACATCAGCATGAGGATTTCATAAAGAATCAGATCATCATCTTCTGCAGCCTGAATGCCTCAGGTCTACCTAAAACAGATCTTAAATGCCCATGTGTATTTTTCATACCTGAGCCTTAAATGAAGACTCAACTAAAAATCACATAATTTACTTACAGTGCACTTATGGTTAGTGTAGTTTTTATGCAGGAATGGTTCCCAGTCAGCCTGATCAGTGATATTCCAATTTGGATAGTCCAGAAAGGCAGCATGCGCTATAACCTCATTCTTCTCATTGCAGAGTGTCAAAGCAAGGTTTGATTTTTCTCTATGAAAACAATTTAATTTTGCAGAAGTTGAAGAAACTCTACATAGAAAAGCAACTGACTGTGAATTCAGCCTGCTAGAACAGTAAAATTAGCCATGTTCAAAAGGGTTCCCAGAATCAGGCCTCAAAACTTCATCATCCACATGTTAATGTAATGCTATTGCTTCAGTTCTAGATAGAGTGTTCTGACAACACTTAACATGATTTCTCAGATCCTCAGTCATTATGAATTTGAGAAGCAAGACTTAAATGCTCCCTCTTTGCTCTATGTTTTTTCACACATCTATTTGTTCCCCAAATAGCTGTTACCCAAGACTTTTCTCATTAAGGAGGAAAAACCCTAAGTGACCCCTGAGCTTTTCCCATTGCCTGTGTGCTGTTCATCCCTGCACAGAAAGAGGAAGTGCACAAGGGTCATCACTACCTCCAGGGACGGAGGTGTGGTAAGAGAAGACCACTACAACCCCCCATCTCCTCTGACCACATTGCTGTGCAAGCAGCCAAGAGACAGAGACCAAATCTCACAGAACACTGGGCACATGGGGGCATGAAAAGAGGCACACTGAAACATTTTATGGCAGACAGGTTGCCTCCCATAGCAGAATACACAGGGAGAAAAAATAACTCTTTCCTTTGGTTAGGGGGAAAATGGAAGAGAAGGAAAAACGTTTGACATACACAGAAACAGAAATCAGAAGGGTCATGGCCACATAGCAGTTAACACTCCTCTACTACTGTCCCCCCCGCAACAGGCAAAAGCATTTTGGGAGATGGAGCAGGCAGCACACTGGAATCTGATGGCTTCACCAGGAGTTAGTCAACTGTACTTCCTCTGAAGTTTTACAAAAGACTAGTATAGTTAAATCTTGTCCATCATGCTGGCAGCAGTGACCCAGGTTTGCTCAGTCATGTGTATGGCAGATGGAAGTAGATTTTCTTTCCCTTTTCAGGGATAGCAGAAAAAGTCATGATACCATACAATGTAAAGGTTCAGAATGTTTTCTGCCATTTTCAATGTAACTTAATTGTCTGAAGTTTCCTGCAAGAAAGGTAATACAAGTCCTAAAATACCATTACTTACAAAAGCAACATGACATCAACCCTTCCAAAGACACCTTCTGTAACAGGGCTGAAAAGGCTGATAATATCCGGAACATCATGTGATTCTGTTCTTCGGACACTGACCCCTTCTGTGTTCCTGCTTGAGGAGGTTGTGGTGGTCATCTTGCAGGCTGCAACAAGAGCAAACACCAACATTGCAGCTCTGGGGATTCCACTGCAATCCACTGAGCAGAGTCACTTCAGATGGACTCTTATAAAAACTAATAAGTGGTGCGGTTCCAGTGGATTTAGGTGCCAGGTTCTTGTATACCTCCACAGACACATACTGCCTGCACATACAGACAGGATACAAACAAAGCACACATAGAAATGCAGCAAGCAGTCATCCTACTGTCTGGATCCTACACAGGGAATAGATGGCTTTAATAGGCTACATTTGCTTTTACATTTATTCATTTATGGGCATTTGCATGCTAGGCATCAGAACACTGCCTGCAGGCTGAGAGGCTCAGCTGGGGACAGTCAGTAAAAATGTTCTGATTAAACAACAGCTTCAGGTGAGTTAAGTGTATATTGTCCAAAACTGCTCCTCAAATTTCTTTTAGAGTCAACAGCAGCCCTTAAATTTCAAAAGGAATTGAAAGTTACATAGCTTTCCCGCCCAGAAGAAAAATGGTTTTTGTGATTCCACGTTCATAGGTGCCAGGCATTAAGAGATTTATTGATCCGCCCAGCAACTTAAGAACACACAGGGGCAGCAGATACTCAAACCACTCGCGATTGGGCAGCAGATATTCAAACCACCTGTGACCGGGCAGCAGATATTCAAACCACCTGTGACCATCCCCTCAGTTCTAACACCTTCCACCTGTGTGCCTGCTCAATATTGCAGCTCACTGTGATACAATTAACAATTAGGCTCTCTGCAGGTTCTAAAATATACATATAAAATATGGCATTAGTAACTGAAAAAAAGTTAAGATAAGCAGCACACTGAGACCAGCAGAGCATTTTCACCAACCTGCCAAACACAAGAGCCACCTCTAACAGTGGCTCCAAACCCGGGCGTGATGCCCCATTACTAGGCACCACAGATCCCAAATGAAATGCAGCAGTAAGAGAAATCATGGGGTTTGCACCCTTTAAGTACAGAGAAAGTCAAATGCATTGCTACATCTCTTACAAACAAGACACTTAGGTGCCAGCCCAGGTCTTAGCCACTCCAATGTACAAACAGGTTCTGGAACCAACGCTCTGCGATGTGGTGCCGATTCCATATATTAAAAACAAACAGGACTTTTTAAACTGTCATTAACGAACTGAAAGCTAGCACCAAGATGACCTCAACTCAGGAAAACAGTTTGCCACGTTTACATATTCGACTTAACGCATTTTAAAAACACCGCCCCGTTCACCACGAGCTCCTCTAAACACTCGTGCTGCCCCTGAGTGACAGAAAGCGGCATTTTCAGAGCCGAACCGCGCCGTTCCCATGCTCCTGCCGCAGCTCCCGCACTCCCCACGGGGCGGCACCGCTGCCCGTGCTCCCACCCGAGCACGGGGCAGGCCCTGCGCTCCTCCTGCTGCAGCTCCTGGCCCGTAACACACCGAGCGCGCACCTACCTACCTACCGACCTACCTGGGCGGGCTCCTGCGGGACGGGCAGCCCCGGCCCCGACCCCCGCCGGGCTGGGCAGTGCGGGGCAGGCGCTGCTGGGACAAGGCCCGGTCCTGAGGGACCCCCCCCCCCTACCTCAGCGGCGCAAGAGCCCCCCGGGCATGCGGACCGACCGACCCCCGACCCCCCCCCAGCCACGCCCGCCGAGCCGCCAGGGGGCGCCCTGCGGGGCACGGACGCGGAGCGCGACCCCTCCTCGGCACTCACCTGCCCCGTGCCCGCAGCGGCCGCGCCCGGACCCCCGGGCCGGGACGGACCTACGGGCGGGACCCACGGGCGAACCCACGGGCGGGACGGGCAGGGCGGACCTACGGACAGACCCACGGGCGAGCCGGGCCGGGCCCACAGGCGCGATGAACGGAGGCGCTCCGGGACCGGGCACCGCCGCCGCCTCGGGACGCGCCGCCGTTGCCACGGCAACGACGCTGGGCCTGCGCTGCGTGAGGTCAGGGGTCGCGGGGCGGGGCCGGCGCGCGGAGCGGCGGCAAGATGGCGTCTACGGCGGCCGGGAAGCAGCGCATCCCCAAAGTGGCGAAGGTGCGTGGGCCGCGGGACCACCGGGACCCCCCCTGGGACATCACCCCCCTCGGGATCCCCCCGGGACACCCCCCTCCCCGGGACACCCCTCGGGACACCCCCGGCCAGCCCCGCACGGAGCTCGGCACCGGAGGAAACGGGGCACTCGGAGGTTTTCCGTAAGGAAAGGTGAACAGAAGCCCTCCCTCCGCTTACCGTGCAGGTGAAAAACAAAGCACCCGCCGAAGTTCAGATCACAGCGGAGCAGCTCCTGAGAGAGGCAAAGGAGAGGGAACTCGAGCTCCTCCCGCCGCCGCCGCAGCAGAAGATCACAGATGTTGAAGAGCTAAATGACTATAAACTCCGGAAAAGGAAGGTACGGCAAAAAAACCAAAACCTAATCTTAACCCTTATATAAAGCATTAAAATTCTATTTGTAACCTAAACAAGATGTAGTCTATATTCCTCGTGGACTTTCCAGGCAAGTACCAATTCCTTAAAAGCCCTGTTTCGTGTTGCTTTTTGCAAACCCCGTAAGTTAAACGTGTTGTTTGGCACGCAGTTTGGTAGCAGAGATCGTCCCTGTGCCCACAGGCAGCGCCACCAGCACCTGGGCAGTCAGCCTGGGACACGGCCCAGCTCTGCACTGGTGATGGGTTTCCACCCCAGCTGTGGAAAAATACAAAACAGCGTTTGCAAGTCGTATTTCTGCTCTGTGTAATTACCGTGTGACTTAGCACACTTTGGAACACACTTTCTACACTAATCATGGTTAGGTTTGTTGCTTGAGACTTCGCTGTTTGACATGGGAGATTGCAGGTATAATTTTTCTTTCTTTGCTTAAAAGAATTGCTTTGCTTATCCAACCTGCCTGTTATCTTTATTCAGCTTTTTCCTTTGATAATGCCCATGCAGGATCAGCAAAGCATATCCCTAGACTGAAAGAATTGCTGAGTGCTGAAAGCCTCTAGATACAGAGGGTATAAACTCAGGCTGTCCTTCCCTGAGGTCCCTGTGCACGTGTCCAGCACTGGTGACTGCTGTAGCACAGCAGTGTCCCAGCTCTCCACCCTGAGTGTTCCTTCCCTGCTTACCAGGACTTGTGAGGGTTTCAGGCCTTGCTGTGCTCCTGTTCCTCACTCAGGCCCATGCAGAACAGCTGGAGTCGGATCCACGCCCTAGCATGCAAAAGCAATGTTTGATGTTACCTTTTTTTCACCTCTCCTGTGAACTGGTGCCTCATCACTGCCACGTCCTGTGTTAGACTGTGATTAGCCCCATGTTCCACACCCACAGAATTGCTCCTGCCCACAGCCAGACACGAGGCTGGGGGAGCCCTCACACTGAAATCTGCCTGGCACAGTGGATACCAGCATATTAAATCCAGGGAGTGGGAATTAGGCATCTTGTTTTAAAGAAAAATTTAGCACAGTGGTACATACATATCAAGGTGACTAAATTCATGCTGGTGCATCCAAATACGTTCATGCTTGTCTACAATGACTGGATTCCAGCTATCTAGGTAGGGTTATTGTTGAAACATTAAGCAGGACATTAAAAATAAGTTAGATTTTTAGGGCTGCCAGCTATTACTCCATCAATATTTCTCTTATCATGTTGCAGAAACTCGAGTTTAGTCCTATTCTACATCTCTACCTTCTTTACCAAGCAATTTTTACAGTGTTGTATTGGGTATGATTTGCTACTACATCTGCATAGGTGTAAAACAGTGGGCATTCGTTCCCATAATAATAATACCCCATAAGGCATTTATAAGACTGCTCTGGAGAAGGATTGCTTACTTACAGATGTAATTCTCTCCTCAGACTTTTGAAGATAACATAAGGAAGAACAGGACTGTTATCAGTAACTGGATCAAGTACGCGCAATGGGAAGAAAGCCTGAAGGAAATCCAGAGGTAACCAGGATGCAGCTGCAGGCACCTGTTGTAAGCCTTTTTAGGCACGCATTGACAAACATCAGAGTCTTGGAGGCGCATTATACCTGCAGTGTACTTGTGTTTTCCAGAGCCCGTTCCATCTACGAGCGTGCCTTGGACGTGGACTACAGGAATGTCACACTATGGCTCAAATATGCCGAGATGGAGATGAAGAACCGCCAGGTGAACCACGCCCGCAACATCTGGGACAGGGCCATCACCACCCTGCCCAGGGTGAACCAGTTCTGGTATGTTGGCAGAGCCTGGAGCGGCTCTTCTACCCACAGAGACTGCACATCGTTTGTCTGTTCTGGGATCATGCCAAAGTGCCTTGTTTCCTGTTTCTCCAAATCTTCAGGCTAGCCTGAAAAAAAACCAGGAAGGCTGAAGCTTTGGAGAGGTTTTGTATTTTTTAAGTGGTAAGAGCATTGGAAGAGAAGGATGTTCATGTGCCTGCGTGCTGCCAGTCACAACTGTGTCTCCAGGCATTTCTGGGGTGTGTGGCAGGGGGGAATAGGTGAAGAAATCTCAGTGGTGCTCTTACACAACACTCCAAAAGTCATGGAATCGATGTGTTCACTATGCAGTTGTAGAAACTCAATCTCCTTTCCCAAGGTACAAGTATACTTACATGGAAGAGATGTTGGGGAACGTTGCTGGGTCACGTCAAGTGTTTGAACGTTGGATGGAATGGCAACCAGAGGAACAAGCTTGGCATTCATACATCAACTTCGAGCTGAGATACAAGGAGGTGGACAGGGCACGTAGCATTTATGAGAGATATATCCTTTTCAGTGCCTTGGGACACCTGCTCAAGTTCAGGCCTGCATTCTTCCTTTCCTTCAATGTTCCATCTCCAGCAACATCTCTGTGCTCATTTTCACTGTGTTGTGCTGAGAATAAGCCACCACACCAACAGCCAGCAGTAGGTGTTAAATGTTTAGGGAAAGCCATCAGATTCTGTGAAGGTCCTGCCACAACAGTCTATATTTAACTGCACTCATGCACCCAGCTTTTTGCAGTCATCATTTGTTTCAGTTTTCTCCTCAAATTTCTCCCTGCCCTTTGTCTGATTTTTATCCCTTTTTAGCTTCTCAGTAAGGCACAGAGCCTTTCCATGCTTAGAGCAGTTAGTGTCTTCTTCCCAGTTGCAATTTTTGTGCATAAGCCATCCTTGGGAGTGGTTTGATGTAGTCCTTGGCCCTGTAGTCTCTGGGGAGAACACAAGTGGAGAGGTCTGGTTCAGGCACCGTTGTTTCTTTAACAAAGCTCTACTTGTCATCGTGCACCCCGACGTGAAGAACTGGATCAAGTATGCCCGCTTTGAGGAGAAGCACAGCTACTTCGCTCACGCCAGGAAAGTGTATGAGAGGGCAGTGGAGTTCTTTGGAGAGGACCACATGGATGAGCACTTGTACGTGGCTTTCGCCAAATTTGAGGAGAACCAGAAAGAAGTAAGATCTTCTTGATAATACATCAGACTAATGATACCTCCTTCAATATCAAAACCCAAGCCATTTAACATTCACTGCAATGCTTGAGGTTTTCAGCACCTTATAATACACTGGTAGGCTGAGTTAAGGAGACAATTGTTTTGCTTACCTCTAGTTACCTTTTGGTGACATCAGGTAAGTGTGTTCTAAGCAAGCTGGGCATCAAATCTGCCAAGCCTGAGAGCAGCAGCATCAGATCAAGCATGTATCCTCAGATTTGTGAGGTTCTGAGGTTGTAGGCCTGCATGATAAAAAAACTGAACTGGCCTGAATATTTTTCCATGGACAGTCTCTTAAGTTCCCAGGCTGGCAAGGAATTGAAAATGTTCTGTGAACCAAAACCATGCCTCTTAAAAATGGTTTAAATATTCTAAACCTGTAAATGAATAAGCAGTAGTAGGGGATGACATTTACATATTTGATCCCCCACTCCAAACTTTACTCTTCACAGAGGTCTGCATTAGTCCTGTTCTAAAACAGTCACTTTCATAGAAATGTTCCATGATTCTCTATTCTATTAAATATTGCCAAAAGCTCATTAAGAAATTGTGGAGGAGGACTGAAACTGGCTTGTAAATATTATTCAAATTATATTTAATGTTTTCAGTTTGAGAGAGTAAGGGTGATCTACAAGTATGCCTTGGATAGAATTCCAAAGCAGGATGCCCAGAATCTCTTCAAGAACTACACCATCTTTGAGAAGAAGTTTGGAGACAGGAGGGGAATCGAAGACATCATTGTCAGCAAGAGGAGATTCCAGTATGAAGAGGAGGTGAAGGTACGTACAACAGGGACCCTCCAGGCTCATTGAACATCTAGCTGCTGCTTACAGTACAAGAGCATCTTGTGAAACAAAGGCTCTTGAGTTTTACGTTAACCTGACAGTCAGTCCAAGAAAATACCAAAAGAACGTTCATTCTGAAAGCAGAATTCCATCCCCAGGAAAGAGAATTATATTTGCATTCACTGCTTTTTTGTTTCTGCTTTGTAATCTAGATTGTGCCAGCAAAGTTTTTGATTGAACTCAGAGCTTGGTACCCTTTGAAGTCACCCTAGGGCATAATGCAGCTTTAGCTTGTAACTTATTAGTTCAGCTGTGGAGGAAACCATTACAGGACACCTCACCTGTCAATAAGTACCTTTTTATGAGGAAATAGATGTGCCACTCCTATCTGCTGTTCACTGAATGCTACACATTTCATCATTTCCTCATCCCTTCTCACACTTTACTTAGGAAATGCTTGTAGGCAAAATAAAAGCAAACTCACTTTAACCTGAAAGCTCTAGCATGGGCATTCCCAAGACTGACAGTGTTTCATTAATATTCCAGTGAGCTGTTTCAAAGGAGACATTCTGACTAAAAACTAAGTAAAGGAACAGGGTCTGTTATTTGTAGTGACTGAAGCTTCTTCCCTGTTTCCTTGCTCCCATCTTCCTGGAAGGCAAACCCTCATAATTATGACGCGTGGTTTGACTACCTGAGGTTGGTTGAGAGTGATGCTGATGCCGAGACTGTTCGAGAGGTGTACGAGAGAGCCATTGCCAATGTGCCCCCCATCCAGGAGAAAAGGCACTGGAAGAGGTACATCTACCTCTGGATCAACTATGCCTTGTATGAAGAGCTGGAGGCAAAGGCAAGTAGTAAGAACTCAGCGTTTTTTCTGTTCTTCACAACTGTTTTCCTTGTATTGAATAGCTACTGGTATTTTAATAGGAAAACTGAGAGCTAAATATACTGTGTGTTACTAATTTTGTGTAACAAGCTACGTGATTTACTACTTAAGTATAGGGGATTTTTCCCCTTTCAGTTTTCCCTCCTATGCATAAGGCGGAGATGGGGAACCAAACTTATTTCACCTCAATTCTTCTGGGAAGACACTGATAATAAAAGCAAAAGTGGGTATTTCTAGCCCCATCTGAACTGCCTATACCAGACTGTTCCCTGAACTTGTAAAACAGTTCTATATTTCACAAAACATTTGTGAAGCACCCACATTGTTGCACAGCCTTTGAGGCTGTGCAAGTATTTCTTCTGTTACCAGTCATGCAACATGAGAGCTACTGAGTGCAGAACACCTATTCAGTGTCTGATAAAAGGAAAACAGACTTATTTTTTTCCTCTTAGAATGGAGACACTCCTGGTTTTATTATCTGCTTTTTAGTAGTGAATCTTGCTTTCCAAAGGCGAGTCCTGCTGATTCTTAGAAATTACTGCCTTTAAATTGTTCATACTGCATAGATAAGTACATTTATATTCTGAGCATTCATTATTCTAATCAGTTTGACTTAAAAAAAACTGTTCTGCAGTTTTGCAATCATTGCAGGATTCAAAACACAGTGTAATCTTAGCAAGAAATGAAGTATTTCATTTTAGCAGTAAACAAAGTAATTAACGGTGCCTATTTTTACAGGATGCAGAGCGAACCAGACAGGTGTACCAGGCATGCATTGAGCTCCTTCCCCACAAAAAGGTATGGCTTCTACAGCTGTCTGAGTTGAGTTTTGGGTTAAAACCAACATGATAATACCTTTTAGTTCTCTTCCTCATCATAGTGGGAAACAGCAGGACAAGCACTGGTGGCAGATTCCGCCATACAGGCAAAACAAATGGGCTTCTCTAGTATTTTGAAATTACTAAGTAGACTCTAAGAAGCTAAAATTGCACATAGTCAGAAAATAGGGAAGACCACTTACTTTGTCTTTGTTTACTTGTTTTCCTCCTCTAAGACCACTTACTTTGTCTTTGTTTACTTGTTTTCCTCCTCTGGCTGAGTTTTTCCCCCAGCTGCTCTCAGTCCAGTCACTTGCAGTCTCTTCTGGATACTTAGTGCTGTGCTTTGCTGGGCTTAACACCTGTTATGGTGGCTGCACCTGGTGGCCTGCACAGTACCACCTGAGGCATCTGCATTTGATAAAACATCTTTCAGATGTGTCTTCCCCATTACAGTTGGCCTTCAGGGCTGATTTTTGGGCAGATTTTGTGGTGGTGGGTTTTTTTTTCCTACTGTACTTTAACTAAAATATCCATGGAATCAAACCCTTAACAATTATTAGTCTGCATTGTCTTGGAATATCAGAAAATCTTAGTTCATGGCTTTTTATAGTTTGCCACTAATTGCATCATCTGAGTGTCAGGTGTACAGATTAAGATTAATCTGTAATCATTGACTGATTAGCTGTTAATTGGTTCATTGATAGCTGATATTTTACCACTTGCTGATTGGTTAATGTACTCTTTCCTTTGCTTGAAAAGTTTTCATTCCTGGCCATGTTTGCTTTCAGCACTAACGGAGTATGTTACCCTGTCCTAGGGAGGTTGGTTTGAGTAACGAACTCTCAACTTTTCAGCAGAAAATTACTGAGACCAAATAAGATTAAATATAGTAGTAATGACATTTTTGTATAAATGGAGTGTTAGGAGTTTTTAAAAGGAATATATGCAGTCATCTTTACTGAGTTTCCAGCCTAAATATCATGTTGTTCTTTTTCTTCCAGTTTACCTTTGCCAAAATGTGGCTGCTCTATGCACAGTTTGAAATACGTCAAAAAAACCTCCCCCTTGCCAGAAGGGCCTTGGTAAGCTTTTGTTAGTGCCATAATTGACTTTGATAACTTAACAGTAACACAGCAATGGCATTAGAAGATCTTAAATTGTCTTTTATAAATTGTTGGTTTAATCCACTTAAGTAAAGCATCTGAGAAGTCTGCAGAGACCAGCATTTACTGTCATGTGTGATTTAAAAAGAAGTGTAGTTTGCAGTGATGAATTAGCCACAGGAAGAAATGACAAAGCACTCCTCTGAATGGGAAGCACCCCCTTCAGCTTAGTGCTATTACAGGTTTTTAACTGCTGCTGATTCATTACAGGGATACATTTTAAAAAGCTTTTTAGATAAATAGGTTTGACTCTCAGAAACTAGGACCTGCCCGACAGAGTGTGTCAGTCCCAGGTTGCTGACAGAAGCAATCACAGGGATTCTGGGCAGGCTCAGGAGCTGCTGAGCAGATTCACTATGTGAATGTCAGTCACCATGTCAGGGGGCAACAAGGGTGTGTGTTGGCAGCAAGACCTTTTGAAATGAGAAACTTCCTTTCTTCTCCGTTCAGATATTAGTAAGATCAGGGATTTTGTGAAAAAGCCAACGTTGGTAATAGTTGATGTGGTTTGGCTTTAAGGGGCAAACTAATGGGGTTTGCACCAAAACAGTGGTGGAGAGCATGTGGAGAAGAGCTGAGTGTTTTTTGAAATAGCAATGGCATTTGCAGAGCTGGAGGGCCATAACGGTGACCAAAGTGATACTCTCAAGTGGTGGTTTCCTCCATTTTTAAGAAGTTCCAAGATAATAAACATGTAGGAACGTTGTGCAGGAGAATTGTAGTAGGAGAGTTTCATCTTCAATTAGTTCATTCACAGTGGCCTGAGGAAACAGGCTACGCTGCTTAATAAATAATTGTCCACAGAACTTGTCTCAGATGTGCCCATTCTTAACTCATTTTAAAAGATTCCCAAACTAAGAACCAGAAACTGCTTTCTCACAGGTTGGCTTAGGACAATTTTCTTCAGAGGCCGAGGCATATCAGAATGAAAAATTTTAAACTTTTTATAGACATTATTCTCTACCTGTCCATGGCTGTCAGTCAGCTGGCAGGGATGGGGAACCATTTGCTGTGTGAGAAGGAGCAGTGTGGTGCCAGGAGACAGTTTGGTTTCATATCGTTTGTTTTGTAAGATACTTAGGAACTGTTTACCTGGCAGACTTGCACAGGCTAGTACTGTGCTTTCTTCAGCTGTTGGTGCAGGATGAAGTGTCCAGCTGAGCCAAGGTAAGTTCCAACTCACACTCCACGGGGAATCCATGTTCTGTAGAAGTGTACCAAGTGAGGAAATTTTCTGCTTCCCAAGTTCTTGGTGTTTATGGATGTGCATTCATTCTGCAGACACTGGTTGGATTTCCCACTGGCCCTGAACAGAGTCTGAAGAAATAGACTGTGCAAGAAATGAGCTGTAGTTCAAATACTGGAGAGCAAAAAAACATGTAGTAAATAGAGTGGGATTTATTTGCCTGCAAGATCATTAAGGGTTTTTTTGTTTTTTGGGATTTTTTTTGCTTAACAGGGGACATCCATAGGTAAATGCCCAAAAAACAAACTGTTTAAAGGTTACATTGAATTGGAGTTACAACTGCGAGAATTTGACCGTTGCCGAAAGCTCTATGAAAAATTCCTGGAGTTTGCACCAGAAAACTGCACATCCTGGATTAAGTTTGCTGAACTGGAGACCATCCTTGGGGATATCGACCGAGCCCGGGCGATCTACGAGCTGGCCATTGGGCAGCCCCGGCTGGACATGCCGGAGGTGAGTGAGGCGGGGGCTGAGCACTTGGCTGAGTTTTCAAGTATTTGTGATACACTGTGGCTGATGAAATGTAAATCATCCCCCAGCTCGAACAGAACCACGTACTGTCACAGCTCAGCCCGGCACTCGTTAATTCAGCATCTGTTTCTTGGCAGGGCTGTAAACCCCCTGATGAAACGTGAGGGGGAAAGCCAAATGGAGTCTCTGCACGAGGTGTGGTGCTGCTCAGCTGTAATCCCAGCCTGTACTGTCAGTTAATGCTCTGTCTCAGACTTTTCTCAGGGAAATTTCACATGCTCTTCCCCCCATGCCATTATGTCAGCATGCTCTGAATGAACATAAGAGATTTCTCTGTTGCAGGTTCTTTGGAAATCCTACATTGACTTCGAGATTGAGCAAGAGGAATATGAGAAGACCAGGAACCTTTACCGCCGGTTGCTTCAGCGGACACAGCACGTCAAGGTGTGTGCGGGCACCCAGGACACAGAGTGGGTCCTGAGAGTGACCCATGGGGCAGAGAAAGCCTGGGCTGCCTTGCTTCAAATCAACCCAAGTTCAGGCCCATGCCTGTGCTGTGAAGGGGGGAAAGAAGTTTCTAAATTGCATACGTCATCAGATGTATCTCAGATGAAAGAAGCTTTTCCAAGCAACCCTATTCCTGTTGAGCAGCTTTGGGATTTTAGTTGCGAAAAGGAAGGCAAAAATAGTTGTGATTTTTCCAATGTCACTTAGTGCTGTCATTGGCTAAATTCACACAGATTTCTCATGACCTAAAACAGCCACAAGAACTTTCTCCATGTGGCTTATGTGAATGTTCTGTCTGGCAGAAATGAGGTGAATCTCACACATGTGAAACAAACAGGGATTTTCTAGGCATCTGCTTATGGAAGAGTGCTTTAGACTCACACTGATGCTCACTTTTTTTGGCTGCTTTGGTTTTTTTTAACACTGTTCCGTAGCTGTGGGGCTCCAGAGCAGAGGTTTCAGGTGGGGTTTGCTGTGCTGTGCCCACAGGTGTGGATCAGCTTCGCGCAGTTCGAGCTGTCGGCGGGGAGGGAGGAGAGGCTGCAGCGGTGCCGGCAGATCTACGAGGAGGCCAACAAGGCCATGCGGAGCTGCGAGGAGAAGGAGGAGAGGGTCATGCTGCTGGAGTCCTGGAGGAGCTTCGAGGAGGAGTTTGGAACTGACACCACTAAAGAGAGGATAGATAAACTTATGCCTGAGAAAATAAAGAAGAGGAGAAAGCTGCAGGCTGAGGATGGGGTAAGGAAAAATGATGCCAGTAGTAGCTGTGAGTCCTTAGTGCCTTTGTGCTTTATGGAGTCAGCTGCTGGGGATGGGCTAACACACGTGGGATTTAATTTTCTCTTACTTCTCTTTCTTACTAGAAGTGCTTCCTAACAGCCAACATTAACATGCAAATTAAACTTTCTTTGTGGTATTTTCTTTTTCCCTAGTCTGATGCTGGCTGGGAGGAATACTATGATTATATTTTCCCAGAAGATACTGCCAATCAGCCTAACCTCAAACTCCTGGCTATGGCAAAGCTCTGGAAGAAGCAGCAGCAGGAGAGCGAAGCTGCAGCCATGGATCCTGACAAGGACATCGATGAAAGCCAGACTTAACAACTTTTCTGTCCCCACCCCTTTCCTGGGGCATTGTACAGTATTTTCATTGGTGATAAATAAATGTATTTGGAGGGTTTTACTATTACTGACTTGAGATGGGTTTTGCGTGAAAAACAAACACTGTATTGGAGTCAATTGCCTTTGAGAGTCTTGTTGGTCTCCAGCAGTTAAAGGAGAGGTCCTGGAACCAATGCAGGGGTCTGCAGGTGTCACCAGTGACCTGAGAACTGGGTGGCAGTTCTCACTTCTAGCACGAAGCCTCCTGTCCCCAATCTGTGGGAGCAGGTGCCTGTCTGGAGTGCCAGGACCAGTCACATCTCTGCAAGGCTCTGCTCTGTCTGGTGAGTCCTCCCTGCTCAGGTTTGTCCCAGGTTTATTCTCCCTGAGAACTGGGTTCGCCAGGAAAAACTGCACTACTGGTGGGGGCAGCTGTGGCTGTTGGTGTCCTCACACCTCACTGTCTCCTCACTGCTGCCACGTGGCTCTTGCTCCCCCTCCTCTGTCTCACCTCATGTGAACCTCTTTAGTGACATGTGCCTCTCACCTCCAAGTGTTTCTGCTGCCTCATGTACCACACCACATTGTAAATCTCATTGTTATTTTCCCTCTTTTTTCAATCCCCCCCCTCTGCTCTGGGCCTCATTGCTTTTCACACTTTCTTTTGAAATTTCCCTCTATCTAAATCCCTGTCTCTGCTTTTTCATTTCATTTAATCGAATTTTTATGGAGTTTTCAGAGGTGGTGTGGTTTTCTTGTGTATTTTTTGGTGAATTTTTATGTGGAATTTTTTGAGGTTTTTTAGTTCTAGAAGCATTGCATTTTCCCAGGAATTTCTTTGTTGAAGACAGAACCTTGGTTTTTTTTGCCAGGTTGGCTGTATACTCTGTCAGTTGCTGGCTGATACCATCTCTCTTAATAAGAGCAATGGTAATATTGTCAGCAGGGGTTCAGGTGAGCATTTTGTGTTTGTACGTGGAGCTTTAGGAGTTCTCCAGAAAGCAGCACAGGCACAAGGCACAGTGTCACAGGGCAAGAACCATTGTTGTTCCAAACTAAACACCCAAACATTTGGATTTTCAAGCCAGATGGATTATTGTGGGGTTGTTTTTTATAAGCAGAGAATTTGAAATTTTTTGCCTTGTTTTTGAAACACTTGTGAGGAGTGATCTGGACTGACACCCTGAATGCTGCATTTCCAGTAGTGAAACTATGCCCCTTGGGGCACTAATGACATACAGGTCTAATGGATTTCTCAGATCACAGCTCTGTTCCCACCTTAATTCTCTCCCTCTCCCATGGGAGAGAATTTATATTTATATATAAATATAATAATATTTTTTGCACACTTCCAGAGTGGGGGAGCCAAGCTCAGTGGGGCTTTGTTTTCCACGGATCTACAGCAATAGCTTTTTCCCCCTCAGACTTTTCATTGATGAAGTGAAGGAGGAAGAACTTCTCTGTGAGGTGGGCAGGCCCTGGCACAGGTTGGGCAGAGAACCTGTGGCTGCCCCATCCCTGGAAGTGTCCAAAGCCAGGCTAGATGGGCTTGGAGCAACGTGGGCTAGTGGAAGGTGTCCCTGCCCATGGCAGTGGAGGTGGGACTAGGTAAAGTTTGGCATCCCTTCCAACCCAAACCACGCTGGGGTTCTTTCAGTGCTTTGTGTCCTTCTGTTTTGTTCCTGGTAGCCTCTGTTCTCTCTGGACTCGTGCTCTGGAATAGGTGTTGGGAGAGTTCTGCCCATTTGATTTATGTCTGTTTGCCTCACTCCTGCAGAGCTGCAGGTTCTCATGTTTAAGTTATGAAACCCCAGTGCCCTCCCAGCTTGTGCCTGGCCTGCCTGGATTTATCACCAGGCTGGGTGGAAGAGAAATGTTCCTGCTGGAAAGGCTTCTGGCAGTGGGGAGGAGAGCAGGGACACCCCACTGGAGAAATAGGCCCCTGCTGTCCCAAGGTTAAACCCTGGGGTAACCTGATGTGTTAGGGGCTTTGGGGGTATGGAATGCCTTTAAACTGTGCAAAATTCAGATTTTCAGGTGGAAGAGGGAATGTGGAGCAGGGGTTTCATGCCGTGGAAAGATGATCAGCTCAACTGGTACCTGGCAGAGGAGTGTCTGTGGGGAGGTTAATGGAAAGGTGCTGGGATTTAGGATGCATTTTTCTGGGACAGCTTTTTAAAACCAGTCTTGCTCATGGAATTGCATGTTTAAAAGAGGGCTGACTCCATCATGAGGTCAGGAGTAAATAGGTTTTACAGTCTGGAGCTTGTTGTGTGGCACAAGTTCAGCTGTCTGTCCCTGTTTCCCACCAACTGAGCAACAATTGCTGCTGTATTAGGGTCCGGATATCACTGAGTTCACAGGCTGCAAGCTGCTCCTTGGCTTTTAGGGAGCATTTCTTTTTATTTCTTGACTCCCAGTTCTGCACACTTAATCTTTTGTGAAGTTGCTTTTACCTGTTTTTACAAAAGTATCCCTCTTCATGGAGGATTTATAGTGTTTGTGCCTTTGTTCCATTTCTGTGACCATCAGTCAATAAAACGCTGCACTTGAAAGAAGATAAACACTTGTCTGTGCTTGGAAGTTGCGTTCTATTAGTACATGGTTTATCTGCTGCTGTGAGAGCTCAAATGCAATATAAATCCGAGGACCACACATGGAAAATACTCTTCCTCAGTGGGAGCTGAGCCTTGTGTGGGTGGGAGGTGAGGGGCTGTGGCCAAGGGGTTCTGGTGCTGCAAGGCCATGGTTTGGTGACCAGGGGGAAATTTGAAGTGTTTCTCCCTATATGTGCCAGGTGGGAGTTTTGGCAGAACCTTCTGGCCTTGTGGATTTTGTGGTGACCTGCCTGTGGTGCCCAGCTGGGCATGGTTTGCTGTGGGCAAGGCACCATGCCTACCCCCTCTGCTTTCTTCTGTGCTTCCCTATGCCCACATGCTGTCAGAGGGCTGGGATCCAGCGCTGCAGCCTTCAGGAACGCTATCATGTTTGGACAGAACTTAGCAGAATTGCTCTTAGGAGAATCAACTCCCCCCTAAAGATTATTGGTAAAGTTTTAAAAACCAAATCGATGCTTATCAGCCGGCAGAGTCACTACGTGAACAGGGAGCACGTGGCCAAAGCATCCGAGGTTACAGCACTTTGGAATTAAAACTATATAAACTACTAAGCTGTAAACGCCGGGAGGCTGGTTATTCTGTTGCCTTAAATAGAAGAGGCATTTGTCTGTGGAGCTGGTTTCCCTTTACCTCCAGATCCTGCTCTGTGTCCTTCAGCCTGCCGTGACCCTGATAGCGCAGTGTCCATCAGCCACGCTCCCATTCCACCCCTCTGGACTCTCACAGCCTTGGCATGGGCAGTCACGGGCATAAAGATGGGCAAATCCCCAGTCCCCGGTGGATACAGCAGTCACACTTTTCCAGGGAAAGAGTAGGGGGGTTCAGCAGGGAGGCTGCAGGAATCATGCTGGCAATAGCCTCCCACTGAATGGAACTGGAGAAAAATCTGAGGTGTTTCATGGTGATATGAGTAAATTGGCTGAATCTGTAACATCTGTACAGACAAGTTCAGTACAGCATGGGCTGCAGCAGTGTCTTGGTTGTGGCTGGGTTAGAATTCTCACCAAGTCATCTTCCAGAGAGGGGTAAATTGGGGATTTCTTTTTGCTCTTGGTTGACACACAGAAAATGTAACACTTGCATTAATGGTCTGCAGCAGCTTTGCTGTTCCCAGACTTACTCTGGGAAGTGGATTTTAGGGAATGCCTTTTGGGAGTTAGGTGTATATGTTTGGATAACACTGGAAAACACCGATTTTCATGGAGGAAGAAAGGACTCGGGCCAGCAGCCGTGGGATGGATCAGGAACTAGAGGTTGTAGCAAATGTCCTGCTCTCTCCATGAAGCTCCACGTAGTGCTGAGGTAAGGTTGGCTCTGCCCAGGATGCTTTTTGTTCTTCCCATTCAGGGGAAGCTGGGAGTGATGGAATCTGCCCGTTTTGTGAGGAATTTGTCCCCAGTCAGGAAAGGAGAGAGAGGTTCATGAAGTTGTTCAGGGAAATGACACGGTGACATCTGAAAACATAAAAACCTTTGAGAGCATTATGGATAATTATAGACTTCAAATTGGAAACGTTCTGTGCATTTTTCATGTCCTTACTAGGAGGGGTATAGCAGTTCTAATGTTTAATGCATGTACAGTAATAGAAGGCCGAACTGATCTCCACGGGCCCATTTGTTCCATTACTGTCCAGAAATAAATAAATTAAATTCTATTTTAGACCATATTTTGGATCTGGATGCTGCAGGGGGAGAGATCAGGGTTGGGGGGTGGGTTGAGTTCTGGGTGATGGTAACATAGTGCATCCAAGACTCAGAGTAGTTAAAACCAACACCCAAACCCCTGGCCCAGACGACACCAGTGAGCTCTGCTCTCTATCAGGAGTACAGAAGATCCTTAACCTGAGCTCCTGCTCAGAGGATAAAGATTTTTGAGAGGAGCCGTTTTATTCCTAAGATGCTTTAACCTTTGGTTGGAATGTTGTGCTGGGTGCCCAGCATGCTCCATGTCCCAGAGTCACCACGGCAAACCAAGCCTGGCTGCTGCTTCAAACAGATGCTTGTGTGTCCCAGCTCAGACAGCAACCAACCCTCATCTAATCACCAAACACAAAAGAAACTGCATCATACTGGACACCTAAACAAAAAAACCCAAACAACACCCCCGCAAGGCCATTAGCATCCTCTGTAGCACATTGTGGCTGGTTACCTTTGATGGGTTTGGTTATCCTGATTATTTCTAAAACTTTGAACACTTGTTTTATAACATTCTGCAACTAGAAAAACAATCATACTTGTGTTTTGTAAACTCCTACAGACATTGTCCTTGCTGGCAGGCTGAGCAGGACACCATAGCTGTGGAATACCCTCCATGGGACTATCGAAAAGGGCAGAGTGAGAAAACCTGCACCCCGAGATGAAGGAGCTGAGCTGTGCAGTGACCTGACTGTGAATTGTTTAGGCTGTCAGGGGTATGCAATGCCTTGCTCACCTTCTGCACTGTTTTCTTTCCCCCTCTTACTTAGGGGTATATTTCCTTAGGAGAAAATAACAAACATCTTGCACAGTTGCTTATTTTTTTTAAGGAAAAGTGCCATTCGGTAATTTTAAGTAGATGTAATATTTTCTTTTGGATTATGGGAACATTTTGGAGATATGTGATTATACTGCTCAGTCTCTAGATCTTGAGAGGGGATGTTGGGACTGGAAAACTTCTCTGACGTGCTGTGGGCTCTGGGCCATATCAAAGTACATGTGAGCACTGTTCATCCCTGCTGCTGCTCATTTGAGCACAGGGATAAGGTTCAGCAAGAGCCATGTGACCATCTGCAGCTCTCTGCTTTGGCAGGTGCCCCTTTCCCTCTCCTGACACTGCACAGCCCTGCTCTTCTAATGGCTGATACTTCTTGCTTGGCTTTTGGAGTCTGACTTGCTTCAGCTGGCATGAAAACAAAAATTTGAAAAAATTTCAGTAGGGAAAATCCCATTTGAGTTTAGCTTGATGTGGCACCAGGGGACAGGGGTTTTTGGGGTGCGTTGCAGTGCTGGGTTAATGTTGGACTCTGCAATCTTAGAGGGCTTTTCCAACCTGCATGACTCCATGATTCTACTAAAGGAATTGAATAGACACATTCAGTGACATTAGATGGTTTGGATTTCAATGTTGCTGACCTTTTCAGCAGCGCTTCCCAGCTTGTACCTGTGTACAAATGTACCTGCCTCAGGCTGGAGATCCATGGGATGGATTTGAATCAATTTAATTTTATCCCAAATGATCTCTCCAGCCCCTCATTCTGGGGGGCCTTTATGATATGACTTTCCCCAGGTGTTTAAAGCAGCAAGGTAAAGAAGATTCAAGTTATTGTAAGCCAGGAGTTCATGCCCTTCCAGTTGCTCTTGGGAGCACAGTTACTCCAAGGCTGGTGGGACAAACCTGGCTTTTCTTGTTCTGTAGTGCAAGTGTCAGACTGAGACCACTGAGAAGAGTGTGCAGAGAGTGTCTGTGGAGTTCTGATCTCAGAATGGGCATCAATTTGCATGAAAAAACTAGAGAAGATTTTGGACAGCTTGGAGTACTTTAAAGCATCAACTTCTGTGCCAGTCTTTCTGGCCACACAGAGGATCTTCTCCGAGATAAGCAAATCGCCCCTTTATATGTACTTGTCTGCCCCATTTTAATCTTTCTTTCCCAGTTATGTAAATAGTACCAGACTAATATTCCCTGTGTACCCCTGGTAAGCTGATTCACTTGCTCCACGTTATCAGACACAAAAGCACTGCAGGGCTGGTTTGTAAATTGAGTTGGATTTTTATTTTACATCTGTGTTATTCCGAGCTCTTATGTAAACACTTGGAATGCAATTTCTATATATACTCGGCTTGTTATGCAACTACCCTGTGCAGTGATGCCAAAGGGATTTAATTTTCTTATTGGTGGCTTTTAGAAGAAGTGATCAAGCGTTCTTTCTATGGAAAGCACAGGGAATCATAAAGTGAAAAACAATAATAAATGGAAGAAAGCAAAGGCAACTACAAAATTAAAAAGTGGAAAAGAATTAAAATGTTTCTGAGTTACAGAACTATTCATGGGGGCTATAGCTGGGTGCCTGATTATTGCCTCAGTGCCAGTTGCCTGCATTTGTTCTTTATGGAAATTATTGAATGGTTCAATCCATACACGTGTGTTTCAGCCCACACTGAATGCATTCTGTGTGTGATATTGACGGGACATGCTTATTTAGAGCAGATGCTGTTCAGCAGGGCTGCAAAACATGCTGCACCGAGTCCTGGGGCTGGTGCTGAGCGACACAACCAGCGCAGGATGGGAGCAGCCATGGGAAGGTGCCAAAAGCGTGCCAGTGACATCGCAGCAGTCCCTCTGCGGGGGCTGCTCTCCAGCAGTGCCAATTGGAGCTGGCCCCTGCTCTCCCAAAAACCTCCCCCAAACCAGAAATCCACTTCGTGGAAAAATGGATTTTTTAATTGAAATGGATTTAATTTTTCTATGAATTAATGCATTATGCACTGGAAGGAGACCACCAAGGGAAAAAGTAGGGCTGAAAGTGAGTGCTGAGGCTGCTCTAGCAGAGCTCCTGTAACCCTCAGAGGGCTTTTTTGTCCATGGTGCAGCCATCCCTGAAAGCCACTGGAGAAACCCAGTCCTGCTGCCCAGCGGGCTCCTCTGACATGTGCACTGAGCTCTCTTTGTCCATCCCCCAGTCACTGCTTGTGTGCAGCTCCTGTGCATCCACACGGGTTCAGTCCTGGGGCGATATTTTGGACAAGGAGATGGCAAGGAGGTGCTTCCACCAGGAGCAGAGCTTCTTTCATCCAGCTGATGTAATTTAACACCCATGGTTGGATCTGGACAGCTTTGGGAGCCTGAAGTCCAACACATCATTTGCTTAATCCTTCAGGAGTCAAAGCAAACACATACTAAGTGGATTTTTATAAGTCCAGTCTGTAGTTTTACATGTTTCTCTTCCCAAAGCAACTGTGAAAGTCAAAGGTTAAGCTGCAGTGAAACCTGGTTTCTTTTCCTCTCGGAAGGTGTGGGAGGAGGACAGAACTTGTCCTCTGGAAGGGTCCTGCCTTTTCAGTTTGTGGTTTCAGATTTTGTAAGAGCAATAGAGCTGAATGCGAAGGCTCTTGGCTATTAATCATGGAGATTATCCGACAGCTGCTTTACCTTTGCGCAGCTTCGCATCACTGCTCGCAATATGCTATAATGCTGCATCATCCAATTAGGCTTTTTTCCCCCTCTTTGCATTAGCAATGTGCCTTATCTAAATGCCATGGTATAAAGGTTGGGGGTGGGGGTAGTTTATAGCTGCACGGAACCAAACTAGGTTATTTTCTGCTTTGAGTCCCAGGACAATCTCCACAAGCTCGGATGTTTAAGTTCCCATAGGCTGTGGGCAGGAAATAGATTTGTTTGTTCCTTTTCAGAGCTCTCGTGAATTTCATTTAAAGGGGAACTGAAATTGTTTCTTTTTAACCTCATTGCTGTGTTAACAGTTGGACTCAACAATCTCAGAGGGCTTTTCTAACATAAACGATTCTGTGATTCTAATATAAGCTTTTATAATTGAAGAAGCAATACATTACCTTTTCACCACTTAAAAATGCTGCTCTTTCTGCATTTTGCTCTGATTCAGTAATACAAATAATGTTATTAATTTAATTTTGTATTCGTTTTCTCAAGCATGTAATGAAATCCTCTTTCCTTGTTAATCCAGCAACCTAAGCAAACACAGTATAGTAGCAATACAGGAGAACACTTAATCTTCCCTTTTGTTTTTCTCTAATGTGTTTTCGGTTTCTTTAAGGGTGAAATGAGAGTGTTTCTGTACAGAGGAGGCCAGGTATTACCTTTCTGTGTTTATTACTCAATTTTAGTCATTAATGTGTTGCTGAAACACCTCCAGGTGTTGGTGGTCTCTGTGCACTTTATGTGTTTGGGAAACCAAGCTGCTATGAAGGGGTTGACACAAGAGAGTCTCAGACCAGGGCAAATAAATTGCATCCAAGTCCCAGAGAATTCTTGGGTTTTTGTTTTTTTTTAAGTCTGAGTCTTTTTGCAAAAGACAAACTGATGATGGAAGTGATGTGACATCTTTGTCTCTGCAAAACCACTCTCCAAGTGCTGCCAAGCTTCCCACCAGTAGTGTCCAGTTCCCAGGGCTTTGTGTCTGTCTGAAATGATTTTCCTAGTGAGTTTTCAAGCATAGCCACTCTGGCTCTGCTTGTGGTTCTGATAGTGTCAAAGGTCTGGGGAGAGGCTGAGACTATCTGCTTGATTTGGAGGGGTTGTGGTGGAAGCAGTTGAGAAATGCAGTAGATCACTGAAACTGGCCAAGCTGATGAACTGTCCCAGTGAAGCATCCATGGTTACTTCAAGAGCTGTTGATCCGTGGTGTCCCTGAGCTTGCCACATCCTGCTCCTCTGAGAAATGGGGGAGATGGGAGAAGTGACAGCCTGGCCACTCGGCATTATCCTCATCCTAAATCCAAAGCACAGCACTGTACCAACTAATAAGAGGAAAACTAACTTTATCCCAGCCAAACCCAGGACAAACGTGGGAAGCATCTCTGAGGCATTTTTTTCTGTTTTCAGATTTCTATACAAATGCTGAAATCTGTAATGTCTTAAAGGGTATCTTCTGCAACGATATTTTTACTTCATTAACTCTTTTCCCCCTCTCTTTCTTCGTGGTAACTGATGAAACCTGAGAAACAGTATCAGAGAAGAGAGGACCAGAACAGAGGGAGGGAGACACATCCCTGTGACAGGGGTGACCTCAACCCAGCAGAAGCAGACATGACTCGGGGAGGACACATCCCAATGGAGCCCCAGGAGTGTGTCTCCCTCTCTTCACCGAAGCAGCACCTGGAGCCTGCAGAGAATTGCCTGGGATATGCAAAAAGGAGAATTATAACAATCCAGTTAATTCTGTGCGAGTGGTGGGGCTGGATCAGGTCCCCTCCCTCTGGCATCACCTGCTGCAGCAGATTACAGCTCTTGGGGTTGGAGTTTCAGGCGACACACAGGTTGTCCTTAAGATGTTTAGTGGGGTTTGGTTTTTTTTCCCCTTTCCTTCTGGCTCAAAACTGTTTCCAGGGTTTCTGACAGAGAGCTTGAGACTCCACGCCCTGGGGAAAAGGACAGAAAAGAATCTGTACATTCAGCACGTGTCAGGGTACCTTCTCAGGCTCAAAAATAATGAACTGTGTGGAGCTGAGCCTTTCCCTCGAATTGTAATTTAAACTTCAAATTTGAAGAGCAACCACAATCCCAACTAATTTTAAATATTAAACCTCCTCCTAGCTGCTCTTTACCATTAGTGGAGATCCCTGGGTGTACTTGCTTCTGCTGACTACAGAGCAAGCCTCAGGGTGTGCTGCTCCCGACACCCCTGAAAGCAGGTGACGTGACCCTGGGCAGTAAAGGAGAGTTGTGTATTTCAAGCTCTTTAGGAAATCTGTCACCCTCCTGAAGTGGGTGTAAGCAGACCGTTTTTCTTTATCTTTTTGCTAATGATGCTTGTGTATTTTCACTCATTGTTTCCCTTATTTGGCTTCAGTTCTGCCAGATGATTCATGTCAAAACCTCATAAAACCTGCAGTAAACAGCCTACTATTCATTGGAGTGATTTGGTAACTCCTTCTGGGAATATGTTTTGGACTCTTTATATTCCAGCCCCAGGGATGTTCCAGTGCTGCTGTTTTCAAAATCTCTGGAAATCCTTGGGTGCCCTATATTTTTGTTCTTCAGGTGTCTAATTGTGATGTTTGGAAATGAATAAAGACACTTCTTTCCTTCTGAAAGCAATTCCTGCCTCCTATGTCTGGCATTCTTTGGACTCAAACTGTTCATGCTCATTAATGGAGGTGTTCATAGAATCATGGAATGGTTTGGGTTGGAAAGAACCCTAAAGACCACCTACTTCATCACCCATGAGCAGTTTAACAGAGGTCCCTTTGTGTGTGGGCTCTGTTCACTGCCACAGGCAGATGTATTGCTGCTCTCCATGATGGAAACCCAGCAAGGCACATTCCAGCATCAGTTTTCCCCTTGTCCCTGTGTCACCAGTGGGTGAAGTGAATGATATTTGTGTACCACGCAGGTGGTCTTGTGCTTTTCTTGTTGGCAAAATGGTGTTGCTGTAGTTTGTTTAATAAGCACTTTTCAGCCCTTATGTCTGGGCAGGTAACTTGTCCAGCATTTTCCTCTTCCTCTCCTCCAATCCCTCTAGATTGTCTCTGATTGCAAGATGGCTGAAGGTTGGTGCTGGCTTGTGGCATCTCCCGTTTGGTCAGTGATGGCAGGGGAGGTGTTTCCTCTGAAGGTTTCCCTTTTGCTCTTCTTTGTTGACTCAGGGAAGGGTTCCTAAGCACATCTGCATGGAGGAACAGTGATCAGCTGCCTGACATCCCCGCACGTGCCTCTCCTGAGGGTTCAGCTGGGCTCTGTGCAGCCAACAACCACAACCTGGGAATGGAGGAACACCCCTTCCCCTGTCTGGCGGTGCGTGCCTGAGCCTGGCCTGCCGTCAGCAGCTCAGCCCAGGAGGTGTGAAGTTTCATTCTCGGGATGCAGTGGAGACTGGACTCAAAGTCTGGTGCTCCCCAAGGCCAGAGGAGGTGGCTGGGTCCCTTCCTGACATTTTCCAACAGGCAGGTCATCCTGGAGCAGCCTTGGACATTGCAATACCCAAATAACACATAATCCCCAGGAACTGACGTGGAAAACATTGTGCAAACTGGAGAGGGACCAGAACCGCAGCTTCCTGCAACATTCCTGATGCCTCCCAGCCGCCTGTGGATGCTCCCTGGTCTCTTCCACCCCCTCGCCCTTGGGTAAAGCAGCCCTTATTTTGAACCATCAAACATGCCCATGTGCCTATATGGAAATGGTGCCCGGTACTAAGGGATCAGCATTTCTCTCATCCGGATAATTAACCTCTCAGTCGGCTGTGCAGTTGGATCTGAGCTTCACTGAGCCACTAATCAAACCCTTCTTTCATATTCCCATACGTGCAACTCAGTCTGGTCTGTGATTTATACAACTCAACATCAAACACTGCTCACAAAGCTGCTGGGATTTTTTTTTCTTTATTCCTTTTTAAATCCTCCCTGGTGGTCAGAGATGGGGGGTGGGGTGAGTTCTGCTTTACACAGGGTCATATCCTCTACATGGCATTAATCTGAATAAATTTGCATGAGGTGTTGAGTAGATTTCTGGGAAAGAGATTATTTGTTCAGGATGGAGCTTCAAAAGGAACCACAGAACCTTCCAAGCCCCTGCTCCTGTTTTCCCTGGGCTCATGGGGAGCATGGGAAGCAGAGCTGTTGGTTCCTTGGACTGTGCTCAGACTGTGCTCAGTTGTGCAAAGCAGCAGCTGGGATCAGATGGGCTCCTGCTCCCAGGGGCTTCACGCTCTGCAGCCAGTCCACTCAGCCATGCACCTCTCGGGGCACTGCTGGATGTGTGTGGGTGTGTGGGGAAGGAGAAGGTAATCTTGGAAAACAGGGCGAGAAGGCTCTGCCGCTCAGCATCTGCTGGAATTCAGCGTGTGGGGCTTCCCCCCGCTGCTCCTGGATGTCTGCTGGGGAAAAAAAAAGAGCATTTTGATCAGTCGCTTTCTTTCAACAGCATTCAAAAGCACAGAAGCTGGAGGCTTTAGGAATGCTAAATAATACTTCAGCACTAATTGTCAGGCTGTGACAATAAGATGCTTTTCTTTCCTTCAGTTGAAAGAATCCTGTTTTTCCCTTTTTCTGTTTGTTCCTCTGCACCACTTCCTTGTGCAAAATCTCCAAAAGGCCCCTGAAAGGTTGACAGGAGGCCTGGAAACCATTCCTTAGGATGCACCAGTGTGGCCTGTGTGGAGCATCAGGGCAGCCTGGAAGAACAGATTGCAGTAGGTAGTTGGGTCTTCACCTTTCTCAGAGGTGGTGGTTCCTGTACAAAGGTGTTTGCCACAACTCCTGGCCATGGTGCCTCCTGCAAGACAAGAACTTTTGCAGAGTCCCCTGGTATCCCTGCATGTTGGTGTTGGGATGGGGCTGCTGGGCAGGTCTGGGGTGTGCTGGCTTCTGGGGTTTTAACGCAGAGGAGCACTGGCAGGACACGTGCAGTCCCACCGGGGTGTTGCCTGCCCAAAGCCAGGGAGATGCTCAAGCCTTTCTCTACATATTGTGCTGCACAAAGGGAGATCCCAGCTGCTCCTTGGAGAACCCCTAAATTCCAGGATTTGGCATTGTAATAAAGTGAGAAACAAAAGCTTTTTTAAAAAATTAAATAAACTAATGGCTTACAGTCATTTGTGGCTGCTCTGCAACAGGTTCAGAGACAGCTTCCAGTTTGGGAAATCCCCAAGTACTGTGGCTGGGAAAGGCCAAGGTGGGACAGGCTGTGTCTGGCAGGCACACCTCAGTCCTGTTCTTTTCCCTTGCCATCTGCTGTGAGCCATCCTTGAGAAGAAGCTGATGGCACAGCTGTCACACCTCAGGATGAGGTGAACTCCTCAGCGTTTCCTGTCCTTAATCCACCTGCTCATCCTGGCCATGTGGCTGCACACTTTGGGATAACTGGGGATGGTGGGGTGGAGGGACTGTTCAGCTTTTCCCTTGAAGCTCTTTGCTTATAAATTCCTTCACAAAAGTTCATTCATAAGAGGCAGAATGGTTCATAGCAGCACTGACTTGACTTCTTAAAGGTAAAGCTTTGGCAGCCCACAGTGAGTTGTGAAGGGTTTTACTTAATCTTGCCTTTTAGTGTTTACATCATTTTAAGTCTGCCCAGTGCCTGCAGTTCAGCTCGTGTGAAGTCACATCCCTGTTGCAGCTGGTGGTTTTTCACTTCCAGGTAACTTCCAAGTTTTTCTTTAGGGAAAGATGGGAACAGGGAATAGTACCTCCTCTGGTGCCTGATCCCTGTAGGAGCATCCCTGCCTGGGAACACAGCTAGGGGCTGTGGTCTGATGCTGGAGGAATGGGTCTTGGGCTCATCTCCTTTAACCACCCTCTCCCATGTGCTTCAGTTGGTTTGGACTATTGCCATCTGCTCCACAGACTGTTCCTGAGCCCATGGTGGCCTGATGAAGGTCCAGAAGCTTCTCTGTGTCCTGAAAGGAAGGCTGGCCAAATGAAAGTAAAGCCAGGATAATAACTTCAAAGTAAAAAGAACAGAAAAGCAAATATTGGTGCTTTTTGGTGGAGGCTGGGAGAGGTGGATCCTGTCATGTGGCTCTTGCTTGAGGGAGCTGCCAGCAAAAAGGAGACCCCTCTGACCCTCCCCTGCCCAGGAGGGCTTTGGATTTGGCTTCTTTCTTGTGTCCTGGTGATGTCTGGTGTCTCCCCACAGAACAGACCAAGGTTTGAGTTGGAGGAATGTTTGTTACTTTCTCCTAATGCTGCCAGTGATGTTATTTAGACAACAGGATCATGTATTTATAAACATTAAAGGAGGAAATTCACAGGCTTACTGAGTGAATTGCTATTCCCTCAGCCCCTCTCCTATGGGTTCAGGATGCTGCTCCCTGCTCCTGCCTGGATTTACAGGGCAGGGAGCCTTACCAGGGCTGACTCTGTGACTTATGGCTATGGCCAGGAGATGACTGGCAGAGAGGGTTGAGGCAGTTTTCATTAGCTGTATGTGAACAGACCCTTAAATCTCATCTTCTTCCACCTCATTGCCATGGGCAGGGACAACTTCCACTAGCCCAGGTTGCTCCAAGCCCCATCCAGCTTGGCCTTGGACACTTCCAGGGATGGGGCAGCCACAGCCTCTCTGGCCAACCTGTGCCAGTTGCTGAAGAAGATTTTGGATGCAATGGAAACAATAAATATGCTGACTAGGGATCAGCATTACAGCCCTCCATCAAAGCAGCTTCATTAGTCTGTGAGTTTGGTTATGGCTTTGGCTATTTCCAGTTCCCCAGGTTTGGGCTGTCCCTCACACCCAGCTGGGCTCTAACAGCGACTGTGTGTTTACAGTGAACACACTCACAGAACTACAGCCAGGGCCCCTTGGTGGGCTGTCCCTGAGCCCCTGCCATGCTCAGGTGTGCCAGGGTGGCCTCGGAAAGGCACGTCGAGTTTCCCTGCTGGAAACGCCCAGCAGGTACCAACGCAAGGCCAGATTGAATACAAACCTTTTCCAGAACTTCTGTTAAAGTGCTGGCAAACAATGGAGCAGCTGCCAATTACTGGTATTGAAATTCACATTCGTGTTGGAGCAATTTACTGCAGGGCTGAGTTTTCTTTAAAAACTGTTTTTATTCTCTCCGTAGAAAATTCCCTGAGGAAATCTCCCTGGTAACCAGAGATTATGTTAGGGGTCCTATGAAAATGTACTGCTGGTTTTCATGGACTCCTGGAAAAGAAAATAATTTTACCAGCAAAAATCCTGATCAGTAATTATCTTGCAAATATTTCAGTCCAGATGCTGAATTGAAGGGCCACATTGCTCCAAAAGCAGAATTTTAAGGGTGGAATAGCATGAAGAAATGATGCTACTATGGCAAGTCAAAGGTATTGGTAAAAAGGATTGGAGAAATTTAATTTGATGCATAAACACTAACAGATTAAAAGGGAAATAACTCCTTGCTCTCAGTCAGAAAGACAAATCTCTGAGTGTAATGATTAAGGCAGAATGGATGAGCTTGCAGGATCCGGTCTTGGCAGTGTGAGCAATGAATTAAAAAGTGGTCTGATTTATAGATATTGCAGTTCCTGGTGGATCCTTTTTCGAAGCATCAGCTGCTGCTCTCCATTCCACACGGGTATCTGCGTAACAACAGGTTTCAGTCTCACCTTCCTTAATGGCACTGCCCTAAAAACTACCTCTGTGAGCTTTCCCATATACCAGCAGAGCTGTCAGTCGGTTTGAAAGTGTGCTTTAATACCACGCTGAAATGAATTGTGTCCGGGTGGAGCAGCAGCACAGAGAGAACTCTGGCATGATTTAGGACATGCAATTGGAGTGGGAAAGAGAAGCCAGAGCCCCAGAACAGGTTCAGCACCCCTTCTTCCTCCCCAGTCTTTAGGCTGTGAGGCTCCATGAGCTGCCTTCTTCTACTTCTTCCTTTAGAGTTGTCCTCCCACTCTCTTGCTTATCCAGAGAGGTTGTTGGGAGTTTTTTACACCTTCCCTACTGGGGATACAGATCTGGTGGCAACAGTACCCAAGGGGGCTGCAAGGGAGCTGTAGAGAGGGGCTTTGAATGAGAGCCTGGAGTGACCAGAGGAGGGAGAATGGCTTCACACTCACAGAGGGAAGGACTAGGTGGGGTATTAGGAAGAAATTCTTGTCTGTGAGGGTGGTGAGGCCCTGGCACAGGTTGCCCAGAGAGGCTGTGGATGCCCCATCCCTCAAACTGTTCAAGGCCAGGTTGGACGGGGCTTGGAGCAACCTGGGCTAGTGGAAGGTGTCCCTGCCCACGGCAGGGGGTGGAATGAGATGAGCTTTAAAGTCCCTTTCAGAAGAAACCAGTCTGGAATTCTGTGATTACTATCAAAGCTCCTTCCCCCAGCAATGGTCTCAGCTGTTGGGAGTTGTTACTTGGGAACATTTGGTTGACAGGAATATTGCCTCAGCTGGGAGTTACACAAAAATGCTTCTTTGCACTTGCAGAACCACTTCCCATTCTGATGACAGATGACTTTCTGCTTCCAGACTGCTGTGTTTTGGTAAGAAAGAAACATGTTCCGTGGCAACCAATGCTTCCAAAATATCCTGTAGGGACAACTGACCCATTCCTTGCACCGGCTAGCCATCCTGGTTTCCTGCAGCTCACCTTCTGGACACAAACCCCAAGTAAGCAGCTGCACAGCTCCTTCCTCAGTAGCCACACTGTGTTTCCCTGCCTGCCAGCACCAGTCCCAGAGCACTGAGCCCTTGATCCACTGCCCAGGCAAGAGCCGCCAGCATTCCCTCCACCAGCCTGGCCAACTACTCTTCCCAAAGGACTGGGGAATATGGAGGTTTTAGAGCCACAGAGAATAGTGTCTGATGCAGCAGGGGAGCCTGGGCAGGTTTTCCCCTGTGGTAATCAGGAAGGTTTGCAGAGTGCAAATGACTCCACTTTGGCAGCAGCATATGGAGGGATGCTGCGTGAGCAGCTCTGGGCTGAACCCTTTTACAGGGATTTACAGAAAGTTCTGGCAAACTTGGGTGAATTTTGGGTGAAGCTTTGGGAGAGGAGGGAGTTAGGTGTTTTGGTGTGTGCTGGATCTTTGATCTCCCTGAAACAAGAACCAGAAGCTGAGGAGAGCAGTGCCTTGTGAGAACCCAGTGGGGGGAGCAGAACTCTTCTAAAGTGTTGATGGGGTGTTAACCCAGACCCAAATGCTGCCAGTCCATCTTTTTGTGCTTTGGGCCTCTGCATTTACAATCCTTGCATCATTTAGGTTGGAATGTAGGTAACTAAGCACTGCCCTGGACTGGTGTGCTCATGGTCTGGGGTCTGCGGGATGCTCTGGTGGATGTGGCTGTGATGCTTGTTAGACTGGGGTCCGTCATCCCTGAGGTGCATGTGATGGATGGGGAGTTCATCCAGGAACACAGAAATGCCCCAAACCAGTACAGCCTGAGCTGGGATAAACACTGCACACACAAAAAAAGAACTGATTTATATCTCACCACATGAGAAGTCGCATTTGCAGCTTGAGCCTCTCAGTCTAAAAATGTGTGAAATGAGAACACCTATCTCTCATGTCTTTTCAGTAAAACAAACAATTAAAAGGCTTTGAAGATTCTGTGACAACATTGCTTAACTATTTAAATGCTGCTTGGGGCTTTTTTTACATTCTTGTCGGAGTTTTGGTTTTCCTTTTTTTGCCCTCCTGCTTTGCTCTTTTATTGAACAGTTGTCTGAAATCAGTGGTGTCTGTGGAACCTTTTCGGTTGGTCAGTTGGATCAGTTTTAAAAGCAGCTTTGGGGTACAACATCTTTCCAAGCAGCTTGGCACAGCTGTGGCTGGGGAGCAGGAGACCTTTGTTAGTGTGAGAAATGTTTTCTGTGTCCAAAGAGGTAATACTTGTGGGGATTTACTGGGGAAAATGTTCCTTCATTTCCCTGCCTTGCTGATATCAGTGAAGATCCAGGGCAGCACTTCTGGTTTTCCTTGTGTTGGTATGGACTGTTGAGGCAGTTTGCTCTCAGGCTAAACCTGATTCAAGTCCTCTCTTTCTGCCTGGACAGGCACTGTGCCAGTCCTGACCTCTCGTGCATTCTCTCTTTGGTGTAGAGATGCAGACAAGGAGCAATTCAAAGCTGATACGCCTCATTTTAGCAGAGGTGTCTCTGCTCGGGTCTGGGAGCCAAACACAAGTCCATTTCACAGAACCAAAGGCTCATTGAGGTTGAGCTCTGACAAAGCTCTCAGTGGGCACTTCTGAATTGAACAAACAGGAACCTCTGGTTGGATCACTGCTGCATTATACTGTGCCAGGAGACAGCAGGGCAACCTCTCCTCTCACTTGTTCTCCCTACAAACTTCTCCAGCCCTTCAAAGTGTGAGATTTATTGTAGGTAAACCACAGAAGCTCCCCAAAGCCTTCCCTGCCTTGTCCCCTTGTTAGGACAAGGAACAGGCACTGGTATATGCAGTGAATCAAGTTGGATTACAGTGATTCGGAGGTGAAAGGCTTTTGGGTGCCTGCTCCAATTCTTTTGTTTGTGAGGAGGGAACAAACCCCATCATTTAGACACTGCTCAAGAGAAACAGAGGTGGGAGTGAGAGCTGGCACTGCTGGGGAAGCAGAGCTCTGTGGAAGCAGCCCTGGAAAACAATTTGTTACACTAGATCCCATGTCTTTGTGCATCAATGGGCAGCACTGTAGCCATGACTCACTGGACCACCACCACCGTTGTCTAAAAATACCTCAAGAGAACATTTCAGATGGATATTGGAGTGAGTCACCCTTCCCAGGAAAAGGGCTTACCGAAAAATTAATGTACTGATGGAAACAACTCTCCATCTCCAGGGTGGACATTATTAAGGAGCAGATGGGCCTTGGCCATCCCATTGCATCTGTCCCTGCTGCCCAAGGCTGGCTCTTACCCTGGGACCTCTGTCCCCATGGCAGCTGTGACATAAGAAGCCAGGCTTTCTCATCAGGTGCTATGCTGAGGCTTCAGCAGCAGGAGCTCTAGTAACTTCTAAAGCCATGGCCAGATTCCAGGGAGGGAAAAGCAGTGGTGTGTTGGCAGGATGAGGGACAGCGGCGCATCCTGGTGAGGCAGGTTGCTACAGCACTCACCCGGAGTCACGGCAGGTCAAGCACTGGAGTCACTGCCCGGGTTCACACGGGGTCCCACCACTGCTTTGGGGGGAGTCCCTGCAGTGTCAGTGTCTGTTCTCAGAGCAGGGCCATGACTGAGCCCAGGCCCGCAGAAGTGATGCTCACCACAGGCGCAGTCCCTCCCACAGGCTCTTTTTGGTGGGGGTTTTCCCAGTGCAGTTGATGCCTCCCTGAGTGTGAGCAGCCTGGAGATCCCGCTGCCCTCCAAGCAAGGAAGCTTCTGGGACAGCCAGTCCCAGACCTGGAGCTCTAGGAACTCCTCTTGCTGCCCAGCAGCGTGGCCATCTCCACAGACAAAAAGGGATTTAAAGTGGAGTCTTAAACCCTGTTTGTGCTGATAAAAAACCAGGGTGTCCAGCGACCCCAAGGGAGTCTCCTGCCCAGTGCCAGAGGGGCTGTGGATAAGTTGCTCATTTTCCTAAAGCTGTCCCACAGGCTGCAAGGAGCAGCTTTGGGGGCAGGCAGGGAAATGCCTGCTGAATTCAGGCAGCCCCATTTCCTCCTGTTCCATGGTGCCTCCCGCCCAAGAGCCCACAGCCTGAATATCTGCTGCTGGAGTGTTAACCACAGCTTTGGAAAGGGCAGCTTTTCCACATCGCTGCTCACAGGGACTGGTTTGAGCCCAGTGCTCAGCCTGGACAGTTCTGAAACTCTGCGCACAGTTTGTTGTGCTATTTGGTCACTTTCTGACATTACCCCGTTCCTTGGAGATTACATTCCTTTCCAAAATAGCTCCAAAATGAAACACTGCTGTTTTCTATGAGTTTTTATTGTGGGTAGGAGAAGAATGGGATGGGTTGGGATCTTGCCTGAGGCAGTTTGTTAGGCACTAGGAGAAAGCTTATAAATAGAAGAACAGGAATGAAGCTTGGGGTAGATTTAAGAACAAATTCAGTAATTCTTTGCAAACATTAGGCCTTTTCACTCTCTGCAGCTACTTGAAAGGAGGTTGTAGCCAAGTGGGGCTTGGTCCCCCACGTAACAAGTGACAGAACAGGAAGAAATGGCCTCAGGTTGGGCCAGGGGAGGTTTAAGGTAGATACTGGGGGAAAATTTTGCACAGAAAGTGTCATCAAGCCCTGGAACAGACTGTCCAGGGCAGTGGTGGAGTCACCGTTCCTGGAGGGATTTAAGACATGTAGATCCAAAGTGATCTGACAGAATGCCTTTCCCACGTGTCTCTGTTAGGTGCACAAGGACACCCTGAGAGTCCCACCAGGAGGATGAGGTGGGGAAGGTGGCCCAGGCAGGGTTGGGAGGTGGCTGCTCTCTGCGTGCTTTGATCCCTGCCCTGCTCCCCTCCCTCTGCCCAGGAGCAGGGGAATGAGCCCAGGGAAGACTTGCATGTCAGAGCCCTTGGACACTGCCTGGAGAGATCATTAGAAGTGAAATCAGGCGCCAACACACACAAATATGGCAACTGTGCAGAATGTTTTGGAAGTCACCTTATGCAGCTGGCTGACCTGAAGCAGAGCTACCACGTGGATCCCTTTAGTTATTTGGGTTGCTTCCTGTGCTCCCAAGTAATAGGAGTGTTGTTTGTTCCTTTTAGCAGGGTATAAACATTCAGGTTCTCCTTCCTGACCCTGTTGCTTTGATCTTTGTGCTTTTCTAGCCATGCCTAGTGGCCATGGAAAAATGCATCAGCCTGAGCTGATCTGTTTTTCCTTTACCAACAAGGGCAGCTAGTCTTGGGAAGTGAGACAGGGAACTGGGATTGTGGAGCTGCAGGGCAAGCCAGCGCAAAGCTCACGAGGCTTCAGGTGTATTGGTGATGGGAGGCAGTGGAGGTTTCAGGTCATGATACTTTCACATCTTAGAAAGATTTTTTTTCTCTTCTTCAGTGTTAAACAGGTTTTGCCATCAGCAAAACAAACCCAAAGGTGCGTAATGACTCTGCCCTTTCTGAGGGCTGTTTTGCTTGAGCAGAGAAGATTAATGGGAAAAGCAAAATTTATGAAATTTTATCAGCATAATTCCTGGGGCCAGGCTGTGAGTGAGCAGAAATCAGGTGCTCCTTTTCTAGATTCATTCTATTTATCATTTTTGAGCAGTAACACTCTTGTCTCGCCACATCCTTTTTTTTTTTTTTCCTTTTTCTTTTCCTTTTTCCTTCTTTTCTGATGTGTGTAGTTCTGGAACCTGCCGTAAGGTGAGGAAGGTGCACTGACATCCCCTTCATCTGCTCTTTGCCAGTCCAGGGGATGCTCCAGAGCCCCCAGTAGGGACATTGCTCAGGGATCCCACTGCAAGGATGGGTGACAGCCACTGTCCTGGCGCTGGGAGCAAGGGCTGTCTGATGGACAGGCCCCTCTGCCCAGGAGAGCATGGTAACCCTCTCAGGGCTGAACTGTAGTTTTTAATTTGAGAATAGGCTTCACCCAGGCCCACTGAGCTTGGGCTGAGACTTCCCTTTTCACTGAGCATCAAGGCATAACCTACCAGCATGTCTGCCCTCCCAAGAGCTTTACAACTGGAAAAAGGGCTGGAGCAGCAGGAGTCTGTATCAATTATGAACATTGTGGCTTCTGTGGACTTTCTTACTCTTTGCACTGTATAAATTGGAAAAAGAAAGTTATCAGCGTGTTTAAAATTAGCTAAATGAAATGCATCACTAAGGTAAGTACATATTTTAAAAGCCCATATAACTTGGTTGCTAGAGAGGAGTTGAAAGCTATTTTCCTGCTATCTCATCTAAAGAGTGGCCATGATCTCCCTGAGGTCAGGCAAGGATCTGAATTTATCCCTTTTACAGCAGACTAAGCTGAGGACTGGGTCTAGTCAGAACATCTTACTGTTTGACTTGCACCCAGAGTCCATCTGGCCAGAAAGCCCCTGGAGGCAGCTGCCCACATGGACACCAGGCCAGCTGGTCACAGGTCGCAGTGTGCTCATGACCTGGCTGAACCTGCTGCTCCATGGCTGGGGTTGTTTCTCCTTGTTCTCAGAGCCAGTTCTCTCTCAGCAGAAGATGCACTCTGAGGTCCTGGCTTTGTGCAATAAGAGAATGTGGAGCCCATTGAAAGTCTCTGCCTTTGCTAATGCAGCTGGCATTGTCTGGGAAAACCAAACCAAAGAATTAGCAAAAGCAAAACAGTGAAAAGAGCCACAAGTATTATTAAAACCATGAGAGGCAGCTGAGCTGCTTCTCAGTGACTAACAACTTGCAGATGTGCAGGATGAATAATTCCAGTGCCTTGCAATTCAGCTCCAACTGCTGAGCACTGCTGGGAGAGAGCAGGCTCCGGATGCAGCCCTGCTCTGCCACCTGCCCTGGCCAGGTAGAGAGATGATGCTGTGGATGTGGCCCACTGGTTTCCTCACAGGCTGCCCGACTTCAGAGCTTCCCAGAGGCTGCATCTCTGCCAGCTGCAAGACCCTGAGTACGTTCTGTAGGATGTGGTGGCAGACACTTGTCTCGGTGCCAAAAAGTAGCACGAGGTCTTCCAAGCACCTGGCCCCAGGCACAGCCAGCTCTTCCAGAAACGTGCCCTTCCAGTCACTCTGCCCTTCCTGGGGTTTGCCTGCCCAGCCCTGCTGTGCTCAGGTGCTGCAGCTGCAGGAGAGTGACCCGGCTGGTGCTGGGGGTGCCAAGGGGGGACTGGCTCTGGCTGTACCCCAGTCTTTACATTCGCTGAGCATCCAGCGCTGCTAGGAAATCCCCAGCAACTCCAGCCATGGGACTGAACGTGATGTTCTCCTGCCTTTAAGTGAGGAAATTTCCTATTTGGGCCTGCAGAGAGATTTTGGAACCGCAGTGTCTATCACTATACCTCTTCGTCCTCTAAAGCTGGAGGAACAGGAACAATGAGTCCTGCTTTGTGAATCTCACAGCCCTCAAGGCAGCCTCAGGATCTGGGGGGCTTGACTCATGATTTCTGCATAGCTGGGGCTGGCAGCTCAGCACTCAATAGCTGTGCGCCTGGAGGACTGACTATAAAAAGTCATGTTTAGATTTCTTCAGCATTCATCATTTATTTCAGAAAATGTAGCAGCATGTGTTTGGGCAGACCCAAATATGGTAATTGCTTCATCATCTCTGCCTGAGACAAAGAAACAATCCAGATTCCAACACTTTTTCTCATCCCAACCCGCACCTGTCACCAGGGATACATCTGTTAAGGCTGTTCAAATCTGCCAGACTCTTACTGTGCTGGTTATGATATGTTCATGCCTTTCTGAAAGTCCCACCCTCCTGGGATTAAGTGCCCCACTAGCATTCCTGTTGCCCAGCTTTTCCGAACATCTGGGCTCACCTCTTTGTGGGGATTACTGGCCATTACCTCTCGCCCTCTGGAAAACAGAGTATTTGCTTCTCTTCAAGGCAGCCTTTGACATATTTAAAGCTCCCTGGTGCCACACCCTTCTGCCCCCTTCTATTTCCCCTGCACCCCAAAAGGCGTCTCCACAGCAGGATGGGATTGCCACGCCGTGGTGAGGCTCCGTCTCTGTGTCTGCTTTTTTGAAGCAGACACTTAGCTGGTGGCACCTGGCACATCCCCATCAGCTCCTGCAGAACTGCTCTCCTCATTAGGTTCCTGTTTATGGGAACAGATGAGCCTACTACTGCTTTTATTTGATTTAGAAAAAAAAAATCTGATGCTGACCAGAAGTTCAATTTTACCTCATGATTTTCTTTGCCTAGGCTCTAGTTTTGGTTTAAGGCAATTAGGAGCAGAAAAATTTTTTTGTGGGTAGCAGCTACCATTAACTCCTGAACTCACAGAAAATCAGGCCTAACAATTAGAAATTTAATGCCTGGAGCTTTAGGAATATTTTCTTTTTTCTTTCCCCCCCCACCTTGTCTGTGTAAGTGGATTGTTTAAACTGCATTTAACATACATGGGGTCACTCAGCTCTTATTGAAAGCTGCCTTAATATTATTTAAGTTTGGAAATGACTAGAGGCAAATCAAATTTAGGTCATTTTGCTTCTGAATAAGAACTTGCATTGAGGGATTGAATGCATTTTAACTAATCCACTTAAAGTCAGGCAGTGACTTAATTTAGATTATTTTTCCCAAGCAAGTCTGTCTAGGTAAGACCTGGCACTGCTTTCCAACCCACCCTCCTTCACGCGGGGTAAAGCGGTGTGGCACCAGCAGAATTAAATCCAGGTACACCAGCAGAGTGTTGGGTTTCAAAGTGTGAAATTAAATACAAAATATATATTTGGGAGAATGAAGTCATGGTCTGGATGAGGTTTTAATTCTTTCATTTTGAAATTGCCAGTAGAAATACAGCACATATCTATTTGGGGAAAAAATACAGTATATTGGACAAGAATTTGAAGCATGCCCAGAGACTGACTTTGCTGTCCCTGAGGTGATACACAGTGCAGCAGCTGGGTAAGAGTCTCAGGTGATTTCATGTTCCACTCTGCCTTCAAAATACTTCTTTATTTGTTTTTTTCAAAATACAGTGTTCTGATGAGTGTTAGCTTCTTGTATTCGGGGTTTGCATGGCAGGCTGTTACAAGTCACCAAAAAGAACTAGGGCTAATTTGTCACTGAAACAAGTGAGAGCACAGGTGTGTGATGTAGTTGCCTATCTTTTGGAGGGTTTACTTACATAGAAAACAGTGAAGCGTTCTCCTTCAGATAAGCAGTTTCATTTATGAGTGCAAGCAAGTGGAATTCTGGACAATTAATTAGAAGTTTGGTTCACCACAAATTAACCCATTTCTCCTTCACTGAAGTAGGGACTGATTCTACTGCTTTTCCAGCACAGCTTCCTTACACAGAATCACATAATCATTTAGGTTGGAAAAGTCCTCTAAGACCATCAAACCCACCTGTTCCCCCAGCACTGCCAAGGCCACCACTGACCCGTGTCCCCAGGTGCCACATCCACACAGCTGTTAAATCCCTCCAGGGATGGGGACTCCGCCACTGCCCTGGGCAGCTGTGCCAGGGCTGGACAGCCCTTTCCATGAAGATGTTTTTCTTAATATCCAACATAAATCTCTCTGGCACAACTTGAGGCTGTTTCCTCTTTTTGGGGCTTTCCTGGCCCTTGCCAGTCCTGCGCATTTCGGTGCCGTGGCTCTGTGGAGGGAGCGGACCAACCCATGGCATGACATGATGTTATGTGAAACAGCATTTGAGGAGTAAGCCAAGGGCTCATGCACTTCCCTCGTTGGCAGTGGGACTTTGCTGTCCAGGCTGGCTGTGCTGGCTGGTTCCTGTGATAGCGTGTCAGGGATGGAAGTGTTTGCCAGCTGCAGATTATCAGCTCCTCGCAGGGCTGTGCAGGAGGGCTGCCCACACTGCCCTCCTCCCTCCCTGCGGCTGGAAGGGCCAGAGGTTTGTGCTGCGTGCCAAAAACATACTGCTGATAGACTCTATGGAAAATAGAACATAATTTTTTTACGTGGATATTGATTTCTGAGAGATTTTTAAAATATATTTTTTTTAATAAAAATTTAAACCAAATTTGACTCAATAACAGATACCAATTTTCAGGCACAAATGTATCAATCTACTTAAACAAAACATTAAGGTATGTCAGAGTGCTGGTTTGCTGTCCTTGCTTTATGTAGGTCAGGCCATGCCAGTTGTGAAAGTGACAAACCATTTCTCTAGACTGTCACCTGCTGACATTTAAATCACATCATGTGTCAGGAACTTGGGCAAATATTTTAGCTAAATTAGGTTGAGGTGGCATTGAGGAGATGAGACATCAAGGAGCTTGTTTTCTTCTTTCCTCCATTACTTGTAAACAAACATTGGCTGTGAGACCCTGGTATTTACTAAGTCTGAAGTGCTGAAGGACTTAATGACCAAAAGCAATCACAGCTATTTCACTAGAAATATACAACAGCTCTATTACAGCTTTATTGTAATCCACCAGTTTGGAAGGCAAAACATGTTTTGATGAACTTGCTGCTGCTCTGTATCTCTCTAGGGAAGTTTTAAACTATTTCTTTAAAGTTTTAAAAGCAGTCGTGTACATATTTAACCTTGTTGTAATTAGCAGGTAGAGGTGCCCGTTAAGCAGAGGAGCAGTTTAAGTGTGTGTGCACAGCCTCACTGTTTTCTGTTCCGCTCTACCAGTGTCCAGACAGCCCTGTTTGTAATGCCCAGTGCACTCAGTTTAAGTGCCATGAAAACCTCTGAGTCCTGGTGAGGCGCCTCTCTGGAGTCTGAATGACACCTCAGCCCACGTTGGTGCTGGGGGAGTCAAGGTTCCCACATGTTTAAGCCTGTTGTGTTCAGCGTAAGATTAATAAATCTGATATTCACCACAGAATATGAAAGACTTTTTTAACAGAGCTGGAGAGGGTTATCTTAGAGACTGGAAAGTCAATGCCCTGTTTCCTAAGGTGCACAGGAGTCATGGCTCTCAGTGGGGAAGAAAGCATGGCTCTCTCTACGGATGGAGTTACAGCTCTCTGTAGGGGGTCACAGTTCTGCATAGGAATGTTTTTGGGTGTCTGTGCTGGTTTGCATTACGCTGCTGCCTCACTAGATGTCTCCAGGAGCAACCTGTGTGCTCCAAGATGCATCCCTTGATAAATCCGAGACTGGAATGGGGCTGGAACTGAGTCTGAGCAGGAGTTGACCTGTTTCCATGCTATCACAGCTTCTTCTGGAAATGCATCTCTGCAACATGAAGGGTCTTGTAATATATTTGTACTCTGCTTCTTAGAACTGGGGAAGAATTTAATCACTTAACATGTTTATAGGCAGATAAATGAGAGCTACTGTTAGGCATGGGGTAACATCCCAGTGAACTCTCTCTCTTGGTCTCCTGTCAACCCAGGCATGTTTCATTCACAATTTAGGATGCCAATGAAGCTTCCTACATAAACTACTTCTCCATCTTCTCCTATATCTGGAATTGGGGGAAGAGATGGTAAGCAATAAACTGTATCTCTACTCACAGGAAGAATGAGCAGAGCTTCCTTCCAGTGACTTTAATTAACCTACTTCAGCTGGGCCAGTAAGTTCAGCTCATTCAGCCGAGTAGCAACATTTCTTCTCATAATTGGGAATTATCTGATGAAGCTGCAGCACTGTGATCCGATTGCATCAGCTTGTGTGTGAAGTGCTGATGAGCTGGTTTCGGATACAAACCCATAGATCATCCCAGGGATCTCTGCCACATACAGGTCCTTCCAGTGTGAAGGGAACAAACAGCCCCTGAGGCTGAAAGCTCTTGCACCTCTCCTGCAGACCACACGTTCCTCTTCTGCTGGCAGTCGCCCTTTCCAGACTTCAGTAAACCCAGGCATGCTGCCGAGAGGGTGGAGGAGAAGGAGAGGGGGATTTATCTGCTGAAGGGAATCTGCTGATTATCTGTCTGAAGGGAAGTCACACAGAGTGGCCTGGGAGAGACCACTGGGGTTGCCCCACGGCACACACCCCTGCAGTGCTGAGGTGATGGGGACCCTGGAGGGACCCTCTGGCAGGGATCTGCCAGAGATGCCAAGCCGGGCTGTGAAAAGAAGCTCTCCTTTGAAGCTGGTACTGTTCAGTCCTTACAAGAGACCTGGGGGATGGCCGGAACATGTCCTTGGCAACTCGAGAGCATTCCCAAGCTGGGGGGACAGACAGAAGTGCAGGAAGGTGGTAGTGCTGCCATTCAGGGATGAAGAGAAGCAGTGGACTGTCAGGAACAAAGCTGGGGGAGGCAGCAGTTGTGCTGGATGGGATCCTCTGTGCGGGTGGGCACAGCCTCTCCTGGGAGCTTGCCATGGCATCTTGTGGAGCAGCTCTGAGCTCTCCGGCTCTCCTGGGCACACACAGCTCCCTAGGAGGACCAAGCTTGCTGAGCCATGCTGCTGCTGAGTGGTGTGTGGTCACAGTTCCCACAGCAGGTCCTCGCCTGCCTCCTAACCCACCTGCATGCTGCAGGGCTTGATGCATCAGCAGGACCCAGGCGTGCCTCACTCATAAGCCACATTCTGAGTGCCAGGATGCCAGTGGCGTGGTGTGGCTCTGCCCATGATGGACAGCATCCCTCCCAGGAAGGCCACTGTGGAGAGGTTCAGCAGTAAAGGGGCAGGTGGATTGGTGCCGATCTGAGATTTATATTAGATTTCATGATCTTTTTTTGTTTTCCTAAACTTTTGCAAGCTGTAAACTGTGAACTCTGGATATACGAATGTTGGTATTCATTCTGACACTGCTATTTTCAATATTTACACAGTCACCCATCATTCTTCTGCATCTCAGAATTTTTTTTTGCCTCAGAAACAACTTCCTGTGGCAAAGAGTCCTCTAGGGCAATTTCACTGCCTGTAACAGCATTTCATTTGCGTTTGTTTTGACTTTTCTGCCCTTTAATTTTGTTAAATATTGCTGTTTCCCAGTGCTATCAGGCAGGTAGAACAGTAGCTCTTGTGCTTTCCAACAGACCAGTTGTCATTCTCCAGCCTTTCTCCAGGCAGGATGCCCCTGGACACACCACCAGCCTGCTTGCGCCGGCGAGTGCCTGCGGAAGGGGAGTGGAGCACGGGAGAACAGCTGCTAAGGAGGCACAGAACCTCTCTGTTTATAAGCCAGATCATTGATTTGAGAGTGAACAAGCTGCTGCTGAAATAAAAAAAGGAAAGAGTCATCCTGAGGCATTCAACAATGAGCTATGCAAGACACAACCTCAAACCACAGGAAGCCCTGATATCCCATGAAGTAACAAATATTTTTCTATTAATACCAGCGTTTTTATTGCCTCTTTCATCCAGAAAGAACCCTAGTTGGCTTTTATGCTCTGCACACTCAATTTGGTAATTGCTTCTCTTTGTCACTGAAACACAAGATATTCCCAAAGATACGCCAATAGCAGAGACTTGAGCACTGGGACAAACAGCCCTGGGAAGGGAGCACATTGTCTGTCTGAAAGCTCTCAGGGGCTCTGACAAGGGAGTGCTGTCCTGTCTCTCCAGCTCCCATCCCACTGGCCTCGGTAAGAGAAAACAGCACCTCAAAAGAGGGCTGGAGAAGAAAATACCTTCAAGCCTCAAAAAGGGACAAATATTATATATACATACAAATACAGTGTATATTATTTCTTTAGTTTGGGTGTTCATATGTGTATTTAATTGTGAATCTGAGTCAAGAATGGAGGACACGGAAAACTTTAAAAAAAATCTGTCTGAGATAGAGTACAGAACAGGAGGAAGGAAGCCAGATTCTGCTGCCCTCCTTTAGCCACCAAAGACCCTAGAACCTTCTGGCAGAAGGCAAGCCAGAATTCAGCTCTGTAACAGCCTTGTTGGTTTTCCTAGAAAGCTAAAAGAGGGAGAGTGCATTCCCTCTGTTGTCTGCCAGAACAGACAAACAGCACAGGTTCTGTGGACACATCCTGAGAATGGATCTGGTGCCTCAGAGTTGCTCCTTTCACTTTTTCCATGATCACTGCCTCTATTCAGTGGCTCCAAACCCAGAAGAGACAAATGTCCTTGTCCATAGCTGTGTGCTGCCCCGCTGCCAGCCCTCCTGTCTTGCTCTGGCAGGGCTCGGGGGCTGTCGGGCTGCTGTGGAGCCCATGGCGAGCTGCATGGGCACAGCAGGTGTTTTTAGCCTGCAACTACTTCTGATGGGTCTGCCCAAGGTATCACCCAGGGGGCATAGGAAATCATGTTTATTGGCTCTGTGATGGAGACTGGCCTTTCTCAGGATGCAGGAAGATTTGAGGTCATACCAATGACTCCCTGAAACCCCAAATTCACCCAAAGGTTTTAAGTGCAAACACTTTTGCTCAAGCTTTTCAGAGAGAGAACTGCCAGCCTTCAGGAGGAGGACATCCAGCTTTATCCAAGGCTGTGACCTTAAGCTGTCTTATCTAAGCAGATGCAAACTTATTTAAATGCTCTTAAATCAAACGGGAACAGGCGTAGCCTAAACTACCATAAACTGTTTTCACATGGAAATTGCATTAGCTGGGCAGCCTTTTGAACCACCCTGAACCCAGAGTACGAGCGCATGACTGAAAGGATGTGGTTTGTCATTGCTGCGTGTGGCACAGCCAGGAGCTGACCAAAGGCATTGCACCTTCAGCTGCTGACCACCAGCTAGCAGTGACATTCCCGGGTACACCCACTCCCTGACCTTCCTCAGGGCAAGGTTGGTCGGATTTACTGAAACTAGTTCATTCAGACAGGAGCAGGGGAGGATCACCCACACTTTCTGCTCACTGAGGGATCCCAGGCAGGATGGAGGGAGCTGCCACCAGCAGTAATCAGCAATGTTTAACTGCATCCTCTTTGCGGCTTGCAGAGGATGTGTGTGTGTGTATCTAAGGCTTGTAAGTTAAACAGCTGGTGTAAGTCACCCATCTTACTTCACAGGAGAGAAGCAACTGTGCTGAGCCACCCCTGTCCTACTGAGAGCCTGCTGCTTTGAACCTTGAGCTGCAGCTGTGCTCAGCCACCACAGCCCCGACGCTGAACTGCTCGGAGCATAAGTACAACCCGCTAATGTGTGTGTACACCCGGTAACGCCTGAGGTGAAGGGTGAGGCTTTCTGTTTAGGCAGAGACTGGGAGCAAGGGAGTAGGAGCTGTGCTGGAAAAGTCCAGGGCCCTGGACTGAAAATGCAAGGAACCTTCCCATTATCCCTTCTGGGCTGGCTGGACTGCCATTAGGTGAGTGTCCACAGCAGTTTCGTGTGAGAAATGCAACAGCAGTGATATGTGGTGATTCTGCCATGCAGGTGCCTTAAGGTGGTCTCTGCTGGGAAGCACTGCCCAGCTCCAGTCTGATGGTGCTCCTGTCTGTGTTTGGCCAAAGCTCCAGGGCCACTCTCAAGTGCTGGCATCCATCCCCCTTCAGCCCTCTGGATGGACTCGGGGTGCTGCCTGCCAGTTGGGGATCACCATCCCTGGCAGATGGATTCTGACTGGCCAATGTATACTGAAACATTCTGCTCTGCATGAATCCCAAATATTTTTCTCCAGAGTTGAAAGCTCTTTGTGAGCCTAATCTGCCAGTCCAAACAGAAGAAAATCTCTATTTGGTCTGAAGAGCAGAACTTGGCATGGCCTGCAGGGGAAAACGCCAAGTACGCAAGGCTGTTTTCTCTCCTTGCAACAGTCACGGCTGTTCCTTAGCTCCACTAAGGCACATCTGGCTGTCATCTCTGCACATCTGTATCCTGTGATTTACACAGTTTTCTCCCAATGCTTTATGTGGTTTTATGCTGTGATGAGGCTCTGGAAAGAAACAAAAGTGCCCCTTTCTGCCACTCTGAGAGCCAGCTCTGTGGGAACCTTCCTAGGGCCCTCCTCGGAAAATGATCTACCTAGCAGCAAGCAGAGATGCCAGCATGACCTGTGGGGAATGCATATGCATCAGTAAACCCTTGCAGGATGCACCTGGGAAAGGCTTTTCTTAGCACCTCTACTCTTTTTCAGTCCCAAGGTGAGGTTTCATGCACAATTGAACACCATTACACAGATTCAGACTTTTAAGTTAGTCTTGTTTAGTTTGGCATTAAGACTGGCTCCTGGTCTGATGGGTCCAACAAGATTATCAGCCTGGCAGTCCTTCCATTGTTGTTTTGGGTGGGATCACACCACATGCAGGTACTCAGACACTGGCTGGAACCTACGAGCAGCTGCTGAAAGCAGCAGCAGCTTCCTGCCCTACAGAGGCTGTGACAATGTAAGAGAAGTTTGTGCATCTGTCTCCCACTCTCAGCCCAGCTGGTGCTGAGCCAGCTAAATAGGATTTCCTCACTTGGATTGCAGAAGAAACTCCAAAGAACACAAGGAGGTTTTGCTACCTGCAACCGCCTCCAACAGTCACAGCACCTCTGATCTGCACCTTCACTGATTGGCACTCAAAGGGCGTGAAGATTCCTTTTCCTTTTTTAAGGGGAAGGAGTCAGGTGGCACATAGCTGTGATCTAATGGCCAAAAGGTGACACATTGTTGAGTTTCTGCATTGCTCATGCATTAACCGGTCAAAAGATGATCCTTGAAGAGTACTGAAATGGTCACAAGCAAGAGTGAATGGACAAAAGTGGCAGAAGTGACATAAAACAAATGCTACAAGGTTCAGCAGCGTCTTAGTCACCTCTGTTCTTTGTCTAGCAGGGTTTTTTCGTGCAGAAGACTCCTAGAGAAGATAAATATAAAGCTTTCCTTTCAGGAGAGTAACATCCATGGCAAATCCCTTCCTTCTGTCTTGTCCTGCAGACAAAGCAGTTCAAAGCCTGTTCCACCCACACACTAGTTTATTAGTGGGAGAGAAGAGGGAATTCTCCTGTCTTATGCTCCCCAGAAATGGAGATGTTTCATGAGCTAGTACTCACTATGCTAGTATGGAATTTGTTAAATTACTTTGTATTTCTGAGTGGGAAATTTGGTAGTAAGCTTTACAGGCTTTCCAGATACTCCTTCTCTCAATTCTCCAGAGAGCAGGCTCACACCTGGTATTTATGAGGAGCGCTGCAACGGGATTGAGAGGAGGCTTGTGGTGGAGGGGAGAGTAATGATTATGCAGTGACTTTCAGGGTCACATTTTCTAGAAGTTACAGACTTCAAAGAGACATTTAGATTTAAGACAGTATTTTGGGACTTCTGTCATAGTGCTCTGTCATGTCAGCAATAGGGATGTTCACCCCCAAACTCCTCTCACCCCACAGTGGGTTGATTGCTTTCCCATGGCAGCAGTTTGGAGCCATCAGTGGGACAGCCAAGAACTCTTTCATAAGATGGGGTGACTTGCTGTAGTGTTTGACAGCACTACAGGTTTTGGAGTTGTTTACCATGGGATAAAACCTGCCCTGCCAGGGGGAAGGGAGCGTATCCTACCCGGAAAAAAACACAAACCAAAACAAAGCACTTCTTCCATATTTTTGTCCGAGGCCAGTTGTCAACTCCATTTACTGTCTGGATGGGAGCTGGCTCTGCCTACCCAGGGCTAACAGGAACACCAGCGTTCCTACAGTTGTCTGTAGGAGCACAACTGGTAAATGTACAAGAGCAGAGATGGAAACTGATATGCTGGTCAAGTTCCGAATCACAAGAAACTGATAATGCTACCCCAAGAATGAGACCCTCCCTAACAAGAATGGTTAGGAACTAACCCAAAATATTCAGTGGCAGTGATGACAGTGAGCCATGGCAGCTCTTGGGAAACAGATTACAGAACAGAGATATTCCTTCTACTCATCTGTTCATCTCAGCTGAGGGTGGCTTTCCAGACAAAAAGGGTAGATCTGTCACAGAACTCCAGTGCCCTTCCTGGACAGTGCTGTCCCTGCACAACTGTGGGCCCTGCAGAGGCAGCTGTTCCCCTGTGTGTGCACAACACTTTGGGTTCAGCGGAGTCCGCAGGTACCTGCGTTAATGTTGCAATAGTAATGATGACTTTACAAGGAAGGAGGGAGGAAAGGATTCCAGCCAGCCCAAGCTCTCCAGGACTAGAGGGACAGGGCCGCCGTGCGGGCTGTGCTGAGCCCCGAGAGCCCCGGCGGTGCCGTGAGGGAGCGATGTCTGGTGGGGCCATCCTTCTTCCCTTCCCTTCCCTTCCCTTCCCTTCCCTTCCCTTCCCTTCCCTTCCCTTCCCTTCCCTTCCCTTCCCTTCCCT